>JAIVEN010000010.1:31250000-32500000 GCA_026686845.1 Adenanthera pavonina
TTTCAGCTTTAGGTTTGAGGTCACAGTAGCTGTACCTGTTGCAAACACAGTCATCAGTTACCTTGTTTGGTTCAAGAGATTTGGAGGGGAGAGGAGGGGAAAGAAAATTTTCTGTCCTATTTAAACACAAAGTACTAATTCTTCAAATATGAAGGAGGCAATCGATGATTCTGATCATACGACAATTAAAAGCTTAGCAGACCTGATGCATAATCCATGTTGATGGAAATCATATCAATGTGTTGGGTCAAGAGAGAGTTGGCACCGTAAGGGAAGGTGTTCGGATGTCCTAGGGCAAATATCAGACGCGACGAAGGTTGGCTGGTTTGTAATTGGAAGGCTACGTACACAATGGAAATCGAAGTTGAAATGGATGAATTGGTCCATTGAAGGTCTCCTTGATCGGCAATCACCTGTTCTGGTGATAAGCCACCAAGATAATACTGTTTTATTCCACTTAAGCCGGGTGATATGAACCACCCAACGATGGCGCTAGAACCCACCATTTGGCCGTCGCTTGAGAACCCTATTGCCCCATAAGAATTTATGTTGATCGAGAATGAGAGAACAAAGCTCCACAAGTTTTGTGATGCCTGGGCATACTGTTCAATTTTCTCATATTAATATAAGATTGTACTTGAATTCACATTCTTTTGAGCGTTTGGTATAAACAATCAAGAAAATAATAATTAGGAGGTCTAATTTCAAGAAAATGGAGGATTGATATGCGGGATGATGAATTTCGTTTACTGGTCTTATAGTATATATGGATGTGTTAGGTATAATTTGATCGCAGTATCAAGATTTTTGTAAGTCAAAGATGGGATAGAAGAACAAAAATGAGAGTATTTTTTGTTGGCATATATAACAAAGTTTAGGTGAACTGGGGCTTTAGTGCTACTAAGGTTAGGTTATCTTACATTACATATGACACAAATCCACATCAAATAATGCTTACAAAATTACTTATAAATTTCCTATGCATTAACCAAATTCATATATCAATAGCAAGACTTGTCTTATTCGATCGTGAGAATAAATTTAGTGAGAAAACTCAAGAAAAGCAGCAAGAAAAGCAAGAGACAATGTTAAAAGTAAAATTTGCCATATGTGTGTTTATTATATTCGAAAGGGAATTGAAACAAAAATGAACCGTGCAAGAAGTATATATATGCACTTACTCTAAGGATAAAATTATGATCTTTCCAAACAACAACACACCGAAGAGAACTCGTATCAAACTTGATTGCTTGAGGTTCTACATTTTGGGAACAAGAGTCTTCTGATCTGACCAGAGTTGATGAACTCCAGAAGGCTATGAAGAAGAAGCAAAGAAGAAACGGCTTCATCAATGTAAGTCAAATCCAAGGCAATAGCTAGTACCACATTCACGGACATTATGTTCAGTTTAGATTTATAGAAGAAAAATAAAAGTTTCTATTTTCTTTTTTTTTTTTTAAAAAAAGAAACTATCTTAGGTGTTTACGTACGAGCTACTTGGTATTGCCGTCAATGACATAGGTATCCGAAAACCTAGTAAGCTGCTTACAATGTTTCCTGTACTGGCAAAAAATTGGCTGGAAATGATTATGCACTTGTTGATAAATGCCTTATAATTAGCTTAGTTTTGTAGTTTACTAAGTGTTGTCATCAAAAAATTTGCGTCATTATCAAGAAGAGCCAAGCTAGTGTCCGGATTTGGTATGATTCCTTAGACAGAGAATTAATTTTTATGTCATGTATGTGTGTATATATATATATCTATATTAATTTTCTTGATTGAATTTGAACAATTCAGATATTATTAATATTAATATTATTATTGTTATGTATTTATATCATATTTTTAAACTTATATTTGAAATATTATTTATTTATAATATATATATATACACATAGTGAGATAAAACTAATATTGTTATTATTTATATATAAATACACATTTTTTGGATCTTAGCTAGGATTGTGTAATGCTTAACTTAAAGGAAAGAGGAGAAAAAGACAGGCATGCGATTGAAGCTCTAATTAAAATAAAACAGCTATAAATATTTTAAAGTAAGTAAAGTTAATTTGAACATTTGCATGAAAATAATTATGTGCCTCTCCACACACTTAAATATTACTTCTTAAACTCTTATCATTAGCATCTGTATATACTCCCTTCATCCCATTTTATTTCACGTTTTAAGGTTTTTCACCCAGACTAATAAAACTATCAAATGACTTAAATTATAATAAAATTTAATAGTATTTTATCAAAATATCCTTAAATTAAATGTTAAAAGAAGACTCATATTTAACCTACCATTGTTTTTAATTAAGGGTAAACAAATAAAGAAGATAATTAATACTTTATTGATAACATAAGATAACAGATAAATTGAAATATTTAAATTTTTTTAAAATGACAAATAAAATGGGACGAAGGGAGTACTATAATTTCTAGATTGAACTAGAAGATTAGGGGACAATTGTTACTGTAATTGCTGGCACATATTGCTATTCATCGGGATTTTCTTTTGACATGTGATGGGTTGATTTATTTCTCTTTTTTTTAAACTAAATATTTTTGTGAGTCCCACTTTTTAGTTAGTCAATTCTTACTATTGGGATTCAATAGCATTTTCATCATTCTCTGGGATTTTCATAGTTATCTTATTTTTTGTAGCATGAGTTTTTTTTTTATCATGATTGGATTATAATCACCTTGATTATATCTTTTTTAATATTCTTTCTTAGTATTTGTTCATATTCTTTTTGTTTTGGGTTAAGGGTTTAAAATCTAGGGGAGATCAATGACTAATCTATGTAGATCAAGAAAGATAATTGAGAACATTTAGTATCAATAATAAAACATTTTTTCATATTCCTTTTTGTTTAGAGTTAAAGGTTTAAGATTTAAGGGGTCACCGACTAATTTATCAATAATACATTACTTAACATTTTGTCTAAATAATTTATGTCATTTATTTACATGGATCAAGTAATATCAAAGACATTTAGTTCTCTTAAATAATTTAAGAGAACTAATCACATTAAACTTCTAACCTCTGGAAAAATTGAAGAGTAATAAAAAATATCTAATTGCAAACAATGAATTTGTGGTTTATAATTAACTTGGCTTTTGGTGATACTGTTTAGTGGGTCATATTTCTTTTTATCTTGTCTTTCCTTGTGGGGTTGTGACTGTTTGTGTTCTGTTCGAGGAAGTTTTTTGTTATTTTTATTCCCCCTATTGCTAATCGTCTAGTGGTTGTACGGAGGGATTTTGGTGCTCTTAGTTTTCATGTGAGGTTTTTTATTTGAGGTTGGCATTCCCACCTTCACTTCTGTTTTCTTTGTTCTCTTTGTTGTTTTTCCTACATTTTAGTTGGTCTTTTGTTTTTTTTTCCCTTTCGTGGTAGAGCATGTTGATAATGGTGCACTGGAAATTATTGCAAATTGGTGGAAGTGTGGGGAATAGTATTGCTGCAAGTATGGGAAGGAATGGTTCGAGGCTTAGGATGAAAGCTTGTGTTGAAGGTGATATGTCTTGCATGAGAGTTACTGTTGGACTTTGTTGATGCAGGTATGGGAAAGAATGGTTCAAGGCTTAAGAGGAAAGCTCGGGTCGAAGGTAATGTGTCTTGCATGAGAGTTATTGTCTTTGGAGTTTTTATCTTCTTGGTCTTGATTTTTTTTTGGTGTTACAGATGACATGCATTTGCTTTTTTGTTTATTTGTTGCTCGTGTGCTTATTGGATTAGTGGTGAGTGAGTTCCGTTGCCGATTGACGTAGTTGTGAGGTCAAAAGTGGCAGTTTAGATATATTCAATGATATATGGAGGAAAACGTGGTTGCTGAAGATTGTTACTTATTGTGTTTGTGCTTTTGTTCTTGAATGTTGGCTTAAACGTGGATTGAAATAATTGTGCAGTTTGCATGTATTCTCCTACTTTTGTTGGGAGAACTTTTCCTGATCCAGATTCTATTGTGGTGTTTCTCAAGGGAGAGGAGATTTGTGTTCTTCAACAGACCAAGCTGTGGTGACTAGGGAAGGTATAAAATATGTTTGTCTTCACATATGTGTGTGGTGTATTTGTATTTTTTAAAATATATATATGTATATATATTGAGTTATCATTTGTATTTAAGTTGGTCTCAAGTTTTCTGTTATATTTTTTATTTGTTGGCAATTTTTTGATGGAATAACTTTTATTTGAATGTTTACAAACTGTTTGATTGGGTGTGTAATAGATTTTTTTTGTTCGATGCTTGCACATCTATTTATGAATCTAAATATGCATTCTGATTTGTTTTTATATTTTTTAAATCAAATATAAAAAATAAATTTCATTTCCATCTTTTTATTATTTTGCCAAACCTTTTTTTTTCCAGAATATTTGACCAAACTCATTTATCACTTCTTTTATTTGAATATTTTTGGAGTACATTTTGCTTTTTTGTTTTGCGGCTATTGTCTGTGATGGTGACCATTGAAGTAGTGATTTTTGAAGGCTCATATTTTAAGTTTTGGCATAGGGCATACAATTTTATTTATTTTGAGGAGAATCATTATGCATCTAATTGCTTACATGAGTTTTTTGTTTTTGTTTTTTATGAACCATCAGATGGATTCTTCATGTGTTTGATTATTTTTATTCCTGATTATAACTGTTTTGTCCACCTAGTTTTGCTTTCTTCATAAATGAGGTAGGAGGATGGAATTAGTAAATTTGATGGGTCATCTTAGCTATGGATGTTGTTTATGGGTGTCGGTAGATCGGTGTGTTGTCTATGAAGCTATGCTTTTTGTAGAATAACTAAAAAATTTATTTTGTGCAGATTAGAATTAGCAATTTAATTATTACTTTTCTTTGTATTTTATATTTAATGATGTAAAATCAGCAATTAATCAATTATTAATATTAATTTTTAACGTTAGTTGTCTTTTTAATTATTATTTTTATTTAAAACTATGAAAAGTCATTTTAGATTATGAAATTTTTAATTTTATTTTAGATGCTAAATAATTTTTTTAGGGGCACATTGATAGATAGATAGGGTAAAGATCATTTAGATAGTTATATTTTCCGCAATATGAAAGGTCGACATTCAAAGATAAGAAACAGGATTTTTGCAATATGACAGGTTGGCATTCATAGTTACATTTGTCACTTTTTTTTTCGTAGCATGAAAATTGCAGATAGGGATGGACGAATATTAATCGGAGAGATGAGTCAACATAGAGGCACTCAGGATAATGGTCCTACTTCCAATGATGCTAACGATCAGTGTATTGTTCAAAGCATTTTCAAAGATCTATTGCTTAAATAACAGTTTTATTCAGGTGGTAGGGCATGACATTTTTTTCTTGTTTCTTTTTTCTTCATATTCATGTTATATTGACGAAGGTGATCCTAACTATGAATGCAAGTATTGTGGAACTCTTATGTGGTATAATGAAAGAGTCAAGCGCATTACTAACATTGAAGAGATTGTGTTCTCTCTTTGTTGTTCACGGGAAAAAATTGATTTGCTTCTTTTGAAGACTCCACCTGAATATTTTTACCATATTTATTTTTACAAGCATTGCGCAGATTCAAAAAATTTTTAGGAGAATATTCGAGCTTACAATAATATGTTCTGCTTTACTTTAATAGGTGGAAAAGTAAAAAATCATTCAACTTCAGGCCCTTATTCATTTGTGATATCTAGACAAAACTATCATAAAATTGGTAGTTTGTTGCTGATTGCTGGATCATCTCCAATATACTCTCAACGATATGTTTATGATACTAAGCATGAGATATCAAACCAGATGTCTATTGTCAGGTATTTCAAAGCATATTAAACAACAATTCGTGTTGTTTGATTATTATCATGTTGGTGTCATCTTTTTAGTCATCAATCAATGTTATATCGATCACATCATAGGATTATGCGATGTCTAACTTCTTTTTCCTTTTTGTAGAGGAGAATCAAACCTTGAAGTTTTAATTGTTAAGCAAATAATGGATTTGTTGAATGAAGTTAATCCTTATGTTAAAAAAATATAGGATAGCAGCTTCCATGTTGAGAAGTGATCCCATCATGGATGTTAGGATTCGCTTACTTAATAATAACAGTAATCAATAAGGAAGATGTTATGATTTACCTTTTTCATCAAAAGTTGCAACATTGATTATTGGTTATTCTAATGAAAATTATGATGGTAGAGATATCATAATAAAAAAGTAGTCCGGACAATTGAAAAGGATTAATGAGCTTTATCATAGTTATATTCCTTTACAATATTCTCTTATGTTTCTATATGGTGATTGAGGATATCAGACTGGTATACCACATATTTCTTAATCAAATAGAGTGACTCGCAAGAGGAATATAGTCACAATTTGTGAATTCATTGCATTTAGATTAATGAGAAGAACTAATGAGGTATCTTATTACTTTATTTAGGAAGATTGCTCTAGCAATTTATTGTTGATGCATACACAATGATTGAAACACAAAAATTGCAATTTATCAAGAAAAACTAGTCAAAATTGAAGATTAAAATGTATAAGAGTTTATCTGATGCAGTTCTTGGAGGGAAACAAAAGTTGTTAGTACTAAGAGGAGAATTATTTTACCATCTTTTTTATTGGAGGAACTAGGTATTTGATAAGAAATTATCAAGATGCAATAGCGATATGTCATTGGGCTGGATATCCAAATATTTTTATCACTTTCACTTGTAATCCAGTTTGGCCAGAAATTAAGAGGAATTATAAAAATCAGTCATTATCTTCTCTAGATGAACATGACATGCTAGCTCGAATCTTTGAACTGAAGTTACATCAATTACTGCACACTTTAAAAGAAGAGAAAATATTTGGTAACATCATTGCAGGTAGAATACTTTATTATTGTTTTATTTTTTACATTGTTTATTTGTTTTTCATCTTATTGATTTATGATGTGATTATTTTGTAGAGGTTTATACCATTAAGTTTCAGAAAAAGGATTGCTGCATGCTCACATCTTGTTATTCTTGGACAAAGACAGTAAGATATCAACTTTTGATCAAATAGATAGGTTGATATAAACTAAAATACTTGACAAAGAGGAGGACCCTCTATTATATGAACTTGTGGGGTTGTTTATGGTTTATGGTCTTTGTGGATCAGTTAATCAAAAGTCTCCTTGCATGCAAAATAATTGATGTATAGAGTACTTTATTCAAAAATTTCATGATTCTACTATTATGGATGAAGATAGGGATCCTACTTAGAAGAGATAATGGAAGGACAATTAAAAAAATGGTGTTCTACTTGACAATAGAATTGTGGTTCCTTATAATTCATATCTATTGAGGAGGTTTCAAGCACATTTGAATGTAGAAAAAATAAATCATTCTTGTTTAATTAAATATCTTTTCAAGTATTTAACAAAGGGAGGTGATAGAGTTATTGTTAATTTCTATACAGATTCTAGATTGTTAAGTGAAATGATACATGATGAGATATGACAGTATTGTGATTGTAAATATATTTTTGCTTGTGAGGTAGCATGGCGTATATTTGCTTTTGATATTCACCGTAGATATCCTTTTGTTGAGAGATTGAGCATTCATTTGCCTGATGATTAGTTAATGTCTATAATGATTCAGACAAAGTTAAGACTGTCCTTGAAAGACTAACTATAAATGAGTTAATGATGCTATCATGGATGAAATGCAATGTTGATAATAATTTAGCTAAAACTTTGACGTATGCTAAGTTTCCCTAATATTTTGTATAGATAGGTTAAAGAGAGAGAATGACATGAAAGAAGACAAGGTTTTTCAATTGGTTGACTGTAATATGTCCCTTCAAACTCGAGAGTTGCATTATTTGCTAATTTTGCTTACTAAAATTAAAGGTCCAACTTCTTTTCAAGTAATAAGGACTATCAATGGAATTGTTCATGCAAATTTTAGAGCTGCATGTTTTGCATTAGCTTTGTTAGATGATTATCAAGAGTATATTACTGGAGTTGAAGAAGCAGCCTTTTGGGGATCTGGCCATTTCCTTGGACATCTTTTTGTCTAGATGTTATTGTCTCATTGCATGTCAAAACCAGATGTGGTATGGAAAGAAACTAGTATACTTCTGTCAGAGGATTTATTATATGTTCCACACAATAATGAGAAATTGTCAGGTATGTTATTTTTTCTTATCATTTGAAAGCATTATAATTTGATTGTATCCTATTGATCAAAATGATTTACTTTGTGAATTTCATTTATGGTGGTTTATGGATTTGTTTAACATTTCTTATTATTTTATTTTTGTTGGCTCTTTGTAGATGTTAGATTCTTTCAAGAAAAAAAGGAATGTGTGGCATTGAAAGAGATAAACAACTTATTGCAAGTAAGTGGTAGAAGTTTGTGTGATTTCCCTAAGTTGCCATTTTTATATGATGATGATAACCACAATTTAGTTGATTACTTGATAGAGTACTACTTAAATTTTGATAGAGGTCAGTTAGAGGCACAAGCAAGTTTGATGCTGAATATGATGAACAAAGGAATATTTTTGGTGAAATTATTAGTGTAACAAAAAAAGAATGTCAGAAATTCCTTTCTATGGATATGGTGACACAGGTAAAACATTTTTATGAAATGCATTGACATCTATGTTATGTTCTAAAAGTGATATTGTTTTAATTGTTACTTCTAGTGGTATTGCTACAACATGATTACCAAATGGAAGAACAACACATTCATTATTCTCAATTCCTTTGTCAATTGATGAAAATTCAACTTGCAATATTAGTCAATATTCTCTGAGTGCTACATTAATTAGACGCGCCAAGTTAATCATTTAGGATGAAGCTCCAATGATAAATCGTTATTGTATTGAAGCTATTGATAGAACCTTTAGAGATATTTTGTGGGGAACAAATCAATTTAGTGATGCTTATCCTTTTGGTCGAAAATGTGTTGTCATGGGATGTGACTTTAGGCAAATATTGCCCGTGATACCAAAAAGATCTCGAGTTGATGTGGTGACTACATCTATAAATCATTCTTATCTTTGGAATCATTGCAAACTTTTTAGATTGACACAAAATCTAAAGCTTACATCAACAATATCTGATTAGATGCAAGAAGTAGAGCAATTTGCAAATTGGATTTTAAATATTGGGGATGTAAATATAGGTGGACCTTATATTGGATATGTTGATATTGAAATTCCAATAGATCTCCTTATTCATTCTTTTACTGATCCTATTCAAGCAATTGTTGATGTAACATTCCCTGGATTACATGATGAGTATTGCAATGCTGAATTTTTTAATAGCAGAGCAATATTGGCACCAACTATTGATGTGGTCAACAAAATCAACAAACGCATGTGTTCTCTCTTTCCAAGTGATTACATTGAATATTTGAATGCTGATTCTGTGTGCTTAGAGTCAAATGAACAAGAATCTTTTGACGAATTACATACAACAGAATTTCTTAACAGCATTAAATGTTTTGGTCTTCCTCCTCATAAGCTTTCACTAAAAGTTGGCATGCCAGTGATATTAATAAGAAATATTGATCAATCAAGTTGGATTATGCAACGGTACAAGATTATTGATATGTCATCTAGGAAAAAATGTCATACAAGCAGAAATGATTAGTGGGTCTCATGCAGGTGAGAAGGCTTTTATTCATCGAATGAATATGAATCCAATAGAATCTCGATGGCCTTTTAAGTTCAAGAAAAGACAATTTTCGTTGATAATTTCTTTTGCTATGACAATAAATAAAAGTCAAGGGTAATCTTTATCACGTGTTGGGCTATATCTTCCAAAAAATGTATTTGCTCATGGCCAATTATATATTGCTTTGTCAAGAGTTAAATAGAGAGATGGCTTGAGAATTCTTATTCATGACTAAAACTAGTTACTTTTACTACAACTACTAATGTTGTGTTTTAGGAGATTTTCAACAATATTTAAGAGTCAAGGTATATTAAATTAAATTCACCTTTCTTAATTATTCATGTGAAATAATAAGAGGAGTGGATTTTTTCTTGCTTCAATTATTTTGATGATTGTTTGCATTTAGCTTTTGGGAAAATTTATTTTTTGTCTAATAAGTTGTCCATGCTATTTCTATTTTCTTTGTTTTTACCATCAGTTTTGATAATTTCAGTATCATTTTTAAATTTTCTTTATCTACTTGGCAGTATCACTCGCATGGATGCACTCTCGTTTGTAATTTCAGTTTGCAATGTTTCAAAATAATAGTTTCTAATTTTGCATTTTTTATCCATTTTCTTGTTTTCTGCAAATTCTGATTAATTATTTGTCCAAGTTTTATATATATGTGTGTGTATATCTAATTTCAGGCATGGAAACATTACTATTTTTTATTTGTATGACTCCAATCAGATTAGTTGATAGCATTAGATGAAATTTTCAGGGTTCTTGCGGCCAATTATAATGTATCAAGCAAGTGGGTTTCATCCAATTACTTATCCTTTGGTACGAGCCATCGATAAGAGTAGCCAAAGAAAAGGTCATTGTTGTATGTATATCTAATGTATTCATCAAATTATATTTCGAACTGGTATTTAATTGTTGTTAGTGTATTTTCGTTGTGTTCTAAACATAAGGATTTGTGTTATATATACTATATAGATATATACATATATATATGTAGTCTTTTTTCTATATGATTTTGTCCAATTCAACGAGCCCACTAAATATATAAAATATGCAGTCATGTCTTTAATTTTGATTATTAATAAAAGAAATTTAAAGAAAATAACTTCTTAAACAAAATAACATCATAAGCTCCATTCCTTTTTAAATATTATTTTAAAGAAAACATTTGTTCCTTTTTTAAGTGTCATTTTAAAATTTTAAATTAACACTAATCATTATTTTTTCAATCATAGATTCTTACAAATTATTTTAGATGTCAAGGATAACATAGTTACTCTTTTTCTATTTATTTTTTGAAAGCGTTTTAGGAGAAATTAAAGGAACTTTGACATATTAATTATTATCTTTTTAAATTTGTGTCTAAAAATCTTAAATATTACTTAAAAATAAACAAAAGTAATAAATATATTATGTAAAATTTGTAGCAAGTAATGCTTTCATAACCTATAAATAGTATGACTTATTTAGTAAATTTTGTGTAACATGTGAGGAGCACATTTTAAATAGGTTAAATATAATTCACACATTTTAACGGTTGCAACTTGTATTCCCATTCTATAATCCACATTAACACATTGACGTAAGAAAGAGGAGTCTCATTCTCAAAACACCACTAAAAGATGAGTGATTGATATTTATTAGTTTAAAATTTTTTTTAAGAGTTTCCAATAAGTTCAATTTATTTTGGAAAATAGAATTTCTCAAACAAAACCAAAGAAAATCTATTTTAAGAGTATTTTTAAAAATTAA
Source organism: Adenanthera pavonina (assembly GCA_026686845.1). Taxonomy (NCBI): domain Eukaryota; kingdom Viridiplantae; phylum Streptophyta; class Magnoliopsida; order Fabales; family Fabaceae; genus Adenanthera; species Adenanthera pavonina. Next base: position 31,261,416 of record JAIVEN010000010.1, read on the forward strand.
GGAAATGCTTAATTATTCATTTTTTAATTGGCCAAATATTTATGTCTTTAAAGGATAAAAAAAAGTAGAAATGTAAAAAAATGATAGCATTTTAGGCCATGTATTTTCAGATTAAAAAAAAAAAATTTTGTTTACTGTAGATAATGCTAGAAGTGTAAAAATACAGTTGTAGATGGTAGAAGTGTTACTCTAAACTTGATCTTCAATATCTGTTGTATAACCGATTTCTATAAATAATAAATGCAATGAAAAGAAAACAGATGATTTTTAATAGCATTGAGATCTACATAAATGCTGCCAAAAATACACCTAATAGGGGAAAATGAAAAAAATATATCCTAAATAAATATCATGTAATTTTGAATGATAAATAAACAGACTTTTTAAAATACACTGAATTTCCGAAACGGCTAATTGTATCTCTAAGAATCAATGCAATGCATGCTATGAATCACCAACTTAAAATTATACTCTCTTAATTATATTTGTGCTAACATTAAAAACAAAAAGAAAAAGTTGGATTAATCCTATAAAACACATCTCTATTTTGAACCCAAATTGTCCACTATCTTCCTTTAAGCTGGTGGCCCCACTTTGAAAAGAGAACCAGTCTTTCCTTTTTCCCCCCCTTTAATTAGCAAATATGTGGCCTCATTTACTATCACAATTTTTTTTTTGCATTTTCAATGTTTTTTTAGTCTCTTAAAGATATAAATATTCTGCCAATTAAAACAAATAATTAAGGTTTTCCTTAATTTTAGTTTTATTTTTAAAGATAAACTGAACTTTTTTAGAAACTTTTAAATCTTTTTTAAACCAATCAATATCAATTAGTTTATTTTCTGAAAAGGTAAATTTTTTTATTTATTTCCCTTATACCATGCCAACCTTTCAAATTTAAATTTATATATGTTAGCTGTGTTTTTTCGGAACAAATAATGATATTGAAGGATCAAACTAATTTTTATTTTCTCCCATTCTTAATAATACGCTAACACACGAGGGGTAAATTGAAAAAAATAAATAAAATAAAAGACAAGATTATAAACACTAGAGTAATTAATTATACATGGCTTTGTATATGTTAATTAGCAATGCACTCGTGGATGCTCTAGTATATAAGCCTTATATAATATATATTTATTGTAAAAAAATTTAAGAATAATATTTACTTGAACATATTGATTTATAGAATATCCTTCAATATTAAACTAAAAGATTAAAGACAATACTTACTTTTAATAATATTTTCATCTCATATAGAAAGGGATGTATATAGCTAGTTGGCTTTCCTTTATTACTTGGTATATTGAATTTTCATTTATTGCTATAAGTATATAGAATTTAAAATATATTACTTTTTCTCTAATGAGCAAACAAAATCTTTAAAATAATTTAAGAATAAAAAACACAACAAAAAATTTTTTTATGAAAAAATAAAAAATAATTTAAAATAATTTATTTGTTATTTAATTTTCAAGTAACAAATTTTACCAAATTATTATTTTCTTATATGAGATCTACCGTTCAACCCATGGCCCATAACGGGTTTTCTCTTACTTGACCCATATAACTCTTGACTTGTAGTGAATCAATTCACTTAATTTGTTCATCTTGTAATTTAAAATGAGTTGACCCATTTAACCTAATACAAAAATCTACTATTAATTCTTTTTTATGTGAACACTTAATATCTTGAATTTACCCCACATCAACTAAATGATTTATTGAGATCTATATTAATTTGAATTGAAATGGGTGGACCACATGTATTCTTAGTTAAAACTTAAACTCGAGACTTTTAGTTAAACTATTATAATCTATTGTCTGTTAAACCAAGTACTTGGTGATCAACTATTAATCCTTTAATAAGCTATAAACAATTTTCAATACTAAAGTAAACTATTTCAATTTGATTGATTTTGATTGCTGATAATGACTTACATTTTAATGTAAAATTAAATAAAAATATAAAATGACATTCTATATGCCTTCTTAGACTAAAAATTCTCATTAGGTGCACCGAGGGAGAAAATTGTCCATTTTATAGAATGCCATCCCTGTAATAATGGATTTGTATTAATTAGCTGCTGCAAACTCAAATTTTAATTATGAAAAAAATAAAATTTTAATTCAAATTATTTATTAAAATTTGAGCTAAATACCTGTTAATTGGAATCACTTAATTAATTATTCAATTTGACGATTTAAAATATCTAATATTGGTTATCAAAAAGATTTTGAAAAACATTTAATAAGATTTTATCTATATCATAATAAATATTAATAATTGTTGTCATTTTATTAATAATTGGAGCATAGTAATTTTTTTCATTAATTCTTACAGGGGCATAGTATGTAATAATTTTTTTCCTTTTGAAAAGTACTATGCTCTTGAGAGGAACAGCCAACATCTATGCTGCGATCCAAAAAGCATTTTTTTAAACAAACAACTTGAATTGAATATGTAATAAATTTTAAAAAAATTATATTTCAATAGATTTTTTATTTTTTATTCAAGATTTGCAAAAAAAAAAAAAAGAATAAATATACGTAATAAAAACTCATAATATCTTATTTCCTTACACTGGCATTCTTTTTTTTTTTTTCTTCCTCAAATAGGGTGGGAAGTAAAAAATCAGATCCTTTCATTTAAAAATATAAAAAGAAATTAGCTCCTAAGTAACTCCAGCTCCTTCTTCATACCAAATTTGATAACATGGGGTGGGTGGGTAGGCATCAATCATGAGATATAACCCATAGGGAAGTTAACGGCCAATAAAATCGCTATCAAAACTCTTGAAATGCAAAATGGATTTTTCATCTACCACTCTCCCCCTATTCCTCATATGATTTATGAGTGAGAATTAAAGTAGTTTTTCTCCCACATGAAGCCTCAAATTCAAAGAGTCAAATTTAAAAACAAGTTAAATGGGATTAAAAATTACTTTTTAAATAAATGCAAGCAGAAAGCCTGCTTGAAAATACACAATCGAGTTCATCGCACATATAATGTCAATAAAACATAAGTTTGAATCACTCATCTCTTTGAACCTCCATTTCCAAGCCATGTCTTAACACAGCCAAGCATCTCAGGGTCACATGTCTATAGTACATTGTTCACATACCCATCAAAACCACTGAAAGTATTGTGAAGAAACAGGAGAGAGAACTAAGTCTAAGGAGTATGATATATTATGTATAAATAGTATTAGAAAAAATATAAATATCGCTGACTAAAAAAAATGAGAACTATCACGCTGGGATCAATTGAAGGCCTACATTATATAAAATTTTACAATGATAATTATTACAACCTAATAAACATGAATATTAGAGTTAAACTATACCAAAATTGCATCACCATGATCTTCCTGCATTAATTTGCAATCATGAGCTTCGCAGAAACGATCAATAGCCGCGAATTTCATTGAAAAGAATTATAACTGAAAATCTAAAATAAAATTATATTTAATGGAGAAATGATTGCAAATAATTATAATAAATTCTTTTTTTTTTTTTACTTTTGCCAGACTAATTTTAAAATTATAAATTTTGATGACCATGTCGCAAAATGATAAATGCATTTAATAAAATGACTGAATGTGCAGTAATGCAAAGCCTCTTAAATTCAGCATCCAAGGTGACACATCATAAATGAAGGATTTGCACTTTTTTTTTTTTGCATGGCAGTACAGAATTCCAAAATCACAATGGGAGTTGCTTTTGGCAGCTAATTTTATATATTTAGATTCTTAAAAATAACATATGATATGCGTATTGAAATAAATATCATATATTTCAATCCAAAATATATGCTATCCTAATAATTTGTAGAAAAAATATATTAATTATCAAAGAACAACTAATGTACACATTCTGCAAACCTCTCTCTATATTGATCTCATCTAACATATTAAAACTTGTCACTTTCCAAGGCCGAACCACCCTTACTCTTATTGAGTCAAACAGAGTGCGTTAATGGCACTACAACATCATGCATATTTGGCAGCCATGTTAGCTGTACGGTTACAAAAAGATCGTTACTATTAAATCTGAAAAGCTTAGAGACTAATAGTTTGGAAGGGATGACATGCAATGGCGCTATTCAATGATGATTCACAAAAGCATTGAAAATAGATAAAGATGTATACAATTTGGAAGGGATTGAGAAATTAAAATATAAGAAACATTCATATAAAATTTGAAAGGTTCAGAGACAAATCGTGGTGGTGTGAGGATTGCATAATACAACTGAGCTACAGCACCACAATGATCATGGACAAAAGCATGTAATATATATATATATATATATGCGTTAATCTATCTCCTTCATTCAGTGCAGTAATATCTGACTCATGATTGCCTCAATCAATATTTTGGACGTCCGTTTTTGCATAGCGCTCGTCAAATTCAAATATATGAATAATATCTTACTGAAATTTGTAGATAAAGGCGCCATGAGAATCCAATCATTAAGCACAAAACACATGAGTCAGGTTATAACCTCCCGAGTTCAAATTAAATTAACCTTAAATTTTTATTTGACATGATTTGAAATTAAGATAAGCTTATATCATTCTAAATTGTAACGTTTCTAGATTTTGTGGAATGAAATTTTATTCCTGTTAAAGTGGAACAATTCAAATCAGAACAAAAGGCAATCCTTTTTAAATGTAATGAATTTATTTTGGACAAAAATAATGCAAAAAGTTTTTATATCTTTCAAGCAAATTCTTATTTGTCATATACATTCTGACATAACACAATTAAATTATATATAAAAAAGAAAATGACGGAATTATTTAGTGATATATTTTTTAATAAATATGTCTTAGAATAAGAAATAATTATTTGGTAAAATCATGTTAAATAAAAGGATAAATCTACCGTGTCCTAAAATAATAGGAAGTCTGGCTAAAAATTTTAAGCTCTAAAACTAATTAAGAAAAAACGTGTTAAAAATAATGCATAGCAATATTTGACAAATTTGTACACATTACACTAAAAATATATTAAAAAAAAAACAATTGAAGATGTGGATTGGTAATATATATTGATTCAGAAATTCAAAGCTTTTTTTTTTTTGCCAAAAGAAATTTAAAGCTATTAAAACAACGGGCAAGTGAAAATTGAAAAAAAAAAAGCCAATCATTTAAATATAATAAATTAATGCTGAAAAAATAAAAAGATAACGTAGCCATAAAACCATAATAATTATCACAAATCCAACTAATGCAATAAACAACACCTGAGTGACTGATACAGAATGGCAAGAGTTGCTTAATTTGGGGATCTACATGGAGGCTTAAAATTGCACTATCCAACGTCTCTTCCTAATACTCTAGCACCTGTGCCGTGGGCTGCTATTTTGTTTTTATATATATATGGAATAGATAGGCACAACAAAGAACAGGAAAAAGACGAAGAAAGAGATGTGGCTGCCACAACATCGAAAATTAGATTTGGAACGCCAGAGTTTGTGCAACATAAAGGTTTTTTATGATTTTATTACTTTAAACACTTACATGTCCACAAAGATCACAACCGTTCAAGATAATATATACTATGAAATACAAAATAAAAGTAGATATTTTTAAATTATTGTTATTTCCCATTGCTGATTGATGACTTTTCAATCTATATTGGAATTTTTAAGTATGCCATTTAAAAATGTAAATAACATTTATTTAATGCTTCGAAGTATAAAGTTTTCTTCATTAAGTTTAATCTCTAAAAGGATGCCATATATATATATATATATCTCTAAATCTCCAGTTATAGCCACGTTCACACTCCAAATAATTCCAACTGAATATGGCTACTTCGCAAATAAAAAAAAATACTGTGAATCTAAATAAATATCATGTAATTTTGGATAATAAATAAACACATTTTTTAAAATGTGCTGTGAATCTTCCAAATGGTAAAAGATACCCTGCAATTATATTTCTGGCAGCAAATCTAATCTTATCTCTGCGTATCTAATTGGAATTAGTGGGAGCATGCTATAAATAACCAACTTAAAATTATTGAGTCTAATGCTAAGTCTATGTACTCTCTTAATTATATTTGTGTTGACATTAAAAGTGAAAGAACGAAATTGGATTACTCTTATCTTTGGCCTTCTCCTTGCTAGAACTAGAACTAGAAACTTCACCTAAAATTATAGTCACAAAGGGGGTGAGACAAATTTCCATAACCAAGGGCAACTCAAAATGAACATACAATTCAAGATACATTCATACATGTATAGATGTAATGCAATGCACATACTAAGCAATGGAGCACACAAAGATCACTGCTAGAATCATGGACTAGTTGCCATCACAAGGTAACTCCCACAAGTGACCCCCTTCCATCAATCAATAAAGGCTTATTTTGAGGCATCCATTAAGCTCTCCGCCCACTAGTCATGACCAAAGTAAAGGCCTTTAAACTAGTAGTTGGACCATGACTCTCCTTTCTTTGGACTACTCGAATTGGTGGTGATTTTGGAAAAGGTGCATATCCAAATCCACAGCCACATGGATCTCTTGGTCAAAGGTCGACCATTTATTGACACGGATATAATACACCTCACCACTTGGACACACAGTCTTGTGTGTCATTTAGTTGATTAGCATCCCACATGGTATTTTAATGACATTATCATCCAACCAACATATGCTCAACCATGCATGATCATCAATGACAATGCCAATATGTCATCTCATGCTATATACTGTCATGTAAGTGTAGTATCAAAATACAAGAAACGATCATGGGGATGTACAATAATCATACACATCAACGTTTACCTTATTTATAAGCATATATGTAGACCTTAGCCATTTTCAATGCATTTTTCATAAATTCAAAGTAAGGAGTTAGATAACTTATTAGTTGTGCTAACATGCATGTCATGATATAAAAAGTTTTGAACATATATAAAAAGTAAGTATTACACACATACGCACACAAAAACCACAGTAGGGTGTCAGAGCACTAATTATACATTCATAAGAGTGACGCAACCAAAGTACCTACAACTTCTCAAGCATGAGTTTAGACTAAAACAAATATAAAAAATCTAATAGAACCATTTAACTACTCAAGGCCAATAAGGCCCCATTTCCTCATACTAAAGGGTAGTTACTTACCCACAAATACGGCTTTCGAATGACTTCTCGAAGTATGGAAACTTCAATTAAGTAAGCTTGCACCCTACGCAACCATCGACTACTAGAATCAAGAGGTGACATAGCCTTTGGTAAACCCCAACTTGATGACCCAAGTATAAACTCGACAAGACTATGAATCTAACACCACACTCACTCATATTTACACCTAAATCAACTCCTTAGACTAGGCATGAACTTAGAAAATTCAAACACCAAGAAAAATCCTAAGGTAGAGGCTAGGGCTTGGAGTAATCACCACTCAAACCCCTAAAAACCATAACCCAAAGCTTACAATCACCAAACAACACTTTATGAAAGTAGTCTAACATAATTTAATCGGTGGGAATCTCAGCTAACTAAAAAATACAACGATACCCACGAATTTCTACCAAAGGTGAAGAGAAAGAAGAAGATGAGAGGATGAAAATCACAATACCTCAAAGATCTGAACCTCCCAAAGCACCCAAGAAGCATCCTTAACCTCCACACATTGACCCGTGGCAGAGCCGCTACCTAGAGAGCCAAAATCACTTTTCTGACGCTGAAATAGTTCTAACTTTATAAAGTCATATCATGTCCTGGTGCCACGACACTAGTTGATTTGTCCCAATTTTTCTGTAACTTTGTTTTTCCTCCTTTCCTCTGGTCCTAGCCCCTTTGGTCTAGTATAATTCCTTTAATAGCCTTTCATGAGTCCACTTACATGTCCAAAAGAATTAAATCATGGTCGTTACATGAGAACATAACCATGGGGTAGAATACTTGTGCCCAAAAGCTAAAATATTCAAGAAAATATTTATATTACCTTTAGCCATGATACTATATATCCAACTATTAAGAGTCAAAAGCCATGAATTCTACCTACCTAACTATTTCAATTCAATTCCATAACTTAACATGAGTTAAAAATTTACTTAAGATTCACAGAACGTCCACTTACTTAAAGCATACCAAATGAGTCATATTAAAGCATAGCTTCTAGCAAGTTCCTTACAAAGCAAACCACCCAAAACATCACAAAACTTTACACAATTCATCATACACCATCTCAAAGGCTAAGTATGAAGTTTTGTAGCTCAACTACAACAAATTCCAATTTCTAGCTGGTTTTATTCATTGCCTACATCTTTTTTTAAGTTGCTTTTTCAAGCAAGTCATTTATATAATAAATCAAATCCAAATTGCTCAAAACTTTGTACACATACTCTATGTTTTAAGGATGTATATGACAAAAATTTTATGGCCCAGCAATAAGAATTTCCAATTATTCCATAATTTACAAATAATCGATAAATAATAAAGCTACATTTTCGAGTAAACAATTTTTTATAACAAATCAATTCCAAATCTTACCCAACTTGACAAATGCATTCTCTAGCACCATATGAGACTTCTCAAAATCATTTTTCTAGCTAAATCACTTGATATTAAAAAGCTTTCAATTACAAGTATTCAATAAAGTATAAAAAAATTTTGAGTTAGAAAATATAAATCAAATCAATTATAATTCATATAAAACTTGGTATACATACTCTTGAGCACCTGAAGAAGCTTCCAATAATAATTTATTAGCCAAATTCCTAAGAATTTACATTTTCTCCAAGTGACCCACCTAGGGTTCTTTCTCCAATCCAAAGTTTCAACTTATAACTTGCAAAATCAAGCAATACAATGGTGCTCTTAGGGGAAAAAAAGCATCAAAACACTATTTCTAACCTTTCCCAACAATCCCTAAACAAATATTTTAGCCAGAGAATGAAGAACATAATCCCCAAATATGATAAATAATATCAATTTGAAAATGAGGGAGGAGAGGTTGGGAGACATGTTTACCTTATGGTTTGAAGCTTAAAATTCATCAAGATTGGGACCCTTAGCACCCTTCTTTATCCCTCTCCAATTGCTGTCTCGATCTCCTCCTTTTATGTGTGAAAAATGAAGTGCTTAAACTCCCTTCTCCTTTCTAATAGAGTGACGCCTTCATGTGTCTTCTTTTCTTTCTTCTTTTTGGTTGTTTTCAATTGATTTTTGGGAATTTAGTTTTAAATACCAAAAAAGAGAGATATTTGGTCTTATGTACCTTAGTGAGATTTAATGCCAGTAAAGGATCAAGGGATCTTTCTGAATTAAATATTGAAAGTTCATTTACAAAAGTGACCCTTATTAACCTAATTATTAAAAAAAAAAAAGTAAGGGAGAGAGAGATTGAAGCAAAGTCCAGGTTCTTTATCATTATTGTAAACCCTAACAAGGAGGAGATCACGTATGTTGAAAGTTCATCATTAATGCTAGCATTAAAAAGAAAAACCCTTACTACTTCGAATACTTCGCCTTCATCATTCCAACCTTCCACTTCCTTATTTTTCCCTTACACCATGAAATTCTCTCTCACTTCCTCTTATTGTAGCATGCATGGCACTGGCCTGACTCACATTCTCTTTAATCAAGGAAATGGTGTCATCTACTCAGCTAGATCTAGATGACAACCCCATTAAGCAAATCACTATTTGCATTATCAGTGCTAGGGGGTTCATTGGTTCCTACCTTTGCGAGAAGCTCATGATAGGGATGCATCATAAGGTCCTTGTTTTGAGTGTTTACAATGATAAGATTAAGCACCTCTTGGAGCCTGACATGCTCTTATGGGCTAGTTGCATCTAGTTCCACCACTTCAACATGAAGCAAGATTGTAGGCTCGAAGGCCTCATGAATATGGTGGATCTAGATTACCCTTCATCTTCTCATATATATGAGTGTTTGATTGAGTTTCTTGGATTTTTTTAATTTTTGGGTATGTTTCTTCTAGTCCATAAACTTGGCTATGATCTATACACTGAAGACATTGTAGGTATTGGATTTTGAGTTTTTTAGCAATAATTGGTTAATATTGAACTTCATCCTTGAGAAATTTCCATATATTTCCTAGTAGACTAGTTTGGAATACATGTGCAGCTATATTTTATTCAATATATGGTCCACATTTTAGCAGCTAATTGCCAATGCTACTACTTATGGAATATTAGGTAACAAATTTTGAATTATATTTGTTCAAATATATTCAGGGTTCTAGCGGTTGTTTTCACTTTGGCAGGAGTTGAAAGGCATTCCATTCATGAAGTATTAGGTTCCTTTTTTCAAGGGAAGTGGACTCTTTGAAGATTGAAAGGATCTTATGTTGCTTTTTTTTTTCTTAAATATAGCAGTGCACTTCTTTTTTCTTTTGTTGTCATCAACTATGGTATGGTTCTTGTTTTGGATGGTGTAATTCAATTATTGAAAGGGGATGAATCTACTACATAGCCAAAGAAGTGAAGGAAGAAGACTTAGAGCTTGTAGGGTTAGTGTTAGGATTAGTTGTGATGATGTTAATGTATGCGTCTTTTGGAATATATATGTTTCATGATTGTTAATGTATCTAAATTTTGGAGATCTTTGTAAATATTTATGTATTCTTTTGGAATATGTGAGTTATATTATGTAGCAAGGTGTAATTTAGTGATAAATTAATGTGTCATTTCATCTCTACACACAATGTGATGTTTGAAAAAATTAGTCAATGAAGGTTAAAAAACAACTAAGAAGTAGCATTTTACCAATTGATCAATTTATTGGAAAAAAACCAGTTGACCAAAGTGTGATTCTTTTAGTTGAAATTGTGGTTTGGTTGACTATTATTTCGTGTGGGATTTCTCTCAATTTAACTTACGCATAGTATAGTCTCTCTTGCACATAGTGGAGTTTCACTTGCATATATTAGAATCTCACTTAGAAATTATTTCACGTGGAATTTCTCTCAATTTAACATGCACATGGCGGGGCCTCACTTGCATATGATGAAGTCTTACTTGCACATAGTGGAGTTTTACTTGCATATTTTAGAGTCTCATTTGGAATTTATTTCATGTGGGATTTCTCCCAATTTAACATGCACATAATGGAGATCATTTGCATATATTGGATTCTCACTTACACATATTAAAGTCTCACTTATGCATAGTGGAGTCTCATTTGTATACATTAGTCTCACTTGGAAATTATATAATGTATTTCTCCAAATTTAACTTGTAAATAGTGAAATCTCACTTGTATATATTGGAGTTTCACTTACATATATTAGAGTCTCACTTGTTTCATGTGAGATTTCTCCTAAATTAACTTGCACATATTGGAGTCTCACTTGAAAATTATTTCATGTGGGATTTCTCCAAATTTAATATGCACATGATGGAGTCTCACTTTGCATACAGTGGAGTCTCACATACATATATTAGAGTCTCACTTGTTTCATGTGGGATTTCTCCCAATTTAACTTATATGTGGTGAAAGTTTACTTGTACATAGTAAAGTCTCACTAGCATAGATTAGAGACTCACTTAGAAATTATTTCATATGGGATTTCTCCCAATTTAACTTGCACATAGTGGAGTCTCACTTGCATATAATTTTTAAGTAAGACTTTGTAGCTTCCAAGTTGGACTTCTAAGTTTCTAAGAAAGACTCCATAATATCCAAATATAATAAAAACTTAGGAATTGTCATCATAAGTTACGTATTTCTAACTTGGTCATTTCTAGGCTAGACTCTACTATTTACAAGCTAGACTCAACAATTTTCAACTGAAATTCAACAATTTCGATGTATAACTCAGTTTTAATAGGAAGTTGTTGACCTTTTTTACCTTTCAAAAAATCAATCGATCAAAATTTTACATACAAATAATCATAAGTTAAATTTGTCCTTTGTTGATTTTTTTGTTACCAAAACTTGGTCCTTTATTGGTGTTATTTTCTAATGTCTTGAACTTTTTTTTCTCATTAAAGGATATTTTTGTCATTTAGTTTTTTTTTTAACAAAAATTGAATTTGGTTTTTCATTGGAATTAATTGCTCTTAAGGTATATAAAACCATATATCTCTATTTTTTGGCATTTACAACCAAATTTCCCTTATTTTTTTTCACTATTATTATTTTTTTAAGCTTTAGGCTTTTCTTTTCTTCTGTTTTTTTGGCTTTCTCTTTTGGTTTTTTTTTGGAACCTCTATTAGACTTTTTTGAGTTATAGAAACTTTCATAGATTACCATGAATTTTCCTTAACAACAATTATATACCAATTATTTTAAAAACTCAATTAATTAAGCTTTAAAACCATATATTAAAAGTATGGGAGTCGGAACCCACCACAAAAAAAACAAGCTTTTAGTGATGACTTTCAAGGGAGACATTTCAAAGCTGTCACTAAAAGTTCAGCTTTTAGTAGCAACAAAAGGTGTCACCAACTATTATTTATTGTTGCCAAAATTTACTTTTTGAATTTTTTTAATTTATTAAAACTAATATTTAGTATGTTCAAACAATAAATATATTATATTAATGTAATTTTATCATAAATATAAAGTCAACATATATTATTGATTGTGAAGATTTTCTTGTATTTCTTTGTTGAATTTAGCATGGATTTTGCCATTTTCTGTCCTCTAAAATACTCTAAGCATTTTAGAAGAGCTTTAGAACATTGTGCCATAATTTTTCTAGCAAGCTAAGAAATTTCAAGTATGTAGAATCTTTTGGAGGAGTCCAAAGTCTTCTTGAAGAAGCTAGCAATCTCTTATAGTGTATAGAAAACCCTAGAGAGTTTTATGGTATTCCTTGTGCACATCTCTTGTATATATTCTAGAGAATTTTTTGTAGGTTGAATATTGTTGAAAAGTAACATAGGTCATTAGATTGAATTGATCTCTGTTGTCTATTAAGGAACTAGGAATGTTATGAAACTTCGAGGGTTGATTGATTTAGTAAATGATCATGAAAGTTGATCAAACTAAGGTTAGTATGGTTCAAAAAGAAGAAGTTCCAAGATTGTGATAATAGGCTCTACTTGGGTTTGAAAATTTGAAGGGTTAAAGTAAAATTTGAAGTTTGGAGACATGGATCTAGAGCTTCATTTCGTATGTTTTCCTTTAGGCTATGTTTGCGAGTTTAGGATGGAAGGGCATGGAACGGTCATAATGGAATAGAATGGAATAAAATAGAGTGGAATAAATTGTTCCATTGTTTGAGAGTTTTATAAAGGAAATAAACGGTTTCATTTGACCATTATTTGTAAGTTATCATAAAATGGATGGAACGAAATAGAGTATAACTATTTTTTCCAATATTACTTTTATGAGCAAATTGACATAAAAAATGTGAATAAATTCCCATAATAAGAAACGTCTTCTTTTTCTTCTATTACAGCAGCGACTGATAATAACAATAACAACAACAATAACAACAACAATAATAATAATAATATCTACTACAAAATAATTTAGTTTTTTGAATAATAATACTAATGAGGGAGTAAAGTTTTTATCAAACAATAAAAATAACTAAACAATAATTTAAAGTTAATGGTCTAACAAGTTAATCCAAAAATTAACAAAAATAAAAAAAGAAAAACTTGACTCTTATCCATATATGGATAAACTAAGGTGCATTATCATTATTTTTTGAAGACATTAGAAGCATTACAATCTCCTTGTGCATATCTGGGGGACATCCAATAAGCATTCTCTGAGTATTAACATCCCGCACTATATGCATATAAGCTTTGGTTAATGTACTTCTATCTAGCTATAATCCTTTTGAGAGACCCCAAACTTCACTCTTCGACATAGGACGAGTTTGTTAACTGTTGACTATATTTTCAGTACACTTCCTAAAAGTTTCAACCACACCATTCAAAGACTTAGCAAATATCTTAATACCCAACTCTTCATTTACAACTTTGCTCTTTTTTTTCTTGTTCTTTGATGTAGTTGTGACTTGAGATCTTGTTCTAGAGAAATTTCTATCTCTTCATCATTGTTTACATCAGAGTTCTGTAAAAGGGTTTCATTATTAGACATTAAGATGTCAATATCTTCTATTGAATCAAATTCAGCTCCATTTGATGTAGATCTTCTTTGTCTGATCTCTGATGCAGTTTCTGCATACTCACTACTTGCCCTATCTTATCCATACAATAGCAGCATTTTCTCATAGTATGGAATTTGCTTGTTTCTCCATATGACAACTTCAGATTTTGCCTAAGTAAAAAGAATGTAAAATTAATATTTATTCAATTGAAGTGATGGATATTTCTATTTTTGATGATAGGGCATAAAATTATTAAATAATATTACATTAATTAACTTATCCCACACTTCTGGTTCAGCAGTGCACAAATTTGTGTTTGAGTTCTATCCAAACCCACTCAAGCCATTCTTGAACAAGTCATAACATGGGGTGAATTTGCTTTTCAACCTTTTCATGTGATCTTTGACTTTAGTTTTGTCAAATTGTTAATTTTTCTTAAACATATGAGATGTCCCCATGTGAGAGAGATTCATGATCACAAAGAATTAAAATGGTTTGATATTGTTAGAAATCTGAACAAATAAAATTTTGATTATTTAATATTTCTTCGTATACGTATTTTGTATTTATAATCACACGCGAACCTATACATGCAACAACAGTTCACCGCTGAACAAAGTGGAGTAATTCAAATGCTATGAAGTTTGAAAGGGAGAAAGATAAAGGAATAAAATATCATAAATATCAAACAAGCTTAAATAATATGGCCAAAAGGGCATCACAAATAAATTTCTATGCCCACAACTACTCTTAAGAAATCAGAATACAAGCAATCAATTAGGGGAGAGGGGGACAACGAGGCTGTGACAATGAATGAACCAAACCAAAAGGGAAAACCACCCAATTAAAACAAAACCATCATAAAACAAGAATTCTTTGATTTTTAATTTGACTGATAAAACTTTTCACCAGAAAATACTTGAAACCATAAATTAGGGTAGAGTAGAAAGTGGAGAGGAAGAGGAAATTAGCGAGGAAAAAAACAAAAAACAAAACCGGTGACAAGAGATGAAATTAGCGAGAAAAGAAAAACAATACCTGGATGCAATGATGGCACAAACAAAGCTTGTATGTAGTTGGCCGGAGGTTGAAGAAAATGTAAGAGCGCGGTATGTGGAAATTGATGGCGGTTATTCTGGGAATCGTGTGTATAAAGGTGTATATGTTTTAATAAGGATAATTATGTAATTGAATAATTTACTCTAGATTATTCTATCACCGACCCTCCAAATTGGGAAGTCAAAAAAAATTGGATCTAGGATGGCTAAAGATGACTTGAGAGGCCATCTCTTGCCATCTCATTCCCTCATAAAAAAATTTCTCAACCAATGGCCAAACCTATGTTACCATCTCACTCTATTCTACACACCCCTAAAATAAACTTTCAAACACACAATTAGAGTTGGCAATATGGGTTATGTATGAAGGATTAGCCCATTTAATACGATAAAATGGGTGGGGTGGGTTTTTAAAATGGAAGTCTGAATAGAAAATGGGCTTTTTAGGCCAGCTCGTGGGTCACCGGCTAGTTCGTTTAGCCTGTTTTCCTTTTTTTTATGTTTAAAGTATTAAATATACATATTATTTTATTAATTAGTGATATATAAATGATAAAATTTAAATATTATGTTAATTTTTGGTAAATAATAATGATGATTAGTCATATTAATTTAAATAATTATATAAAAAAATTTTAAACAAACATAAAAAATAATTGAAAAAGAAAAAGAAAAAGCCGGTAGGCCAACTTTTAAACTTGATCCCTTGATCTCAGACTTGAAAATTCAAGTCCGTTTGGTCTAGCCCATTTGGCCCTGACCCACCCAAATTGCTAGTTCTATTTTCCTTCATTTTCCTTTCTTCATCTTAGTAATACTTTTTTTTTATTAGGCTAAGATAATTCCTAATATATATATATATATATAACATTTACTAATATATTAATAATATTTATTATTAATAATATATAATCAATATTTTATATTACTAATATGTATTGATTATTACTAACATATATTTATTAATATACTTTATTATTAATATATGTTACTAGTATAGTAATCGTAATAAATAACTTATACTTTTTTTTGATCTTATTTATAAAAAAAAAATTATTACAAAAGTAGTTTTTGTTAGTTAAAACTAATTAATTTGTCTCACATTTTAATTTTTTTTTAAAATTTTTTTAATTTAATTTAATATTAATTTGAATTATGAATACATTTAATATACCATTAACCCTTTATTGAAGAGCTTTAATGAATGGTAATTTAAAAAAAAAATTAATGCACTATTAATTTTTTTTTCTCTTATATTTAGGATTATCAAAAAGAAGAAATTTTTCCTAATAAACAGGATCGAAAGAAGTGTTACTTTTTTTTTTTACTCAACAACAATAATAATAATATTAATCTTATCTCATTAGGTAGATTTTATAAAAAATATATCTTTAGATAAATCAATTATCAAAAAATCTCACTTTATAATTTATTTATTTTTTACAAGTATCTTTTATATTACTAATATATTATTAAATATAAATTAAAGTATTTTAGATTTTATATAACAAATTTGTAAATATATATTTAAGTGTAAACTTGTAACAAACACAATTCAGTAGTTTAATGGCAAAAAGTAGGATTGTTAAATGTTTTCGATTTTGAATTTGAAACTAAGCACATGGCCATTCTTTGATCAATATTTTTTTTTTCTCTTAAAAGAATTTTTTTCTAAAAGAAAATAACAAAAACATGCTGGTTGTCAGGGCCTCGAACTCTAATCTGAATCTAAATGAAAGTAAATTTACATGCTTCACCAATGAACCAAAAGCAATGATTGTTCTTCGTTGAACGCATTGTTTTATATGAAGTATTGGATTAATTCTGGCTCAAATTTTCGTTCCCAGATTTTGATTTCACTTGGCTCCAAAATCCCTAAAATTTGTTTTCGTTTGCCCACTGTGTTCACTCCCTCACTTCACGATTTGCGAAGCTTCTTCCCTGCCCACATTCGAACTCCGTCGTGCTTGGTGGTTGTCTGTGGTGTTCGGTGGTTCAGCTCGGTGGTCCTGCTCCTGGTTTAGTTGCTTCTGTTCAGCTCCAAACTCCCTTCTCCATTGCCATAACCGAGTATTTCTTCCTCAAGCAGCATTCGCATTTTCGGGTTAGGTTTTTTCTCTTCAACACGATTTTTTCTCCTTGCCCAAAAAAAAAACGATTCTTTTTCCTTTCAGCATGTACGTAGATCGAGAGTGATTGACAGCTGAAGTAGTGCATTCTTTGAGCTTTATATGCTATATCAATCTGGGGTAGTGCTTTCTTCTGGGGAGCTTCAGTTTACTTTTGCTTAAGAATTTTTTTTTAACCATCGAAAAAACTGAGACTTATATTATGTGGGTTTTTGAGGATGGAATAATGGTAAACTAGGAAGGCATTCTTGAAGTATTTTTTCCTGTGCGAAAAAACTACGACTACTTTCATATTTACTAATATGTGGCCGTGCGGTTTGCAAGGATCTCCAGATGGACCAGGACATTGCATATCTTCCTCATGATCTTTACATTTTATATACTCATCTTTGATTGATATTTTATATTAGCTTGTGTGTTGTATTTTTCAGACCATCAACGTTTTTTCCCCCCCTAAATACTGTGATGGGGATTTGAGTAAGAGACTCAGACCAACGTGACCCAAATCTTTTACTAATACTTCTATGACGTGCTTACTTGGTTTGTGATGATTCTGTATGTGTTTAGTTTTGCACTAGGGGCTGACATATGCTAATTTATATTTCGTAGTGAAGGGAGGCAGAAATATTAAGGCAGCAACTGCAAAATCTATGAGAAAACCATAGGTACAGCCCTTTCTATTTTATTGAACAACTTCATAACATTATCAAGTAGATAGAAGAATCAAAGTTCTGGAAAGCACCTCAATGTCTGACATGAAACTATTAACATTTACAGTAACTTGGCTCTGTTATAGCATATACTGCATTGAATCCTACGCTTTTTATGTGAAATAAATTATAAAGAATTCATTGTTGTGCACTGCCAAGTCCACTTAATATAATTAGAAAAAATCTGCATTACCTGCTAATTAACATGTGTGTGTAGCTACATTTAGACGGGCTAAACAACTTTACTTCTGTCAATCTATGAATTTGGTTCAGGTACTTTGAATGAAGATGCAATCAATGATAGAATTGAATACAAGACATGCTACAGTACTGCCAATTGGTTTCCTTAGACCCTTTTAGCTTCCAAACGTTAGAAAAATCATAACTTGAGCTAGGGCCTTCAAATTAAGCAAATTAGTGCTTGTTGAAGAGCTCTCTATATGTACTATCTGCTATAAAAATTCCAGGGCAAAAGGATTTCATTTGATTACTGAAATCATTTGAAAACCAGATCTGGACAGGGTAGCTGAAAACCAGATAGCTTTTCTGGGCCAGATTAAAAAATCATAAAATATTATGTAGAGCTCAAAAATTACCTTTCTTGGCTAAAATTAAACCTCTACATGTCCTCTAACTGGTCACTTAACTTGCTTAATTTGCCAATTCTTGCAACCTTTTTTGTTTGAGCATATTTCTTTCAAGTTGAACATCATATGAACCTCACTCAAGTCAATATGTGAAATAGGGGTTACATCTAAATTTGGCTATCTCACTTGTTTACATACATGGTTACTCTTACCATTAGCTTAGACTACTAACATGCATTGGAACTATGATTATTCTTCTTTCTTACCATTCCAACTGCAAATTTTTGCTGGAATTGATGTTCATCTGTGTTGTTTGCAGGCTGATTCAGTATTTGTGCCCCTGATTTTGTTGTGCTTGAAAATAAGAGGTAAAAGTTGCACTATGTATGTTAAGTATCTCATGTATCTTTCATACTATCCTTTTTTTTATGTTTATTCTATGTAAAACTTGATCTTGTCGCTGCAGATGTGAAGGAATTTTTTTATCCTCTAAAATCATCCATATGCATATGTTTTCCGTCTAATGATGTTAGTTTAGTGGCTGGACAAATTTTTATTTTCTGGGAAAAAGAAAGAAAAGAAGAGATTTATATCTTGTTACAAGGGATTTGAAATGGGTTAAATTTTAAATCTTGTTATAAAGGGATATGAAATGGATTAAATTTTCTTTTAGGTTTAAATCATCTCCATAATGTTACTTCTCTATTGTTATGCTAGTTGCTTTACCAATTTGCAAGAATTCTCTATATGACCCCATTATACATGGAATGATTGTACTGTTTTAGACTTAATTGCATGACCACTTACTTCATCTTGCTTTGGTCTGAACTCCACATTTGTATTTTTTAAGATTGTGATCCTTTTTAGTGGATGTTACTTTGAGCTCAAAGGATGATGCTGTGTTGTTGTTTGAATTTGAGTTTCTTTAGGTCTTCTTTAATTTTCCTTTTCCCTACTTATGGTTTCTTCTACTTATTTTGTTTGGAATAGAAATGGATAAAAGTTGGCTAAATATTAAGGATAGAGCCAACCCAATGTACATAAGAGGAATAGACAATTTTCTCCTATGGGCATTTAGTCAACATGGGGTGAGGGATGTGATACGTTGTCCATGCAAGGGGTGCATGAACACTATATTCAAAGTGCGGAACAACATAAGGTTTGACTTGTTGAAGAAGGGTTTTTGGGATAGTTACAAGGTGTGGGACTTACATGGGGAAGTTATTAGAAGATCTGAGAGAGACTTTGGGACTTCCAATGCTATGGTACAAGATAACACTGTTGAGGAGGAGAACCTTGTAGGGATGGTATATGATGCACATGGAGTTCCTAGTGTGGGTGATATGGACATTGGATTAGCTGAGAGTGAAGACTCTTCCCCTAATAGCACAAATGAGGTGATTTCCTCACATACAATACATTATGTTCATCCACAGCCTGGACTCCCTCTTATGCACGATAACATTTCTTCTCAACCTCCATCATTGCAGCTTCATGGGACACTTCAAGATTCTTCCTTTACTCGAATTAGCAGTGCAGGTAAATTTTCTTCTACTTTATATAATAGAGATGACTAGTCCCCATAATGAGTCACATCTAATTGTTTTCTCCCTTTTGCATGAATGATAGGCTCTTGTAGTTCCACAAGGAAGGGTAGAGGCATTTATAGGGCAAAACAATTAGATTTGAGGACAAGATTTGGAGAGAAAATTAAAGTAAAAGTTCATGATTACATCTTAAGAGTTGTGGGGCCAGGAGCTAGGGATCTTGCTAGCCATTGTGGTTTGGTTCTTAGGACCACAGTATCCTTCCGAGATGGCTCTTGGAATGACGTTTTACGAAAGTATGGTGAGGAGATGTGGTTGAAAGTAAAGGTAATATTTATACCAAATATATACATTAATCATGTTTTGTTTTTTGTGTTTTCATAACAACTATCTCT
This sequence comes from Adenanthera pavonina, assembly GCA_026686845.1. Taxonomy (NCBI): domain Eukaryota; kingdom Viridiplantae; phylum Streptophyta; class Magnoliopsida; order Fabales; family Fabaceae; genus Adenanthera; species Adenanthera pavonina. The sequence continues at coordinate 31,281,903 of JAIVEN010000010.1, forward strand.
ACTTATGTGTGCTTTAGGAAAAATTTGAACCAGATATGGAAGAAAAGGAGGAGAAGTTTAAGAAAATTGTCTTCGCCTCAATGCAAACTAGCTTCAGAAATTGGAAGGCTAACTTGCACAAACACTATGAGTCATATGCCACTAATGAGGAGAGGTTAGCTAATCGACCTCTTAGCGTTAGTCCCGAGGATTGGGAGTGGCTTGTAACGCACTTCGGGTCTACTTCATTCAAGGTACCTTAATATAAATTCATGACTTTTTACTTCAATCCTAGAATCCTCATCAATAACCAATTTTCTTGTAGAATACAAGTGCAAAAAACAAGTTGAACCGACAAAAACAGATGACAAAGCATACTTGTGGTCCTCGATCATTTGTAGAGGTTGAAGAATCTACAGTGAGTTGAAAATCTCTTCACTTTAATTTCATCCTTTTTCTTTATCTTTTCCAACTTCAAGTTTCTATCTGTCCTTGCACATTATACTTGTAGAGAGACCCCACCACTGGAGAAGTGCCACCGCTTGATCAACTGTGGGAGTTACAACATACTAGAAGGACTGCAGATGGGCAAGTGGTGTGGGCAGATCCAAAGTCACAGGAGATTCACGCATGTGTTTTATTCTTATCTTTTACCCTAAGTTAATGTATAACATGATTTTCATTACATTAGTGTTTTTTAATTGTAGGCTTGCATACAAGAGGTCATACAAGACCTAGAGAGTGACTCTCAAATAACTCCAGATGAGATCTTAACAACTATTCTTGGCGAGAGATCAGGGCATGTGAGAGGGAAAGGCCGTGGGGCACAGCCTTTAAGGAAGAGAGCCTATCCCCAGGCAAGTGGCCCTTCCTTGGTGGTGTCCTTGCGCCAGCAATTAGAAGACGTCAAGAGAAGATTTGGGGAGCGGGCAGGGATGGAAGCAAAATGTGTAGCAGAGCTTGCAAGGATGGAAGCAGAACATGCAGCAAAGCTTGCAAGGATGGAAGCAGAACATGCAGCAGAGCTTGCAAAATTTGAGCAAAAGATCGAACAGATGCAACAGAGGATGGAAGCCTTTATGGCTTCCTTCCAACAGGTATATAAATTTTGCACATTTTATTTTGTATTGTTTCAAGAATTTTCTCTATAGTTTATTTATATTTCTTGTTGATCTTATATATCTTGCTTGATATTACTATGGGTGGAGTGACCATGTCATTTATTATCTTTGAAATATGCTCATGATTTATGTCTTAAACAATTGAAAGGAAGTTGTCTTGCCTTTTTGACATAGGTTTTGAATATGTAATAGGCTAATTTGTGCTTGAATTTTTTTGTTTTTACAGGGACAATCTCAGACTCTTGTCTCATCTATTTCAGCTCCAAGTACTGATGCAGGGATAGGTAATTCTGGATAGTTTAGCTATATACGGATTTATATTTGTTCGCAATACATGGATATATTTTATTGATAGAGATTTTACTTTTCAGTAATTATATTGGATTGTTTAGATAATTTATCTGTAGAATATTATTTCTATTATATGTTACAAGTTATATTTTAATTATATTAGTAATTTTTTTTTAAATCTTGACCATAATCAATTAAGGGATAATCCAATTACAATTTCATTGTTTAGAATTATTATTTTGTTCAAAAACAGTTTTCAGCAGCAGCTAATTTCGTTGCTGAAAACTAAAAAAATAAGACTACTACTAGTTTCAATGGCAACAATGGTTGCCATCAAAAGTAAAAAATAAAAGAAAAGGAATAATAATTAGCAGTGATTTCTTCAGTTGCCATTGACAACTACTTTCAAATCACCGTCGAAAATTTAGATTAAGCATGACAGTGAGTGTTACATAGATACAATGTTGGCTTACTGATCGGAAAATTCTGCAAGTGTACAGGGTCGATCGCAGTAATAAAAATATCTCCAGAGTATTCCAGAGGTCAAACCCAAGGGAGGTTGTGATTTACTCAATTAGATAATTTTAGTCAAAACAACCAATTTATGAAGGTTAATCAAATATTAAACTAAAAGAAATTAACAATAAAAGCAACTAATTTGGTTTGATTCAATCACTGAGAATGTTAGGGAATTGGGTTTCATCTTCCTGGGACAACTAAAGTTACTCTTAACTTGACTCCTTATAATTATAGTGACAGTTATTTCTAAATTATCCTATTTACCTTTCAGTCAAATAGTCTGTATTTAATTAGGTTTTAATTCACTCTCGTGCAACTAAAATGCCTAATTAAATCTTGAAGTTATAACTAAAATCACCATAAACACCTAATTCTATCCCTAAAATTATTGTTTATGTCTATCTCTTTAGGTTTAGGCTCACTCTTCACCTTTCAGTCTATCAAGTTTACTCACAGAATGAATTTTATGGTGGCCAATCACAAAATCCTCAACAAAGCACAAAAGAGATAGATATAATCAAACATACATATATTGGAAAAATTCAATCATAGACAAGAGTCAAAATATAGAGTAAACTCTAATTAATCCCAATTAAACTACATCCCTATCCCTAACTGAAAAGATTAGCTACGCATAAACATGGTTCTTAAATTCAACATGAGAATAATCTCCCAAATCATCTGAACAAAATCTAAAGAAAGAAAACTAGTGGAAGAATAGAAAGATTCAGCCTCACTACGCCTTCAATCCTCTCAGAGTTTCCTTCCGAATGCTCTTCTTTAGCTCCAGAGAATTTGAAATTAATCTTCTAGGGCTCTGAATCGTCCCCCTCTCCCCTCTCCCTTCAGATATATATATATATATATATATCTCGTAAGAGGCTCACGGACCAATTACTTAAATTGTATTTAACTCTTTCACCCGGCGCCGTATGATGTCAATTTTTATTCAACCGGCGCCGGGTGAACAACCTCACATCCTTCCTCCATGTTCCACCCGGCGCCGGGTGGATCAATACTGAGGTTGACCCGGCGCCGGGTCAACTCGTAATTCTGAGCCTCTGACGCCTCCTCACCCGGCCGCGGGTGAGAAAAATAAATGAGAACCGGATGAATTTTTCTTGATGTCTTCTTGTCTCCTTTTTCACTCTAAAATCCTCATTTATCCTTCAAATTTTCCTGAAATGCAATTATATCTCAATTTAAATAGAATCATGCAAATTTAATATCAAAACTTAACATTTTTCAAGCAAAATGATATCAAATATGGGTATTTTATAGGTATAAAATAGACATATCACTTACTTTCATTGATGACTTTTTATATCTTTTAAGTTTTGTTGTCGTTGAATATATGCTTTTTGCGGCTGAAAACTATTGACAATGCAATGTTCAACAAAAAGTCAACGCTTAGAATTTTTAGTGATGACTTTTTAACTTGTAGCGGTGACTCTTGTTGTCACCAAAAGTCATTTTTTTCGGTGGTCGTAGCATATTCATGGGATTCTATAGTAATCAAACATCTATATAACAATATAATCATTGATATAATGTGAACATTATCCATAGCCATAATCATCAATAATCATGTTATATGCATGAAGTTGTCCTATGTTTGGAGATCACTATCAATGTGATTATGTCATATTTATCAATATCAAGGGGCTATAATCATCATCACTACTGAGATTCATTGGTATTATCAATGTCAGAATATTCTTGCTTACATTCATACATACATACATACAGGCTATGACATGGCATCGGAATATGTTATGAAAAATTCCAAGTATGCTCCTCAGTTAGTTCTTTTTTTTTTTTTTTTTTACGTGAGTACCTGGTATTTTAAGCCTGTCTTGCTCGAGTTAAGAGGATTTTAACGGGGGCTCAGACTAATCCGGATTAAGGTATGACAGGCACCATAAGGGTGGGTACCCCTGTCCACTTATATTACTGCATTTCCAGGGTTTTAACTCGAAATCTCTAGTTAAATTGGAACAATTCTTATCAATTGATCCAAGCACCTGGGGTTTACTGCTCGGTTACTTTAGCCCTACCAAAACTAAAATTGACACTTGAAGCTAATGATAAAAATTTATTGGCCTTAGCACTTGAAAATTTAAAATTCCGACTTCTCCAACTAGGGTTTAATCAAAATTTGTACAAAGTTATCAATATTCAAAACTCAACAAATTTCAAATACCTAAATCATGAGAAAGTTTTTAAACACTCACTAGTATAAAAAAATATTAAGAAAATCACATTTCACTATTGAATCTTTGCTTAAACGACACTAAAATTGGATTTGAACCTTGAAAAATTTGAAATATAAGAGAGGAGATGAGAAAAATCACTTGGTTCTCTTTCAAAACCTAGTTTAAGTAGAAATGGTTGTGACATTACTTTTCTATTGGCTAACAATATTTGCAGTATTATTATGGTGGTTGAAACAATTTATTACACATCTAAAAGTGGTTTTAATTAAAATTATCTAAATATAATCACTTTTATCAAAACCAATTTTTAAGTAAAGTTTTCAAACATAAATCATATTAATCCAAAATCAATTTTTATTGGAACTCTATCTTAACAAATTAAAAATCAAATGGGCCCTTTATTTGGTTTTCAAGCAAATGAGATAGTGTAAGAGATTGTACATCTCTTAATGTGAAAAGAATTATGTATTCATTAATTAAATTGATATATTAGTTGTATGAATAAAATATTGGAAGTGAAATTGAAAATTGCACTATGTAATTAATATGAATTATCTTATTTTATTGATGACAAAATAACGACTGCTCTAAATAAAATAATACCGTACTATTCAGTTTTTTAGTAGTAAATCTATTTAAAAATTGTTATCTTTAATAGAAAATAATCTATTCAGTGTGGATGGATATGCTTGGATTATTAGTTATTAAATAATTTGCTGGCCAAAATTTGGCTCAAGTTCTTATCACCTTGTGGTTTGCTTCTCTCTGGCTCAAGTGTCTCCACCTCCCTTTCTTTCTTTCCCAGTTTGAACTAGCTTGGGAATATGTTCAACCATTTCAAATGGTTAAAAGCTAAAACAATAATCGTACATTGTAGTTTTATAATTAAGGTTAAAAGAACCAGGAGAACTTTCCATAAAATAAAGTATATATGATAGATAAAAAAAGTTGACAATTATAAAATAAATACTTTTCAAAATTTAATATATTTTAAGACCATTTAATAAGAAGTGTAAAAATTCTAATAACAAGTAAGATTGAGTAAATCCACCGGTGTGAGTCTCTGTTGGGCCAATGGAAACAGGAGTTAAGAAAGGGAAAGGGGAAAATTGGTTTTGAGGACCAAGGAAGAAAATCAATTGTAATTGAAGACCTCAAGTTTGTGAAATTTGTAAGAAGTACCAAGGTCCTTTACTTAATATATATATGGACCAAAATGCTCTAATTCGGTCGGGAACATGCCTTAAGTTGGAAATAGCGGACGTTTATTTAGTTGGAAACAGCAGATGTTTAGTTGGAAAGAACATATATTAGTCTTCATGCATCACTTATGGGCTCAGATTGTTTTGTCCGTTTCGGCCCAATAATATATATACACCTCACATAGAATTTCGGGCCTCATTTTGTTTGCGGTTAGACTCTCCCTTAGGCCATGGCACATTTCATGATTCAATTCACTTGTCCAATGGGAGTGGCCCATGTAAAATTTTGGCGGAATAGAAAGCGGAGAGAGATAGAAGAGAAGAGTCTTACAAAAACCATTTCTTCCCAAAAAAAAAAAAGAAAGAGAAGAGAAGAAAATAGTTTACCCAAAAAAAAAAAAAGGGAGAAGAAAATAGAAACATAAAATGTCTATAATTGACAGCTGAAATTGGTCTATACATTTGAAGTGCGTAGAGTTGTATATTTAAAGTTTATTTTTTTTTTTAGCATGAAGAGTATTTTATAACCGATTCAAAGTTTATTTTAAAACATATGTAAACAGTAATCTTAACTAAATTAGAGGCCTAAGGAAGTATAATTAAAAAAACAAGCATGCACAGTCCTACAATTAAAATAGCTTTAAACATTTAACAAAAACACATTTAACTTAGTGGTGGATCAATAGCGGTTAAATTGAGTGGTATAAATAAGGTTTAAATTTGAATTTTGTGAATAGAAAAAATCAGTTTGGAGAGCTATCTATTTAGGTTTGATAATACTTAAATTTGACTATAAATATTTTAAAGTAAGTAAAGCTAATTTAAACATTTTTATGAATGTAATTATCTGGCTACACGTATACTTAATTTAAAAGTTTGGGAATAATACTAACACCAAGGAGAAAAAAGGACATCAATCCATCACAATTGACATATGTTGATAAACAATGGAGCACATATGGAGGCAAGGTATACAGGTAGAGAGGTCTAGCTTTCAAACCATCCTAATGTTACCCAAAAGAAAAAAGTATATATGATTCTTTTCTTTTGAAGCATAAAAAATAAAATGAATTGAGCACTAATTGCAAACTCTCTCTTCCTTTGTCCGGCAAACATTTGTTGAAGAGACATACTCCTAATTATAAGTCTGGTTTTAGATCGTATCCACATTTGTTATTTAAACAAAATATTTTAAGAAAAATTGCTGGATAAAATATAAAATATCAAGTGCAAAATATTATCATATCCCCACTAACTCAAGGTCCTGGTTCCATGACTGAATATTTTAACAGACTAGATATATATATATATATCTTTTTTTTTGGCCAGAGACAGACGAGGTATTTGAATGTTGAAACAGCATCCAAAGGCTTCAGCAAATACAATAAATTTTGTGATCTCATTCCTAGGCCCCAGCAGACAAAAATGCATGCACGGCGATATTAAAAACAGCGTGTGTTTTACCAAAAAAAAAAAAACAGCGTGTTGAAGGTTAATTTATGGTCAGAAAAAGTTAGGTTTTTCAGGGTTAAAGCGCGAGCTAATTTTGATTTATGTTCAAAATGAACAAAGATCAGAATCTCTTATTAATTCAACCTTCAGATGATATATATATATCCTTCAACTCTCAGAGTAAGAGCATATATTTTCCGGACAATATATATCATGCACCATCAAAATTAATTATATATACACAATGACAAATTAAACTATTCACAAATCGTAAATTATGTGATTTATCTCTCAGACTCTATCTAATATATGAGAAATTAAACAGTCAAGAGATGTAAACATATTATTAGTAAATACATTTTATTTGAATGATAAATCTAAAACTTTTTTAAATATAAAAAAATGTGGAAAATAAATTTTGGCCTCACTGACCAAAGAGACTATTGATAATTAAGATATAAGGTTATAGGTTCAAATCTTATACATAGAAAAAAAAGTCACACTGATAAAGCTATCCTCATTTTAATTTAAGAATGCTTGCTTGAATTTAGATTAATAACTAATAAGTAGTAGTATTGAATATTATGTAATATTGAATATTATATAAATATCATAAAGTTGCGCTAAAAAAAAACTGTTGAAAGTTGTGTGAAATGAGGAAATAGCCTAACTTCTTGTTGGGGAAAAAAAGCCTAACTTGTTCAGTTTTCATTTTCACGACTCATTGACGCGGGGAAAAAAAATCCCATCTCTCAACTCTTCTTCTCATGTTCATATATTTCCAACCTAAGTCAACTTTTTTATCCCGTGACCAAGTGAAGTCAATTACTTTCTGGAAGATTTTAGTGAACTTATATATAAGTTATCTTTTATAAAATTTTAAAATATTAATTATTTTATTTTAAAAATACCCTTATTTAATTGTGAGAGAGAAAGTGAATTATTTAAATTTATAGTATTTATTTGATAATAAATATAGAAATTATATTATTTTTAAAATAATTATAATGATGTAATAAATTTTTCTTGGTTTCAACAAGATAGTTAAAAATGATTTATACTAAGAATGAGAGATAAAAGAATATTTGCAATTAAATGGACTCTATCTCAATGATATACAAACTTATTGTCGGAGAGAAAGCACCACAATAAAAGTGTTTGCATGTGGAGCTCATTTCAAGTTACAAAAATTAGTACTGCTTTCTTCTCACAATTCAATGACGTACGTACGGATCATGTCAAAGAGAAAAATTACTTCACATCTTTGCCACCATTATTCTTTGAGTTTGGATTAGATTTTATATATAATTAATTTTAGTAGGTTTAATTTTTATGAAAATTAATTTATATTTGGATGCTTTTACTTCATAAGTGATTTTGAAAAAAATAAAATATATTAATTTTTGGACTATAAGTGATTATTAATAATTGTAAGTGAAAATTTTTCACTTATCAATATAATTGATTGTTGGTTCTGTGTATTGTATTTGGCAAAACCCATTTATAAGTGATTTTGGATCTAAAATAATTATTTATCCCTTCCTTAAATGTTCAACACAATATGTAAATTATAAACCCCTATTACTACTTGAGCAAGAACATGGCACAACTCTATACTACCTCTAAGACATTTTTTTAAAACTTTTTCTTATCTCCTAACATAAGACATTTTATAGGTATTAGTGGAGCATTTATATGCTTTTTCCAACAATAATTTTTATTAATTTACTTTATAACTAATCCAACTCTGTTGTTAGAAAAAGTTTTTATGTATTAATAACCAATAAGGCACTGATGGCTCGATAATTAACTAGCATACTTTGATCCTCCTCTTGCCAAGTGAATTTCATAGAAAGCTTTGACTAATGCAGAGATCATTAAGATCCTTCCAACGTTATGATGGTATAATAATTCTAATATTTTCTTCATAAACTGGATTATTTTCGTACGTGGTCGCCATACAAAAGCTATGACATGTGAAATGAAATCAATATTAAAATTAAATCACCAGCCATCATGACCAGATTAATTAATGCTTATGATTGTAAACGTCCATGGTTTCATGGTGTATATGAATGATCTTTTGATAAGAGAAAGGTTAAATGATAAATAGAATCAATAGATCAAGTATACATTTTTTATTAGGACTACTCAGAGTCAACAACGGGTTAGATTAAACCTTATCTATTTAACCTGAAAATGACACTGGGCTTTAGTTTGTATCTTGTGGCCCATCCCAGTCCAGGGTGGCCCGTTGCCCGCATTCGATGGGCTCGAACATCACCAGGCCATATATGATCTAATCTTAAATTTATTTGAAAAAATAATTTAAAAACTGACAAATTGTAATTACTAATTAGTTTACATTGAGCTCAAAATTTTTAGCGTATTCTAGTCTGATATAAGGAAAGGATTTAACTAAACAAAGTCATAATCTTGAGGTATTGCTTGAGGTATTCCACCGGCTAAGCAAACCTTGGCTTGTGCGTATCCGGCATTGTGACCTTGAGGCAAACAAATTTGCGGACCTTCTGGCGGAAGTTTGCTGCTCACACAAGGAAGCAATTTGTGTTTTTTTATATTGCTCCATCTTTTGTGCAAGAACTTTTGTCTTTTGATGCTCTAGCATTATCTGATTCTTTCTTGTAATCTTCTTATACTACGCCAATTAAGGGTTATATTGGCGCTCAATAGTTGACGTTTTCTCAAAAAACGCCAATTAAAATATGATACGGTGCAATTTAGTTAGCATTTCCATAAAAAACGTCAAATAAAGTTACTATCTTACTCAGCGTTTATAAAGAAATGCCAACTAAATTGATTTAAAAATTAAAAAATAAAAATATATAAAATTTTGTTTGCGTTTATTTATAAACACCAAGTAAATTTATTTACTAATTAATAACAAAAAAAATATAAAATTAATGTTGGCATTTAAATGAAACGCCAAGTAATTTATTTACGAATTAATAAAAAAATAATAATTTAAAAATATTAGTTGGTAATTAAAATGAATGATTGAACTATAGATGACGTTTCCGTGGGAAATGCCATTTATAGTCAATAACTAGAGATGGCGTTTCCTATGGAAACGCCATTTAAATTAAATGTTATACATGGCGTTTCCTTATGAAAGGCCATATATAGTTATGAACTATAGATGGTGTTTCCGTAGGAAACGCCATGCAACTTTGTATAAACGCCATGTAAATTCTACCATATATGGTGTTTCCATATGAAATGCTATCTAAATATTTTCAAAAACACTTTAATGATGTATTTACTAGTTTTCACACATTGAAACCCTAGATCGAAAAATTTGCTTCATTTAGCATCGATCAGACACCAGTACTCCCCAAACTTAGTTTTTGCACAAAGCTCTGCGGGAGATCCTTCTCTTTGCTCCTATTTTAGCTGATTTCTACATTTTCCCCCCATCTTACAAAATTATTTATCGCGTTGGCAACTCTTCTTCAGTGGAAGTCTTCTTAGACGAAGAAATCTTCATCGGCATTGGCAAATCTTCGTTTGTGTCCTTCGTTGGCAAATCTTCCTCAGTGTAAGTCTTCGTTGTGTCTGTGTCCTTCGTCTTTTCTCATACGTATAGGAAGAAGATGAATAGAGCTTTAAGCTAGAAAGGAAAGCTAGTTGGTACGCTTCTTCTTTATCTTTTCTCAGATTTGTTACCTATTTATTTTAATTTTTTCTCTTAAATATTTTTATAATTGTTTATTAATTTTTGTTTACTTTACAAGTAGGCTGCTACTTCTTTGGAAGGAGAACAGCAAGGGAAAGAACTTGGAACTCGAGGGGGAAGACAATTCATATTCTCATACATCATAGATATATATAAAGTTGATCTGTCTTGTTTCCCTTCAGTTTATTTATTTCCTTATTGTTACATTCATTTAAGTATGGAGGCTGAAAAAGATGGAGAGGCATAAGTGAAATGACAAATGTGTTTACTGAAAAGACTTTGGAACAATGTAAAGTTCTGTATCTTATAGCTTAATTGTGGCTATAAATGTGTTCCTGTTGCTTAAAGTTCTATATTTCAGGTCAGGAATTCTGCTGTGAGAACACTTTTTCAAACTTTAGGAACTCACGGGCAAAAGCTTACAAAAAGCATGTGGGAAAATTGTCTATGGAATTATGTATTCCCAACATTGGAGCGTGCTTCTCACGTGGTAAGCTGAAACCATTATCAATTGATAATTGAAAGCTTGTTTAAAGGTGGAGAAATTTTTTGGGCTTGGTTGCTTGGTGGGTTGTAAATCCATAAGCCCTCTTCTTGTTGCAAGCTCTTTACCTCCGGCTCTAGATTGCGCCATTCTTATTTAGGTGTTTTTGATTATAGATATTTGGCTCTACCCTCCTCTATCTTGTCTTTCTTCGATGGTTAGGTGCCTAGATAATATATACTTGTTGGGTGACTCTGTAGCAATATATGATTGACATTAAACTTGTGGTTTTATTATACTGGAAAATATGCTTTCTCTAGTGTGTTATGTAACTAAGATGAGTGCTAGTGAATTAACAATGCATGCATTAGAAAGTTGGTTTTAGTAGTTTTTGAAGAAACTTTGAATTATTCTCCTCAAAGTGCTACATTATTGACTTCTATCTTGTGACTCAATTCTTATTGTAAGGATGTTGTGTTGGGGTTCAAACTTGTTTCACTTAAAGAAAAGGACAAATATAATTGGGTAGTCTAAGCTCGATAGGTTTTGAACATTGTTCTTGAGTAAACCATGTTGTTTTTGGCACATAGTTGTCATTTTCTTTATATCCTAATATACTGGAAAAATAAGTTTATAGAAAAAAAAGCTTATCATAAACAAATATAAGAAATCGCACATTATTTTGTAATAAAAAATTGCTGTTTCTTTTTTTTTTTTAAAGAAAATTAAACCAATATTGCTTGATCATCCTTTTGAGCTTTTTTCTCTTTTACTGAAAAACTTTTGAGCTTCAATGAGCTAGTCTATGGTACGACTAATCTGAAAAATGTGGTTTTTTTTTGGGGGGGGGGATGGGAAAACTTTTGAGCTTCAATGAGCTAGTCTATGGTACGACTAATCTGAAAAATGTGGTTTTTTTTTGGGGGGGGGGGATGGGATTTTTTGAGATTTATCTAAATTCAATGTTTTCATATTGAGTAATATATATTATTTTAGTGCACAATGCATAATTGTAAATAATAGAAACAAATTTTTATCCACTATTATTTGAGGAAAAAATTGAAACATCCCTGAACTTTAAAGATTAAAAAGAAAAATTCGGTGAACAATAATTTTTTATGATTGAAATCTTGTTTCAGTTAAGTGATCATTAACTAACAAGAAGATTGTATTGTATGACTGAAGTGAAAGATGGTCACGCAACTCGAAGATTTTCAAAATGGTTAAAAAAATATAGCTTATGTGAAGCCTCTACATTAGATGGAGTTTAAAGAATTAGATTTTTTTTATGCATTGCATGGAATTTAAAAAATGAATTACATTATTTATAATTTATTAATGGATTGACTTGTTATAGAAAATGAGTTGTATTGTTCATAGTTTATAAAAAAAATAATTTTCTTGTTTATTTAATATTTAATATTGAATCGATTGATATTTACTGTATAATTAAAAATTTTTAAATTTGAATATTATAATCAACTTAAAACTGGTATCAAAAGAATACACGTATTTAAAATAAATATGTAAGCTGAAGATTTTTTTTTTGTTAGGAATTGGTGTTGGTATAATTGAAATTGAATTGTAAATTTTTTTAGTCCTAATTTAATTATAATTGAATTGCTAGAATGTAATAGAAATTGACAAGACTTTTTGTTTATGGAGAGAGATTGAGTTTTATACCTTACTTTCTCTATACTTTGGACATGATTGTGGATTATGTTCTTTTGAATTTTTTTAGATATTCATTCTAAATTCCGTTTCTCTAGTTCATTCAGGTTAATTTTACTTTAAAAATTACGTTTAGGTTAATTAAAGTGTGAAAAATAAGTGTTGTAAGTTTAGGTGAAAATGTCTCATAGGGATAAAAGGAAAAGGTTCAAGTCTTTGGGGTTGGTGATTAACTTCAAAGCTTCTAAGGTACGTCAATCTTATTGGGATAAGCTACTGGTTTTTCTTTGAGAATTAGTATATGGTAGCTATGAAAATCTATAAGTGATTTGCAATTTGCTAAAAAATGGTTGCCAGACATCTATTGGTAGACTAAATGTTAATAATGCATAGTATGGAAATGAATTTTGCATAATGATATAAATATAATATCAAGTGCTACTGTATATAGCTAAGAAGTCTCATTTTTTGTGTGTTGTAGAATTATTAGACCCTCAGCTGCTGGGGAGACTGTACCAAAATTTATACCCATTTTAGGAATATGAATTAATCATGGATGTCTGCAAATCGTTTGACTCATGAATATTGGGATGGAGTAAAAGAGTTTGTTAGCTTTGCAGTTCAGCATGCTAATAACCCTGAAAAAAATTATAAGCCTTTGCTTGAAGTGTTGCTATAGGAAGTTATTTAGTGAGGTTGAGTTGCAATCACATTTAATATGTAATGGAATTGATCGAAGTAATACTCGTTGGACAAAACATGGTGAGATGAATGATGAGAATAGTAGTAAGATGTATAGTGGGAGTTGTGGATCAAATGATTTCAACACAAATACATTGGAGGCTGATCATCTTGAAGAGATGGCAAATGTGATTGAGGATGAACTTTAGTACTGTCCAGAGATGTTTGAGAGGTTGAAAGGTGATGTAGAAAAACCATTGTACTTTGGCTGCACTAAGTTCATGATATTATCAGCCATCTTGAAGCTGTACAATTTGAAAGCGGGCAATGGATGGAGTGATAAGAGCTTCACAGAGCTACTTGCACTTTTGAAGGATATGCTGCCAGAGGATAATTTGCTTCCTAGCCGAACATATGAGGCTAAATGAATGCTGAACTCTATTGGGATGAGCTACGAGAGGATACCTGCTTGTCCTAATGATTGCATTTTATTTTGGAAAGAATATGCATCTTTAGACAAGTGCCCTAAATGCAATGCCCCACTATATAAGAAGAAAGAATCAGCCCTAGCGAAGGTGGTATGGTATTTTCCCATCATACCTAGATTTAGACGCATGTACAGTAGTGTAGAGAATGCGAAGCTTTTAACATAGCTTTTAACATCTTGCAGATTCTCCACAATGAAAATTAATTGATTGTGACTACGAAGACTTCAGGGCAGAAGATAGAAACCTATGTCTTACCTTATCTACTGATGGAATGAACCAGCATGTATGCAGAGTAGTACCCACAGTACATGGCCTGTGATTTTGATGATTTATAACTTGCCACCATGGCCATGTATGAAGCAGAAATTTATGATGTTATCTATGTTGATTTATGGACCCAAACAGCCTGGAAATGATATAGATGTATACTGAGCTCCACTTATTGAAGATTTGAAGCTATTGTGGGATAAGGGTGTGGAAGTATATGATGGATATAAGGAGAAATCATTCAATTTGAAAGCTATGCTGTTTGGTACAATCAACGATTTTCTGGCATATGATAATTTATTTGGATACAATATCAAAGGAGAGTTTAGGTGTCCTATATGTGAAGAAGGAACAAACTCGATTCGGTTGAAACATGGTGGGAAATGTGTCTTCCTTGGGCATCGCAGATTTTTGCCTTGGAGACATCACTATAGGGGGTGGAGAAAAGCCTTTGATGGGAATACAGAAGAAAGAGAAGAACTAGTGGTGTGTAGCGGTGAGGACCTATTTCACAAGGTACATGATTTGAATAACAACTTCGGGAAACCTTTTTCAAGACACCTTGGGACGAGCGGGTGGAAGAAAAGATCAATTTTTTTTGAACTGCCATATTGGAAGTCTTTGTATGTAAGACACTTCCTTGATGTCATGCATATAGAAAAAAAATGTATGTGATAGCATTATTGCTACATTACTCAATATAAAGGGAAAGACCAAAGATGGCAAGAAGGCGAGGTTAGATTTGGTTGCTATGGGAATTAGAGGAGAATTGGCATCGGTGAAGTAGAAACAATGTACTTATCTATCTTCGGTAGCTTATACTTGATGTAGAACAGAGAAAATTGCTTTTTATGAATTCCTTAATCAGGTTAAAGTTCCAGAGGGATACTCCTCAAATATTAGGAACCTTATATCTATGAAAGACTTGAAGTTAAAGGGTGTGAAGTCTCATGACTGCCATGTTCTGATGGAGCACATGATGCCAGTGGGTATATGATCCATTTTGCCACAAAAGGGACGGGGGACAATAATGAAACTATGTTTCTTTTTCAAGTCTATTTGCAGCAAAGTCATTGACCTTAGAAAGTTGCCCACTTTGCAAAAACAAATTATTGTCACTCTATGTGAGTTTGAGATGTATTTCCCGTCTTCATTCTTTGACATGATGGTTCACCTGATTAGGGAAACACATATGTGTGGCTTAACTTATATGAGATGGATGTACCCGATTAAGCGTTACATGAAGATATTGAAAGGGAATGTGAAAAATCGAAGTAGACCAAAATGTTGTATTGTTGAAAGGTGCATAGTTGAAGAAGCTGTTGAATTATGTACCGAATACTTATCAAATGTTGATATCATTGGGCTTCCGAAGTCTCGTCACTTAGGGAGAACAAGTGGGGAAGGGATTCTAGGAAGTGCAATAGTTAGTATCTGCAGGACACAGTGGGAGCAAGCTCACCTGTATGTCTTGCATAACTCAGATGAGGTTGATGAATATGTGGAAATGCACAAGGGGAGAATTAGAAGCTTGAACTCTAATAAGAATGAAGGTTGGATATAAAAAAAACACAATCGGTTGTTTATAGATTGGTTGCAAAATCACATTATTATGGAGTTAGAGAGGAATCCTTGTTTAGTGTCAGACAGGTTGAAAAAGTTAGCTATGGGTCCAAGCATGTATGTAATCTCTTACACGGGTTATCTCATCAGCTGGTATACATTCGATACAAAAGAGCAAGATGATCAGAGCATAATGCAAATAGTGGGGTAACTCTTATAGCTCAATTAATGAATATCTCAAGTGCCAAAGAGAAAAAACCTATTTTTGCAAACATGTTATACTTTGGGGTAATTAAGTGCATATAGGAGTTGGATTACATCTCATTCCATGCACCTGTCTTTTGTTGTAAGTGGGTTGCCAACAACAACGGCCTTCTAATTGATGATTCAGGGTTCATTCAAGTGGATCCTAATAGGGTGGGGTATACAAATGAGCCTTTTATTTTAGCATCACAAGCTCAACAAGTGTTTTTTGTCCTTGATCCTGCTAATAAGAAGTAATTTATTGTTATGTTAATGAACAAAATAATTGAGGATAATGCTCAGGACTATCAAGATGTGGATACTGAGGATGATCCTTTCCATGGGACATCACTTGATACTGATCTTGGTAGAGATAATGTCTTTTATGTGAGAGATGACCATCAAGAGGGTACTTGGATCAGAAATAAGGGATGAATGAGTCAACATCTGATAGGAAAGAGGAAAATGTCATCATTTTGTAATATAATTTATTGCTTGCCTTAGTATGAATTTTATTTTCTTTAACATATATGTTTAATTTTTCATGTTAAATGGTTCTTTATCCATCATCTTTGAAACCTTACATGTTTGCTGGAATTTCTTTACAGGTAAATGGCATCCTCTTTTGATCATAGTGATCATGGTGATGATCATGGTGAGAAAGAGTTAGAGCAATATATCGAAAAGCACCAGAGGGGCTTGATCGTGCTAAAAGACGTGATACGAGCCTGAGATACTTGCCAAAAGATTCTTGTAGAATGGAATTATAAAGGCAATCCAATATGGAATGGTGGACACAAATTGAGCAGCTACATCGAGGTCGCTGCGAAGTTGAAGGTTCCAATCTCTCATCCTCACAAGGATTGGAGGGAAGTCCCTGAGCCTGTGAAGAAGAGCATTTTCGATGATATAGAGGTGAAAACATAGTATGCCATTTAATTATTATGTTTATGTATATTTACAGACAATAATTCGTTTGGGATGTAGTTTGCAGTCTGCTTTTGAAATAAATGATAATCATAGGCATCACATATATATGAAGGCTGGAGTGGCATTGTGAAACTTCCGAAGCATTCTCACTAGATTCTTCATGAGAGATGAAGCAGGCAACTTCCTTGAACATCCGCCTTAGTTGTTTGAGATATACATTACACAAGAACACTGAGATGCTTTTGTTGCGAGGCGCCATAAGGAAACTTTTCAGGTACACAACTTAGTTTTCATACACTAAGTTTAGCTATTCAATAGAATTATTGGTATACTATTTTGTTAGGTTGGTTAGTTTTTGTTAGCCTAGAGCTAATTTGTGTACTATTTTGCAGAAATTAAGCCAAGCCAACAGTGACAGAGCCAAGAAGCAGTAATACCCCTATAGAGCAGGTCATCAAGGATACCATGGTGTAGAGGATAAACTGGTATGTGAAAGGCACTACATTTAATTGTATGACTTACATTTCCATTCAAATACTTACACGTGCTTATTTGTGTTCATACATAGCAGCAATCAAAGGAAGGGTCACAAAGGAGGGAAATACAACGTCATGAGCTATGGATAGAATCTCGCAAGAACAAGAATGAGATAATTGATAATGAAAATGTTCGGAAAGTTGCCGACTCAATTGTTAGTATTACTTTTTTATCTATTTTATTTAGGTTTTCTCAACTGTTTATTATGTATTGGCAACCGATATTTATATTTTGTTTTTCTTCTTTCCACAGGACTAACTCTCAAACTCCATCACTCAAGGCACTGAGGAGGAAAGGTCAGGGCAAGATATACTAGGCAAGGTACTGGGGGTCCCTGAGTACCCTGGTCGGGTTAGGGGTGCAGGGTTTGGTGTGACACATAGTGCCTTTTTTGGGCACTGACCATCGGCAAACGCTGCAAAGGTTGCTCGATTGTAGGTAATTGTTGAGACACAACATCAAACCCAATCTCAGATACTGCTCCAATTGGTTAAATTGATAGAAATGGCACTTAAAATGCAGTCATCGCAACAGACACAACAAGACGTGCCCAACGCCAAAGATAGTTGCACTATTGGACTTAAGCAACTCTCTCAGGTAATTGCTTTCATTGATAATTAAGTTCAGACTTAATTTTTTCTACCTCATCATAAATGAATGATTCATAATGCATTGATGGGTATAGGGTCAAACATATTGCCCGTTATGGTTAGATACACCTACTATGCGCGTGGTTGCAAAAGGGTATGTGCATAACAACCCTGGAGAGATGCTTCACAATGTACCTGTACCTGCGAACCATCTGAAAGTGTCGATTATGGTAGTTAGAGAGGAGGGTGCTAGGTTGCTTCATGGAAACAGTAGGAATGACATTGGGTAGCTTCATCACATGGCCCACACACCTCATCACTGCTAATCCATTAGTGAAGGTATTTTTGTTGATAGTGTACCATCATATTCTGCTATGCAATATTAATGTGGTTTAATCCAAAGTTTCCCACTTTGTTGATTAGTTGAAGGGGAAGAGAAATGTCAAAGGGTCGGGATAATTAAAGGAATCAATAGCTCAACCACCAAAGCAACCGTCTCAGCATATAGTTCTAAACACCTTTAGCAGGATGATTGTTAAGTTTCTACCACAGTCGCTTCACGGTGAAGTCGCCAAACTTGTTAAATTTGACAAAAACATTTACAATAATGTGGTATATGAAAGTATCAATGCTGAAATTGTTGGTTACATTGTCCATCGCAAGTGGATCAGGGTCACGAATGTTAACTTATACATAAGGTACTTGACAAGCCATGTCGAGGGCTGTACAATTTAATACTAGGTGCAAATGATTTGTAGTATAGGTGCAACCTAGGTCGTGTTCTAAGAGAGGCAACTGGTAATATGCGAGTAAGAGATTGTGAATTTCTAAGTTAAAATGATGCACCTAAATGATAATAATAATAAAAATAATAATAATAATGCAAAAATTAAAATTGAAACTAAACAAAACTAACTAAATTAAAAAGCAACTAAAATGTTAATCTAAACTATTCCTAAATAAAATGAAATGCAAACTAAACTAACTAAATTAAAAATAAACAAAATGCAAACTAATTATTACTTTCTTTAAGAAATGCAATGCAAAC
The DNA here is from genome assembly GCA_026686845.1 of Adenanthera pavonina. NCBI lineage: Eukaryota > Viridiplantae > Streptophyta > Magnoliopsida > Fabales > Fabaceae > Adenanthera > Adenanthera pavonina. The sequence continues at coordinate 31,300,882 of JAIVEN010000010.1, forward strand.
TATTTAATATGAAAATGTCAATTATCAACTAAGATTTCGGGGGGTTGTTTTTAATTCAAAGTTAAACCAAATTAAAATAAATAAATAATTAAAATAAGAACTAAACAAGGATTAAAATAAAACAAGTTATCAAATTTTGGAAAATATGGATCATTCATGGGCTTGACAAGTAATTTGGGTCTATCATAGTTTGAGTCCAATTAAAATAGGAATATGTAAGTTCTTAATTAAGCAAATTAATTAGATTAAACACTTAATTACCTCAAGTATAATCTAAATAATTAATTAATTCTAGATACCTCTAGTTGTTAATTAATTATCTAGAATTAGTCTAATCTAATTAATTAAACTTAACCTCATGTTAATTGAGTTTATGTTAAATCTGGAAAATTGGATATAATTATCTAATTAAACCAAATTAGATAATTAACTCCCTAATTATGCAGCACTAACCATAACATTATCTAGATTGCATCACAACCCAATGAATTAATCAAGATAACACCAAATTGGGCAAAATACACAAAATTCCAGATCTGAAACAAGCTTAAATCCAACTCAAATCAACATTAATAATGTATACAATGCATTCTAAACTCAAATCCAGTCTCCAATCATCAAAATATTTATAAATTTTTATCAATCTAACTTAGAAAACCTAAGATAAAATCAAATAAAATTCAGAAAAATAAAGATGATAAAAGAAAACTTCCCATTCCTTCATTTATGCTCTAATCAAGCTCAAGTCCCAAACTCTTTGCCTTGCCGCATGAAAGACCCACAAACACTCTAGCTCCTCATTTGAACAAAAATGGCTCCAACGGAAATCAAGAGAAATTCGACCATGGTAAGCTTATAACAGAACGTCGGTTGCTCTATTTGTAAATGGTGTAGACAAGCAAGACACCCATAGCTTCAAGCTTCCTAATCTCCCATGGTGAAATTCGGCCAATTGGAGAAGAGATGGAAAGATGAAGGATCTTGGTAGAATAATGGAGAGGAAGTAGGGGGAAAATGGGATAATGAAGAAAATTTGTGGTACAATGGAGGAATATTACCAAAAATGGAAGGAATTTGTGAAGGAATGGATGACGACGCGGAGTTTCTGAAAGAGGAAAAAAATGAGATGAACAGAGGGCTGTCGGCTGTGTTCTCCGCGAGAATGACGAGGGGAGCTGTGCAAAAAGAAAGAAAATCACCCTAGGCCACGTTTGGTTTTCGGAAAATCCCCCCAGAAAGTGTTATCTGAACTAATTAAAATAAAAACTGATATAAATGGATAATTAAAAATAAGGGAAGATGGATTAGTTGGGAAAATAAATTTCCTATAAAATTCCTCCTCTCTAATGATTAAAACACCCCTTCAAAATTTTAATCTTTATGGACCATAACCTGCAAGAAAATATTGCATCAGATAGATTATATTCCCAATTAAATAAATGCAGATTAAATTTTGATCCAAGAGAATTAAATTAATCATGGGATAAAATTTAAGTTTAATTTGGAGGAAAATTATTAGTAAAAAAAAAAAAATTAAAATACTAAAAAGAAATTCCCAAAGTTCTTTTAACAATTTTGCCCAAAAAGGGGTCAATTCTGAATCATTTCAGTAATCACAATAAAATCATAAATGACCCATAATTACAATGAGAATTATTAAATAAAATATAATGGAAGAATTAAATTCTTGGAATAATTTAGAAAATAAAAATAATTAAAATTTAAACTTAATTTTCAAAAATTATCCCAAAATTCTCATTTATTTCAAATTAAGGCTAATTTCCTAAATATCATATAAATCACACAAAATTAGCCAAAATTCAACATTAAAAATGGTTAAATAAAGGGAATAAAAATAATAAAAATCATGATTATCAGTACTTGATATTAATCTATTTATTTTATTCCTTAATTTTTTTTACTTTAGGCCTTTACATTAACCTATGTATTTTTTTTATTTTTTTCCGTTCAAGATACTTGTATGAGACATTCTTGGTGCCTTGAGATTTGAAGGGAAAATTTATATTTATCCATTCTCAAGAGGTTGCGGCTCCTAATTGTGGATACATTCAATACAAGAGCTAATAAAGATGTCTTGTTCTTAGTTCCTTATCATAATGTGTAAGTAACCTTTCCAATTTTCACTTATTTGATGTGTGTGTAGGTAAACTTATAATTTACTAATGACGCTGGTTATTTTTATGATAGTTCACATTGGATGCTAATTGCTATCAAGCCATTAGAGCCGACTGTATACTTCTTGGATCCTATGAATCATGAGCCCAAATTTCGCGAACAAATGATGGGCATAATTAATAAGTAACAATAATTATTCATTTTCAATATATTTAATTTTTTTTGCTTCTAACTAGTTATTCGAATTTAGTATTTCTTATATTAAGCCCTTTTTCCATTATATTAAGCTTTTTCTATTTCATGTGGTTAACAGTGCTGTATCAATATTTCGGCCAGCATGGGGGTGTAGAGATCATCATAAGGGAAAAAAGGAAAAACCCCTAGCTTCCTCATTATATAAATGGAAATGAATACAAATATGTATAAATTTATATCCAATCAATATATTGTTGAGATTAACATTCCCTTATGGTAATTAATATAATTTTTCCCTTTAGTGGCCAAGACAGCCAAATGATAATGATTGTGGGTATTATGTGATGTTATTCATGAAGGATATCATCACACATGGTCAAAGCATAATTCTAGACACGGTATGTAATGATTCTATTATATTACATTAGTGTTAATATAATTTTACCAATTTCACTTATTTATAATATTTTTATTTATAGTACTTCCTTGACACCTATTATCCTGAATACTCCGGTGCTTGGATCGAGGAACTTGTCAAAGAATGGTGTCAGTAGTGCTTGATAAGTGCCTGTGATTACATGTGGAAGATGCTACGGTAAAATCTTCCTTTCTGTAGAATAAAAGCATATACTATTGATTGCTTTTCATATCCTCACATGTGACTGCAAACCCTATCTTTCCTTTCCTTTTTCTTTTGTTTATACATTTGGTCATGCGCTTTTCCTCTTACAGCTCGAGTTCATATCCTCACAGTATTACTTTTGAAGGTCATGAGGCTCCGGTTTATTTTGTCTGCCCTTATTATAAAGAAAATATTCAGGTATAATTGAACTATGACTCATTTGTGGAGACTGTTATAAATTATCCTAAATGATTAGCCTAAACTTCTTAGACTATTTTTTCTGTTTGGATTTCTTTTTGATACTCTTGTGCTTTGGTGTTCAAGTTCATATTTTCAACAGCTTTAGATGGAAAGATAAAAAGCCTGGTTATATGGAAATTTGGGATATCGTGTTAATTATGATGCTCCTGGTCGTTGGTGCACAACAATGGCTTATAGTGTAGATTGTCCCGTTCTATTTCTTGTATTACAATAACTATCTTATAGTTTTCTGTTCAAACATTGGGTTGTGAATGTATATTACAGACTCTTTTCATGTGGGACAAGCAAAGATGAGGAATCCTCTATTGTTGCGTACATTTTTTGAAATCTTTGTATGATGCATCTAGAACATCTGAAGCCACGGCAAAGGTATACTTACCAACAAAATCTGGTTAGAATAGAAATAGCATGCACATCTTTGTCTGCAAGATGTGCATCATCTAAATTGGTTGATAGTTGAATTCTTCCAAATCTTACTTTCAGATGTTGCTCAAGGTGGTGGTGTCTGAGATGTTTTGTAATAGATATTGTTGGAATTAATAAAAAATCAGAAAAAGAAAATCATGAGTATATGTTAGTGGACTTGATTGATGTGGGCAGCTTTAAATGATTTGATTATCCTTTGTTTTCAATGTTGAATGTTATTTTGTCCTTGAAAGATGACTGCTAAAAATTTTTTCCAAAATACTGAGCTGGTTGTCAAATGTTTCCTTGAATATGCTTATGTGAAGATGTATAATTACTCTAGGGAAAAAAAAAACAAAACAAAAGAGTGCATTAGTACTAGTGTGATTAAAGAAGTATTAACATTACTTTCTTATCTCTCTCTGCCTTAAGTATGTCTGCAAAACATGTATTTTGACAAATTCTGTATTTTGTGACAAATAACAGGTGAAAGCATCTTGGAACTGGCGCAGATGTCCTGAAGCCGGATAAGGAAGGGATCATAGATGCTGATGGGAAAGTGTGACAAGATGGATTTGATGGCATATGATCAACTTTAAATAACTGTGGATCAAGGTTTACCCTGCTGATCAGCTTGTGGGTTATTTTCTATTTTCTATGTCCATTCCTTGCATGTTCTTCTTTGTTTATGATTTCACAAATAATGATAAAGATTGAATCTTCCATGGATTATGTTGCCTGTACAGAACAGAACCAAATATAATGAATCAGCTTTTGCATTTTTTCTTGAAAAAATATTATCATCCAAATGTTTAGTTTGTTGAATCTTTTCTAACTGGAGGATTTCATCCAAATGTTTGTTAGGATTTCATTTGAATTTCACTTCTGGGTGCTTTTAGCCCCTTTACATTGCAATTTGTCTTACTCTGCAGGGTCAGGAAACAAAACAAATTAAATGAAAATTGTGAAAAAAAAAGACTGAGTATAGTTGGCGTTTAACAATTAAGCGCCATGTTTTATTGGCATTAGATGGTGTTTATTGGTAAACGCTATCTATATTGATCATCAAAGATGACGTTTAATGGTAAAACGCCATCTTTTGAAAACAATAGATGACGTTTAAGCCTTAAACGCCATCTATAACTATAGACAATAGATGGCATTTACCTGAAAAATGCCGTCTATTGTATGTTAAAGACGATGACGTTTAATTATTAAACACCATCTATTACTAATATTACATGTTGTTTATGTCATAAATGCCATATATTCTGTGTTAAATACTGGCGTTTTATAGATAAATGCCATGTAAAGTCAAGCTTTACTTGGTGTTTACTAAACGCCAATGTAAGTGTTTTGCTTTTATCAATGCTGGATTACATGGCGTTTTATAAATGCATAAAACCTTGAAGAAAAAACGCCATCTATTCGCCTTTTTGTTGTAGTTATGATACTTCTCTTTTCACAAAAAAAAATAAAAAATAAAAAAGTAAAACAAAGTCATAATGTTAGCAAGTTCTGTAACTAAAAAAAACACTCGTATATATTAATTGATATGACTTAAATAAATGAATGACAAAAAATTAAAGTAATTCAAAGTGATATATATATGCTCATTGATGCTAACAGATATGACTTGACATATCTTCAATCAGCATAAGATGTGCTCCATAATTGAGGCTTTCCAGCAGCAGCAAGCTTTCGTGACAAAATGAATAATTACATATAAAATTCAGATCTAAAAGAAAAACTGCCATTATAATGAAAAAATACACGTAGAGGGGGTGAATAGGTGTTTTTGCAAATTTGTACTTAAATATAGCTAATTTAGACTCCAAAGCAACTCTAAAAATTAATTACTAAATTATCTATTTTAACAATGTTAAATAAAAAACGTAACCAAATTATAACAAGATAAAAGGAATTAAACCAAGAGAAAATGGATAAGAGAAATCACACCAAATAAATTATCCTGGTTCGGTCCTCCTTGACCTACATCCAATCCTCTTGTATCACAAGAGATTTTCTCCACTATCAAAACAACGAATTACAGGTTTTCAAGCTCACCACTAACTTATATTCAAACTACCCACTTAGAAGTCCTCGGGGTTTTTTCAGCTCACCCTCAAACTAACTTCCTCACATAGGAAGATTTTAACTCAGCTCACTCAGAATATATATAAACAGTATCCTAACAAGGATTATAGATAAAGCTCAACAGATGCTCTCAGAAGCAAATAAAACCAGAATCAAAGTGCAAGAAGGAAGAGAAATTTTACCCAATTTTATATTTTTCTCACGACTACTGTAGCGACTCCTTCTATGAATCCCCTTTTTATACTCCATTCTTTTGACCATTGGGGATTCATTTAATCAGATAACCGTTGCCACCATATCTTCATGATTCTTCTCTACGGCTATTTTTCTATATCAAGTACTTCTTACAAATTTGAGTCATCAACCAATACATTAGAAAGGCGATGAAGAATTTTTCCATTGAGAGAGATTAACGCATCTGACCTGCTGCCTTTCTTTATTCTCTTCGGGTGATTTGTGATTTTGAGAGAGAGTGATAGAATGAATCCAATAAGTAAAAAAATCTTGCTGATATTTCGGGTCTCTTTTGATGCTCTTCTTTCTTCTAATATGAGAGTAATAAAAAAATTCTTTTCCTTTCTATTCTTTAGTAGCTTGCCGACACGAGAGCCAAAAAGATGAGAGATAAAAAATCTGTCACAAAGCTTTATTTCTTTCCTTCTACTGCTGTGCCAAAAAACTAATTTCCATTATTATATATATATATTAGTCATAAAGATTTCTTTTATAGACCCAAGAATATGAGGCAATTTGTCTTCATTCGTATACCCAATTAACGAGGCATTAGAGTATAAAGCATTTGACTTTTCAACAATCCCTTTTTATATTATTCAATACTCTTGTGTGGGCAAAATATATATATATAATAAGATTTAGTTGACATCAAATTTCTTATTCTAATTAAATATTCATTTCTTAAAGTTTCATGTGCCAACATATTTTCAAAGTGTAATTTATAAATTAATCTTATTATTTTGCTATTTAAAAATTTAAGATTTTGTTATTATCAAAATATTTTATGAAACCTTGGAGCTAATAATCTCTCCCTTTTTGATAACCATTAAATTTTAAATAAGAAAACATTTAAATAAAACTGCCCCTAAAAATATGACTTCTTTGAACATGTGAAGTAGACAAGTCATAATATTATTTTCTCCCCTTTTTTGACATCAACAAAAAAAGCATGTCTCCAAAAAAATTATCATCAAATTATGCATATAAAAACAACTTGAACAGATAATAAAAACGCAACTCCCCCTTTTTTGCTCAGATCAACTCCCATCAAACCTTCTAATGTTCAAGCTTTATTTTAAACTTTACTTTATGAAGCCTTGACAAGCATTCAGGCTTTTTACATTTAGAATCATAGCTCATAAATGACAAAGTATGCAATGGGCATCATACTATGTTTCATTTATCAAGCACCCAATCATGTCATAGATAAGCATACTTTTCAAATATATTAATCCAAAAAAAATATCATTCCATCCATAATGAGAAATCATCAAGTAATAAGAGATAGAGATACTTATTTGCTCATGACTTTATTTCCTGCTTCTTGATTTGTCAACTGGTGTATGGCCATTTTTTGTGTCAAACGTTGTATCCTTGACTCGCATTTTACATTCATTACTCAAAAAGAAACTTAAACTTGATACAAAGCATCAGTTTCGTGCAAATTTACTGAGAACCATGAACTATTCAACATTCAAGCATAAGATCATGACATAAATAAATTAGCCAAAAATTTTAAAATAAATTTAGACAGCAATTTAGTAGGATATAAGCAGCTGATAATATTTTGAAGTAATTGGAACAAATGAAATGCAAAGAAAAATACTGCATAGTTTAAACAGAGCATGCAAGCCCATCATCAAAATATTTTACACATCTGAAATTGTTTATTCAATTAATGACTTATACATGGAGCTTCATATGCAAGGGACAAATTGGCTAGCCAAAAAAGAAATGCCATATCAGCAAATACATAACCACCTCAGAGCAAATGATGAAGAACCATCATAGGCCAAGTCAAGATGTGTTATTTGAACAATAACCAAAGTTTATATGTTACACAAATAATTGTTAAGCCTTTCCAAGGGAATTGCATAGGCATCCATTTGCATAATGATCTCTCAAAGTGAATCAATGATATGCTCCAAGACATATTTTCTGCTTAGAAAAAAATTTTAAAATTATAGTTGTTGTAGCAATTCAAGCACACTTGGTCTTTAATCACATACCTATCCCGAATTTTTTTTTATTTAATTTCAAAAATAATATATCGCATCCTGGTATGACAGACAATTGCAATGTAAGGTGCCATGAATCAAGAGCATAGAGACAATGCATATAGTAACAAAAAATTGATAATATGCATTTGACTTTTCTAACCTCAGGATTGAGTTAACTGAAATGATTTTCAGCTAACTAAGAAATACAACTAATAGAAATTACTAATTAGTTAAAAATTTCACAGCACTTGAATCACACCAATAATACTATTCAGAATTAATTGCATCGGTCATACCTAACTCTTTTCTAAGAAAAACATACCTTTCTTTATTAAGAGGTTTGGTGAAAATATCGGCTAATTGATATTCAGTTTGAATATAACTTACTTCGACATCTCCTTTTTGCACATTATCCCTTATGAAATGGTGCTTGATCTCAATATGCTTGGTTCCTGAGTTATGTACAGGATTTTTGGTGAGACATATAGCACTTGTGTTATCACAGAAGATTGGAATATGGTCATAGCTTAGAGAATAATTTTTTAGTTGGTGCTTCATCCATAATAGTTGTGTACATCAGCTTCCTAATGCCATATATTCTGCTTCTGTGGTAGATAAAGCCACTGAACTTTGCTTCTTACTTTGCCAAGAGACTAGAGCACTACCAAGAAATTGACAAGTACCACTAGTGCTCTTTCTATCTATTTTATCACCTGCAAAGTCAGCATCTGTATACCCAACTAGATCAAAATTGTTAGTTCTAGGATACCACAATCCATAATTTTGTGTGCTGACTAAATATCTAAATATTCTTTTTATAGCAATAAAATGTGATTCCATAGGATTAGCTTGAAATCTTGCACATTTACAAACACTATACATAATATCCGGTCTACTTGTAGTTAAATAAAGAAAAGACCCAATCATACCTCTATATCTCTTTTGATAAAAAATCTTACCATTTTCATCTTTATCTAAATTGGTTGAAGGACTCATGGGTGTTCCCATTGGCTTTGCCTTTTCAAATCCAAATTTCTTGAGTAGATCTTTTGTATACTTTGCTTGATTGATGAAGTTTCCCCCTTTAGTTTGTTTGATTTGTAATCCAAGGAAGAAAGTCAATTCTCCCATCATGCTCATCTCAAATTCTCCCTTCATAAGATTTGAATATTCTTTGCATAGAGAATCATTAGTACTTCCAAAAATAATATCATCAACATATACTTGTACAAGTAGTGCATTATTTTCATGTCTCTTAATGAATAATGTAGTATCAAGTTTCCCTCTTGAGAAACCATTTTCAAGAAGAAAAGTGCTCAATCTTTCATATCAAGCTCTTGGAGCTTGTTTCAAACCATAAAGAGCTTTAGAAAGTTTAAAAACATGATTTGGCAACTTTTCATCTTCAAAGCCAGGGGGTTGCTTAACATACACTTCTTCATTAATATAACCATACAAAAATGCACTCTTGACATCCATTTGAAACAATTTAAAATTCATATATGATGCATAAGCTAAAAGCATATGAATAGATTCAAGTCTAGCAACAGGGGCATAGGTTTCATCAAAATCAATACCTTCTTGTTGAGTGAAACCTTGGGCCACAAGTCTAGCCTTGTTTCTTACCACATTACCATGCTCATCTAACTTGTTGCGGAAGACCCATTTGGTTCGTATAATTGATGCATCTTTTGGCTTCTCAACAAGCTCCCATACTTGATTTTTTTCGAATTGGTTGAGCTCTTCTTGCATTGCTAATATCCAACTTTTATCATTTAAAGCCTCTTCCACAGTTTTTGGTTCAATTTGTGAAAGGAGAGCCATGTTGTTCTCATGACTAAAAGATGATCTCGTTCTAATGCCTTCATTTGGATCTCCAATTATGTATTGCATTGGATAAGTGGATGAATGTCTCCATTCTCTTAGTAATTTCATTTCGGCTTTGGAAGTTTCTAGTTGACTGGAAGATTGTTGCTGACTAAATTCTGAAATTTCCAGATTTCCTGTTGCTGTTTCAATTTCTTCCATACGTTTTGGAATTCCATTTTCTTGACTTTTTGTTGAATTCTGCACTTTATTTTGATTTTCGGCTACATCTTCATCATCTGTATCATCTTTTTTTCTCAATGAAAAGTTAGTTTCATCAAATATAACATATATAGATTCTTCTACAACTAGAGTTCTTTTATTAAAGACTTTATATGCCTTACTAATTGTTGAATATCCTAGAAAAATTCCTTCATCACTTCTAGCATCGAATTTACCTAATTTATCTTTACCATTAATATGAACAAAGCATTTACATCCAAAAGCATGAAAGTAGCTTACATTAGGTTTTCGACCTTTCCAAAGTTCATAAGCAGTCTTTTTAAGAATTGGTCTGATTAAGCAACGATTTAATATATAACAAGCTGTGTTAATTGCTTCAGCCCAAAAGTATTTAGGTAAACCATTATCAATTAACATTGTTCTAGCCATATCTTGTAAAGTTCTATTCTTCCTTTCAACTACTCCATTTTATTGGGGTGTTCTAGGTGAAGAAAAATTATGACTAAACCCATTCTCATTGCAGAAATTCTCAAAAAATTTATTTTCAAACTCCCCACCATGATCACTTCTAATGCTAGAAATTAAGTACCCTTGTTCTCTTTGAGCCTTTTTATAGAAGATTTCAAAATTTTTAAACGCTTCATCTTTATGTGCCAAAAACAAAACTCAAATAAATCTAGAATAATCATCAACAATAACAAATGCATAGCTCTTACCTCCAAAGCTCCGAGTTTGAGTAGGACCAAACCAATCCATATGCAATAATTGAAGAGGTCGAGAAGTAGATACATGATCTTTTGGTTTGAAAGATGATCTAGTTTGCTTCCCCATTTGACATGCATCGCACAAATGTTCTTTTTCAAAATTAAGATTAGGTAATCCTCTTACTAAATCAAGTTTAGATAATTTAGAGATGATATTCATGCTTGCATGACCAAGTTTCTTACGCCATGACTAGGATTCATTACACATAGATGCAAAACAAGTAGTATTATTTGCATTTAAATTATCTAAATCAATTACATAAATATTTCCAAACCGAAGACCAATACATAATATTTTATCTCCATTAAATATAGTGCAATATGATTTTTCAAATAGTACTTTATAACCTTTGTCACAAAGTTGACTGATGCTCAAGAGATAATATTTAAGATTATTAACAAGATATATATTATCAATATAATAATCTTTGGTAAGTTTTACCTTCCCTATACCAATGATTTTATCTTTGTTGTTATCTCCAAAAGTAACAGATCCTCCATCATTGTGAGTGTAAGATATGAACTTGGAAGAATCACCAGTCATATGTCTTCCACAGCCGCTGTCCAAGACCCATTGATCCTTTTGTATCTTACTTTTGAGGCAAACCTATAATCAAATCAACTTCTTTTAGGTACCCAGACTTGCTTGGGTCCTTTGGGGTTAGTCTTGAGTCCCTTAGATATAATTGTACCTTTGGGAACCTATACTTTATTATCTTGAAGCTTTATAGATTCACATTTATAACATGTATGTCCAATTTGATTACAATAGAAACAAGTAGATGATGGAGATGTTGATGCTTTAACAAAGAAATTCTTATGTAACTTAACATTATTTTTATTGTTATAACCAATTCTGGTTTTATCAAACATGCATTTTAGTTGTCCTAATAATATTTTTAAGTTCTCTTCCCCCTTAACAAATTTTGCTAAATCTTTAGTTAAGCTATCTACTTTTAATTTTAAAAATTCATTTTCATCCGTTAATTTTTTATAACCATCAATTTCACAAACTAATCTTTCATTTTCCTCCTCTAGCTTAGATTTCACTAGCTTAAGCTTTTTATATTGGACAAGCAATTTTTCAAAATCAATCATAAGCTCATCTAATGTTTCTTGTAATTCAAGATTAGAAAGTTCATGACGTACCTCATTTTCCTCATTGGCCATTAAGCAAAGATTAGCTATCTCTTGCTCCACTTCTTCCTCTTGTTCATCTTTATCTTCATCACTCCAAGCTGCTAATGCCTTCTTCTTGTTGACCTTGGAAGTTTTTCTCTTGATGTGTGGACATTCCAATCTCATATGAAGTTTTTCTCTTGATGTGTGGACATTCCAATCTCATATGCCCTTATTTTCCAATAGTCATAGCAAGTAATTGAACTCTTCCCGTGATCCTCTTTCTTGTTTTCTTTTCATCTAGTTTGGCTCTTATTTTTCCACAATTGATTTTTCTTTCTTGCATATCTCTCTAGCTTTTTTGAGAAGAATGCAAGATCTTGAAGATCAAGATCATCTTCATCATTAGATTGATCCATAGTAGCAGCCGCTTTCAAAGCCAAATTCTTTCTCTTTTGCTCTATCTCATGTCTCTTTAAATGTGTCTTCTCATAGGCTATGAGAATGCCTCTCAATTCATCATAGGAGAGAGTGACTAGATTGTTGTTACTTTCAATATTATCAACCTTAGATTGCCAAGCTTATGGTAAACTTCTTAGCACTTTGGAATTGATTTCCAACTCTGAATACTTTTTACCCAAGGACTTGAGATCGCCAACAATATTAGAAAATCGATTGAACATTTCTTTAATGTCTTCACTTTCCTTCATAGAGAATAACTCAAATTCATAGATCAAGGTGTTCATTTTGACTTGCTTGACATTGGAAGTGCCTTCATGTGTGACTTCAAGCTTGTCCCATATCTCCTTAGCAGTTTCACAACTTGAAATCTTGTCATACTCTTTACCACTAATAGCACAATATAGCACATTGATAGCTCGAGCATTTGTTTGAACCATTTTGATGTCATCATTGGTCCACCCTTTTCTTGGTTTTTCTATGTATTCTCCTTTATCATTCTTTTTCATAGGCAATTTGGGTCCTTTCATGATCACCTCCCACACTGGATAGTCGGTAGATTGAATATAGATCCTCATTTTATTCTTTCAATGAGAATAATGGTCTCCATTGAAGTATGGAGGTCTATTTTGTGAATGTCCTTCTGCAAAGTATGCTCTATCAAGCCTCTAATCATTTTGTTGACTCATTTTCTTGTAAAAAAAATGCAAGACCTTTTCTCTTGGCTGTTAAGCCAATTCAAGTGAGACCTACTTTGATACCAAATGAAAAAAATACACGTAGAGGGGGGTGAATAGGTGTTTTTGCAAATTTGTACTTAAATATAGCTAATTTAGATTCCAAAGCAACTCTAAAAATTAATTACTAAATTATCTATTTTAACAATGTTAAATAAAAAACATAACCAAATTATAACAAGATAAAAGGAATTAAACCAAGAGAAAATGGATGAGAGAAATCACACCAAATAAATTATCCTGGTTCGGTCCTCCTTGATCTGCATCCAGTCCTCTTGTATCACAAGAGATTTTCTCCACTATCAAAACAATGAATTACAGGTTTCCAAGCTCACCACTAACTTATATTCAAACTACCCACTTAGAAGTCCACTGGGTTTTTTCAACTCACCCTCAAATTGACTTCCTCACACAGGAAGATTTTAACTCAGCTCACTCAGAATATATATAGACAGTATCCTAACAAGGATTACAGATAAAGCTCAATAGATGCTCTCAGAAGCAAATAAAACCAGAATCAAAGTGCAAGAAGGAAGAGAAATTTTACTCAATTTTATATTTTTCTCACAGCTACTGTAGCAACTCCTTCTATGAATCCCCTTTTTATACTCCATTCTTCTGACCGTTGGGGATTCATTTAATCAGATAACCGTTGCTACCATATCTTCATGATTCTTCTCTACGGCTATTTTCTATATCAAGTACTTCTTACAAATTTGAATCATCAACTAATACATTAGAAAGGCGATGAAGAATTTTTCCGTTGAGAGAGATTAACGCATCTGACTTGCTGCCTTTCTTTATTCTCTTCGGGTGATTTGTGATTTTGAGAGAGAGTGATAGAATGAATCCAATAAGAAAAAAAATCTTGCTGATATTTCGGGTCTCTTTTGATGCTCTTCTTTCTTCTAATATGAGAGTAATAAAAAAATTCTTTTCCTTTCTATTCTTTAGTAGCTTGCCGACACGAGAGCCAAAAAGATGAAAGATAAAAAATCTGTCACAAAGCTTTATTTCTTTCCTTCTACTGCTGTGCCAAAAAACTGATTTCCATTATTATATATATTTATATTAGTCATAAAGATTTCTTTTATAGACCCAAGAATATGAGGTAATTTGTCTTCATTCGTATACCCAATTAACGAGGCATTAGAGTATAAAGCATTTGACTTTTCAACAATCCCTTTTTATATTATTAAATACTCTTGTGTGGGCAAAATATATATATATATAATAAGATTTAGTTGACATCAAATTTCTTATTCTAATTAAATATTCATTTCTTAAAGTTTCATGTGCCAACATATTTTCAAGTGTAATTTATAAATTAATCTTATTATTTTGCTATTTAAAAATTTAAGATTTTGTTATTATCAAAATATTTTGTGAAACCTTGGAGCTAATAATATTCACTGCACAACATCATAGATTCATCATTTTATACCTTTCATCTGCAAAAAAAGCAACCAAGACCGGGAGTATCATGATCAAAATTAAAAACCATATAACTACTACATCTAAATTAAGCAACAAAAAATAAATAAATAACACCATCAAATCAAACATGCATTTCAAACCACACATAAAGTTTCGAACCATTACATAAACTTCCACACAATGTATATTAGTAAAACAACATAAAATCATAAATATTAAAGTTCCAAACCACACATGACACAACCATGAATAAAAGTTTTTTCAAACCATAACATAAAGATTCACTCCTGGATGACACATCACAACACAACTACAAATGGCATAACCATCAGTCTTCGTTGGTTCTTCTTGATCTTCATTCAAGATAGATGAATTTGAAGCTCTTGCTTCTTCTGCGAAACAAAATAACAGACGATATTATAAATTAACTTTAAATAGAAAAGTTTGAGAAAAGAACAGAGTAAATAAATTTGTTTGTCCATATACACAACTCATGGTCTCTAATTGTATAACTATAAATACTATAAATACAACCATTCTCTAGATCTACAAACGGTATATAAATTTATAGCAAATATATGAGGCTCTATGCAATGTAGGGCCCGATCTAGTTATATAATAGCATGATGTACGTAGTTATACGGAAGACTCAACGTGTAAAATTACGTTAGGCAAGCTCAAAAAATAAAATAGGTAAAAGAATTAATTTTAGGAATTAAGAATCAATCCATAGATAAGAGACTAAATGGGCGAGGCATTTTGAGATACTTACTTTATTTTTACAGTACTGTCACCATAAGCAAACTCCATCCGATGATATTCAGCCATCCATGGGTTCTTCTTTGGTTAGACGGTGTTGAATTGGTGGGTGGTTTTGCTGGAGGACCTAATTGTGTGTACAAATGCGTGTTAATTAAGAAAGCATGTCTAGTTTCTAGCTGCTAAAAATGAAGATAACCAATGAAGAAAGCATGTCTAGTTTCAATGCTCGACTCAGATTAGTTTAGTTGAAGTTCAATATAACTACCGAATGCCAGGTGGTTCAATCCA
The DNA here is from genome assembly GCA_026686845.1 of Adenanthera pavonina. Lineage (NCBI taxonomy): Eukaryota > Viridiplantae > Streptophyta > Magnoliopsida > Fabales > Fabaceae > Adenanthera > Adenanthera pavonina. The sequence goes on from JAIVEN010000010.1 coordinate 31,316,447, forward strand.
AAAAAAAAAAAAATCTAACCTGGTTGAAGATTTATGGGCTTGAAGATTTCGCTTTCTTTGGTCAAGGTGTCATGACCAGTAGGGATGGAGTTTTGGGGTCCAACGGCCAAAACTATATACTTTGGAGGCTTGATTTTGTGAAGGCTATAAGTGCTGTACTATCTGTTATGAAAGAATGAAGTGGAGATGAATCGTCTGCGGCAGGGGTAGCTTGGTCAAGTGTTTCGTCCTTCAGAGTGTATGGGCGAACAATTACTTGATTATTACTACTATCGACCCACCCCACGAAGGTTGTAGAACCCTCCAATTTTTGGCCATCTTCGGTGAACACCAGAGCCACATGGGTATTTATGTCTCTAGGGAATGTCAGCACGGACATCAAGTCTGGTGATGAGCTGTCTGCAGCATACTGTTCAACATTCAAATATCAATCAATAATATACGTTTGTTAAATGGGAACGTTAATTTCCCAAAAGATGTTCCAATATCTATATATATATATATAATTCGTGCAACTGTAGAGAGATAATTAAACACAATAGTACTCCTATGAAATTAGATGAACTACTCTAACGTATGAATTGAATAGAAAATATAAGCACTTACTCTGAGAATCAAATTATAGTCCGGCAAAGCACGAACACATTCAAATGAATTGGTATCAAACGGAATATTGATATTGGGATCTATGGCACGTTTGGTTTTCAGTTAGTTAAAAATGAGTTTCGGTAGAATTGATTTTATAATGTAGTTATAATAAAAATTAGTTTTGAACTAACGTATTTATGTTTGGATAACTTATTTGAAAATTAGTTTTGACAAAACTCATAATTTTTCTTCAAATTGAGTTTAAATTCTATCCCATGATTAATTTAATTTACTTGAACAAAAATTTAATCTGCATTTATTTAATTGAGAACATAATATATCTGGTATAATATTTTCTTGCAAGTTAAAGCCCATGGAGATTAAAATTTTGAAGGGACATTTTAGTCATTAGATAGAAGAAATTTTATGGAAATTTTATTTTTTTAATTTTTCAATTTTTTTTCATTTTTATTGGTTCATTTTTATCTAACTTTAAAGTAAATACATATCAGAATGAAGAAGTAGAACGGAAAAGCAGGTCCATTGCTGCTTATGCATAAATCACGTTTTGGTTGGAAAATCATTATTTAACGGAAACTGAAAAATTTGCCAAACATCATGTTACACAAATTAAACCAAGTTTTGGGTTAAAACTACCTAAAGCTTGGTTTTAATAGTGAAAACAAACAGACCCCTAGTTGTAGGTCACAAGAGTCTTCTATGTCACCAGGTTTGATGAACTAGTACAGAAAACAATGAAGAAAACAAGGCAAAGAGAAGAAGGCTTCATCTCTGTAAGCAAGTGTCAGGATCGACTGTCAAATTCCTAGGAGGTTTGTATATGACTCTGCCATGTTCTCATGTATGTGAACAGTAGTCTTAACTAGATTACAGGCCTAAGGAAGTATAATTAAAAAAAAAGCATGCGAAGTCCTACAATTAAAATAGCTATAAACATTTAACAAAAACACATTTAACTTAGTGGTGGATCAATAGCAGTTAATTTAAGTTAAGCGACATAAATAAGGTTCAAATTTGAATTCTGTGAATAGAAAAAATCAGTTTAAAGGGCTATCCATTTAGGTTTGATAATACTTAAATTTGACAAAAAATATTTTAAAGTAAGTAAAGTTAAGTTAAACAATTTTATGAATGTAATTATCTTGCTACACGCACGCTTAATTTAAAAGTTTGGGAATAATATTAACACCAAATATCACCAAGGAGAAAAAAGGACATCAATCCATCACTACAATTGGCATATGCCGATAAACAATGGAGCACATATGGAGGCAAGGTATATAGGTAGAGGTTCAAGCTTCAAACCATCCTAATGTTGCCCAAAAAAAAAGTACATATGATTCTTTTCTTTTGTAGCATCAAAAAGCAAAATGAAGCACTAATTGCAGACTATCTCCTCTTTTGTCCGGCAAACATTTGTTGAAGAGACATACTCCTAATTATACGTCTGGTTTTAGATTGTATCCACATTTGTTAGTTAAACAAAATATTATAAGAAAAATTGCTGGATAAAATATAAAATATCAAGTGCAAAATATTATCATATCCCCACTAACTCAAGGTCCTGTTTCCATGACTGACTAGGTTGCTTCTGTGTTTTAAGTTGCATTCGCATTCTAATCTCCAAAATGATAGCCACAATAACCAAGAAGCCAACAACTTAACCACTTTGATCCTTCTCGTCCCAAGTTCATTCCATAGAAAGCGTTAGCTAATGCAAATATCAATAGGAACCTTCCAACATTAAGATGGTAATAATTCCAATATTTTCGTAACAAACTCGATTCATTTCGTGGTCGCAATACTAAAGCTATCACTGTTAGCAAGGCTGACTTCCCAAGAGGGGGGTGAATTGGGAAGTTTGAAATTTTTCTGCACAAAGTGAAGTAAGTGAAGATATCACAGTATAATGAAAACAATGCGTAAAACAGAGTAAGGTGAAAAATAAGGATAAGGAGAAGAAAAGTCAGTTATTTATCCTGGTTCGGTCTATTCACTTGACCTACATCCAGTCCCCAAGACACCTCTTGAGATTTATCCACTATACAACAAGAATTTCAGTGGGCTTCTTGCTAAAGCCACAGTACATGGGTATGCTCTGTTTCTGAGCTCTCTCAAACTCTCCAAGCACTTTCACTATGTGCTTCCCAATCCCCTTGTGAATACCCCTCACAAGTAAACCTATCTCTCAGATGAAGAATAGATTGATTACAATGAAGTAACTCTCTTGTAAAGAGTGGATATGAAGGTTTAAGTACAAGTTTAGAAGTCAAGAGGGTAAAAGCTTTTGAGAAGAAGATTCAGCAGAAATTCGGTATATACAAGTTTGATTCGTTACTCACAACTTCAAATGATGTTGTATTTATAGATTTAGGTCTCAAATATCCGTTAGAGACTAAATCTATCCGTTGGGAAAGTTATCCAATGGTTATTCTGAAAAACTATCCGTTTACCAACCGCATTTTGTAACATCCTACCTCCTGACACCTCCGAACTTAACCAAAGACTTCGAAATCTGACCCTACACACCCTGACATCTCAAAACAACTCTCCATATTCAAAAACTGGGCTGGGGCCGTGGCCTCCCCTGTCTCTTCTGGCTCCTCTGGCGCCGCGGCCTGCCTTCCCTCGCCGCGGCGCCCCCTGCTGATATACCATATCAGCAATTTCAACACTCCGGGGCGAACTTCTGACGCGCATAACTTTATGCTCCGACCTCCGATTGACTTGATTCCAACTCCTACAAGTCAATCTAGTCCCCATCTATCCAAGGACACCACTTTTACCTCAATCCGACTCCGTATGGAGATTCTGGACCCCTGACACCGTTTTGACCACTTATTGACCAAAACTCACCACCAGTCACTTCCAATTGCCACCAAAGGCAACTGGTCGCTCGGAGACCATTCATACAGGTCCAAAACCCCCAAACTGACCTGTCCAAAGAGGTTTTACCTCAGAGGAACCACCCCTATGAGATTTGACCCCTTGGAACCCGACCTGATCAAATAGGCTACCGGCCCTTACGCAAACCAACAAGGCTCAACAACACTCTGAACTTACCCGAAACTGTCACACATACTTCTCAACAACATTCAACCATACATACCACATACATAAACATCCATACATAGCCAATCTCAATCATAACATTATCCATTACAAACCATGCTACCCTACTTGGCATAAGATACTAATACAACATACACACGCTACATAGACTATTCCCACGTACACAGCTACTCCCGCGTCTTCTCCGGACTAGTGCCAGAACCGTCACCTGAAAGGTTAGTTTATGGGAGAGGGGGTGAGACAATGTCTCAGTAACCGGGAACAACAACCACACACACACATATATATATTGATCCATACAGTCGTGCAATGCAATGCTAATGAATGGTATACATGTTCTCCCTCATACACGGCTAGAACCACGAGCTATCGTCATCATAAGACATTCAATAGATGATTCCCTTCCAACAGTCGGTGAAGACCGATTCCAGGACATCACCAAGCTCACCTTACCCTAATGCAACCGGGCCAATGGTTACACTAGAGTTCGGACCGTGGCTCTCCTTCCCCTGGACCATCACGAATTGATGGTGATTTAGAGAAGGTGCATCCCCAAATCCACAGTCACCTGGCTCTCCCTAGGAGAGGATTTAGTGACAGGGATATCATATCATATCATATCATGTCCTCTACCGCCTGGCTCTCCCATGGAGAGGATTTAGCGATAGGGATCTTTATCACATCATATCTCATCATCATCACCTCGTCATCCATTTCTCACTATGCAATCATGTGGTGATGATATCAATGTCATGCCAACATGCCTCTACATACATATATATGTATACTATCATATCATATATCATATGGACCTGCTAGCATGCATTAGTATGGGGATGCTACACATCATAACATATACAATCATCAAGCCGTGCATACCACGATATGTAGAAAACCGTACACACATACACAATCAATATCGTGGTATGAAAAGGAACATGCATATACGTACATATACATATCAACATATAATCACATAAAACAAACATCCGGTTACCTTAATTGTCGTTACCACACACACACGATTTCCACAAGCTTCCTTGAACTGTCCAGTACGCGTGAACCCCTCTCGATTAGCCAACAACCTTTATCATGTCACAAATCTCCCATTAGCACAATATACCAACAAATCAAACCTCACAATTCCACCACATTAACCTAACCCAAGGTTCCAACACCCTTTACAAGCATCAATAAGCTCTTAGGGATTACTCAAACACTACACAACCTCAAATACCTCGGATTCCTAAGAGCTATTACCGAAGACAACCTAGGGTTAAGCTCTAAACACACATAACCCTTCAAAACTCACATCAAAGCAACCAGAACACAAAACACACTTCAACAACCCCAAGACAACCATTTCAATCGGTGGATTTCACCCCAAACCGGAAATCCAACCATACAACCGAAAATCCCAAATTTCAACCGAAGAAACTGGAGAGAGAGGAGTAGGGAACGCTTACCAACTTGAATCCAAGCTCCCGATGGACGAGAATCACTCTGGGACACCGAAAATGCCGAACCCTAGCACTGCTCCTCGTCTCTCTGCGTCGCTCCCTTCGTTTCCTTTCTTTCTTTCGCGTCCGACTGATCCGGATTTAAACAATTTTTTCCGACTCTCGCCGCGGCTCCAACACTCCTCGCCGCGGCTCCACCAAATTTTCCAGAACAACGCCACTGGAAAGCTTCTCGCCGCGGCGGCCCTGCTCTTCGCCGCGGCGTGGAGCTCTTCCAGACTCCACTTGAGCCTTCCTTCATCCTGATTCCTCCGGTCCTGAACACAATGCCAAGAAAAAAAATATCATGAGGGGCATTACACTCTCCCCTCCTTATAAAAATTTCGTCCTCGAAATCTCAACTCTTACCTCAAGCAAAAATCTCTGGATACTTCCTCCACATAGAATCTTCAGTTTCCCACGTGACATCATTGGACATCGAACCGCTCCAAAGGACCTTTACCAATTTTATAGTCTTATTCCTCAACTGTTTCTCTTTAACATCTAGAATTTGCAACGGTGTGACCTCAAAAGTCAGATTCTCTCGTACTTGAACTGCTTCATCATCAATTATATGAGACGGATCTGGATGATACTTCTTGAGTTGAGACACGTGGAAAACATCATGTAATCCAGCAAGACTAGGCGGTAGCGCCACTCGATACGCTACTGGCCCAATTCGTTCCAGAATTTGGTATGGACCCATATACCGCGGAGTGAGCTTCTTGGCTCGAATCGATCTTCCAACACCAGTAGTAGGAGTGACCTTTAAAAATACATGATCCCCAACATCAAACTCCAATGGTCTCCTTCTCCTATCCGCATAACTCTTTTGCCGACTCTGAGCTGTAAGAAGCTTCTGACGAATACTCTCTATCTTCTGAGAGGTTTGATCCACAATATCTGGGCCCAAAAGACTCCTTTCACCAAGTTCAGTCCAACACAACGGTGACCTGCACTTCCTGCCATACAACGCTTCATACGGAGCCATTTGCAAACTCGAGTGGAAACTGTTGTTGTAGGCAAATTCAACTAACGGCAAAAACTGATCCCAATTGCCTTTATTCTCTAGAACACATGCCCGTAGCATGTCCTCCAGAGTCTGAATAGTCCTTTCAGTCTGCCCATCAGATTGAGGGTGATAAGCAGTACTGAAACTCAACTTCGTACCCATGGCTTTCTGGAGAGATTTCCAAAACCTGGATGTAAACCTTGGATCTCTGTCCGACACGATATTCATCGGGACTCCGTGTAGCCTTACTATCTCATTCACATACAACTGGGCCAACTTCTCCATTTGAATAGTTTCCCAAATTGGAAGAAAATGGGCCGACTTCGTCAACCTGTCCACAATGACCCATATTGCATTGTGTCCTGAAGAGGTCCTCGGTAATCCCATCACAAAATCCATGGAAACACTATCCCATTTCCACTCCGGGATCTCCAAAGATTGCAACATACCAGCAGGCAATTGGTGCTCAATTTTTACCTTCTGACAAATCAGACATCTTGCCACAAACTCTGCGATGTCCTTTTTCATGCCTGTCCACCAATAACCTCTCTTCAAATCCTGATACATCTTAGTGGTACCTGGATGAACAGTGTACCTGCTCTTATGAGCTTCCTCCAAAATCATTTCTCGCAAGCGCGCAACATTTGGCACACAAATCCTACCCCGGTACTGGATGATACCATCTTCCAGAATATCAAAGTCCTGGGTCTCTGCCATTTCAATCTGTTCCCGAACGCCCAAAAGATATTCGTCCTCCATCTGAGCATAGCAAATGTTCCTCAATAAATCGCTTGATACACTGAGGGAACTCATTACTAATACTCCAGGATGGATATTAATAGATAACTTCATATCTCTCAAGCTTTCAAGCAATTGCTGCTCCCTGATCATCATCATGGCCATATGGATCGACTTTCTACTCAATGCATCTGCCACAACATTGGCTTTCCCAGGATGATACTTTAGAGCAAACTCATAGTCCACAAGGAACTCAACCCAACGCCTTTGCCTCATATTCAACTCTTTCTGATCAAACAAATACTTCAAACTCTTGTGATCACTGAATACCTCAAACTGAGCGCCATAGAGATAATGCCTCCATAATTTCAAGGCAAACACTACAGCTGCTAGCTCAAGGTCATGAGTAGGATAGTTCTCTTCATGAGGCCTCAACTGCCTTGAAGCATACGCTACAACTCTACCTTGCTGCATCAAGACACACCCTAGACCCTTCTTAGAGGCGTCTGTATAAACTGTGAACGGCTCTGACGGGTTAGGGATAATGAGCACTGGGGTGGACGTCAGACAAACCTTCAGCTCCTGGAATGCTCTCTCACACCTGTCATCCCAAATGAAAGATCGATCCTTACGGGTGAGTCTAGTCAATGGCATAACAAGCTGAGAGAATCCCTTAATGAACCTTCGGTAATATCCAGCCAATCCCAGAAAACTCTGAATTTCCGTCACCGATTGCGGTCTCTCCCAATTCATCACCGCTTCCACTTTACTAGGGTCTTCAGCCACACCTTCTGCAGAAATCACATGACCCAGAAATTTCACCTCCCGTAGCCAAAACTCACACTTACTGAGCTTAGCATACAATTGGTGATCCTGCAATACTTGCAACACAATCCGAAGATGATGCGCATGCTCTTCCTCACTCTTAGAGTAAACCAGAATGTCATCAATGAAAACCACCACAAACCTATCCAAATACGGCCAAAACACCCTGTTCATGTAATCCATGAAGATTGCCGGGGCATTTGTCAACCCAAATGGCATTACAAGAAACTCATAATGACCATATCGAGTCCGAAATGCCGTTTTAGGCACATCTTCAGCATGTACTCGCAATTGATGGTATCCCGACCTCAAATCGATTTTAGAGAATACAGAGGCACCTGCCAACTGATCAATCAAGTCTTCAATCCTAGGCAAAGGATATTTATTCTTGATCGTCGCTCGGTTCAGCTGCCTGTAATCAATGCACAATTTGAGGCTACCATCCTTCTTTTTGACAAACAATACTGGAGCTCCCCAAGGCGAAACACTAGGTCTGATAAAACCTCTCTTCAGTAATTCCTCAATTTGCTTCTTCAATTCTTTCAATTCAGACGGTGCCATTCGATATGGAGCTTTCGAAATAGGACTAGTCCCGGGCACCAAATCAATGGAAAACTCCAGTTCTCGTGGTGGGGGTAAACCAGTAATCTCCTCTGGAAACACGTCAGGAAATTCATTCACAACCGGATATCTTTCGACACCACCTTGTATCTCCACATTCACAGAGAAGAAAACCAGAAACCCTTGACATCCTTTCTTCAAATACCTGTCAGCTTGGGCGAAAGACAAACACATAATCTCATCCCCTTTAACACTAGGGATGTTCATAGGCAAAGACACAGTCTTCCGAGCACAGTCGAGAATGGCATTATTCGCTTCCAACCAATCCATTCCAATTATCACATCAATCTCTTGCAACGGCAAACAAATCAGATCCAGGGTAGTGCTTCATTGTTCAAAACGAACCACACAATTCAAACAAGCTTGAGCAGTTCTTAATGAAACTCCTGTGGGTGTGGCTACCGACAATTCAAAAGGCAACTCCATTACCACAATACCCAATTTCCGAGCACAATCAAAAGAAATGAAGGAATGCGATGCACCTGAGTCAAACAAAGCATGAATAGAGTAACCATTGAGTTTAAGTTTACCTCTAATCAAGTTAGGCGCTGCATCCGCTTCTTGTCGAGTGATGGCGAAAACTCGTCCGGACATCGTGGGCCTCCTTGTCGCATCATCACGCCTTGGCTCATGACAACCTCGAGCAATATGTCCTGGTTTCCCACAATTAAAACAAAACACGCACGGACGATCACCATGACTCAACCCACATTTTGTGCACGGATTTGATGCACTACCAGAACTGTATTGAGATGGAGCGGAGTCCCTTTCTAAATGCACACTCTGACTGGAACTCCCTTGTTCAAAGCCACCTCGATAAAAGGGTCCTCTGCCAAACCGACCTCTATTGGACTGATCTCGTCCAAACCTGCCCCTTCCTCTACCATGACGACCTCGATTATGACGACCTCTTCCTCCACTAGAACCTGTACTACCACCACTACTACCGCTGCCTGAACCACTTCCCTTACTGATTCCTCCTGTAGGTCCTAGGTGAGAAAAGGCTCGAATCATGGAATTCCTTCTGTGCTCCTCAGCCTCCTTCATTCGTTTATACAAAGCACGAATCTTCGTACATAAGTCCTCAAAGGACACAAACTCCACCACAGATAAACACTCCTTGATTTCTGGATGGGCACCCTCAAACAACCTCTGAGCCATCCACCTATCATCGGGATAATTGTTCAGATAAGTGGAGTATCTGGCCAAGTCCAAAAACTGATCAATGTAATCATCCGCAGACAAATTCCCTTGCTGAAAAGCTAGGAACTCAGCCTCCTTTTGCATCATTAAGGCTGGAGGGACATAATGTGCAAAGAATCGTTCCTTGAATTGTTCCCAAGTCATAGGAGGATCCATCATTTCAACATTCGGGACAACACTCCTCCACCAGCGCTTGGCCTTCTTCTCAAGCTTAAATGCTGCTAGTTGCACCCTTTGCTCCGAGGTGCAATCCATCACGCTGAAAATATTTTCCAATTGCTCTATCCAATTCTCCGCCTGTGACACATCCATGGTACCTTCGAAAGCCGGAGGATTAAACTTCCGAAAGTCCTTCAATTGTGAGGAGATACCCCTTCTTCCAACCCTTGGGGCTCTCTCAGGTTCCACCACCGTTTCATCCTCTCCTGCATTCAGATCCACAAACATTTCGGCTTCTTCATTCACATCCCCCTGTTCTTGCCTATCCATTCTTTCTTGTAACCTGTTCAACGTTTCTCCCTGAGTATTCACCTGATTACTGAGGCCAGCCAGCATCTCATGCATCTGCCTCATCAGGTCACTGTTACTCTGTCTTCCTCTGCGAGACATTCTTCCTACATACAAACAACAACATATTCAATTATATGGTTCTGGACTAGCATTGCAGTGGGAATATAGTCTATGTATTCAAACATGTGCCAAGTAGTACTTCATGTAGAAACAATGGCCCAAAACCATTGCTCTGATACCAAAATGTAACATCCTACCTCCTGACACCTCCGAACTTAACCAAAGACTTCGAAATCTGACCCTACACACCCTGACATCTCAAAACAACTCTCCATATTCAAAAACTGGGCTGGGGCCGTGGCCTCCCCTGTCTCTTCTGGCTCCTCTGGCGCCGCGGCCTGCCTTCCCTCGCCGCGGCGCCCCCTGCTGATATACCATATCAGCAATTTCAACACTCCGGGGCGAACTTCTGACGCGCATAACTTTATGCTCCGACCTCCGATTGACTCGATTCCAACTCCTACAAGTCAATCTAGTCCCCATCTATCCAAGGACACCACTTTTACCTCAATCCGACTCCGTATGGAGATTCTGGACCCTTGACACCGTTTTGACCACTTATTGACCAAAACTCACCACCAGCCACTTCCAATTGCCACCAAAGGCAACTGGTCGCTCGGAGACCATTCATACAGGTCCAAAACCCCCAAACTGACCTTTCCAAAGAGGTTTTACCTCAGAGGAACCACCCCTATGAGATTTGACCCCTTGGAACCCGACCTGATCAAATGGGCTACCGGCCCTTACGCAAACCAACAAGGCTCAACAACACTCTGAACTTACCCGAAACTGTCACACATACTTCTCAACAACATTCAACCATACATACCACATACATAAACATCCATACATAGCCAATCTCAATCATAACATTATCCATTACAAACCATGCTACCCTACTTGGCATAAGATACTAATACAACATACACACGCTACATAGACTATTCCCACGTACACAGCTACTCCCGCGTCTTCTCCGGACTAGTTCCAGAACCGTCACCTGAAAGGTTAGTTTATGGGAGAGGGGGTGAGACAATGTCTCAGTAATCGGGAACAACAACCACACACACACATATATATATATTGATCCATACAGTCGTGCAATGCAATGCTAATGAATGGTATACATGTTCTCCCTCATACACGGCTAGAACCACGAGCTATCGTCATCATAAGACATTCAATAGATGATTCCCTTCCAACAGTCGGTGAAGACCGATTCCAGGACATCACCAAGCTCACCTTACCCTAATGCAACCGGGCCAATGGTTACACTAGAGTTCGGACCGTGGCTCTCCTTCCCCTGGACCATCACGAATTGATGGTGATTTAGAGAAGGTGCATCCCCAAATCCACAGTCACCTGGCTCTCCCTAGGAGAGGATTTAGTGACAGGGATATCATATCATATCATATCATGTCCTCTACCGCCTGGCTCTCCCATGGAGAGGATTTAGCGATAGGGATCTTTATCACATCATATCTCATCATCATCACCTCGTCATCCATTTCTCACTATGCAATCATGTGGTGATGATATCAATGTCATGCCAACATGCCTCTACATACATATATATGTATACTATCATATCATATATCATATGGACCTGCTAGCATGCATTAGTATGGGGATGCTACACATCATAACATATACAATCATCAAGCCGTGCATACCACGATATGTAGAAAACCGTACACACATACACAATCAATATCGTGGTATGAAAAGGAACATGCATATACGTACTTATACATATCAACATATAATCACATAAAACAAACATCCGGTTACCTTAATTGTCGTTACCACACACACACGATTTCCACAAGCTTCCTTGAACTGTCCAGTACGCGTGAACCCCTCTCGATTAGCCAACAACCTTTATCATATCACAAATCTCCCATTAGCACAATATACCAACAAATCAAACCTCACAATTCCACCACATTAACCTAACCCAAGGTTCCAACACCCTTTACAAGCATCAATAAGCTCTTAGGGATTACTCAAACACTACACAACCTCAAATACCTCGGATTCCTAAGAGCTATTACCGAAGACAACCTAGGGTTAAGCTCTAAACACACATAACCCTTCAAAACTCACATCAAAGCAACCAGAACACAAAACACACTTCAACAACCCCAAGACAACCATTTCAATCGGTGGATTTCACCCCAAACCGGAAATCCAACCATACAACCGAAAATCCCAAATTTCAACCGAAGAAACTGGAGAGAGAGGAGTAGGGAACGCTTACCAACTTGAATCCAAGCTCCCGATGGACGAGAATCACTCTGGGACACCGAAAATGCCGAACCCTAGCACTGCTCCTCGTCTCTCTGCGTCGCTCCCTTCGTTTCCTTTCTTTCTTTCGCGTCCGACTGATCCGGATTTAAACAATTTTTTCCGACTCTCGCCGCGGCTCCAACACTCCTCGCCGCGGCTCCACCAAATTTTCCAGAACAACGCCACTGGAAAGCTTCTCGCCGCGGCGGTCCTGCTCTTCGCCGCGGCGTGGTGCTCTTCCAGACTCCACTTGAGCCTTCCTTCATCCTGATTCCCCCGGTCCTGAACACAATGCCAAGAAAAAAAATATCATGAGGGGCATTACACATTTAATGTTTCTGACATACTGAAATTCGAATTTTGGTTGGCCAACAGACGAATTTCGAAGGAACCGAAGATTAAAGCTTCCAACGTTACAGCACGAAGTTCGTCTGTTCATGAAGTGAAATTCGAATTTTGAAACTTACAAAACATTTTCACAATGTGACATACGAATTTTCAAGAAGAAAGTTTTTCGGTTAAGTGTGAACAGTGTTTTCAATTTTCTACAGTGCCTTCGAAATTCGAATTTTGGATCCCCAAAATTCGTCTATCCATTGAACGTTTAAAGGGACACAGTAGATCACTTTCTTCGAAATTCGAATTTTGAAGTGGTGAAATTCATCTGTCAGAGAAACTCTTTTCAGACTAATTTCATCATTCGAATGTTGCAAGTTCTTATCATTCGTATGTCAATGTTTCATTTCAATAGACTCAAGAACTTAGCTTTTGAAATTCGAATTTCAATGTTCAAAATTCGTCTGTCAGAGAGCAGTTTCTGAAACTTAAATCACTCTTGATCTCAGGTGAACTTTAACACAGTTTCAGACGAATTTCTTCATTTTCTCAAATTTTGTTTTGTTTGAAATTCGAATTTTGAAGACTCAAAGTTCGTCTGTTGCAAAGAAGCATCTTTCAGACTTATATGAAAATTCGAATGTTGGAAGTTCAAAATTCGTCTGTCAGAGAGCATTTTTCAAACTCAATTTCATTTTGATTTCAGATGCACTTTATCATAGTTTCAGACGAATTTCTTCGGTTTTTACAAACTTCATTTTACTTGAAATTCGAATTTTGAAAGTGTGAAGTTCGTCTGTTAGCAAAAGGCCTATTTTTAGACTAGATGAAAATTCAAATTTTGAACAACCAAAATTCGTCTGACAGAGAGCCATCTCTTCAGACTTATTCAGTTTTAGCTCGAAATTCGAATTTCCAAAGGCAAAGTTCGAATTTCCAACTTGACAGTTTAGCTTGAATTTTCAACATTCGTCTGTTTGTGGGTGTTTTTCAAATATTTGAAGATTTAACATAAATTTATCGTTTTAAAACTTCTTTTCTTCAAATCAAAATCTTTTACCCAGTCATAACAAAAACTAAGGATCCTACAAAAGATCTAACAGCAAGTATTCAGAAAATCTTCACTTGAGACAGCTTTGCTCTTGTTTGATATCTTCAATCCAAGCTCTTGAATGTTGGTTTGGAATCATCAAAACTCTTGTTTTAACAATCACCTGTGAAATAAAATCAAATATTAATATTAACTCACTAGACATGACCAGATTAATTAATGCTTATGAATGTAAACGCGCGTGTTGCGTGCATGGATGCATGCATGTCCATGAGGTCGGGTTGCCATCACTATGGAAATTTGCTGGCAAATTAAGATGAGAAAGTTGGTGGAGAAGACGAAGAGAAAGATAAAATGAGTATACTTAATAGGAATAATGTTATATGGAAGGTTCTTATACAATATATCAAACGAGATTTTTTTTTTTGAATCGGACTATAATTAAAGACTTGTTTTATCTAAAACGTCCTGCTGCAAGATAATATATAGTATTGCAGCAAATTGCCAAAAATTGCAGTGATGTAACCCCAATCAATTAACTTTTATAATTCATCCGTTAACGTATTTGCCCCAACTCTGTGACGTTTAAATTGCATGAGTGACTTATCATGGTTTTGGAAAAGAAGGGGTCAGATGGAACAAACATTTTAAGCCGAAGAGATATATCGTCCATTTCTAAAGAATTTTATAAATAGAGCAAATAAATATGGGTCTTATATATCCGCAAACACACACACACACACACACACACACACACACTATATATATATATATATATACATATATATTCGTATGATCTATCCTGAACATAAATTAGCGGGGGTTACCACGAACCTGGAGGCATCCAAGGACGAGAATGAGAATTCCTATATTTTTGTGAGGAGCAACAGAGATTCTCTGAGTTAAGAAAAATCCACATATGATTCCAACGACTCCACCAAGAAAGCCAAGTGTTTGGATGGAAGTGTGCAAATAAAACCAAAGGGGGTCCCATTTCTTGCAGTATGGAGCAATTATGGCTCCTATCATCATAAGTAGACTCCATCCTATCATATTTAGCCATGCATGGCTTCTTCTTAACTTAGGGACAGATATTAATGTGACGCAAATTATTTAAAGAATCTATAAATCGATCAATTTAAAGCAGGCTTTGGATATATCTGATCATTCTTATATTATTATATTCTTTTCAGCTCCTCCATTGAAGAAAAAAGGGCTTTACGTAACGTACGGACCTGTTTCATAATTGATCTTGAGGACATTCGTATCTTGGTGTTTGGTCAAGCCATAGGTGGGAGCAGAAGGGAAGGGCTTTTGGCGTCCAATCGCCAATAAGATGTAGGGTGAAGCATTGACAGGTCCATCCAGGTAAAAAAGTATTGTAGTTTCAGAATCATAAGGTTCTGATGAAAGTGAGGCAATAGGGTTCACCCGGTCAGCTGTTTTGCCGTTCAGCTCGTATGTTACGGTTTGCATTTTGTTGTCATCGACCCACGCCACGTAGGCGGTGGTACCCAACATTTGGCCATCTTCAGAAAACCCTATCGCCACGTATGCATTTGTGTCGGCTGGAAATGACAGCACAAACTTTATTGTGTTTGCTGAAGCCTCTGCATACTGTTACGTTCAACATTCAAATATATATCATGCATCAATATACTTGTTAAACGAGACAGGTTTTCCTGGACGTTTGAAAAATAAACTATTAATACATTATATTCATGACATGTGAAAATTGCAATTTATTCTACAAATTTTAATATATACTATTTCTATACATATTATAAAGTATTGGGACCACTTTAATATATATTGAAAAACTTTTATTACATAAAAAGAAAAGTATGAATTTTTAATTTTACACATATTAATTTGACACATTTTATTAAATATGACATAAGTTATAATACGGATAATATAATAAATAAGAGATAAAACTGATAAACCATTATATATCACTTTATATTATAGATTAATAAAAACCTATTAATACATCTTATAATATGGATTGGAGGGAGTGTATATATTGATATTGATGGGAATATTCTAAAAAAAAATACATCAATGTGGTAATAAGAATCTCTCCAACTGTACAATTCATGCAATTATAGAAAGATAGATGCAGAAATAGGTCTCATCTATTAAATTAGACCCTCCACTGAGTGTTTGTCTCACTCTAATTACAGGAATTGCACAATTGGAACCAATTGAAGTTACCTGCTCTCTTTCCTTAGTCATATCTTGAACATCTGTCATCTCATCAACTCAAAGGAAAATTGGACTAATTTGAGAAAATATTAAAGTTCTCCAAGTCCTCAAATTTGAAATGAAAGGATCAGAATCCAACATTAATTATTCTCTCTAATAATCCAACTGTTATGAATTTAATAAACCCTACTACTCTAATTAAGACGAACTACTCTCTAACATTTGAATTCGAATCCAATAATGAATGCACTTACTCTGAAAAGCAAATTATGAGCCGGCCAAACATTAACACACCGAAGTGAACTTGCATCAAAGGGAATATCGTACTTAGTAGTATCTATTTTCTTGGAACAAGAGTCTTGAGATCTCACCAGGTGTGATGAACGACAGAAAACAACAATGAAGAAAACAAGGTAAACAAAAGAAGGCTTCATCTTTGTAAGGAAGAATATCAGGACTTTCAAATTATAGGCAATATGTTGATGAGTCAAGTTCGCGATCAATCAGAATGTTTCGGTCTAGTTTTATAGATACTTAAAAAATTAGTGATCCTTGGAGTTCACGATCTGCTTGCCTGGCTTTACCTTATGCCTCAATCATTTAGACAATATTGTTGACGAATGCCTTGGTTATAATATGGTCAATTAAGGGACGTTATCCCGAGTTTGCATAAAGTTCCAATTTTTGGTCAAAACGAACGAAGCTACCATGAGTCTCTTAGTTGAACTCTAAGAAAACATATATATATATATATATATGGCCTTATGCACAACTCTATCAGTGTGTGTATGTGTGTGATATTATTAAGGGTCGGTCGTTATGCCTCGTTCCAGCTTTGCGGTCAAAGGAACCCAGCCATACAGGCTCGTAAAAATTATACTCTCTCTCTCTGTCACACAGACACTCTTTCTCTCTCTTATTTTTAATGATGTCTTTTTCCCTTTGGTTTGTAAAAATTGTATGTTTGCGACATTATTAAGGATCATTATGCCTGGTTCCAGTTTTGTGGTCAACGGAACCAAGCCCTAGGTGTCTCCTAGTTCAACTCTTTTTGTGCTAGCAATGATTCCCTTACAAATATTCCCCCCCCCTCTCTCTATATATATATTTGTGTGTGTATATATATATAAAATAAACAAACTCAAGCTACAGTAAATTGGATAAAACGTAGCACTCTATATATATATAGTGATCCCAAAAGCATACACAAAAAACTACACACCACTACTATGAGCATTACAGAAAAATGGACGCACAACGATATACCAAAAGTAACATAAAGGAGAAGTGTGTAAGTACAAATAGACTAATAACAATTGTTGAATAATTAGCAGCTAACACTAATCCTTAACAATATATATTTAATGATGTCTTATTTTGAATACATGCTTTCTTGAATGGTTTGTTAGGAGTTTCTCTATGATTAGTACGTATAAAACTTTCAAAGGCTATACAATTAATGGACAATTGTGTAGATTAATTATCCTATTTTATGTAATTATAATTCTTGGGTTGGTTAGAGACTATAAATAGAGAGCACGTGCCTAATACTTACAGTCTTAAAATGAATAAGAAACATTATGTCTCATTTCACCTCTCAAAAATTCCCTCTTGCTTTTATGAAACTGTTCATATTTTCATTGAAGTTTCGCAACATATATCACAATTTGTATTTTTTTATTGTAAAAAATGATGTATTAATTAGTAATTAAATAGATATAAAATTATTATGAATAATAAAATATTAAAGTTGAATATCACGAAAAGCAGTTAATCTAAATTCTATTATTTTATTGGTGAAAAATTGACGATTATTTTAAATAAAATTTGACTGTTTAGTAATTCAGATGCTCTAAAATTATTTAAAAAAAGATATAATTTTTTTAAATACAAAATTTAATCAATCTAGATCGAATATTGACTGCACAAATTTTTTACTTTAAATAATTTTTTCACCCCTTAAATAATAAGAAGACTAATGGAATAAGATTGATATGATTGTTGTTGAAATAATAATAAAATTCAAATTCAAAAACAACACCTAAAACCTTTTTACACTTTCATTGGCCAAAAAAATAACTTTGTCCTTTTTTTCTTGCTTGCCACCAGTACAAAATATAAAATTTATAATAAATTATAATATTCATAAGTAGTAAACAATTCAACTCATTCTTCAAATTCTATATAATGCATAAGATCCATTTATAGTTATACATAATAAGGCAAATGTAAATTTATTATAATAAAAAGTTATAGATAATTGAATGATTGGTTTTGATTTGTTTGAATTTAAATTTGTGGGTCCCGCATTGTGCATAGAAAAATAACTGAATTTTATGGGTAAAAATCTTGTTATAAACAAATATTGTAATGCATGTTTGGAAACTTTTGGTGTATATCTAGTTAGAAACAAAATCACCATGCATTGTACAGAACAATAATAATTTTCTGGCCCAAAATTTGGCTCAAGTTCTAATCACCTTGTGGCTCGTTTCTTTATGCTGCTAAATTTTCTACAGATTGCATGGGTTTAGTGTCTCCAGCCTCCAGTTTGAACCAGCTTGGGAATATGTTCAACCATTTCAAGGAGTAAAAAGCCCGGTCCAGAAAAACCAGTTAATAACCGGAGAACCAAACGGTTCTCAAGAAAACCGGTTCATAAAATATTAAAAAAAACACACTAAGAATCCATAAAAAATTGTTAATTAAGTAGACCTGGGCCTCTCACAAAGCTGACCCCCAATCCAATAACGCAACACAAACGGGGTGCTCCTCTGCCCATTTTACAGCATTTCCTGAGCAACTCACTCCTTCTATTTACCAAAAACAAAAAACTCACTCCTTCTGCCGAACGATGTGGGACTTAGGGCCGTTTGGTATCATTAAAGCAATCATGATTTGAGGGTAAAATTAAGTTTAATATAGTATTGGGTATATTTAACAAGTTTTTACCTTTCCCTTTAAAAATCATTTCTCCTCCTAAACCAAGTTTTCGAAGAAGTAGATGCTGAGCAGCTGCTTTTCCATTTGCTTCTTCAATTTTTATCTACATTTATTTTAAAGTCAGATAAAAATAGACTAATAAAAATGAAAAAAATATAAAAATTAAGAAAATAGAATTTTCATAAAATTTCTCCTATCTATTAATCAAAATATCCCTTCAAAATTTTAATTTTCATAGATTATGATATATAAGAAAATGTTATATCAGATATATTATATTTCCAATTAAATAAATGCAGATTAAATTTTAGTTTAAGAAAATTAAATTAATCATGAAATAGAGTTTAAGCTCAATTTAGAGGAAAATTATGAGTTTTGTCTAAACCAATTTTCAAATAAATCATCCAAATATAAACACGTTAGTCTAAAACCAATTTTTACCATAACTATATTACAAAACCAATTTTATGAGAACTTATTTTTGACTAACTGAAAACCAAACAGGCCTTTATTCCCCCACCACTCCTTTATTTTAACTGTTAGGTTTTGATATTATATACTTGCCTTTTACCTCCCCTCTCTCTCTCTCTCTCTCTCTCTCTCTAAAGTCTTTGCCCAATTTTTTATATCTTGAATCTTTTTTCTTTGTATAATAATATCATTTTAATATTTATGATACATATTATTTTACTATATTTTAATTTTGAATTTAATTCTTTTAATTAACTTTAATATGACTTAAGTACTCAATAATAAAGTTCTGTATCCTTATCCTCCTCTAACTTTTTTTTTCTTTTTACAATATTTTCTTTTTTATTTATTCCCTTGATCTTTTTTTATGTAATAATATAATTTTAATATTTGTGATACATATTATTTATCTATATTTTAATCTTAAATTCAATCATTTTAATTTATCTTTAATATGACTACTAAAAGTGTTTGGTAACAAATGTTCATGGTATTTGCCTCCACTAGTTTTTTTTTCTTTTTCCTTTAATCTTTGTTCTTTTTTGTTTATTTCTTGAATTTATTTTCTTTATCTGATAACCCCATTGTAACCTATTAATTATGACCATTTTGACTATGGTTTGACCTCAGTTAAACTATTAAACTTTGAATTAATGTTTTGATCGGCCTCATACTCGGTTTGGTTTTCTTAACATTACTTTTACTCACTTTTTATTACTTGATATGGTTTGTGCTCTTTTGGTATAAGGATTTGCCCATTAGAAATACAAACACTTAAGTCTCTACAATTGACAATTGAGATTGCTATACACATTGAATAAAGTGTATTTTAGAACTTATATGAAAATATTATATGGCTCCACACATATTTAAAAATGATTAGGAAAGTGAATATCAATATAAATATCAAATCTGTATATGGCAAGCCATAATATTTGTGTTGAGGAAAAAGAAAAGCCACATTATTCGTACAAAGCACATAAAGTTGATTTAAAAAATTATTTTTTTTTACCAGAAAACGTTTGGTTTCGAAAATGAATGATAAACATTTTAAATCGATTTTGGTTGATTTGCAAGTGAAATAACATTTACTTTATTCGAGTTACAAAATATAATCTTGAACGTGAATTTGCTAAAAATCCAAACTCCTAAAAGGTTTGTATATTACTGCGCCATGTCGTAATGGTCGGTTTATGTAGTGACTTGAACAATTATGGACACTAGTGGGAAGATGCTAAAGCCATGCATACCATTCATAAATTATTTTTCACATAGCAACTTTTGGCGTTCGCATAATTTCAACAGTACTAATTTTTGTAGTTGAAATGGGCTCCACAGAGAAAGACGCACTATGTCATTGTGATGTTTTCTCTATGAAAATGATATATAAGTTCTTGACTTGGTCACCCAAAAAAGAAAATAAAGTTGACTTGACTTGGAAATAGATGAACATGAGAAGGGTAGAGAGATGTGATTTCTTTCCCGCATCAATAAGCCGAAAAAAAGGCATTATCCGTAGTCTTAACTTACTTCATCAAAAGCCTGGAGGCCCTATACTAACATATATCAGTTCTAATGGAAGAAATTAAAGTGGCTTAAGTTTGATACTTTATATTCAAAATCATGTGAATATTAAAGATGCTCTTAGAAAAACTTCCCCTTTTTAAGGCGTAACACGATTCAATCTGAATTAATTGAAGCTCCAAGTGGCGATTGGATACCGAACCATTTTTTTTTAGAAAAAACAAAGCCTGCCTAAATCAAAGCCCTTTTGATCTTAAGATTGTGTAATGTTTATCTAAGTGGAAATTAAAAAATAGTATTCCTTTTTTAAAAGTGTTTAAAAAAAGTAATATGACTTTTTAAATTAAACCCTTTTTAGAATGTATTATGGCCTTATTGGGAATTATACATAACACTACTTAAGATCACACAAAAAAAAAAAAGAAGATGGACAACAATTAATCCATGACATATGCTGATAAGCAATGAAGTACAATCGGTTATTTCCTTTCTAGATCTGCAGCAAAAATAAGTACTAATTGCAAACAAAGTCTCCTCTCTCTCCAGGCAAAATTTTATTGAAAGAATTAAAGGGACGTACTCTCCTAATTAGGCATCTGATTGCATCTAGATCTGCATTTATTATTAAAATAAAAAATTTTAAAAAATAATTCTTTAATCAAATATAAAATATTGAGGGAAAAATTAATTTGCTCCCACAAATTCAAGGTCCTGATTCCGCCACTGATTAGGTTGTGTCTTTGTTTTAGATTTCATCCTCATTCTGATCTCCAGAATAACGGCGACAACAACCAAGAATGCAACAGTGACTCCATAAGCAGCAAACCACTTTGATCCTTCTCCTCCCAAGTGAAGTCCATAGAAAGCATTAGCGAATGAAAAGAACATTAAGATCCTTCCAACGTTATGATGGTAATAATTCCAGTATTTTCTTAATAAACTCGATTCCTTTCGCGGTCGTAGTACTAAAGCTATAACCTGTGAAAGAAGATAGAAATTAAAGTTAGATCATTAACTATGATCAGATTAATTATAAGACTAATTAATGCTTACGATTGTATACATGCATGAACTTGAATGAGCTAGGCAAGGAACCTATTTATAATAATAGTGTGACCTCTCTTGAATATAAAGTTGCATAAGTTAGGGAAGAACCTGGAGGAATCCAAGGATGAGAATGAGAATTCCTATATTTTTGTGATGAGTAACGTGGACTTTCTTAGATAAGACCAAACCACATATGGTTCCAACGACTCCAGCAACAAATCCAAGTGTTTGGATAGAAGACTGCAAATAGAACCAAAGGGGGTCCCATTGCTTGCAGTATCGAGCAATTATGGCTCCTGTCATCATAAGCAAACTCCATCGATCCTATCATATTTAGGCATCCATGGCTTCATTTTAGGTTTATGGATGATGCTGAGATGATCTTACCTGTTGCAGGACACAATAATCAATTAAAGAATGTAATTAATTAATTTAAAGCATTATTAATTTTGTTCATACTGAAAAATAGACTAGTTCCTGGGATTTTATCCCATTTTATATCTCCAGCTAACTACTTTCCAGAAAAGAAAGTTCAGATGAATTATATAATTTATATCTCATTATTATATTCTTTCCCTTCCATGATAAGAAGAAGAAAAAGAAAAAAAAAAAAGCTTTACGTACGGAGCTGTTTTATAATCGATCATGAGGGAATTGGTATCACGGTGTTTGGTCAAGACAGTGAGGATCCGATGGGAAGGAGTTTCTGGGTCCAATCGCCATTATCAATCCACCCCACGTAGGCCATAGATTTACGTAGAACCTACCATTTGGCCGTCTTCTGACAACCCTATTGCCACGTACGCATTTATGTCTGCCGGGAAGGAGAACATGAAGTTTATCGTGTTCGCTGAAGCCTTTGCATACTGTTCAACATTCAAATATATCGTCAATAGATAGTTATCATAAATTAGACATGTTTTTCATGTATTATACCAAGTTTGAAAGATGAATCATAATATTCATAAATTGTGAATAATACAGATATGTGCACTTACTCTGACAAGCAAATTATGATCCGGCCAAATAGGAACGCATCGAAGTGAACTTGTATCAAAAGGAAATTTGAACTTGGGATCTACTTGCAGAGAACAAGAGTCTTGTGATCTCACCAAGTTTGATGAACTGTAGAAAATAATGAAGAGAAGGCAAAGAGAAGAAGGCTTCATCTCTGTAATTAAGGAAGCGTCTGGACTTTCAAATCAAAAGGGAATGTGTTGAACCACATTCTCGATCCATCATTATATGTTTGAGTTTAGTTTTATAGATGAAAAAAAAAAGTTAATTAATTAATTATAGTTGGAGTCCACAATCTGATTGGCTTTACCGTACATCTCAATCATTTAGAAAGTCTATCACACGTTATTGACGTACGAATGCGTAATTATTAGTATCCATATTCTTTAAGGTAATGGTTCAATAAAGGGGAGGGAAAGAGAGGAATTTTAGCGGAGGGAAGAAAAGAGAAGAGGAGAGGATGGGGGAGTGAAGAAATTTCAATGGAAGGAGGGAGGGGAGGGGAGGAGAGAGAAGAGGAGAAATTTTAATATTTCTTTGTTTCGGTATATGTTGGAGGGAAGAGGATGGGAGAAATCTTTCCTTCCTATTTATTGAATCAAATAAGGGAAAATATCATATTTTCTTCTCTTTCTCTCCTACTTATTAAACAAAATAAGGGAAAATTTTAATTTTCCCTGTTCTCCCCTTCCCTCCAAATCTCCCCTTTACTCCAAATACCTCTAACCAATCAAAAGATAAGCATAGGAGTTTGTGTAATTCCAACCCTAATGAATTCAATGGTTAATTTATTAGATAGAGGGGGGAAAACCTAGCTATATAAAGTCTCCTCAATTGACAATTGAGATTGCTAGCTATTGGGCTACACCCTTAATGGGTATAGAGCCCAAAATATAAGGGTACAGGCCCAAAACAAAATAAATAATTATATTTTATATTTGTATTAATTAGAGAAGGAGGGAACGGTTAAATGCCAACCGCTCCCTCACACAACGCACACGATGGAAAACAAGTGAATGTGTGTGTGTATGTGTAGTCGGGTGAGTTTTCAGTTTTTCATAATTTTGAGACTCTCTGATCCCGAAAGAGAATCCGAAGAAAAATTCTCTCCTGAAAAACTCTCTCTCTCCTTCTCTAAATTCTTCTTATTCTTCTTTTTCCCGTAGTGTATCCACGGTGAAGTTGTAAACAAAGTCCGTGTGATTTTGTTTCAACTGGTTGGGATTCAATAATTCTCTCTAAGTGGAAGTATACTCCGTGATCGGTATGTATGTCTTCCCTTCCTTTTATTTTCCTTCATTGGCATCAGAGCCTGAGTTTAGATTCAGGGAAAATTTATTTCCGTTACAAAATTTTTTTCTGAGTTTCATAATTTGCATACCGTATATATTTTTCTTATGAGTTTTTTTTGTATAATTTATATACTGTTTATACTCATAAGATAAGCAAATAGGATTCAGTATAGGAAATCTAAAAAATTTAAAAAAAATTTATACACGGTACAGTTTTTGAATACTGTAAAATAATCCCTTCCTAGAAAATAAATACACCATAGTGTAGAGAATAAATAGATGATAATAAGGCTATTAAAACCACGTTGAAATCTTCTTTGGATCAAGAGAAATTGCCGGAAGAAATTCACTGTCTGCGAAGGAGATTTAAAAATTGGGTTTATTAAAATCTCAATTTTTGGACAAAAGGAGGCCACCATCATGTAAAGGACTTCGAGACGAGAAAAACGACACCAAGAATGCCTGAAATGGATGCCGGAGGGAGGAGAAAACGGCGAAAAACAGTGGCAGGTTCGTGGGTCTGCCACCGGGTCCGTACCGGGTCGGGTCGCCCCCGCGGGAGGTCAGAGATGGCCTCAGCGACAAAACAACATGTCATTTAGGCTTTAATTCAAAAAAAAAAACCACAGATAATGGGCTGCATTTAAAAAAAAAGAATTTTTTTTTGGGCCGGCAGCATTCGGCCCTGTAAAAAAATTTTTTTTTTTAAATATTTTTTGGGCCAAGACTTGAGGCCCTTCGAAAAAAAAATTAAAAAAAAAAATTTTTTTTGGGCCGAACGTTAGGCCCTTCCAAAAAAAAAAGAAGGGGATTGTTAACGTGGTGCGTGGGGCCCATCAGCACGTGATTGGGCCACGTGGAGGGCACTGTCAGAACGCCGGTGACCCGTGGAAGACGTCTGGCCAGCGCGTGTCACCCAAATTGCCGTGTACAGCGGCGCGTGTAGTCCACGCGCCTCCCTCGCGCATGGGCTAGAATTTTTTTTCATTTTTTTTGTAAGTCTGGTCTTCTATGGGCGCATGGGGGCACGTGTAAGGGCATTTTTGGCCACGGTTTGCTTCTAAAAATTTCTAAATTCGAGATCTTCAATTTGATATACTATTTGCCTAGTTTGGAGATAAGTTTGGATCTGTCTAGAGCTATTTCAGTACTTTTTTTTAATAAAATTTTTTTATTATTTTAATAATTCCTACTATTTTATTATAGGTAAAAAAAAATAATAATGAAGCAAGAGAATTCTGAAAGCACTGAAATAGTTGGATATGGTTCTCCAAGTTATGAGTATTTGGAAGAACTTATTCCAGAAGGTGAATTTTTGGATGAAGATCCTGATGAGGTGTTTCTAGAAGGAGAAGAAAATCCTGGGGAACTTCAAGAAGTGTATACAGATCCAAATGGGCCAAAGGAAGATGAAATTATTTTTGAAGAGCCTAAAATTGAAGATCAAGAAGTAGATCAACCCCTTACCCACTCTGTAGCACAAGACATAGCAAATAGGGATGCGACAAAAATAAAAAATTTAAAAGACTTGTATTCAATTCTTTCAAAGTATTCACACTTTGTGATGAATATGGAAGATACTGAATTCTTCGCGAACGTCATTATTAAGTTAAGAGAAAATCTGAATACACAAAATAAGGAATATTCATATTACACCTGGGTCGATGCTATTAATAGAGCGATGAAAATATCGAATCGCATTCTTAAGAGAAAAATTGTTAATTTCTGTTTTTCTATTTAATTTATGTATTTTGTTTATTTATTTTTTTTGGTACAATGACTATGTTCTTGTATGGATTTAATATTTTTTTTATATATATGTTTTATTTGAGTGGGAGCTCTTAAAATAATTTTTTTGAATTAAATATTCTAGTACTTGTATTAAAATCTTAATAGAAAATAATAGTAACATTAGCATCCATGTGATGGGAGATACACTTGTTGTCTCCTGATCATGGAACTAATGATATTATTATTGTTCTACTAAGAAATAATACAAGTATATGACATTGTATATTGTACTGTGCTACATGTATATTTTATTAATATATTCTTTAGTTCAGCTCAATAATAGAAGTCCTTTATGTGGGATAGTTTCGTAACTGATTTGAGGATGGCAACCAAGAGTATAATGGCTGAGCTAAACAAGGAAGATAAACTAAATGGGGATAATTGGGATATCTGGCACCGAAAGGTTTCATATATATTGGAAGAATAAGATGCTGTAGAGCCACTGACTATAGTCATGACACAACCAGAAGCCTGCAATACAGCTCAACATAAGAGAGACCAAGAGGTTTATATGGCCTGGAAAAGAAAGAACAGCATAGCACGTATAACTATGCTGGGCACTATGGCCAATGACCTAATGTGTGAGTACGAAAAATATTCAACTGCACAAGCCATGTGGACGGCATTAAAGGATAAGTTTGGAGGTACCTCTACCACCAAACTTAGAAGGCTGACAATTAAGTTTAATACTTATAAGTTAAGGCCGAATACTCCTATGAAACAGCATCAACGAGAGATGGCTAGCATGATCAGAGAACTGAAGGAAGCTGGGCATGAATTGTCTGACGAACAGCAGATCCAGGCTGTTATAAGGTCACTCCCTTCAAGTTGGGAACACATGAAAGTCAACTTAACCCATAATGAGAATATAAACACTTTTAGTGATATGGCGAAACACCTGGAGCTTGAAGATGAACGTCTAGAGGCTTACAGAGCATCTGGACAAGCCTATCTGACTAAAGAAGCAGAAACTTCTAACCCTAAGCCCAATTTCAAAAAGGGTAAGAAATATCAAAGAAAGGGTAAGAAGAATGGCCCGAAATTTAAAAAGGGAAATAAACCTTTCAAGAAAAGAGGGAAGAAGGGCGAAAAGAAGAAGAAGACTGACCTGAGTAAGGTTAAGTGCTATTCCTGCTTGAAAATGGGTCATTTTGCAAGGGATTGTCCTGAGTAAAATGAACGTGAAAAGGTATTAGTGAATTATGTTAATTCACATATGTCTTATGTTTCGAGTACTATTTTTTTAATAGAAACTATTTCTTCTTCTTGGATAATTGACTCAGGCTCCACAGACCACGTGAGCAGGGATCGAGGATCCTTTACAGAGTACCATCGGTTGCCGAATCAAAGCAAGTGGCTTTATGTTGGTAACAACGTGAGAATTGAGGTGAAAGGCATAGGAACCTGCAAATTAACTTTGCGAGGGGGAAAAACCTTAATCCTCTATGATGTCCTTCATGCACTTGACATCCGACGGAACTTAGTTTCTATTTCCTGCTTATTAATTTATGGGTTTAATGTAAATTTTCATGATAAAGTAGCAGACATTTCATTAAGGACAACCTTTTATGGTTCAGCTTTTCTTTCAAAGAAGTTCTTTGTTATGGACATTGTTGATGTATTTTATATGCATGATTGCTTTGCAACTTCTTCCAATTCAAATGTTGATATGAATGCTTGGCATGCTAGACTAGGACATATTAATCAAAATAAAATGATTAAACTAGTTAAAGAAGGACTGCTAGGTGAAATTGATAAAATGGAAATGTCCTTGTGTGAGCATTGTCTGGCTGGTAAAGCAACTAGAAAACCTTTTGGAACTGGAACTAGGGCAGAAACTCCATTGCAATTAATCCATTCAGATGTTTGTGGTCCTATGAGTGTGAGAACAAAACATGGAGTTGTTTATTTCATTACTTTCATTGATGATTACTCGCGATTTGGTTATGTCTATTTGATGTCACATAAATCTGAAGCACTAGAATGTTTTAGACGATACATGAATTTAGTTGAAAATCAAATGGACAAGAAAATCAAAGTATTAAGAACCGATCGTGGTCGTGAATATTTATCGGAACAATTCAAAAAGCTCTGTGAAGAAAAGGGAATAGTAAGGCAACTTACAATTCCTGGCACCCCACAACAAAATGGTGTAGCCGAAAGAAGAAATAGAACATTGCTAGACATGGTTAGGTCCATGATGGCACAAGCCAATCTACCTATTTTGTATTGGGGAGATGCAATTTTAACAGCAGCCTTCATACTTAACCGTGTGCCTTCAAAATCGGTCACATCAACACCCTATGAACTATGGACAAATCGTAAGCCGGATTTAAATATTTTAAAACCCTGGGGGTTGGTAGCTTATGTCCATGATACTTCCCACAAATATGGAAAAATAGATTCAAGAGGGAAGAAATGTATCTTTATTAGATACTCTGAACAATCTAAGGGCTACGTTTTCATTGGAGAAAACCAGGATGAGAGTGTCACTGAAATATAATCTAGAGATGCAACATTTCTAGAAAATGAATTTCCTAGCAGGGGTGAAGTAGATCGTACTGTATTTCTTTATGAGATACATGAAGAAACTGAGGAACAAATTTATATACCTCAACCTCTTAATTCGAGTGGGAGCTCACGAGAACAAGTACAAGATTCTGTTCAAGAACAAAATAACTTACAAGAGATCCCACTGCGGAGAAGTAATAGAGAAAGTGTACTAAAGAGACGTTTCCCAATAGAAGGGACTGCACTTATAGTTACCCCACAAGATTATGATGAGCCTAATTCAATACATGAGGCTTTATCATGTCCTGCTAGTAATGAATGGAAGAAAGCAATGGAAGAGGAAATGAATTCAATGAGAATGAACCAAGTCTGGGATTTGGTCAATCTTCCATTTGGACGTAAGGCAATTGGGAATAAATGGATTCTCAAAATTAAGAGAAATGCAGATGGATCGATTGAATGATACAAAGCTCGATTAGTGGCAAAAGGGTATAATCAACAGGAAGGTATAGATTATGAAGATACTTTTTCACCTGTTGTGCGTTTTAACTCCATAAGACTGATTCTGGCAATAGTAGCAAGTTTAAATCTAGAATTATATCAGATGGATGTAAAAACCGCATTTTTAAATGGTGAACTGGATGAAGAAATCTATATGCAACAGCCATTAGGTTTCATGGAGAAAGGGAAAGAGAATAAAGTCTGCAAGTTGAAAAGGTCCATTTACGGACTTAAACAATCATCTAGACAGTGGTATTTGAAGTTTCATCAAGCTATAACCTCGTACGATTTCCAGATGATCGACGAGGACCACTGTGTATATATTAAGAATTTTGAAAAGAATCTTCTGATATTATCCCTTTATGTGGATGATATACTATTAGCCGGAAATAGTCTAAAATTGATTATAGTTATCAAAGAATGGTTATCTTCGAATTTTGAAATGAAAGACATGGGTGAAGCTGACTATATACTAGGAGTTAAGATCCATAGAGATCGTTCAAGAAAGTTAATATCCCTTTCTCAGAAAAATTACATTGAGAAAATTCTTTAGTGATTCAACATGAAAAACTGTAAACCTATGGATACCCCTATTTCAAGAGGAGAAAATCTGAGCCGAGATATGTGTCCTCAGACTGAGTTTGATAAGAAGATGATGGAAATAGTCCCTTATTCCAGTGCAGTTGGTAGTTTAATGTATGCCATGATGTGTACGAGACCAGACATATGTTATGCAGTTAGTTTGGTCAGTAGGTACCAGTCAAACCCTGGACTGAAACATTGGAAAGCTGTGAAGAGAATCCTGAGATATTTGCAAGGCACAGCAGATTATGCCCTATGTTATCAAGGAAGCGATTTACGCTTGGTAGGATACTCCGATGCAGATTGGGGAGGAGATCTAGATGAGCGCAAATCAACTTCTGGATATGTTTTTCTACTAAACAATGGAGCTATATCTTGGTGTAGCAAGAAATAGACTTGTATTGCTTTGTCTACCATGGAAGCAGAGTTTGTTGCATGTTCTGCAGCAGTACAAGAAGCAGTATGGTTGAAAAGATTCATAAAACACTTAGGGGTCATTGGTGATAAATTGGATCCAATTTTGATAAACTGTGATAGTGAGGCTGCCATTGCCTACACTAAAGATCCCAAGTATCATAGTAAGATAAAGCACATAGACACCAAGTATAATTTTGTAAGAGATGCCATAGAACAGAAAAGTGTTACAATTCGTCATATTCCTACACGTCAAATGATTGCTGATCCCTTCACCAAGCCAATACCGAGAGATATATATGTTGATCACGTAAAATTACTTGGTATTCTTAGGATATAATGTAACACAAATCTATCTAATGATCAATTATATGAATAAGATTAAGTGCATTTTCTCTATAATTGAGTCATTCGAGTACATATACTTATGAAAAATATACAATGTCTAGTATGTTGTACATGTTGATAAGATTAGCTTTCTCACACGAGCAACTGCCTTTGACACTCATGGAGAGTGGGCAAAGATGAGACATCTTTTGTATTTACTAGTAAATCTGTAAGAGGGCAGATATGACAGTAAAATAATACAAAATAAGTCACCTCGACAAAAGAAGGGAATAGGTCGGGATGAGATCCAATAAATATAAATTTTGGATTGAATTATGGATACTCACAATCCATAATACATGTAACCAGATGAGAATTCTCCAACAAAGACGTTATGATAAGTGGAAGGATTGGTAGAATTCGGGTTAGACACTGTGTGTGTCTGAACTTAAATCTGTACGGTGTTAACAACAAAAACAAAATTGACATACGCTCTTATATGATAAGAGTAATATCATAACATGTAATTCATACTGCATGTGTTTAAAAAACCGCAATTGAGAAGTAAGTGAATATATCCTTGCTTCATTACTGTGTGAGTCCCAGAGAGAAATAAATCATCTCGTTAATGTCCTTATGACTTTGACATTTTTCATGGAAAATGATTCAATGTTAGCTACTTTAGCATATATCCAATTGTCATGATAAATTCGATCTAAAGGTCTTATGCTAGGAAAACAATTGTTTCATATTGAAATGAAATATGGGTGAAAGGAAGATTATCTGAATATATACACACTTATACTGGTGTCTAAGACATGTCCGTTAAGAAGTTATGGTGTTAACATCTTAAGCGTAAACACTAATTATATAAGAGTAAGGCAATCTAAGTTTATATATAAAAACTTATGAGGGATTAGATTTGCCATGGATGAAGTGTATATGGGTAAATCTAGGACATTCAAGGCATAATACGTGAACAAAATAAATGCAAAATACATAAAGTAATTCTATACTGGTCCTTGAAAAAGATTTCTAGTATAAGAATACCTAATTATAGATGTCATGGCCATGCGGTCACGGTAGAATACCAAGTATGAAATGGAAAGGAAGAATTGTAAGAGGTTAACCCATCAAGTGTGAGTGGGAGATGTTGGGCTACACCCTTGATGGGTATAGAGCACAAAATATAAGGGCACAGGCCCAAAACAAAATAAATAATTATATTTTATTTTTGTATTAATTAGAGAGGGATGGAACGGTTAAATGCCAACCGCTCCCTCACACAACGCACACGATGGAAAACAAGTGAACGTGTGTGTGTATGTGTAGTCGGGTGAGTTTTCAGTTTTTCATAATTTTGAGACTCTCTGATCCCGAAAGAGAATCCGAAGAAAAATTCTCTCCTGAAAAACTCTCTCTCTCTCCTTCTCTAAATTCTTCTTATTCTTCTTTTTCTCGGAGTGTATCTACGGTGAAGTTGTAAACAAAGTCCGTGTGATTTTATTTCAACCGGTTGGGATTCAATAATTCTCTCTAAGTGGAAGTATACTCCGTGATCGGTATGTATGTCTTCCCTTCCTTTTATTTTCCTTCACTAGCTCTATGCGTTGTGTAAAGTCTATTTTAAAACTTAAATATATACGAAAATATTATATGACTCCACATATCTCAAAATTATTAGACAAGTGAATATCAATATACAATATTAAATCCGTAGCATGCCATATACTATTCATAAAACAAAAACATTACAATTTATTCATCAAACTATGTATAATGCCTAAGGAAATAGGTTTAATTGCTTTTTAAACTCTTGTTAGTATGTATATTGATGTTGTTGTTGGGAATAAAATACTGGAGGAAGAATAATGATTATTTTTTATGCATCTATGAACTTTTGGGTCAGTGTCAGTGTGAAGAGATATGCTAGGTCAATTATATACATACGCATGCAATGATCAAATTATAAAATTACGTTGATGAATTATGAATATTTTGAAGTAGATTTTTGTTAAATTTGCAAGTGAAATGACATTTATTTTTTTACAAATTATAAAAATAATCTTGAATGTGAATTTGTTAAAAAAAGGCATGGAATATTCAAATTCCTATAAGGTTTGAATATTATTGTACCATTTTCTAATTAATGCATGGGGTATACGTATTGACTTGAGGTGAACAATTATGAACACAAGCGAGAAGATGTGAAAGCCATCATCCATAAATTTTTCTGTTTGACTTCGTCAATGAACTATAAAAAGACATGGCAACTTCTGCATTCACATTATTTCAACAATATTAATTTTTATCATATAAGTTGAGTTGACTTGGTCACCAAAAGAAAAAAAGTTGACTTGCTTGGAAATATATGGACATGAGAAAAAATGAGAAAAGCAGCAAGAGAGATGAGATTTAAACACATTTTTTTCCTTTGGCCGCATCAATCAACTGTAAAAAGCCAGGCTATTTCTTCATTTCCTCAACTTCAATGGTAAATTTTTTTCTACAATCATACCAAATTTACATAATATTCAGTATTAATCAATTAATTTAAATTTAAACACATTTTTAAAGCAAAATAAGAAGAGCTTTTTCAATGTAATTTTTTCATTTATGAGATTTGAACTTATAAATTTATTTAAAGAGTATCAAGTTTTTTTTTCCTCATTCTACCCAATCACAATTAGTTTAATAATTCTATTTTCAATAAAATGGCCTTGATATATATTCACATGCACATGCAATGGAATTCAAAAAAAAATTGCTCGATGTGAAAAACAAATAAATAAATATTGATTAATTACTATTTTAATTTTGGTTGATTTTTAAGTAAAACATGACTTATTTTACTTCAATTATAAAAATCATATTTTTGTGGGAATTCGGCGGGAAAAAAAAAGTATACACCATTCAAATTCTAATTCTGGCCATTTTTTCCATGTACGCTATGGGCACAAGACTTCCTTTTTCTCTTGGGCTGTTAAGAAAAGAAGAGGCAATATGTGCATTGATTGCACCTCAATCTATTGACTTGACTTATAAAATTATTTTGCTATTATCTATAAATTTTGTTTTATTTTTACCAAAAGAGTTGTGAAATACTAAACATTATCTATATTGAGAGAACATTAATATATGGTTTTGTTCGCAATGAAATAAAAATGACTTTAATATACATACGCATACTTTAATAGAAAAAAAAAAGAAAAAAAAAACTAAAAAAGGATGTGAATCGAATGCCACCATCCATCCCCACCAAAAAAAAGAAAGATAAAAAGGAAAAGGAAAGAAAAAAAAAAACCACCATCCATAAATTCATTTTCTGTTTGAACACGTCAATGAACTGTGAAAAGGACATACCGACGTCTACATTTACGGAGCAATATTAATATTTATTATCGTTTGAAATGGGCCGGGCATATTGAAATTATAGAATTACCTGTGGGTGGAAATAAATGCATCAGTAATAATTTTTAATTTACTTTTTGTTAATTAGTACTTTTTCTCAATGATAAGATACAATCAAATATATATATAAATATTTATTATCGTTTGTGTAATATTGCTTAACTTATTAGTGTAAGGGGAGGGAGGGTGGGGGATACAAACATATAAAATCTCCACAATTGAGATTGCTTTACAAATTTAAATTGTATAATTTTTTTTTTTATACCAAGGGTCTCCGAGAAAACTGAAGACTAATTTTTTTAAAGTATGAAAATCATTTAAGTGGGTTTTACATATCTTTATAAAATATTTTCTATACATACGACCACGAATCAAACTTAGGATACATTGTAATAAAAAAAAATTTTTTTGTAGCAGTTATTTTTCACATTAGAAGCGTTTATAACCATTATAATAGACAAGGATAACAGTTATATTAATCACTACTATCACATGTGACATAAGTGATATAGCGACGGTTAAAGAAATCGCTATTAAATTCAGTCAAACCACCTCTATTTTAGATGCAAGTAAACCATTCGCTACCAAGCACCTGCTATAGTAACAGCTATATTGACCACATGGAAGCCGATTTAGCAAACGTTCCTACCATTTGGTAGTGATTTAGTTGAAAATTGCGACGGTTAAACTAACTAAAATGTAGAAAATGAAATTCAAATTTTCATGATAACATTTGTTGCATCATTCATAGCAGATGTCTACCTGCCACTAAAGTGAAATTGAATTCACACACCAAATTTCGTCATGGTTATTAGAGTAGTTGTTAACCGCCACCAAGTTGTCCCAAAAAAAAATAATATTTTTTATTTATTATTAAATAATCAAATAAAACTAATTTACCAATATTTTATCCGCTTTCATATAATAAAAATTTATTTCAAATTAGCCATTAGTTAATTTTTTTAACATTTTACATATAAAATAATAATACAATTTACAATTCTTTAAAATTAATTATAAATAGTAAATATTCATTAAAAATATCATAAAATACACCTCTACTAATATAATCTATATAATTAAATTATCAATAAATACAAATAATAAAATTAAATTACAACAACAATACATATAATTTAATAAAATTTCTTCAAATTTATCTTGCCCCCATCTTTTTAATAACTTTTCATCCCCATTTTTTTAATAACTCTTCATATATCTTTCCCCATATTCAAATCTTCCTTTCTTGCATTATTTTATTGAAGAGACAATCAAACAGAGCATAATAGAGAAGAAGAAGAACAACAACAAAAAGAAGATTACGCGAAGAGAAATGGCAGGGGAAGGAGAATTTAATAGGATAGAACATTAATAGTGATTATGACAGTGGTTAATAACGGCTGTCAATTACAAATTTTGTGACGGTTATGACAACGGTTAGTAACTATTACTAATTTTAACTATTGTGTCAGTTATAGTTTAACCGCCACTATAACTGCTGCTATTTTTTAATATATATGAATTTGTAAATTCATATTATTTTAATTTAATTATGAGTTTGAATTATTTAAATACAATTATTTGACAATGACAAATTTTTTAAGTTGAGTAAATCATGGCCAATTATAAATTTTTTAATTTGATAAAAATTTTAAATTAGAATCAATCAATTAGAAAATAAAATAAGTTTTAAAAATTATAAATTAAAATTTTTAAATTAAAATCAATTAACTAATAAATTTAAACAACTAAATAAAATAAAATATACATAAAAATCCATAATCCACAAATATCCACAAAATATCTAAAAATCTACTGTTGGCACTCAGACGGATCTAGGTGTGCCTACTCATTAGAATTCAGGTGGTCTTGAATGCAGAATAAGTCGGATAAGGACTAGGTACGTGACCACTAGAAGATGGCTAGAAAGGCAGTATGACAATCTGCAAGATCTGAATATTGAGGGGGCGCCACTAGGGAAGAGTTGCCGACTATTTGCTGGACAGCCATAGCAGCAGCTTGTGATGCAACAATGGAGGTGGCCTGTTGCACCATCTAAGGCATCGATGCTTGCAACTCTTGATATTGGTTTTGAATAGTATCGTGCATCCTATAAATCTCATCATACGATGGCATACCAAGCATTAGTGCAGATGCAAAGAATATTGTGAAGCAAAGCATGTCTACCCACATGCGTGCTTGGAGCTGCCTAGAATTTGGGTCGGTGTGATGCCTTGACCCAACCCTCGAACCCTCCTTGGGTGCTCTAGCACTCCAAAAGCTGCTTGTAGGAGCTACACACCATTCTCAACTACCCCAGAAACTATTACATGTGACTCCATGATCTTCGTAGTCTGCACACGAATATTTTTCTGTTCAAATTGAAATGATTTATTAAATTAGGATTATTACAATATTATAAATTCAATAAAGTTTATAAATTAAAGTACTTTCAATAATGTTTTCGCATGGCCCCACTAACTACACTGTCGTCCTTGTGCTTATGTGTATGAATTTAGAGATCTCTCATTGGAACTTGGCCCTGTTGTTGTAACTCCTACAGATATTCTAAGTATAAATGTAAGAAAAAGTAAATTTTACTACGAACATAAAATTTTATAAATTTTCATTTATACCATTTCATGCCAGGTATTTGCAAAGATCTTTGAGCCGGTAGTGTGAACAATAGTAGCTGGCCACGGCTCCATCCTACTCTGATGTTTTTTGGTGCTTTTTCGAGGTTTGATATTTTGGAAGTTGAAATCTGGGGTGTTTTTGGTTTGGTTTGGTTTGGCCTGTTTCCGAGATTTTTACTGAAGTATGAAGGTGTGATAAAGTAGGATGTTACATAAAATCACCACAACTGCTAATTGGTTTTGTTCTTAAGTTGATTTTAAAAAAATCAAAATTGTTTTCAAAATTTTTCCTTTTATAGGTTGAAAGTAAACTCTCTCAAACAACATGTATTTTTAGTCACCTCTCCTAAATTAGAAAAAAAATATACATCCTCTCTTTTTAAAAAAATAATAAAAATTGGTTAAAAAAATGATAAGAGTAAATAATGGAAATTAGACTATCTTTTACAAATTAAAACATACCAATGTTTTATTTTTGAAAAGATAATTCATTTTCTATAAACTTCTCTTTTTAAAAAAAATATATTTATTAATCCAACGACATGCATTTTATTCTGAACTACGTGGATTTTGATTCCTACCACAAGATACGTAGGTCTTAAGTTTTTATTCTAGGTCAAATCCGCCTTTGTAAATAAGTAATATGTGTCTCATTTCATTTTCTTATTTTCTCTTACTTTTATATTTACTTAAGCATGTTAATGATAAAGGGCAATCAAAATAATTTTTAAAACCATAAAAATTACATAATCAACTTAAGGTAACTGTTGCTAGGAATGAGTATTGTGGGGTGCTTGACACATTTTCCACTCGTAATCGTACTCTTAAATCTAACATTGTTTCGCAAACCATTCTTATCCTTTTACAATTGGTTTTCCAAAATTTTTCTTAAAATTTTGATGGCAACTCCTCTTGAATTAATTTTCATCCAGAATGTCAATTTTTTTTCTTTTTCTTCATTTCCGTGCCATCAGTATCGCATTTTTAGGTGTGACATATATAATAATTTAGATTCTCTGATATTGAAAATACGTAGAGCTGTTGAACTTAAACTAATATTACTATTAAAATAAAGTAATATTACTATAACTTTAATATACAATTTCTCTAGCTAGCATGCATTAAGAAAGTAAATATATTTGCAGTAGTAGCATTTTATGCATTTATCTTCATCAACTTTATATATCCTCAACTTTAGAGGAACTAAATTAATATATATATATATATATATACACACAATAATAAAATTTGTAGGAGTCGTTATCTAGTGTTTGACTGATTCCAATTTTGTCGTCACAAGGAGCCAAGCCCCTGGGTCTCTCCTAGTTAAAACGTAGTTAAACTCTAAAATGATGTCATATTTTTTAAGACACGCTTTTCAGGTTTGACTTTGTTTGGTTTTAAATGCATTTGATGAGGGCGATATAGGATAGAGTTTTAATTAAGACCAATCTTTTATATATATATATATAATAAAAATATATAAGTAAAAAAATAAATTCTATTTTTTTCCAGACATTTTTTGTAAAAAGATATATAATTCATAATATGGACAAAAAAAAATCTAAACTGGTGAAGTTGAAGATCGACTCACAGCAAAAATTTATTTCTAAAGCAACACCTTAGATTTTTTACTATTTTCTTTTATTGGCCAGTACAAAACTTTGCACTTTACTATTTGTCATTGTAAACAATGGCATATATATATATATATATATAAAGTATGCTTGTCTGAAGAAAGCCCGTAAGTTAATTAGTGTGCTATGTTTTACCGGTACATTATTAATAATTTGCTGGGCAAAATTTGGCTCAAGCTCTGATGCACCTATTGTCCTTTTCTTTCTTTTTGGCCAATCATTTTGGACTTGGTTGACAATATGTTCAACCATTTCAAATCGAGATAAGGTTAAAAGTTTAATTATGGACTACAATTTTGGTTAAAATACTATCAATAGGTATGCCAAAAAAAAAAGAAAGGTTTTAAAATTAATTATATATCAATCATCTAATGGTCAGTTTCGATTTGCACATTTAATTAATGTCCAAGCTTTCAAAATCGGATCATTCCGTAAACTAAAGGAATTGGTTTATGATTTATTGGTTTGACCATAGTCAAACTATGGTCAAATAATTGTAAATAAAACGCACACATGACATATAATTTTGCTAAAGCATGCCAAACGAATGTCGAGCCAGTTTGTGAATTTGGGAATAACCTTAGCTTGAAATTATATCCATCTCACCAAATTGTTTGGTAAACTAAGCAATATGTTCCAATGTAGAATTCCCATCTTCTACAAAATAACAAAGTGAACTTTGGAATTCTGTGCCCTTTTGGATAACGACTCTTGAATTTCGACCTCCCTGCCTTAAACCTGGACCATATATACAACTCCTGCATAATGTCTTGTATATTGCATCCATATTTATTTGGACAAGTTCACTTGTATATTGCATAATGTCTTATATATATATATATATCCTCTGACGCAATGCACAATTGAACTGGACGGAAATCTTATTACTGCGTTGGGACAAGAGTAAGTTAATTGGTATCAGAGGAAGGTTCTACAACTGTCCTATAATGTATGACTTTATAACTGTCACTTTTACAACTATGCAACAAGGGTTCTGGAAAATTCATTTCAATCATTCTAAAAAAGCTTTTTTCTACTAGTGATGGTATCATCAAAAGAGAAAGAAGTCTAAGATCCGCTCAGTTCCACTTCGATGCCTATGTGATAATATTGGATTTTTACTATTTTTATCCCCATAACTAAGTAATTTTAGCATGAAATTTCGGCTAGTTTTGTTTGTATTAGATAATATAGGTGTAATAAGCCTTAATTTTGAATAATTTAAAAATTTTGGAAATTAAGTTTTAATTGTGATTATTTTTAGCTTCCAATCATTCCAAAGGTTTCATTCTTCCTATTTTATTTTATTTTATTTTATAACTTTCAAGATGACTGTGAGTCTTAGTTGTGCTTATTTAGGTATAAATTAATGGACTTATAATTGAACGACTTGTCCTATGTTTGGGGTATTCTATTTCCATTTCCATTTAATCTTCTCTAACATTATCCATCATCCATTTTTATTTTATTTTGACCTCATTTCTCACCTAATTTTTGCCACTTTCCCAAACTACCCCTCATTAACAATCTACCTAGATTTTCATTTAATCACTACAAAAAAACTGGAAATTTGAGATGGAAATTTGTGACGGATTAAGCAAAATTTGAGACGGATTTTGGCTTTGTGACGGATTTTATGACGGGTCATGTCCGTCACATTTTAGCTCGTCGCAAATTTTTTGTGACAGATTTTGTGAAGGATTTGTGACTGATTTGTGAAATTTCCGCCACAAAATCTGTCACAAAAATTTTGTGACGGATTTTGGGACAAATTTGCGACGGATTTTGAGACGGAATTGTTTCCGTCACAAAATCCGTCCCAAAATTCCAATTTTCTTGTAGTGAATGTTCATTGAGGATTAATGACTTCATCACTATATTTAATAATTGGGCACATAATCTTGTTTGATTAGTGATATTTTAATGAGTCATTAGTGGCTTAATTATATATGATTAAAGAGAGGATTAAGAGTTAACCCACCTAGGAACAAGATAGTCAAAGGGTCTTGGAAATTTATTTTCTTCCTATTTTCTAAAGCTTGTTCTTTTCTTTCTTGTCCATCATTTTGGTTTATAGTTTTCCTCCAATTTAAGCTTGCATTTCATCCCTCTCATTATCAAAATTAAGCTTGGATTAATTTCATATGCTTGGACTATAGTTTAGGACTTAGGTACATGATTATTTTATGTGGAACATAGATTTGATGTAACAAAAATGAGGGATTATAATTAGACAACCCTATTTTGGATTTCTTCTACATTCTTATCTCCAAAATGATAGCCACAACAATCAAGATCGTAACACTCATTCCATAACCAGTAGACCACTTTGATCCTTCCCCTTCCAAGTGGATTCCGTAGAAAGTGTTAAGAAATGCAAGGAATATCAAGTTCCTTCCCAGTTTGTGAAGGTGATAATTCCTATATTTTCGTATTCCTGATTCTTTTCCTGGTCTTCGATCATACAAAAGCTAGGAATTATGAAAAAAAAAATATTAAAATTAAATCATTTGCAATGACCTGATTAAGGTTTTAATGTATGATATTAATTTCTTGGATGTAAGCGAGAGTTATAGATGGACCTGTGAAATTTCAAGGAACAGGATAAGAGTTGCAATATTTATCTGATAAATAATGTTGGAAATTGGTGGACCCACGAATTTCTAGTGTCTTTTTTTGGGAAAATGGGGTTGTAGAACCAAAAAAAGAAGATATTTGGATTTTGGTACCAAATTGATTTTTTTATAAAAAAAATCTGTTTTAAGTTCAAAAAATTCTATTCTCACCCAAAAAAAAATCAACTTTACTTCCATTTTTCCAATAAGTTGATTTTTTTATCCCATTTCCGAATTTGCCCTTTTGGAGAGAATTTGAATTCTAGCATACACATCTCATCTCACTTTTATCATTTCATTTAATTGAAGTAGTTCTAATTATATAACTAGATCTAGAATGAACTCCGTGCATTTTTTACAACTTTTAAATATTATGTCTCACTATATTTTTTGTATATACACACGTATATTCCCAAATTTTAAAGGTTGAAAGAGTAATCTTCACATAATTCAAAATGTAAGAGATTGTGGGTGATTTAGCTTAATGAAAGGGAGGAAAGGGGATGATTTTAATGGAAGGAGGAGAGGACAGGGGAGAGGAGAGGAGAGGAGAGATTTTCATATTTTCTTCTTTAGTTACATTGAAAGAGAGGAGAGAGAAAGGATATGTCCATTTTATACCGGAATTTCTCCACTTTTAAAAAGAAGCGGTACAACCTTCCCTCCTATTTATTGAACTAAATAAGAGTAAATAGTAATATTCTCTTGTTTGGGTATGTGTATATATCTATTTTAACTAGAGTTTGGAAAAGCAACGAAATATATGTATGGAAGCATCAAATAACAAATAACTCATACAACGTTTATTCTCAATCTATAATCATGCCTTCAACTAGAAAATCCGTACGTCCATAATAAAATAGGAATATATCTCAAACCAAATTAAACAAACAATACACACTCACATATCAATATATATGTATGTATGTATGTATGTGAGTGTGTATAATCAATAACCTTGTAGATTACAAATTCTTTATTGTCCATCCTTCGTGTAGTCTTCTTATTTTTTGCTATTGAGTGCCTAGCTAGCCGGGGCTGGGGTAGGGGCCTCACCTGCACAGCATGTAAAATAAAACAAAATTTAATTTTGTGACTGGGAAATATTTTTTATATACTTGGATAATTTGTACATCTCATTATTATTTTTTTTGCTCTAATTAAATGTAAGTTAAAAAGCAAAAAAGCTTTAGATACGTACTGACCTGTTTGATAATCGATGCGGAGGGAATTGTGATCAATGTGTTTGGTCAAGACATAGTTGGGAGCAGAAGGAAAGGTGTTATTGGGTCCAATCGCCATTACCAAATATGGTGTAGGCTTCCCAAGCAATTCAAAGCTTAAAAATGCTGTTGTTATGTTCGAATCAACAGGATTCGAGAAATGGTTGGCAACCGGAGTCACCTGGTCAGGTGTTTTGCCATTCAGTCTGTAGAACTGGCTTTCTAGTGATCGGTTACTACTATTGATCCACCCGACCAACGCCACAGAACCCACCATTTGGCCGTCTTCCGAGAAGCCAACTCCGACGTACGCATCTATGTCTGCTGGGAATGACACCACAAAGTTCATTGCGTTTGGTGAAACCTTAGCATACTGCAGGTGGACATTGAAGTATCAATCAAATATACTCATGCATCGCACGGAATATATGATCAATTAAAGCACAATATATATTCATGATATATGAGTTTGAATGGGAAATGTACGCGCGCACTTACTCTGAGAATCAAATCATAAGCAGGCCAAATATTAACACAATGTAGTGAATTTGGATCAAAAGGTGTGGTCTTAGGATCCAGTTTTTGGGAACAAGAGTCTTGTTGTGATGTTACCAGGTTTGATGAAATGCAGAAAATAATGAAGAAAACAGTGCAAAGAGAAGAAGGCTTCATCTCTGCAAGCAAGCAAGCGTGCTTCAGGACTTTCAGTTCAAAGGCAATATGTTTTGAACCAAACACTGACGATCCTTCAGTTTGTTTCACTTTAGATTTATAGATGAAAAAAAAAAAATATATATATATATATATATATTAAATATCCTCGTAGTTCACGACCAGCTGCTCGCCTTGACCGTACGTCTTTATCATAATTAGAAGTACAAGATTATATCAAAACGAACAAACCTGAGAGTCGCTTAAGAGAGTTCTAAAATTCAAAATATAAATACTATTTAACTAATTATATAATAAATAAGAAAAATAATTTTATTCATTAAATTTATCAATACATACATTATTTTTTTTAATAGTATCCTTATTTAATATATTATATTTTTTTATTCAAGCTTTTTTTATTTTTAATTTTTTTGTTAAATTTTTTAAAATATTTTTTAAGATAAAATAATATTATTTTTAGTACTAAGTAGTATTATTTTTATATAAATTTTTTTCTTGTTATATTATAATATGATATAAGTATTATTATGATACATAATTATTAATAATAATAAATTTACTTAATAAATAATATAAAAATAGAATATCAATTGACTATTTTAAATTTAAAATATAATTATAGATAAATATTAATTTATTTAGATTTTAATATTAGGTTATGAAACTTATTAATAATATTTTTAATTTTTTATATATTATTAAATTTACTTTTCATCATAAATTAAATGTTAATTTTATTATCATGAATAAATATATTTTATATTTTATATTTATATTATTTAAAATATATTAATTTATTTATAACCGGTCTAATCCAATCATTGAATCTTAAATGGATATTTTAACTAGTTTTATAACTAGTTCGGTTTGTAATACCTGTCAATATTAAGCTTTGTGGTCAACGGAGCCAGGTCCTACGTGTTTCCTAGTTCAATTCTTCATTTTATTTTTTTAATAAGAAGGCAAGTAGACAACTTGAAAGAAAAAGACAAATAGAAAAGCAAACTGACCTAATTCGTAGGCCGGACATCTTTTAAAAAACATGTTGGAAAATGATAAAAAATAAAAAAAAAATGTTTGAACCAGGTCGTCTTTTGGAGAAGAAGATTGCATTCGCATTCTTATCTCCAAAATAATAGCCACAATAACCAAGACGACAACACTGATTCCATAAGAAGCAAACCACTTAGACCCTTCATCTCCCCAGTGGAGTCCATAGAAAAACAATAACCTACGAGAAAAAATATCAAAATTAGATTTAGAGTTCATTGGTGATCATTTAACTTATTTGTCTCGTTATAAAATCCCTAGACTATTTTCAGAGATTGTATGTAGAGTCGGGAATATGGATTAAACTTGATGGGTTGACCCATTTAACTAAAAAAAAAAATAACAGATTAGGCTAGAAATTTGTGAACTTTTATAAAAAATGAGCTTTTGAACTTGAGTCTATTTGACCCGGCCAAAAAATGGGCTGACCTGCATGATCCACAGATTGGCCCATTTAGCCTATTTTCTTTTTTTTGAATTTTTTTAAAA
This sequence comes from Adenanthera pavonina, assembly GCA_026686845.1. Classification (NCBI taxonomy): domain Eukaryota; kingdom Viridiplantae; phylum Streptophyta; class Magnoliopsida; order Fabales; family Fabaceae; genus Adenanthera; species Adenanthera pavonina. Next base: position 31,360,636 of record JAIVEN010000010.1, read on the forward strand.
TATTTTTCTTAGTTAATGATTTTAGTGGTGATGATGAATGATGATGTTGATAATTAATATATAATTAGTTTTAGTTGTGTTGATTTAAATAATTATGTATGTAAAAAAAAGTTTATATTATTTTATAAATGTTAAATTAGATTAAAAATTAAAAAAATACGAGCCCACGGGTTAGCTCATAATCCGTTGAATATAGGTTAGACTTAAAAAAACACAACCCATTTTATAAAACAGGTTTTTTTGCCTAGCCCATATTAGACTCAGCCCGTGATAGGCTAGCCCATATGAGTAGGGCCAACCTGAATTCCCACCTATAACTGTATGTGTAATATAATGTATACATACATACATATATATATATATATATATATAGACACACACACACACACAATGTGATCAATGAATAATGCAGCCGTTTTTCTAAATTTTTCGGTTTCGACAGATTCTAAAGATAAATTCTATAGAAATTTTGGACCGGTTTAGCAGGCACAGATTTACTAATTTTTCAGATGAATTGACTGAGTCGGCCTAGTTCAGATAATGTATAATGTTATTCTACGTTCACTCCTTCGACGCTAACTAAGGCTGTCTGGTTTTCCTTAAAAAAATAATAAAAAAAAAAACTCAACTATTCTCTTCTATGTTTTAGAAGATATTTTCTAGCTAATATATATCTAAAGAAACATAATAAGAGGAATAAAGTGACAGGATTAATGAAAACATGAGACGTTGTAGGACGCCATCAAAGGATCCAATTTTTTGGGGGACAAATTACCTTCAAGAACCTATGAAGTATATATTATTAACATTTAGGAACATGAAAAATTAAAATTTCTATGAATAACTAAAGTTATTAGTTGTGTTTTAAAAATTATTATTAGAGTATAATACTCAGTCTATTTAATTCATGTTTTTAGAATGCTTTTTTTTTAAATAAAAAAATAAAAAAACTTATTTGATAAACCTATTTTTTTCATAAAATATTCTGAAAAATAGAAAAATAAAAGAACAAAAAACTAAGAACATTTTTAAGGTGTTCTGTAATTTTTGTTTTAGAAAATACAAGAAAATGTGAAAAATACTCACCTCATTAATGGTAAAATTATAAATTTTGAATAACACATTTAATACTTGTTAGTTATGATTCTGGTAACAATTATTTAAACAGACTTTTTTATTTTCTTATTCTGAAAAATAATTCTATAAAATTGTTTTGAAAACAATAAAATAAAAAGAAAATGCTATTAGAGAGGCTCTAACCTTGCTATATTTTTCCTTAATTATATGGACTTACACTCTATTTTTTTTTAGTTTTCACCATCTGGTATCCTAAGCCAACAACCCTAACGAATTTGGATTCGCCTCTGGGTGCTCTCTCGATGGAGGTAAACAACTAATTGCAGAGTGCGTTCCATTCCTATGGACAAGAATCAAACTCTCGACCTCATGATTAAGGGATAAGGTGAGCAACCACCACGCCACAACCACGGGGTTACTTCCTCTCTATTTTTAAAAGGAGAGCACTTAGATATTCAGTAGCTTGTATCCTTAATGTCCAGATTTCCAATGTAAACCTCATCAAATTAATATATATCAAGGCTGTTAAGTCACCTATCCCTTCAATATATTTGGTTAAAAAATTCTCTCTCTCTTCTATTTATTTTTTTCTAACACCATAAATCTTATGCTTACTAAGTACTAACCACACTATTGTTTTCAATTTTAGAATTTAGATTCTTCATCTATTTACCTTTATTTGAAATCATCAACAAATCCAAATTGCAATTTCTCTGCTTTTGATATTTTTTTAATAAAGAAGTTCATGTTTTGAGTTTTTAATTCTTGGGTCTCAGTTTCTGTTAGATCTAGGTTGTTGTCTTTTATTTGTTTTGTCATTAATTATTATTTTTTTTATTTTTTAGGTATATTTATACCATTCTTTAAGAACATTTTACTCAATTTGGAACTGGGTTTTTTATGATTTTCACCTTTTATTCTTTAGAATTCATCAATTTACAAGTTTGTATAATCATTACTTAAGCAATTTCGGATTGTTTTTAAAGGATGGTTTCCATCTATGTCAAACGTTGAAGAAGGAGCATCCATGGAGGGATGGACAAACCGATAACGAAAAAATTGGGTGAAAAGAAAAATTGGTTTGGGGAAGCGTGCGATGGTGGTGGAGAGAGAGAGAAAGAGAGAGTTTTGGCAAGACAAACGGCCAGTGGATTAAGTACAGAGAGTTAACATTCATTTATAGTGCCGGGTGGTTAAAAAGCATACACATGTCATTAATTCATTAGAAAACTAGTTAGGAAGGACATAAGCCACCAGACATAAGTTTTGTCCTTTTTGAAAACACACTTTCGTCCATTTTATTAATTCTTTAGAGATGTTCTAGATTCTTAAAAAAATATTTACTAAGCAAAAATCATGTTAAAACAAATCATATTTATTGATTTATCCCTCACAATAAAACTTATATGTAATGACCCTAAATATTAATTCTAAGAAAGACTTTACGAATGGTGCAGGATCGAAGAGACCAAAGTCAAAGGAAAGGATTATAATTAAGAAAAATGAGAATAACGAAACAGAAAGCAGTGACGTTGTGAATGAGCTCAATTTTGCACCTAGATTGAGTCAGTAAACACTAACACCGCTATGCCAATCATGAATTCTATTTAAATCAGAAGTTGAACCAGTCACCGGAAGAAGAGAAAAACAGAGAAAATGAAGGAGCTGGCCAAGGTTTCGAATTTCTGACTTGGGAGCTCAATTTTTGGAATTTTGGAAGCTTGATTCTTATTGGTAAGTCACCCTTCACCTCTCCTCTCCATTTTTCCTCTAGATTTTCGTTGATTTTTCATAATGGTGGTTAGGATTCCAATTTGAGTTGCATTGCTACTGATCAAATTGAGTTTAAATGCTTCATTGATGTGTTGTTGGTCGTGTACAAGCTCTGGGTTAAGGATTTTTAAGTTTTAAGTGGTATATTTCCCAAACTCTAATGCTCAACTATTGATATTATTGGGAATCTAAAGTTGTGTGAATTTGATTATAGTTCCATGAGCTGTCAAGGGTATTTTGATGTATGGGTTTTTCTTGGAATGCTTTGATACAGCCGAATTTGTGCTTAGGGTTGATAACCATGTATGCAAAGGTTGAGAAATTGTGTTGGTAATAAGAATTCAATATTATGTAGGTTGCTCTATTGCTCAACTGGGATATCTTGACTCCATATAGTGTTTGAAAAGCTCAAGAGTAGTTGGTAAGTAGTTATCCTAACATATAAAGTATGTGGGTTCTTTGGGACATTGGCTGAATTGAATGAGTTGGATTAAGTATTTTGATTTGGGACAATGTAGTGACATGATTCTTATATCCTTAATATGTTGTAGTGGTTGTTGTTTTCCTTGGCCTACCATGGTGTCAAGCGGGTTTGAGTAATTGAGGTAACTAGGGTGTTTTTTCTTGAGTATTCATTTGATTATATATATATGGTTGACTATATATATATGACTAATCCTTTCATATCATAATATGCATGCTTTATATAATATATTGTGCTCTTTCATATTATAATATGCATATAGTACAGATTATGGTTGTTCATTTTCATATCATGATATATACGGTTATACAGCTAATAAGTCTTCTATCCTTACTTTATATTGTGTTGAAATGGATATTGGTGATAATGAACATGATATATACATATTGATGGATGTTGACATGTAATGATAATTATGCATCCCATGACTTATCATATATGATTTTATAGTATGCTAGCATTATAGAGGATAACAAGTGTTAATATGTTAGCATACATTGAGTACTGTCATATAATATACATTGTTGGGATATATGATTTGGGTGATGATACTCTACATACCCCGTGGTATGTGAATTCGCTAAATAGCACAAAACACCTTATGTTCAGGCAGTGCAACTTATGTTATTTCATTCACTAAATAGTCATCATATGGGCAGAAAACTCATATGGCTGTGAATTGGGGTACACTTTCTCTAAATAGCTATCAATTTAGGTGGTTCTAGGGAATGAGAGCCATGATCCAACCTTTGGTGCAGTGGTCTTTGCCCGAGTCGTGACCATTGAGAAGAGAGATGGGTGGTGATCTCAGAATCAGCCATCACGAGTCATTGGAAGGGGACTACTAGTTAAGGTTACTTTATTATGGTAACTAGCTCATGGTTCTACCCGTGTATTGACAGGATTTGTGTCTGTATATCATGCTTATTGCAATCATGTTGAGCTTGCATTTGAATACTATTATGGAAGCATGTTTTTATGTTTGTGTATAAGAACTCCTAGTTATTGGGATGTACGTCTAACCTCATGGTCAACAATCTTACGTGAAGGATCCAATATTAGCAAGGAAAGGACTAAGGGCTTGGGAAAGGAGTATTGAGAGTACTTATGGGTATTAGAGTTACTTCCCTTTTGTTGTTGTTGTTTTGTTATGTTTCTAGTAAAGTGTCATTTGTATTGTTTATGTAATAATATGTATATCATGGTGTATCTATGTGTTCTGGGGCACAATTGATGTGTCCCTCCTATACTCTCTTATTTTTCATGAATGGCCTTTTATGTGTTCTTGGGACTATGGTTATGCTAGTTGTACAATGGATGACAATTATGTTCTATATTTGATTTGTGATGTTCCAAGTGTGGTTGTCCTATTGTTTTGGGTCGTGGATTTGTGGTCTCAAACCTCTTTTGATGTAATTGGTCAGGTTATAAGTCTAGTTAAGTTTATATGTTTTAGTTATGTAAATTGGATACATAACCCATCAACTTGGTTTGAGATTTAAAACTTGGAGAAGTGGTTTCTCCGAAATGACACCTCCTTAGATGTGTTTCTTATGTCTTGTATGATTTGTTGGTATGGTTATTAGCTATCAATGTATATTAGAGATTTTTTTTAGGATTTAAAATTTAAAAATTAATTAATAGATTGTTTTAGCCTTAAAAAAGTGTATAAAAAGTTATTTATTATTTAGAGATTTTATGAAATGTAGAAGTTATTTTATTGAAAAAGCGTATAAAAAATGTGTATAAAAAATTGAAGAAGAAGGAAAAGGAGTCTTGATTGAGACTCAGAGTCCATTGCTGCTAATTGTAAGCTAGGTTTGAAATTATCTCAATTAGTCTCACAAATGCGATTTTCGGTCTCGTCCCTATGCGCTTTGACCCAAAATATAGAGATTCTCTTAAATTATTTTCTTTGTGCTTTTTTCTAATCCTCACAAGGATTTCTTTTTTAGCCAAATTTGTAGTGGGATTACAAATATACCCCAATTTTAGTTTCATAGTTGCACTGTTATTGCAATAATTCGTAACTGAATACTTGCTTGGCTATGGAAGAAACTTTTGATTAGGGTTTTTCTCACCCAAGCTTGCTTTTTATTTGCAGTTTGGGTTCCCGAAAAAATGAATGGGCTAGGCTTCATTTTTTAAAAATTATAAGCATTTCGGGCTTTTTGGCCCGAGCCTATTAAGCCCGGCCAAAAACGGGCCGGCCCATACGGGCTTCGGGCTAGCCCGAGAAGCCCATTAAAAAAATTTGCTTCTATTCCTTCTAAGTCTTCAATCTTCATTCTTCAACCTTCAAATCCAAAAGGCAAAAGGTGAAAATCGAAAACGAAATCTCCTACAGGCTCCAGATCCAATCCTCCTCGTGACCTCATCTCGTCTCTCGTCTCGTGTGCGTGCAGGGTGCAGCTGCAGCGTGCGTGTCTCCAGTTTCAGTTTTTTAGATCTGAACCACTCACACTTACTCACACCGTCTGCCACTCTTCTCCTCTCCGATTTGTTAGATTGTTACTCTGTTTTTCAAATCAGATTTCCTTTTTGGCTCTCCCAGTTCCAGAGCTTTGAGCTCACGTCACGTTCCAAACTTCTTGAGTCTCGAGCTCGACATTATGACCGAAGAGCAGCAATAGTGTGACCAGTGACCACTATAACTGTTGTGCTATCAATGGCTCAGTGCTGATGCTGAATGGGTTCTCGGTGTCTTGGGTTCTCAGGTCTCGTCTCTAGTCATCCTCACTCCTTATCTGGTGCCGTTGAATCGTTGATCATCGTGCGTGGGCAGGGTGTTGTGTGCAAGGCTTCATTTAATTCTATTCTACTTCTTGCTCCATTGCCCATTGGTTCTTCCAAGTTTGAAGTCTCGTGCGTGGGCGTGAACTATTGAGCTCCAAGTTTGATTCCTCATTCACTGTTTCTTCCTCCATCACCCATCGGTTCTTGCAACTTCCAGGTTAAAAGTTTGCTGTGTGAGGCTGTGAGTTGCTGCCTGCTGAGCTTTGGCCTTTGGCTTCGGGTTCAATGCCTTCTTCTTCACCCTTCCTTTATAATTTATTTATACTTGTTTTTGGATTATGATTCTTGTGAATGATTTGGTTTGCTCTAGTTGGTTTTTCATTTTCTTGGCTCTGGACTCTGGTTAGAACAAGATTTACCTCTCCCCAAAACAAAATTTCAATTAATGAATAATTAATGAAATGTTCTTCTTCTTCTCATCAATTAGCTACTAGATTGATTCAAATGCAAAGTTAGCTGATTAGCCCTATTTTTTTGTTCTTTTACTGTAAGAAGAGCTTAAAGCTTATTGATATAATATGGATGTTTCACTAGTTTATTGTTATTGATATCACTTATTGGAATTTTATCTATATTCGACTTTGCATTGTGGATGAATTTTTTTCTATCCAGCAGACTAGCATGTCTTTGGTTAAATGAATTAAGGTGAATTTTTTCTTTGAATCAGATTTTTTTAGTCAAAACTTATGTAGCTTTTTAGTCTATAAGTTGGTTCATTTTATAACAACTATTTGAGACATCCTTAGCTTATATGACAGTTATGTCTTCCATTTAAATTTTTTGTTATTTATTGCTTGCAGTATGATGTCTTCTCTTGAGAAAAATAATGCTGATAATAATGCTTATGTGGTGAGGACATACAAATTGTGAACAAAGAATATGTTCCTTTCTCCTCTATTGCTAATCAACAACAAGGTTCAGAACAAGAGGAACAAAGAAATAAAAGGGCTAAAACTCAATCATCCGATGTGTGGAAGGCTTTTACTAAACTTGATGTTGATGGAAAAGAAAAGGCAAAATGTAAAGGTTGTTTAAAATTGTTTGCTGGTAATTCTACACATGGCACCTCACATCTATGTCGTCATATGTAGTCGTGCAGAAAACTTCCACAATATCATGATGTTGGATCATGAAGCCAATCTTAGATCCAAACAAATTGATAACAAGTGTATACGGGATCTTTTGGCCTTATGTATTATTGAACATGATTAACCCTATTCATTTGTTGAGTATAAATGGGTTAGGGAATTACTCAAGACATGCAATCCTGATGTTCAGCTCATAACTAGAAATACAGCTATGGGAGATGTTTTTAAATTCTATTTGAGTCAAAAAGAAAACTTGAAAGAAACTTTACAAAAGAGTATTAGTAGAATTTATTTGACATTTGATTGTTGGACTGCTGTAATTTTTGAAGGTTATATATGCTTGACAGCACATTTTGTAGATGAAAATTGGAGATTGAATGGTAAAATACTTTCATTTTGTAAGATGCAGCCTCCACATTCTGGGTATGAGCTTGCTAGAAAAGTGTATGATTGTTTAGTTGAATGGGGGATTGATAAAAAAAATATTTTCTATCACTTTAGACAATGCTTCTGCAAATGATAACATGCAGGATATATTAAAAGAGCGGTTGTCAAATCAAAATAACCTGGCTTGTAATGGAGAGTTTTTTCATGTGAGGTGTTGTGCTCACATTTTGAACTTAATAGTTCAAGAGGGTTTAAAAGTAACAGGTGCTGCTTTGCATAAGATTAGGGAAAGTATTAAATATGTAAAAGCATCAGAGGCAAGAATGATATGTTTTAGGCAAAGTGTTGAGGAGGTTGGTGGTATTGACACCTCAGTAGGCTTGTGGCTAGATGTGCATACTAGATGGAATTCTACATATGCTATGCTTGATAGTGTGATTAAATATCGCCGTGCTTTTTCTACCTTTGCTATAAGTGATCGGAATTACAGGTTTTGTCCATCGAATGATGAGTGGGTGAGAGTAGAGAAAATGTGCATATTCTTGCGGCCATTTGAAGTGATTACAAGGATGATTTCTGGGAATTCTTATCCGACTTCAAACATGTATTTCATGCAAGTCGCAAGAATTGAGTATTTGTTGAAAGAATATACAACTAATGAGGATGAGGCAATTAGATGCATGGCTCAGAGCATGAAAGAAAAGTTTGAAAAGTATTGGAGAGATTACAGTGTCATTCTTGCACTTGGGACAGTTTTTGATCCTCGAATGAAACCTGAAGGGATGCAATATTCTTACTCATTGGTTGATCGAACAGCTATCCAATCTAAGATTGAAAATATCAAGAGGAAGTTATATTTTATTTATAACCACTACAAAGATATGAATCCATCATCTAGTCATGTTATTATTAGAGGTGGATCAAGTTCAAGTTTTACAACAATATCATGTCAACTTAAAACCACCTACTCCTGCTCCCTTGGTTCAACCAATACTATGGATTTTTTTGATGATGTAAGTTTGAAATTTTTGACATTTTAATTTGATTTATCTCTTATGTTAATTTTATTTTAATGGCTACTTTAATAAAGATTGATATTATATGATGTAGGATTATATTAATTTCTAATGCACGAATATCACTTCCTCCGAAAAGTCTAAATTAGATTATTATTTGGAAGAAGCAACACTTGCTCCTCACAAATTTTGACAGTTTGATGTATTGAGCTATTGGAAGAGTAATCAGGATCGATTTCCCACTCTTGCAATGATGGCATCTGATATCCTTAGCATTCCGATTACTACAGTAGCTAGTGAATTGGCTTTCAACATTGGCTCACGTGTTCTTACAAAATATCGAAGTTGCCTCCTTCCAAAAAATGCCAAGATTTAATTTGTACCCGTAACTGGTTGCATGGTTTTCAATTCACTCTTGATAGTAATATAATAATATTTTGTCTTCTATTTTAACTAATGATTTTTTTATTATAAGCAAACCTACTAATAATGTTAATAATAATATCTATTATTTCATTTGTTTTTCTATTTGTTGCAGGTGATGGAGATGATGAGGAACAAATCACAGCAATTGATTTAAAGTCACATCATGCTTCAAAGACAATCATTGATGGTTGATGATGAATTAATGATGCTGATTTTCTGATTAATAATGATAAATGATTATTATAGTTGGTGAATGCTAATTGGTTTTGGCACTTTTGTCTTTTGGGTGATGTGGTTTTAGAACTTTTTTCTTTTGATTGTGAATCTCGTGATGACTAATGATAAAGTGATGATAGTAATTTAGTATTATGTTATTTTGGACTAATGAAGTAGTGATGAATCTATCTAGTGATGGATAATGATTATAGTTGGTGTCTTAATGATTTTTGAACTTTTGTGCCTTTTGGTGGTGAATTTAGTGTTAAATTTGTTTTATTTTATATTAAAAATTTAAATTCTATGATTTTGGAGATGAAAAATTGAAACAGGAAAAAAAAAGCCTATAGGCCCGCAGGCCTCATTACACGGGCTCGGGCCTAAAGAAGTGAGCCTATTTAGGTGACCGGGCTTTTTGGCCCGGCCCATTCCCGTTTTGATAGCTCTAATAGTAGGTTCTAATAGCCTATCTATGAAAAATTTATTTTCCTATAATAATAATAATAATAATGTAAAATTAGTATATAATCATGCCATGTGAGCCTTTTGAATACATGCAAGTATCCAAGTTAACCATATTGTCACGTGTAATAGTGAGTTCACGTAGGCATATTGGTTAGATCATATAACTCAAAATAAATAACAATTATTTATAAGTTTCTTTTTCTCTCTTTGAAAAAATGCATTTCAAGATTTTTCGCTTAAATATAATAACATTTTTTATTCTTTGTAAAAAAAATAATAAAAATACTAAATAATAAGATTTATATCATGGAAAATAATTAATTAAATAATCACATCTCTGAGGTTCTGGAAATTCCATAGGTATCTAAGTTAACCGTGTTGTTATGTGAGATGGTAAGTCTACGTCGACGTATTGGTTAGGTTACATGCAATTTATTTAAATGTATAATAATTATTTGTAAGGTGGTTTTAATTTAAGAAAATAATAATTTTTCATAAAAAAATAAATATAATAATATTTTCCAAATTATTGCCTTAAAAATTATATAATAAAACCTTTATACCTTGGAGATTTTAAAGCTTTCATAGATATTTAAGAAATTAGTTTATCGGACATGACGAGTCTACCGCAGATAGATCGACTCTATTTGAAATAAATACTTCCCAAAATACAAAAGAAAAAAAATAATATATTTTCAAAACCAAAAAACCAAGAATATGTGCAAAAATTATAAAAAAAAGAGAGTAAGGTAAAGTATTTTCAAAATTAAATAAAAATAAGAGTAAGCAAACAAAATTAAATTATTTTTTGCAAATTAAAACACACCAATTCAAATTTTAGAAAATCATTTTTTTGTAAACTGGTAAATTATTTTCAATTAATTTCTCTTATTACAAAATTACAATTAAGAAAATACCAACTCATTGACACGTATTTCTATCGCGAACTATATGGGCTTTAATCCCTATCACAAAGTATATAACCCTAATCTCTTATCCTAGGTTAAGTATACCCTTATAAATAAATAAATATTTTCCATTATCTTGATTTCTTTTCTTTATTTTATTTTCCAAATCTCCTTAGTTCGCTTAATTTCTTTCTTTTCTACTTTTGTTTTTTTAGCATGTGAATGACAAAAGGATAATAAAAATACTTTTAAAACCATATTAATTTGCGCAATCAACTTAAGATAACTTTTCTTAGAAACAAGTATATAAAGGTGCCTAGCACCTTCGTCAAGTACAATCGACTCTCGAACTCAACTTTATTTCACAAACCATCATTCCCCTTTTATTTGACTTTCTAAAGTTTTCCTTAAAATTTTGGTGATGACTCCTCCCAAATTGGCCTTCGTCATGGAAGTCAATTCTTTCTCTATTTCTTTGTTCTCATGCCATCCACGTTGCATTTTCAGGTACAATAAGGCTGGAGGAAGGATTAGGAAAATTAGCAATTAGAAAAGGAGGCAGAACCCACTCACGCTGCAATAGGTTCCAATGGCGCCTCGACAAGAGATGCTAAATCTAGACTTGGGCCGAGCCAAAATGGGCTCACACCGTGATAAGCTTATCCTGTGTTGTGGTTCTAGTTGTGAACTGGTTTAAATCTGACACATTAAGGTTCAACGGAACAATGAGAAACAATGGGAGAACGACAAGCTCTACTAGGGTTTGGTGTTTAGGAGTGGTAGAACATGATGTCTGGCTTGGGATGGGCTTAATCTCTCATGGTATGATGATTTCCAACTCTTTCCCTCCTCTTCCTTCAAATTTTGTGGTGGTTTTTCATTGTGGTAGCTTGGGGTTCTAAATTGTAAGGTTTCCACCTATTAAATTGTGCTTAAATGCTTCAATAATGTGTTGTTGGATGTTTTAAGTGTTGGGTGTTGGTTTTTTTGTGATTAAGTTGTATTTTCATCAAACCCTAGCCTTCAACTCCATGTTCTGTTTGATATCTGAAATTGTGTGGGCTCAAATTTGGTTCCATGAGTTATGTTGAGCATTTTGGTGTATGAGTTTGATTATGGGTGCTTTGTTTTGCCAGTTTTGTGTTGGGTTGTCAAGTTATGTTCCCTGGGGATTGCTGATCCACTTTAGTAATGGGTATTTGGTAATGTATAGGTTGGAAGCATTGCTCACTTGAGATTTTCCTGACTTTATGGAGTTTTAGGAAGTGTTGGAGTTTCTGGCAAGTGGTTATCTTAATGTATGAAATGTGGGCTCTTTTGGACATTGAATAAATTGGTTAAGTTGGAATGAATTGATTTATGTATTCATTTGAAACAATGTAGTAACTTGATCTTGCATCCTTTTGGTATTTTGTAGTTGTCTTCATCGACTTACTAGGGTGTTGTGTGGGTTCGGACGGTTGAAGTAGCTGGGGTATATTCCTTATGTTCTTTAATTGGTCATACATGTTTAATTTTTTTTTCACATCATGATATGCACTTGTTATGAAATATTTTTCATTCTTTCATATCATGATAAGCATTTTGCACGAATTATGGTTATCTCATTTTATATCATGATATGTATGGTTACACGACTAGTAAGTTTCTTAACTCTACTCCTAATTATGATGAAAATGATATTGGCCACCATGATTATGAAAATGTACAAGTATGATGGATATTGTTATGTTGATTAATAGTATGCACCCAATGATTTATTATGTATGATCATATGGTATGCTAGCATGATAAAGGATGGCATCAGTTGACATGTTAGCATGCATTGGGCATTGTCATTGGTTGTATATTGTCAAGGCATATAGTTATTGGGTGATAATGCTTTGAATACCATATGGTATGCCAATCCACTAAATAGTACATGAGGCTTTATGCTTAAGCGGCGTGGCTTGTGTTATCCTAGTCAGTAAATAGGCATCCTATGGCCAAGAGACTTAGGTGGCTATGAATTTGGGTACACCTTTTCTAAATAGCCACCAATTCGGGCGATTCAAGGGAAGGAGAGCCATGGTTTAACCCTTAGTATAGTGGCCTTTGGTCGGGTCATAATTATTGGGAGGAAAGCTTGGTGGTGACCCTGGAATTAGTTTTCATCGGTTATTGGAATGGGGCCACTAGTTGAGGTTACCTTATTATGGTAACTAGTCTATAGTTTTAAGCATGTATTGATGGGAATTGTGTGTGCATATCATATACATGGCATCCATTATGAGCATTTGCATTTGAATATTGTTATGGAATCATGTATTGTTTATGTTTCAAACCCTTGGTTACTATGAGATATGTCTCATCTCATGGCTAACAACTCCAATTGAAGGATCTAGTACTACCAAGGAGAAGGCTAAGAGGCTTAGCACTCTTGGAGATTTAGGAATACACTTGTTTTGGGGGTAGAGACCTTATATGTTATGTTGATGTTTTAATAAAGTGTAGTAAACATATGATATCTTATGTAACTTAGTTATGTTCTTATAGTTTCTGCTAGACCTGCATGGTTTGTAACTCAATTATGATCCCATGAATACTATGGATTTGGTTGATGTGTTGGTGATACGCTCTTAAGAACATATGTGTATGAGATATGATAATATTAGTGGGAAATGAGCTTTGGTGTACAATCCTGTAACCTTGAAATTCTGCGGTCAGGGACTTGTTGTCCCACATACATTTTGCTATGCTTAGTTGGGTTTTAAGCTTGTTTGGGCCCATATGTCACTCATGTGAAAATTGGGCATGTGACTCCTTAGTGTGAAGTAGGGTACTAGGGGGTCAAAACCTAAATGAGTGGTTTCTCTGAGGTGAGACATGTTCTTGGACATGTACTTTGAGTTAGTTGTGACTTGTTTGAATGGTTTTGGTTGCAAAAGGGTTGGTGGTTTGAGTTTTGGAGTCGTCGTGTGCATTGTTTGAGACCAAAAGTGACCATTTTGGTTTTAGATGTCCAAAATCTCCATACAGAGGTGTTTTGAGTTATGGTTTGTACCCATAGTTAGCTAAGGAGGAAAGTGACTTGTAGGCTTTGGAATCGGGTCAATCGAAGATTAGAGTGAGGAGTTACACGTGTCAAAAGTTGATCGGAAACATTAGAAAATTGCTTATGTCTTTGCTGTTAGTGGCCCTGCAGTGCCAAAATCTTAGACGCAGCGCCATGCCTTTCGATCTCCATTCTCTTTTGGTCCATAACAGTGTCAAGCTGTAGAGCCAAGTGCTCACTCTACAATGCTGCCCTATTGTTGGCCTTCTTCTGCTATGTCTCTACGTGTTTACATTTGGTATGGTCTATGAGTTCTAGGTTGTTACAATTAAAATAGCCTCATTTATTTGAAATGAAGTAAATTTAAAAGTAGTATTTTCTCCATTTCAAAACAATTGGTACTTTGAAGTTGTAGACCAAAATTAAGAAAACTAGTAAATAACTTAATGATTAGCAAAATATAAGTTTATTTTACTATAATACACTTATTAATAATTTATAGTATTTTTACTCTTTAATATTTTCTCTTTCTTCATGAAATTGAAAAATACTCTTCTTTCTCTTTTTGATAAAAATGAACTAAAAGGCTAATGGTAAAGTTTAAAAAAAATTCTATCGGATTGAGCATTATTAAGGGTCTATCTTCAACATATGTTAAACTCCTTGGTACACTTTCAACGTAGGTCCCATGTCAACAAATCTTGAACACCTAAATCGCTTACTAATAGCGCCATTATTAAGGATAAACTTATCAGAATAATTAATTTTTTTAAAATTGTAAAGAAATGCTCCTTCTATTCTAAATTGTAAAACATAAATAACTAAATCATCAAAATAAAGAAAACAGTCAAACATCTTAAATATGTCACAAAGAAAAAAAATTTTCACAAATACCATCATTTAATATTCTCATTAAATCTCTTTTAACTCATGTCTTGTAATAATAAGTCTACTTTAATTAAGAGGAAAATTGAAAAAAAATACATTAATTTATCAGACAAAAGTCATTTATCTATTACATTTTGAAAAAAAATAAATTTAAAAATGTCTCATACATTTTGGAATGGAGGGAGTAATTATTTTGAAACAAAGAAAAAAAAACCAAAAGCATAAATTGCTTTGAAATAGAGGATGCAAATAAGAGAGAGAAGACAAAATGTAATTAATAAAAGAGAATATTGTAGGAAAATAAAAACTAATTATGCATTAGTTTTGTAAAATAACTGTAGTTTTGAAACAAAACAAAAAACCTAAAATAGCAATAGACATGGGACGAAGGGAGTATAACATAAATTTTTAAGATTCAGAGGTTCAAAAATAATTAGCACAATTAAGTTTCCAACCAATTTCAAAGAGTGAGTGTGTGACCAATAAAGAGAACAACTTTCCTACAAATGCCAAGATGAATCAGAAGCAACACATCAACATATATAAAATAGCCTTAACACCAGTATTTGATATGCCTATCCTTTTCCTCTCTCTCCAATAATAAGTTAGATCTTATGCAACCCCAAAATCAATGAGACATTTAAGCTTGTAATGTGACATAGGTTATAGCTCATTGAAAGAAAGGGGAAAGAGGGAATTCAAAGACTTTGAGATAAATGACATGTTACATATAATAGGGAAAATTATATTTTAAAACCAAAATAATAAATTTATTAAAAATAGAACTTGTTATTACTCATTCTCTAGTTTTATTATTCAATATTCTACATTTTAACACTTCTTATTAGCTAAAATTCTTCTTTATAATTAATTCACTCTACCAGTTCCTAATTGTAATTCCCTCCACATAATACCACTCTTTCTCACTTTGAATTACAACTCCAGCTCAAGCCAAGTAACATCCCCTAAACTTGTTTCATAAAGTATTATTTGCACTATATAAGTTTCATTGGAATTTCACTCCAATGTTATTTTTCTCTTTTTTTTCCTTTTTTTTCCTCTATTCATCATTTTTCTTGCTTTCCCAATTTTTCATTATAAGGAGCATAAAAAGTACGTAGTAACAAGAAAAAGTGCAAATAATCAAAACCATGTACATATGTACAATTGACATTACCCCATGTACACCCAAATTTACAATTTACTTCATTTTTCATCCCATCACCATTGCTAATTAATTAACATAATTGATTTATCAATTTATCTAAAAATTAAGGTAATTTATGGTTTTGGGCTAAGTATCTTAGGGTCAGATGCAAAATTCTAAAAAAGAAAATTCACGTGGTTTTTCATTATACCACTCTGGTGATCCATCATGTTTGTTTCAGTTCAGTTTTATAGATGAAGCAAAAAATTAAATATCCTCGGAGTTCACGATCTGCTTGGTTTTAGCGCCATACAAAAGCCAAAACCTATAAGGGAAAATTAATCAATATCATTAAATTTCAATCATTAGCAATGGCCACATAAATTATGGGTTAATGATCAATTATTTTGAACTTGCATGAATGCATCATGAGCTAGGCATACAATCTTATTTTCTTTGGCAAGTTAGATCTAATATATTACTGTGATAAATTAAAGTAGCAGAAGTTATAGACCAACCTGGAGGATTCCCAGGAGGAGAATGAGAATTCCAATGTTTTTGTGATGAATAATGTTGGAACTGTCTTTCTTAGACAAAGCCAATCCACATATGATTCCAACGATTCCAGCAACAAAGCCTAGTGTTGGGATTGAAGAGTACACAGAAAACCAAAGGGGTCCCATTGCTTGCAGTATCGAGCAATTATGGCTCCTAAATCATAAGCGGACTCCATCCCATAAAACTTAGTGATCATGGCCTCTTTTTAGGTTTAGGTTTGAGTTTACAATGACTTTACCTGTTGCAACACACAATCATCAATTAAAGAACCCAATTAATATATATATATATAACTAGAGTAAGCTAGTTGATTTGTATGAAGATCAAGATGAACGACAGACTGTTGGTTGTGGAAGAAGAGTGAATTGTATGATATTTTATATCCTATGACATATATATACTCAAGTACTAAAACTCTGACTTTGGTTGTGGAAGAAGAGTGAGTTGTATTAAATCTAAAAGGATAGGAACTAGCTAGTAATAAAAGGTTATCTTTTCGGCTGGAATTAATGATACGTAGGTCATGACCTCCTGAAGCATGCATGGAGCTTCAAAATATTCATGAAATTAGGTTAAAGATAGGGTAGAACATATTTAATTATTTCATAGAGATGAAGAAAAGTAGTTAAAAGTAGCTTATGTTATTAAAGTTTTAAAAAATTATCACTATTTTTGAAGATTATGATTTATCAAATTCATTAACGTAGTTTATCCCTCTTGATGAATCAACTTCTCAAATTTTAAAAATAAAGTCAACAAACCAACTTCTTTCTGTTTTTTTTCTTTTATAACAAATGAAAGCAAACGAAAAAACAGAAACAAAACAAAACACTAAATAAACTCATCCAGTCGATCAGGAGGGACCGGATAGAAACCAGGGGGGTGCTCCAAGAGCACGTTTCGCAAGGCAGTCTGCAATCAAGTTCCTTTCTCTGGGAATCCACTGTAATTGAACATGCCACTGTCTCTATAAATAACTCTTGATCTCCATAATTAGTGACCTATCGGCATGAAGGCTATCAGAAGAACTCTGAATCAATCTTAAAACTTCAGTAGAATCCGACTTCAACACTACATACTTTTCTCCACTATCCCACAGACGTTGGAGTCCCAAGAGACATCCCCATAATTCTGACGATAATGCATTGCCTTCATATAGCCGGAGGTAAGCAGCATCTATGATACGTTTACTAACGTCCTCACTAATGATTCCACAGCCAGCAGTCTCATAAGATGCCAAGAAAGCCCCATCAACATAAGCAATAAGCGTAGCCTCGGTATTCTCATGTTCTTCTCGTATGACTCTTGTAATGCCTCTTATTTTAGAAAGTTGTAGCTGCGTTTGTGCTTGTTTGATACTTGCCAAGATAGCTCTTGCTTTGATAATAACCGTCTCTACATTAGATTCAAATGCCTCAAAGATTCATTCATTACGTCTCTTCCAAAGGAGCCAGCAAAGGACAACAAACATGGAGCTCCATTGCCTACTTTCTATGCCAACCGGGTGCCTGAGATTCAAAGCACACCAATCGTCCAACAAGCAGGAGAAGAATCTATGCGCATAAGAAGGCTTAATAAGACTTAACCACATGCTTCGAGTGTCGGCATAGTCTCTTACCACATAGAGGCAATCCTCTTCCTACGAATAGCACCAAGTACACATAGCCGAAGCACTCAACCCCGATTTAAGCAGGACTAGTTAGTCAGCAGCCTGTCATGAAGAGTGAGCTAGAAGAAGTATTTGCATCGCTGAGGAACTAGCATTTTCGAAATTCTTGGCCAAACTAGATCGGTATGAGATGGATCATTCCTAAGCATCTTATACACAGACTTCATAGTGAAATTACCAATTCTTTCTAGCTTCCATCTCATGGTGTATGTGTCGTCGCGCCCAGTACAGTGCTCCATCCTTTTCTCAACATGGGTCTAGTTATTCTTCAGACCACACCAGAAGCGTGAACTGGGTCTTTTGTTATCAACTTTAGGAATCAAGTCATTCCCACATTTATATTTACAACGAATAACTCAAGCCCATAACCAATCCTTATCTTTTATTAAATTCCACCCTGCTTTCATGAGAAATGCTTGGTTTTGTAGTTTGGTATAACGGATACCCAAGCCTCCCTGAGCTTTCTCCTGGTAGACGCCCTCCCAGGCAACAAGATGAATTCTCCTTCATTCTTCGGTGGATCCCCAAAGAAATCCATGGGCTTTCTTATCAATCTCCTCACAAGTGCTAATCGGGAGGCTCACCGTCTGCATATGGTACAAGGGAATAGTAGAGACAATGGAAGAAACCAGAGTGCTTCTACCGGCAAAAGAAATAGAATTACTATTCCAACTCAACAATCTTTGCTACACCTTATCTACTACATACTGGTAGGTATCTCTCGTAACTCTGTCATGATGAAGAGGGACTCCCCAATATTTTCCAAGATTGCCAGCAATAGTGAATCCAAGAAGGTCACTAAGTTGTGAGGCTTTATTGTGATTAACATTCTTGGAGAAAAAAAACCCTTGTCTTAGATTGGCTCACTTTCTGACCAAATACTTGACAGAAAATATCAAGACATCTTTTGATTACATCTACTTGGTCAGCTGCTGCCTCAGCAAAAATTACAAGATCATCAGCAAAGAAGAAATGAGAAATAGGGGGACCATCTTTATTGAGCTTGATAGGTCTCCAATTTCCTTGTTGAATCTCATCCTGGATCAAATGAGCAAGTTTTTCAATACAAATAACAAAAAGATAAGGGGAGATAGGATCACCTTGCCGTATTCCACAAGAAGGAGTAAATTTAGTAGTCTTACTCCCTTCCCACAGAATGCTCATTCTCAAGGAAATCAAACAATGCCGAATAATTTCAATCATGTGTCTTGGAAAACTCAGATCCTAAAAACAAGCAAGAACAAAAGCCCATCTAACTCTATCGTACACTTTTTCCAAATCGATTTTAATCCCCATGAATCCCTTCTTTCCCTTCATATTGCACATTAAGTGAATAACTTCTTGCGTAATAATAATATTATTGGATCCAATCCTGCCCGATACAAATCCACTCTGATTGGGAGCAATAATACTAGGGAGAAAACTCTTAATTCATGATGCCAAGATTTTAGTAATGCATTTGTATATAACATTACACAGGCTTATAAGTATAAAATCATGAATAGTCTCCGGCTGATCTTTTTTAGGAATGAGCAGAATAAGAGTATCATTAATCCCTGCAATGAGAGAAGGATCAGCAAAGACTTGCTTGACAAAACTCATAACCGAAGGACCAACCACACCCCACTGAGTCTGAAAAAATAGAGCATTCAAACCATCAGGACCCGGAGATTTAAGATCTCCTATATCAAAAATAGCATTCCTAATCTCCTCATCTTCAAAACTCTTTCTTAAAATCGCCAAGTCGGAGGATTCAATATTAGGATAAGAAACATTACATGAGAGTACCAATCCATCATTCCCTTCACAAAAAAGACTTTGGGAAAAAGAAACTGCCTTATCTTTAATCTCATTGACATCATACATCTATTCCCCGTTTTCCATCATCAGAGCCTCAATTTTATTCCTCTTTCTTCTTGCATTAGCACGACCATGTAAGTACTTGGAATTTTTATCTCCAAGCATATACCAGTCACACTTAGCCTTTTGTGCCCACATTAGATCCTCTTGAATTAGTACATCTTAAAGCTCCCCCTAAAGTTTTTGCAGCAACTCCAAAAGAGAAGGAATATTACAACAATGCGAAGAAGTATGTAGAAGCCCATCAAGACAATTCATCAAATTCCTCTTCTTCTTACCAAGATGGCTAAAGACATCCTTCTTCCAAATTGAGATGGCAGATACAAAGTTATGAACATTCTCGAACCACTCCCCCTCTTCGAGCCAAGTATCTTTCATAAACCTTTCAAAGTCCTGATGCAGCGTCCACGAGGCAATAAAACGGAACATTTCTTGCTTTTTACAACCCCTACTATCTTCCTTAATCATCTTTAGCATTACTGGTCTGTGATCAAATTTGTAAAAAGGAAGATGATAACCCATAGCATTAGGATAAGCATTCAAGAAGATATTATTAACCAGAAGTCGATCAAGCTTACTCTCACAGGTCCCTCTCCTCCAAGTAAAATGAAGGCCTTTACAACCAATCTCATTAAGATTAAGATTGTCAATCCACCTACAGAAATCCTGATCTGTAGAGTTACCATTCCTTTGGGTGGAGCAGCGCTCATGAGCATATAACGTGCTATTGAAATCACCTCCAATACACCAAGGGCCATCTATAGTATGACTAATGTTCTTCAATGTCTCCCACTCCTCTCGTCTCTTAATAAAATTCGGGCTAGCATAAACCGTTGAAAAGTAAGTTTTATAATTACCTTTATGGAGACAAAGGTGAATAAACTAATCACTAATAGCACAAAGCTCAAGATTCCACTGCTCTTCATCCCATAACACCTATATCCCTCCATTAAATCCTCTAGCATCAACAATTTCAAAATGACTAAAGCCCAAAGATGCGCAATATTCCTCACTCGTCTACTACTGATTCTAGTTTCAAATAGAGCTAGCAACCCAATATTATCTTTCTTTTTTATTTCTTTGACCAAGCTAGGAAACGACTTGGATCCTGTACCTCTGCAATTCCAAAAGAAACAATTCATGAGGAAACAATAACATGGGCTTCATTGCTTTTAGGGCCCTTTGACTTAGTAGTGACACAATTATTAAGATTATTTTTGTCCAAGTGCATATAATCTTCCTCTTGACCATACTCACCTCCATGCTTACAATTTACAACGTCTATTATATGATAATTATTACCCTCTACACTTTGATTAAGTAAGACATCCCTTGTAAAGCCCATAGCATCATCCAAACAAGGCTCATCATTGGGCTCATCCAAGTGGTGATCCATTAACAAAGCGAACTGATTTTGATCCATAAGATAGTTAGACCTATTAGGTGAACATGTGGCTTTGCCATCTAATTTGTCCCCTTGTGCTGCATTCTCCTTCCCCTAAATCAAAACTCTCTCCTTTCTGTGTTTTGATTAGTCAATTGGGACCCATCTTCTATTATTTATTATATCCCTTCCAAAATTTTTAGAATTAGCCATAGAATCCGATAAAAATCTCACCTTATTTATATCCATTCGAACCTCCTGTTTATTAGCTTTTCAGTTATTTCCTTGCAGATTCTCCAATTTTGTAGCTCTCAAAATCTTCTCTTGAGAAATATCTCTTCCTCCCAATTTTTCAGGATCACCAAATCTACCCCATGATTGTCGCTTAACCAAATTTCTGGTTCTGAATCTCTCCGTACATGACGGAGCTGGGTTCCTGTTGGCCACCGGAATCAACTCCTCCCCATGAGAACGTTTGAGGGATTCACTTTGTAACATCCTGCATTCTTACACCTCCAGAAACAACCAAAAATAACAAAATCCAACTAAACACAACCCAGACATCTCGAAACAACATCCCAATATTCCAAAATAGTGGAAACGAACCTAGAAACGCCAAAAACTGGGCTGGGGCCTCGGTCGCTACAATACCGCCGTGGCTCCGCCCTGCTCTGATTCACCCTCGCTTATAGCATCACTGGTGCTGCGGCCTGGACACTGGAGCCGCGGTGCCCCCTGCTGATATTCCCTATCAGCAACTTCTACAATCCGGGGTGAGATTTCGACGCGCATAACTTTATGCTCTGACCTCCGATTGACTTGATTCCAACTCCTGCAAGTCAATCTAATCCCAATCTATCCATAGACACTACTTTCACCTCAATCCAACTCCGTATGGAGATTCTGGACCCTTGACACTGTTTTGGTTACTTATTTATCAAAACTTACCATTAACAACCTCCAATTGTCACCCAAGACAACTGGTCACTCAGAAACTATTTATACAGGTCTAAAACTCTCAAAACGACATGTCCAAAGGGGTTTCACCTCAAAGGAACCGCTCCTCTGAGTTTTGGCCCCCTGATTCCCAACATGACAAGACAAGCTACAGGCCCTAAAACACAAACATCAGCCTCAAACCACACTAGGCTCACAAATACCACCGTAACGACTTCCGAACCTTCAAAACTCTCAAAACATCACAAATAACACCTTCCATATATACAATCAACAATGCCTCTATCCATGCATCACAATATACATTTACAACTATTCTTACAACATCATA
The DNA here is from genome assembly GCA_026686845.1 of Adenanthera pavonina. Classification (NCBI taxonomy): domain Eukaryota; kingdom Viridiplantae; phylum Streptophyta; class Magnoliopsida; order Fabales; family Fabaceae; genus Adenanthera; species Adenanthera pavonina. Next base: position 31,383,100 of record JAIVEN010000010.1, read on the forward strand.
CGCTTAAAACAAAACCTTCTATCCTACTTGGCATATAATACATTATCCAAAAACAAACAGTACATAGACTATTCCCATGTACACAGCTACTCTCTGGGCTTCTCAGGACTAGCGCCAGAACCTTCACCTGAAAGGGTTAGTCATGGGAGAGGGTGGGGTAAGACAATGTCTCAATAACTGGACAACCACACACATAAACATATATATATATATCCTTATACATAACTCATATAACACATGAATGCAATAGAAAATGCATGGTATGCATGTCGTCCTCTCAGGGACTCCCATCCTTATCCTCCATAACATATATAATCTATCCTTATCCTCCCTAATATATACGGTCTACCCTTATCCTCCCTAACACATATAATCCACCCTTGTCCTCCCTAACAAATATACATATACACATATCCCATCCTTATCCTCCCTAACACATACATACTTCATCATAGGTTATATATATATCAACATATCATCACCACTCTGTCCACCATATACACAGTCTCACAATATCCTGTGGTGATGCTAATGTATCATCATATAATTATCATCATGTCATAACATCATGTATGCACCATTTCATATCATATCAATGTCAACATCATATATATCATCATCACAATCATCGTTATCATCACCTAACCATACGCATACCATGATATATATAGAAAATGATACACATAACACATCAATATTATGGTATGAAGAAGACATGCATATATATATACTCAATTATACAATATCACATAAACAATCACCCGGTTACCTCAGGTCATCAATACCACACTCACATAAGTTCCACACACTTTCTTGAACACCAACACACTTGAGCCCCACTCGGCTAGCCCAACAACCTTCATAATAACACAATTCTTTCATTAACACAATATACCATTTAACCAAACATTACAATTCAACCACTTTAGGCCTAACCCAAGGTTCCAACACCTCTTTCATGCATCAATAAGCTTTTGGGGAGCATTTACACATCAAACAATACCATATAACTTGGATTCCAAGGAGCCCTAATCGGAATCAACCTAGGGTTAAGCTCAAATAACACATAAACCCTTCCAAACTCGCATCCAATCCATAAGAACACTAAAACACACACCATTAACCTTTTTTAACCATTTCAATCGGTGGATTTTGTCATAAACCGGAAACCCAACCTCAAAACTGAAAGCCCCACATTTCCACCGAAGAAAAACGAAGAGGGAGGAGTAGAGAATACTTACCAACTTAAATCCAAGCTCCCTCGGTTCGAAAATCACTCCTGGATGCCAAAAATGTCGAACCCTCGTCACTTCTCTTGTCGCTCTCTCCGATTTCCTTTCGATCCGAATGTCCGAAATGATCCGGTTTTAAACAAAAATCTTGACTCTCGCCGCAACCTCAGATATCTCGTCACGGCGCCACCATAAATTTGCCGGACAGCGCTACTAGAAGGCATCTCGCCATGGCAGCTCTGCTTCCTACCACGGCGGCTTTGCTTCTCGCCGCGGAGTGGAGCCCTTTCTAATTTCTCTTGAACCTATCTCCGTCCTGCTTCCTCCAATCCTGAACACAAAACCAATAAAGATATCATGAGGGGTGTTACACACTTCCATCTTCCTCTCTCCGATCAGTTCCAATTACTCCTTGTGCTTCACCTTTATTCCCTTCATCTCTCCATAACATTATAGGCTCCGTAGTGATCTTAGTCAATTTGTCATTACTTTTAGCTTCATGAATATAATGGGATCCCTCTGGGCATAATTTCTATGTGTTAGCTTAGCTGGCTTCCCAAGAGGGGGGTGAATTAGGAAGATTGAAAGTTTTCTACAAAGATAAAATACAATAGTGGTACTAAAAAGGTAACTAAAATTAAAGTATAAGAAATAAAGAGCAAAGCGAAGAGAACTCAGTAGTTTATCCTAATTCAGTCTATTCTATTTGACTTATGTCCAGTCCCTAAGCCATGACAAGGGATTTTTTCTACTATCTCTTAAAAGATTTGAATGGGTTCTTACAATGATCGCAGTACAACACCACCCCAAACTTTGGACTGAAACAAGTTCTCTCACTCTTCTCACTCAAGAGTAAGACTATCTCTCTTAGTGTAATCTCACACAAAGTACTCTCTCTACAAGTGTGTAGATGTTTTACAAAATGAAAGCTCTCTCTAAAGAGTATATATGAAAGTTGAGATACAATGAATGAGCAAAACAAAGGGTAGGTAAGCTTTGAATAAATCAATAAATGAATTAGCAGAGTTTTGGCGCGTATATTATTTTTCTCATTACCCAACAACTTAAATGAGGTCCTATTTATAGTCTTGAGATAGAACTATCCGTTGAAAACAAAGATTAGCTGTTACTCTCAGTAAAATAGTCATTCACCTACCGCATTACATGCATCTGACAGAGGTTATGCGGATAACCTACTCAGATTATGCAAATAACGGGTAACTGTTTGTCTTTATTTTCAACATAGAGCTTTTTGTTATGCAGATAACTTAGCTAGGTTATATGGATAACGTACTACCCAGAATGACTAAGTTTTAGCTCAAAATCATTTTCCTAAAAACTCACTCAGTTATTCGGATAACGTTAAGTTTTTCTCAAACTGAGTTTTTGTGAAACTTAAGTTATCAAGATAACCTCCAAAGTTATGCGGATAACCTGTTTACCTGAGGAAAGTTCAAGTATTCTAAAATATTGGTTATGCAGATAACCTCCCTTGGTTATGTGGATAACCTGTTTACCCGAGGAGTCCAAGTGCTCTGTAACATGTTATGCGGATAACCTCACTAAGTTATACGAATAACGGGCTGCACAGTACCACTTTTCTTCACTGTTCACTTCGTTATGTGAATAAGGTGCCTACCTTTTTCAGGATAACCTCTTGAGAACTTAGTCTTTAAGCTATGTTATGCGAATAACATCAATCTCTTTTCATGAAATTGAAGAATGGACTTTGGAAAAGCTTTGAGATTGAGTCTTTATCCCTGTAACCTTCATTGGTTATGCTAATAAGGCAAAATATTTTCTTGAAAATAGGGTAAAAACTTAGAAACTATCCCCATAAACTAAAACATGTTCATGAAAACCAATTGAATACTTAGAATCATTTTGACATTGAAACTTTATCCTCACGAGATACTTCTTTTCATGAAAGCCATTTTGAAATCATGAGCCAATCAGTAATCATTCAGTTAGTTATTTCATCTAATGTTAGGTGAATTGAAATTCAAAGCTTAACTACCTTCTTTCACAAGTAGTTTCCTAAAACATGTGAAACAACTTTTCAATCTCCAGGAAACTACAACTTTGTTCTTTTTTTCTCTTATGTTGCTTTGATATTAGATCTCCAAGCTCATTTGTTTTAAAATCATCAACACATCTAAATTAACATTTTCCCCCTTTTTTATGATAACAAAACAACTTAAAATTATTGTTAGTACTTGGGTTTACATAAAGCTCCCCCTCAACATATGCATAGTTTAAATAAAGTCAAATAATGTAGTGCACATTTACAGAACAACGAACACCAAGAAAAAGCAAAGTTCACAGACGAGAATGGCGTCGTTACCGGGGAGGTTAACAGATTTATTAGTTCATTGTTTTTAGTCCTTTTTTTTTGTCTTTGAATTTTTTTCCCTTGCTACATGCTGTTAAGATCTAAAAGTTTTAATAGTACTTCTGAATTGATTGCTGTTAATCCTGAAATCAAACGTGCTTGCAGGGAAAACAGAGCTAGAAGGAGGCACGAGATGGCTAATGAAGTAGTGCCTACTAGAACTCAAGCTAATCCACTTTGGAGAGATGCAGATAAGCCAACAATCTATGACAGCCCATCATATATCTGGTTATCTGACAATGCCAAAGATTATGAGTTTAAGAACATACACTTAAACTCATTGCCACAATTTCATGGGCGAATAGGTGAAGACACATTGGGCTTTCTGAAGGATTTCTATGACCGGATTGACCAACTTCCCCCGAATTGTTTGACTCAGGAGGAGCTTAAAATAAGGTGTTTCAATTTCTACATGAAAGATAATGCTCAGCGATAGATCTTAAATTTGCCTGAAAATTCCTTGACATCATGGAGAGAGATCTATGATGCATTCATTGCTAAGTTTTACTCTCCTCAGAGAACTGTAGATCTGAGGGATAAAATATATCTTTTTGCACAACTGGAGGGTGAACCGTTCTATGAAGTTTGGGATCGATTCAAGGATTACTTATATGAGTGTCCACACTATGGATTCCACAATATGATGATTGATAAACTGTTCTATAATGCTCTGTGCTCTACCTCCCAATCTCTAGTGGACATTGCTGCAAGGGATGGTAATTTGACTGCCAAAGAGATGATGAATATTTATGATCAAGTGGTAACTCAGACCAGACAAAAAGGAGTACGAGGCAGGAGAGTACCTGTCAATGAAGTTAACTCTCGCTCTGATATGTCTGCACAATTAGAAAAGCTAAATCAACGCATGGATCTTCTTTTCCAACAACAGAGCAATAATCCTAATCTTCCTAAAGAGGCATGTTCTGCATGCGGGGGTTCAGGCTATACTGCGAACAAATGTATGCATATAATTGAAGGGAATGTAGAAGTTAATTATATGGGATCAAATGCTGAACGTCCACAATTTCTACAGAGAAAGAATAATCCCTTGTCAAACACATATAATCCTGGGTCGCGAAATCATCCAAACTTCTCTTGGAAAAATCCACCAGCACCACCAGGATCCCAGCAACAGGTGTCCCCTCAGCCACCAGCACTATCTACAGGAAAGTCTCCTTAGATGGAGGAGATGCTTACTTAAATGATGGCTAGTCAAGCATCTACCAACAAGAATTTGGAGCAATTTATGATTGGTTAGGCAACCATCAATAAAAATTTTGATCAATTTATGGCTAGCTAAATCACTACTAATAATGCTACACAAGCGGTTATTCGAAACTTAGAGACACAGATGGGTCGCTTAGCAAACATGGTGACTGAAAAGGTACAAGGTCAATTCCCTAGCAACACTGAAGTTAATCCAAAAGAAGGAGTTATGGCAATTACTTTCAGAAGTGGCAAGGAATTGAAGGAAGAAGTGAAGAAAAAAACTGAGGGTGGTAAGAAAAGTAAGGATGAGGAGAACAAGGAGATTCTAAAAGCTTATGGTAATACTGAAGGGCAGTCTCCTTCCACTGATGTGAAGTCATATGTGCCCCTTATTCCTTTCCCTCAGAGACTGCAAAAGAAAAGGCAAAATGCTAATTTTCAAAGGTTCCTGAATACATTTAAGAAGCTCTATATTAACATCACTTTTGCTAAGGCACTAGTGAACATGCCTTCATATGTTAAATGCCTCAAGGAGTTGTTGTTAAACAAGAAAAATTTGGAAGAATACACTCAGGTACCTTTGACTGAAGAGTGTAGCACCATCCTGCAAAGAAAGTTGCCTCCAAAGCTAAAAGATCTGGGGAGTTTTTCTGTTCCTTATGTTATTGATTCTCAACTAATTAATAATTGTTTATGCGATTTGGGAGCTGGTATTAATTTGATGCCTTACTCTTTGTGCAAGAAGCTTGAGGTCACAAATCTAACACCTACGAGTATGACTCTACTGCTAGCTAACAAGTCCGTAAGGCACCCAATTGGAATTATGCAAGATGTACTCGTCAAAGTGGGTAAACTGATTATTCCTGCTGATTTTGTGGTGTTGGATATTGAGGATGAACTAGGCGTTTCTCTAATCCTAGGAAGACCATTCTTGTCTACTGCGGGTGCCTTAATTGATGTGCCAAACGGGAAATTAACGTTTAGAGTCGGGGATGAAAAAGATGAATTTAATCTTACCACCTCTAACAATCCCACTTTTAAGGAAACTTGTTACAGCATAGCTATAGGGCAAAACTATCAAAGGCAAGAATTAGCATCTCCTCCCAGATCTTTAGATGTTGATAAAGGTCCAATTTAAAAGATTGTCAAAGAGGAAGCAAAGGTTAGGCGAAAAGTGGCACCTCCTAGTCCCCAAAAGAAAAAGAGCACTTGTGTAATCCGAACGGACTGGCTGGTACCCACCTTTATCATAAAAAGCCTCTCTAAGGGAAGGATGAAATTAAAATAGAGGAAAAAGCCGATTCCTGAATCTGAAGGGCTTAGATCAAAGCCTCTGGAGGATACCATCTCGTGATCTCCTAATTCGTCTGGCTATCGATGTTAAATTTAGCGCTTATTGGGAGGCAACCCAATATTATTTTTCTTCTTTTATTTTCTATTTTTGTTTTCTTGTTTTCTTGCTCTTATTACCCCAAACTCTTTCCCTCAAGACTTGTTGCAGGGCTGAATTGATTATGGTAAAAACAAGCTTGGAACAAATACAAGGGACTCGAAAGAACATTTCAAGTATCATCTATAAATCAGGGGAGTCACAGTCCCTTTATCTTTTATTTTATTCCTGCAACATTGAGGACAATGTTGGATCTAAGTGTGAGGAGAGTTTATTAGATGTTCTTAGTTGATCTATCTTAAGAATTGTGTTGATGTGCTAAAACTAGAAAATTTTTTCGCAAAATTATGTGCTTAATTGATTTTATTTAGATTTATTTTACTTATTTTTCTGAGCTAGTGGTTATGTTTGTCACCATAGGATACTCAATTGTTGTGCTTAATGGGGTAAGATAGTTAATTTACAAGTCAGGAACATGAGTTTTGAGACTATGAAATTGAGCACTATAACTTAGCATGTGATAGGTGTAGAAAAGTAACTGAGTTTGTAGAAAGATGGATTATACATTTATTTTTTAACTTGGGTATTTACAATCATTATGTATGAATTTATTATTTAGTTGGAGAGATGATTCAAGGTTTAAATGAAAAAAAAAGGTAATATATAAATCCACTCCACTGGCTTGAGCTATGCTTAGTAATCAGGGGGCTTCACCAAAAAGCATTGTCCTTCGTGTAAAACAGTGCGGTATGAGTTATGAGTGTGCCAAAGGCATCTTGGTGCAGCGGGTTATGTAGCTTGAGTAACCGGGGGTGCGCATCACAAATGTGAGATCTTCGCGTCAAAAGAGAGCATAACGGCCCAAAAAAAAAGCAAATAAATCCTTAGATAAAATTGAAGCACAAAGTGCGGGGAAATTAAATAAATAAATCCTTGTTGATCTCCATTGCACATGAGTTGAGTTGAGGTTTATGCATAACTGATTGAGGTATTTTAAGTTCTTAAATAAGTGTTGTAATTTTTCTTCTTCTTGCTTAATTGGCTGTCTACATTTGTCATATGCTAGGTATATACACACACACTAAAGTCTCATGGACTAATAGGAATGATAAGTGAATTGCTATTAAGCCTAATGTTTGATTTGTTGAGTACTCCTTTTATTTATATTGGTGACGGACTATCACTACTAAAGAGAAGTGAGTTTGATAAATCTAGAAAATAACTTTATGAGAGTAGTACAATTTTAGTCTTGCTTGAGGACAAGCAAATGTTCAAGTGTGGGGGGATTTGATATGTCCATTTTATACATATAAAATATCCATATTTAAGCTCTAAATTATATCTAAATATGTTTATATTGGTATATTTTAACATGATTTGACATATTTTTGTGTTTCATGACATTATAGGCTCATTTGGAAGCATTCGGAGCAAAAACGTTACAAATCATTCATGCCGAAAAGTTTCGACATTCTTTGGTATTTTGATCATGACTCTCACATACAAACTCCGATTGAGGTGATTTAATCTTTGTTGGAAATCTAAGACATAGAGCTACAACTTTTATGTTTTGAGTTTTCCCAAATTCCAATGCTATCATGATGAAAATCGAACTCAAAATATCAACATGAATTGATGATATGCACGATCCGTACAATAGTACCCACCCGGCGCCGGGTCAACGCAAATTTTGACGTTTTTATGCATTCTAGAAGCACCTAGCACCATATTAATTGATTTTATGGTCACCCGGCACCGGGTCATGCAACAGGGGTCCTTAGAAACACGTTTTTGACGTGTTTTCATGATAATTAGGGCTTTTATGGGCTTCTAAAATTTTTCTATATAAAGATACATGATAGAAACACAACAGGGAGATTGAGAAACGCACTTAGTAGTCAGAGAACACAATTCTAAACGCATCTGGGAGCAACTAGAAGTAACTTATAGAGAGAGAGCAAGGAGATTTGGAGAGTATTAGTGATAGATTTATTCTTCTCTAATACAACTCTATTTTCTTATTATTTTCACTATGATTTGGAATTTTAGTTATGATTTAATTTCTATTTTCATGAGTAACTAAATTTCCCAGTCGGGGTAGGGATGTAGCCTGACTGGGATGTATTGGATTTGTTTCTCTAGTTAAGACTCTTTGATTTATTCTTCAAGTTATATTTAATTTATCTTTTTATTATATTTATCTCTTTTGTTCATTCATGTTAATTTTATGCTTGATCATCATAGAATCTAATTAATGGGTAAACTTGATAGACTGAGAGGTGAAGAGTGAACCTAGATTTAGAGATATAAGCATGAATAACTAATCTAGAGATAGAATTAGAAATTCATGGTGATATATGTTGTAGTTTTCAATGTTTAATTAGAAAATTTAGTTGCACGAGAGCTAATTGAATCCTAATTAAATTAGAACTAATTGACCGAGAAGTAATTAGGATGCTTTAGAAATAATAGTCACTATAATTATATAGAGTCCAACTAAGAAATAAAATTTAATTATCTCATAAGGTGAAACCTGATCCCTTGACGCTTCTAGAACTGAATCAAAACTCAAACATTATTTTATTTCCTAGTTTTTTTTATCTTTTTAATTGAATTATCAATTTGATTATCAATTAATTTTTGGGATTAAAAGTTTGGACTATAAATTTACTATCTCCCTTAGGTTCGACCTCTGGAATACTCCGGAGATATTTTTATTACTGCGATCAACTCTGTATACTTGCAAGATCCTGATCAGAGAACATCAAGGATAAACAAGGTTCATAGAGAAAAACATTGTATAATAAATGTTCATTACAAGTACATAGGCAAAATCATAGCAAACCAACCAAAATAAAACAACAAGACATTAATGCACAGCAACAAAATAGGTTAAGTCTCGTTCTCCTTAGATTTCTTCTTTGAAGAAGTAGACTTCTTTTTTTTCTTAGATTTTCTCTTTTTCTTCTCTTTCTCTTCATTTTCTTTCTTCTTTTCTTTTTCCTTATCCTTTTCTGTTTCTTCTCTCTCCCCATTTTTGTCATCAGCAACAGGGGGGATTTGAGCAACACCAACATCTATCCTGGCAATGTCCTAATCAAGTTTGGCCTTCTATTCCCTAATTCTTTAAAGTCTTTCATCCAAAAAAAGAGGAAGGGTGGATGGTTGGGTCAGAACAGTGGATACTGGGATTGGCCAAAATGGCATACTTGCAATAGCAAGAGGAACAGAAGGAAATATAGGAATATACTGAATGTTGGGCATCACAGGAGGAGGGGAGACAGTAAGAAGTGGTGCACGAGAGGGTTCAGAATCAGAGGGAAGGGTGATGATTTCCTGCACAGCAGACTCAGCAAGATAAGTGATGCCTTTAAATGAGATAGGATCAGGGAGAGGAAGAAAGAGAGCATTAATCTCTTATCTTTGGTGATGAAGATAGATTTGGTGAATGAAATCACCTTCAGGCAAGAGAACTAAGGCTCTGCTTGAATCATGAATAGCTTCTTCCTCAAGACCATAGTCCAGGTTAGGACCTAGGTCCTCTGATAGGGCAGGTGATTATGCAAAAGCAGTTGGTTTAGTGTAAGTAGGAGGTGGTGGTTGGATTGGGGAAGAGGAAGGCTAAGGAATACCATAAGCAAGTTGCAGGAGTTTCACCTCTTGGGTGAGACTTTCAAATTTAGTCTCAAATTTCTCCTGCATCTCAACAATGAGATACCCAAGATTAATCACATCTTCTCTATGCTCTTTCCTGGTAGCCATGGTAATCTGGGACAGGTTTTGATACAGTGAAGGAATGTCTGAGGGAGTAGGAAGGTCAGTGGCTGGGATTTCATCAGGTTTGCTCTAAGTAGGAGAAGGTATATAAGGCTCAGGTTGCATGGATTAAGGTGGTTCAGAGGGTATGGATGGAGAGGAACTGGAATCACTAACTGTAAGACTCTTTGAGGCAGTTGTGGACTCAGACCCTTCTTCAGTATCCCTCTTCTCGTCAACCCATTTGCCATTCTCCAGGCTCATTCCCATCTTCTACAGGACTTTCTCACTTAATTCTTCTAGAAGTAGTGTAGGCCCTCTTTTCAATGTGCAATATGTTATGAAACTTCATGATTTTGGTGATAATATGTCCAAATGGCAACTGTGAGTCCTGTTTATAAGTCCTTGCCTTCCACATCCTCTATAGAATGATATCCACCACATTCACTGGTTTACCCTTTATCAACAGTAGCATGACTTGGAATTCTTCTCTGGACAGATAGTTGAAGCCTCCACTCTTGTTGAAGAACCTGCGTGAGATAATATAGTGAAGAATCCTGTTCTCAACAATTAAAAGAGTTAGGGAAATTTTTCCTTCAAAAGGCACATTTTGTCTTTGCCTAAGCAGCCTTGAGACTATTGCGCTCCATTTTTAATTGGCTTCATCCCTATTGTCTTCATTTGCAGCTTCATTTTTAGGGGGATACTTTAAATTCTCAATGTTCACCCTTATTCCTCCAATAGGTAAACTCAGAATCTCATACAGCAAGTTAGGGTGCAGGGTAATCCATCTCTTTCTCAATCTTACTTCATACACCTTTGTGTCATGGTTAATTCTCAGAGAATTATACCAAGCATGTGCAACCTCTTAATCATAATCCTCCTTTAACTCTATCAATCCCCTATAGTTCTCTAATAGCCCAGCAGAATCAAATTTGTTTCTTACAAGAAATTCGTCTATTCTCACAAAATAAGGCTTGACTACCTTAATCAGTCTCATACGATTCTTCTAAAATCCTTATACTAATCAGCTCATCTGTAATTAACGCTTCCTCAGATTCAGTAGCAGAAGAACTTATGTGTGTGCCAGCCTGAGGTTCTGATTCAAGAATTTTCTTTGGCTTTGTTGTTCTTGGCTTCTTCATTGGAATACTGGCCCAGCTTCAGCTTTTCTCTTCCCTTTACTGGGTGATTTTAAAGCATATTTTGATTTCACATTACGCTGTGGATGTCCCCCTTTATTGCCACCCTTAGTATTTTCCATATCAGTGATTCTAGATGATTTGGGAAGGTAAAAGAGGTTTAGAATTGACCAAAAGGTGTTTTGAGAGCAGGAAATTGAATGGGTTTTTGGACATTTTGAAAAGCTTGAGGAGTGTGATTGGAGGTTTTCAAGATAGGGTTAGGTTTTCCGTACAAGGTTCTGTTGAAAACCATAGAATCCTATATATAGTCTCAAGGTTATGTGCATAACCTCTAGAGGTTATACGGATAACGAGCTTTAGGAAATGTAAGAGAAGTCATAGAGTGCTAGGTTATGCTGATAAGGTCCTTAGGTTGTCCACATAACCAACTTGAGACAAAGGGGAGAAGAGAGAAGTTATCCAGACAAGCCTACCACGTTTTCATGAAAAGGAATTTCACACACGGTACAGAGAAAATTGGTAAACAACAAGTTATCCAGATAACCTTGTCTCCTTATACAGATAACATTCTTACTTTAGGAACCTCTTCTCTGGGAGTAACATTATGCAGATAAGGTAAGCAGGTTATCCTGAAATCGAATTTCACAAAGCATATACAATGAAGCAAACAAGGTAGGTTATGTGCATAAGTTGGAGACCTTATCCGAATATCAAGTTTCACATAGGCCAGAGGTTCACAAAATGCCTCATTTTCATGAAAATCTTCATACCTTATGCGAATAACCTCAAATATAGAGACTATGCACACCAGAAAATCAACTCGTTTTCAGCATAATGCTATAAGGTTATGCGGATAACCAAATTTAATAAGCTCATAACCACCTACTGATAGTCGTGTTATCCCCATAAGCCTCTTCTTTTCACCATAACTTCATTCTAATGTGCAGGATACTTTATTTCATCTGATTTTGAATATTTCAATTTAAGAAGCACCTATAAAACAAACTCCTAGATACTCTGATACTTAAGTTAGTATTATTATTGACTGAATTATAATCTAAAGAAGGATTTCAGAAAATACTTACAATTCATTAGGATTTACCATGTCCAATTCTTTTCTGATTTTTCATGTCTATCTTCTACAAGTGGGTTTGTCAATATGTTAGCAAGTTGATCTTCAATAGGAATAAATTCTAGCTTGACATCACATTTCAAAACATGATCTCTTATGAAGTGATGTCTTACTTTAGTGTATTTTGTCCTTGAATGCACAACAAGATTCTTTGAGATGTTGATGGGACTCTGATTATCACACATTATTGGGATTTCCTTTATCTCAATCTCAAGGTCTTCAAGTTGTTGCTTCATTGAAAGGACTTGTGCACAGCAACTCCCTGCTACTATATACTCAGCTTCAGTTGTGGAGAGTGCTACATTGTTTTGCTTTTTATTGAACCATGACACTAGAGAGCCTCCTAGAAATTGGCATGTACCACTTGTGTTCTTTCTATCAGTCTTTGATCCAGCAAAATCTGCATCTGTATAACTTACGAGTTCTTCTCCAGTACCTTTTGGATACCAGAGACCCATTTGAGATGTACCCAGCAAGTATCTGAAATTCCTCTTTACAGTTGTTACATGGGACTCTTTAGGACATAATTGGAACCTAGCACACATACAGACACTAAACATGATGCAAGGCCTACTAGCAATTAAATACAGCAAGCAACCAATCATCCTCCTATATTGAGTTATATCAAAGAGTTTTCCTTCTTCATCTATGTCAAGCTTAGTTGCAGAGGCCATAGAAGTTCCCATAGGTTTAGCATGTTCAATTCCAAACTTCTTTAGCAGCTCCTTGAGATATTTTGATTGATTGAAAAGATGTTATCATCACATTGTTTGATTTGCAATCCAAGAAAGAAGTTCAGCTCACCCATCATTGACATCTCAAACTCACTCTGCATTAACTCAGAAAAGTTCTTTCACAAAGATTCATTAGTAGCACCAAATATAATGTCATCAACATAAATTTGTACAATAAGTAAATCTCTATTTTCTCTTTTAGTGAACAAAGTTATATCAACTTTTCCTCTTTTAAAACCTTTTTCAATCAAAAAATTACTTAGTCTCTCATACCATGCTCTAGGAGCCTATTTTAACCTATATAAAGCTTTCTTTAGTTTATATACATAATTTGACTTAGTTAAGTCCTCAAAACCTAGAGGTTGATTAACATAGACCTCTTCCATGATATACCCATTCAGAAAAGCATTTTTCACATCCATTTGATAGAATACAATATCTTTCATGCAAGCATAGGTTAAGAGAATCCTTATTGCTTCCAATCTTGCAACTGAAACAAAAGTTTTCTTATAATCAATACCTTCTTCCTAATTATATCCTTTAGCCACTAATCTAGCTTTATTCTTTATTATTGTTCGTGATTCATCAAGTTTGTTCTTAAACACCTATTTGGTTCCAATAATAGGATGGTTTTTAGGCTTAGGCACTAGATCTCAGACTTGGCTTCTTTCAAACTAATTAAGTTCTTCTTGCATAGCTAAAACCCAGTATTCATCAGTTAAAGCCTCTTCAGTACACTTAGGTTTAGTTTAGGAAATAAATGCACAATTATTCATTTGATCCCTAAATTGTTTTCTAGTTTTAACTTTCTCTTGAACATCCTCAATTACTTAATCAACTGGATGATTCCTTTGATATCTCCAAGCTCTAGGGAGTTCTTGAGATACTTTCTCATTTATTTCACATTCATTATCTTTCTCCTGAATATCTTCCTCTACATCAGCAGATTCAGATACTTAAGGAGGTTCAATTTTATTTTCTACTGATACATTCAAATTCTTGAAGCTGGAAATTAGATCATCCTCATCTCTAGCATGCTTAAACATAGTTTCATTTTCAAGAAAGACAACATGCATAAATTCTTCAATAGTTCCAGACTTCTTGTTGAACACCCTATATGTTTTACTTCTATTTGAGTAGTCAAAAAATATACCTTCATCTAGTTTGGCATCAAACTTACCCAGATTGTCTTTGTTGTTGTTGTGGACATAGCAAGTGCATCCAAAGATGTAAAGATAAGAGAGGTTGGGCTTCCTTCCTTTGTATAGCTCATATGGAGTCTTCCCTAGCATGGGTCTGATGTATGCTATATTCATCAAGTAGCATGTTGTGTTTACTGCATCAGCCTAGAATTGCCTAAGCAGTCCTTTTTCATTCAACATTGCACGTGCCATCTCCTCCAACACTCTATTCTTTCTTTCTACAACTCCATTTTGTTAAGGTGTTCTTCGGTTGAGAATTTGTGCTTCACCCCGTTTTCATCACAATAGTCAGCAAATTTTGCATTTTCAAATTCACCTCCATGATCTGTTCTAATACATACAATGGAGCAACCTTTCTCATTTTAGATTTTCTTAGCTAAGATAAAAAAAAGCATAATATGTTTCATCTTTAAAGTGAAGAAATAAAGTCTCAATGAATCTAGAATAATCATCTATCATAACAAGTACATATAAATTTCCACCAATACTTTTAGTACGATTAGAACCTATCAAATCCATGTGAAGTAATTGTAGAGGTCTTGTTGTAGAAACAATGTTTTTGGTATTGAATGAGAACTTTCTTTGTTTCCCTTTAAGGCAAACATCACATTCTCTATCCTTTTCAAACTTAATGTTGGGTATACCAAGCACAAGTTCATTTTTGATGAGTTTATTCAATTGATGCATGCCAACATGTGCTAATCTATTATGCCACAGCCAACTATCATCATTTTCACTTATTAAGCATATAGAGTCGAGAGAAGGCAATTCATCTAAATCAATAGTATAATAGTTACCATCTCTTTCTGCCTTGAGAATCACTTTATGGTTACTTTTTCTGATGACTAGGCAGTAGTTGGAATCAAACTGAACCCAGTTGCCTTTATCACAGGTTTGACTTACACTCAACAAGTTGTGATTGAGTCCTATTACGAACAGGACTTCTTCAATTGATGTTTCTAGATTTCTTCCAACAATTTCAATTCCAACTATCTTGTCAGACTAGTCACCACTGAAAGTAACATTTCCTCCTTTCTTATCTCTCAGCACAATGCATTTTTCTATCTCCAGTCATGTGTCTTGAACAAGTACTGTCCATGTACCATTTGTTACTTTTCTTAGCCTTGAGACACACCTGCAAAACAAGTTTCAGTTCTTTCTTTTAGGTACTCATATTTGCTTGGGTTCTTTCTTGTTAGTGGAGAAATCCTTGGGAACCCATTTCATCCCATTACCATTTCCTTCCTTCCTGAATATATAGTTAGAGGACATATAACCCTTTTTGTTACAGAAGTGACAAGTGGAGAAAAGGCTAGAGGAAAGAGATGCATATCTGAAATAATGACTATAATATTTATTCTTTTGATTTCTAAGAGCTGGGAATGACTTTATATTCTGAGTTATTTTAACGCTATTAGCATGCACAAAGTTTCTCAAGTAAAGGTTTTGTTTCTTGGTTTTCAATTTCTCCTTGACCTCACATGGGTCATATCCCAGACCAGTTTTGTTCTGACTTATAATTTGGTTTCCCAATAATACTTTCAGCATGTCCTCACCTCTAGTGAGTTTAGTCAAACTCTTCTTCTTGTTAAATGAAGCAAATTCCTTAAGAGCCTTCAGCTTCCCTTTGTATTCTTCAAGACTCCCAAAGAGGGCTGTCACAAATGTCATATATTCCCCCCTGGCTTCCTCTATTGCAGTCACATTCGGTTGCCACTCAATGGGCAAAGCTCTGAGAATCTTTCTAACTTTCTCAAACTGGGTGTATTCCTTTCCAAGGCTCTTTAGCTAATTCACAATGAGGGTGAATCTCTTCGCTAGATCCTTGATATTCTCACCCTCTTTCATCTTGAAGCTTTCATATTCTCCAATGCACGTATTCAACTTATTTTTTTGTCACACCGGTTGACCCTTCATGAGCGATCTCCAAAGTGTCCCACATGCCTTTGACCGTTGTACATTGGGACACTATGTAGAACTCATCTTGATTGAGAGAACTGACCAGACAATGCTTTGCTTTAAAGTTGAGAATGATTCTCCTATCCTCCTCGTTCCATTCCTCTTCAAGTTTATCTTTGTATTTCCCATCATCTTGTAGTTTCATCGGAACAAAATCTCCTTTTTGGATAACCAACCAAATATCCAAATCAATGGATAGAAGGTAAATCTACATCCTTATCTTCCAATACCCATAATGTTCTCCATTGAAACCAGGAGGTCTATTGGTGTTGTTTCCTTCCGGAAGGATGCCTTCACCAAAGCCAGTCATGTCTTCTCCCAGATTGTTAGATCCTTTAACTAAGAATCTGAGCTCTGATACCACTTGTTAGCTTAGCTGGCTTCCCAAGAGGGGGGTGAATTGGGAAGATTGAAAGTTTACTGTGAAGACAAAATACAATAGTGATACTAAAAAGGTAATTGAAAATAGAGTATAAGAAATAAAGAGCAAAGCGAAGAGAACTCAGTAGTTTATCCTAGTTCGATCTATTCTACTTGACCTATGTCCAGTCTCCAAGCCATCATTGGGGATTTTTTCCACTATCTCTTAAAGGATTTGAATGGGTTCTTGCAATGACCGTAATACAACACCAGCCCAAACTTTGGACTGAAACAATTTCTCTCACTCTTCTCACTCAAGAGTAAGACAATCTCCCTTAGTGTAATCTCACACAAAGTACTCTCTCTACAAGTGTGTAGATATTTTACAGAATGAAAACTCTCTCTAAAGAGTATATATGAAAGTTGAGATACAATGAATGAGCAAAATAGAGGGTAGGTAAGCTTTGAATGAATCAACGTAGTGCTTTTTGTTATTCGGATAACTAGCTAGGTTATGCGGATAACATACTACCCAGAATGACTAAGTTTTAGCTCAAAATCATTTTCCTAAAAACTCACTCAGTTATTAGGATAACATTAAGTTTTTCTCAAACTAAGTTTTTGTGAAACTTAGGTTATCAGGATAACCTCCCAAGGTTATGCGGATAACCTATTTACCCAAGGAAAGTTCAAATATTCTGAAATATAGGTTATGCGGATAACCTCCCTTGGTTATGTGGATAACTTGTTTATCTGAGGAGTCCAAGTGCTCTGTGACGTGTTATGCGGATAACCTCCCTAAGTTATGCAAATAACGGGCTGTACAATATCACTTTTCTTCACTGTTCACTTCGTTATGTGAATAAGGTGCCTATTTTATCAGGATAACCTCTTGAGAACTTAGTCTTCAAGCTATGTTATGCGAATAACCTTAATTCATTTTCATGAAATTAAAGAATGGACTTTGAAAAAACTTTAAGATTGAGTCTTTATCCCTATAACCTTCATTGATTATGCTAATAAGGCGAAATATTTTCTTGAAAACAAGGTAAACACTTAGAACCTATCCTCATAAACTAGAACATGTTCATGAAAACTAATTGAATACTTAGAATCATTTTGACATTGAAGCTTTATGCTTATGAGATACTTCTTTTCATGAAAACCATTTTGAAATCATGAGCTAATCATTAATCATTTAGTTAGTTATCTCATTTAATGTTAAGTGAATTGAAATTCAAAGCTTAACTACCTTCTTTTACAAATAGTTTCCTAAAATATGTGAAACAACTCTTCAATCTCCAGGAAACTCCAACTTTGTTCATTATTTCTTTTGTGTTCCTTTGATATTAGATTTCCAAGCTCATTTGTTTTAGAATCATCAAAACATCTGAATTAACACTATAGTGGCCATATTTTCCACACTTGAAACATATAAGATGTAATCCCTCATATTCCCCTACTCTCTTCTTCCCAAAGATAGTAATGCCTGATTTTAACCCCTTATGTAAATCAAGCTCAACACAAGTCCTGGCAAATCTTCCTCGGTCAATCAGGTGAATAATCACATCCACCTTTAGAGTCTTTCCAATCATTTCACCAATTCTACAAAGGCTGGCCGTATTGAAAAATTCAAGAGGTAAAATAGGTATTCGTACCCAAGCCGTTATCTTCCTCTGACACTCCGCACTCCAAGGATCAAAGTTCGGTCTCCATCGTTGTAGTAGCAAGTAACGGTCTGCAATCATCTAGGGGCCCTCTTGATATATATACTCCATATCTTCCTCATCTTCAAAGGACACAACAAAGAAACCATTATCCAAGTCTCTCGTTTTGAACGTCTTCTTTATTTGCCACAACCGTTCCAGACTGTTCTTCATCCCTCTCCACGGTATCGTTTTTCCCAGTAGTTTTATGATCAAGGATTTTCTCCATGGAGCACACCATGATTTGTATTCCTCTCGAGTCACCACTAAGGTCGGATAATCATCATCATCCCTCTCAGTACTGGTTCCATCCCCAACCTCATAGGACCCCTTGTCTCCATTACTGAAAAAGTTTTTCAGGCCTTCTATGTGCTCTTTCCATTCATCATCAAAATTACCACTCCCCTTACGATCCTTTGGAGAGCTTGCAAACTCAAGGCCAACAACCTTGTCTTTAAAGGACATCGTTTGCCCTGTATCAATGTTCTAATTCCTAGCAATCTCCCCTTCTCCCCCGGGTTTCACCTTCTTACTGTTTCGAGCCTCCAAGGCCCCTTCCTCCGAGCCCCATGCTTTCTCCGATGAACCCATTTTTTCCTTTTAGATTTAAAAATTTAGGGATAACCAACTTCTAATATAAGGGTATTTATGAAAAAAAAAATTAATGTTCAAGAGTTTTGTAATGTGACTTCTATTTAAAATCATTTAAAAAAATGTGACCTACAATAACAACCGGAAAGAATGAGGAAGTCAGCAAAACTTTGATTGGTAAAATAATAATAATAATAATAATAATAATATAATAATAATAATAATAATAAGTGAAGAGGAATAGCATGCTTGGATCATTTACGCTTTTAATAATTTGCAGGCCAACATCTCGCTTAACTTTTATAATCACATTATGGTTCGTTTCTCTCTCTACAGATTACAAGTGTGAAGAAGAGTCAATCTTATTCCTAGTTTGAACTAGCTTGGGAATATGTTCAACCATTACAAATGATAAAAAGGAGAAAAGTATAATAATGAATTATAACTAGATATTGGGCTATTGCATTAATTATACGAAGTTTGAAAAATAAGTCACACTATTTATGACTTTGTGAATTATGGCACATATTGAATATTGGATGGTAGCCTTTTCTACTGAAATCCTGGTAGAAGATTAAGCTCTATCCATCTTGATTTTTCCAAGAAAAGTTTGGAAGATTTCTCAATTTTAGATTATAAGTAATAGAAAAAAGATCATTTTTCCTTTGTAGAATCTACAGATACTCAACATTGGAACCCATATGATTGACTTCTCCCTGAACTACATAAACGCAGGCTTTAATGGTATGGTCAGAACCACCACACACAGCACATAACTCTTTAGGATTCTATGTACTAGCTTGCTGAGGATATCAATGTGCTGATTTACTTTCTCTTTGAGCAATCACATCAGGGCGATCATTAAATTCATTCACTTGAAACTTTCTACCTCTCACGCCCTGTTGTCTAGTTTGAACTGTCACTCTCTCATAGATATTCATCATTTCTGCTGTAGTAACAGTGCCTTCGCCAATAGCTATGCCCTCCAAAGATTAAGCAGCTCGAGATAGTGCATTATAAAAAATCTGAGCAATCATCATATCGCTAAATCTATGATGTGGACATTGATTCAGAAGCAGCAGTCTCATAATAAGGTTCACCATCTAGCTCAACAAAGTTGTAAATTTTATCTTGCAATTCCAGAGTCCTTTGTGGAGAATAGAATTTTGTAATGAAAGCATCATTGATTTCTCTCCACGTAGTTAAAGAACCTTCAGGAAGTGTGAGAAGCCATTATTTTACTTTATCCTTCATGCATAAATTGAAGCACCACAATTTGAGTTCCTCTTTAGTTATATTAATATGAGAAAGCTAATTTCCCATATTATAGAAATCCTTAAGGAATCCAAGCGCATCTTCACCTCCCAACCTATGAAACTAGGGAAGAGAGTTCAAATGAATTGTTTTAAACTCATCTAACATTTTGACTCAGTCTGATACATGATGGGCTACCAAAAATTGCTGGTTTGTTAGCATCTCTCCAAAGTAGATTAACTTGATCCTCAACAGGTATTTCTTCATTAACCATCTCGCACCTCCTTCCAGCTCTATTCTCCCTGCAAGAACGTTCAATTCCAAGATTAATAGCAATTAACTTAGAAGTACTATTAAGACTTTTAGATCTTAATAACATGTAACAAAGATGTGAAGAAAAAGACTATTTTTTAAAAGAAATAATAAATGACTAAAAATAATGAACTAATAAATCTATTATCCTCCCTGACAATGGAGCCAAAAACTTGATCGGGTCTTGCAAGTATACAAGATTAATTGTCGTAATAAAAAATTTGGAGTATCCTGGAGTCATACCAAAGGGAGGTTATGAAATCCATCAGTCCACAAACTTTTAATCCCAAAAGTAAATAATAATTAATTTGGGAAAATCAAATTAAAAAGGAAGGAAACAGCAAATAAACACAATGCCTAGATTTAATACAGTCACTAGTAATGTCAGGGGATCGAGGTTCACCTATTAAGATAAATTAATTCACCTTCTTGATTAAACTCTATGCAATTATAGTAATAATTGTATCTATTATATCTTAATCACATCTCAGTGTATTAATCCGTGTTTAATTAGAGTTGAATTTCCTCTCACACAATCCACTCATCTAACCAAACCATAAAGCTACAACCTAAGTGACCTTAAATTCCTAGATCTATCTTTTGTTATCTACATTTGTCTTCCTAAGTCTAGGCTCACTCTTCTCCTTTCGGTTCTTGAAGTTCAATCACAAAATCAATAGTAAAACAAAGAAAATAAATATAATTGAAGAAATTATAGAAATCAAATATATATTTAAAGCTCAAATCTCAAAGTCATAATAAAAAAACATAGAATTGAGTTAATTCCAATTAGGCAACATCCCTACCCTTGACTTGAAATTTAGCAATTCATAGAAGTAATCATCTCAATACAATAATAATCTCAAATCATAAAGCAAAAACTACAAAAGAGAAAGGTAGGAAAAAAAACTCAAAGGTTGCTCTAGAACTCCCTCAATCTTCTACTCTCTCTATTTTCTGATCACTTCTAGTTGCTCCAAAAGCTTCAAAATAGTGTTCTCTAGCCTCCGGGTGCTCAACTAGATGTGTTTTAATGTTTCCCTTGTATCTCATTATATAAAGGAGGTCCAAAAGTCTATAAAAGCCCGTAAAATCATGAAACCGCTTAAAGAGCATGTTGTTATATAGTGACAACTTGGCACAGTATCCAGTTTATTTATCCACCTAGTGTTGGCTTTAATGCGTCTCTCTTCCAGCACCACGAGACCACCCAGCGCCGGATCTATTTATTTTATCCCAACCGACGCCAGGTCCATACGTAAATTGAGTTGTTTCTTACCTCCTCACCTATGGCCAGGTGAGGACATTAGTTGGGAATGGATGAACTCACTTTGGTACATTTTGCTCTAACTTTTTGGCTTTATATAACTCAAAATCCTCATAAAAATTCCTATAATGCAAATATATTCTAAGTTATGCAGAATCATGCAAAAAATAACAAATCACAATATTTTGAGATGAAAATAGATATTAAATGTGGGTATTTTATAAGCATGAAATAGACACATCAATATGAGTTACCAAACTTAACTATAGTGATTAGAGTTTTTATTTTAGAGCCAGTCAAAGTTTGATCAAAGAAGGGTATTTTAGTTAACTTCCTATAAAGCCTATTTTCTAGCTATTTTCTTAAGAATTTTTAGTGCTTTCTTTTGCATCATTTAGAGAGTGTTTTCCCCTTAATTTTACTGATAAATTTCATGATTACTCATGCTCAAATCATACTTGAATTGATTTTATAATTTTAGACAAAATTTTATATCATTTATGGTACATGGTTCTATATGTCACATCTTGATTATTTTATGTAACATCTTTTGGTAGGTCTTTGGGAATAGATGTGTTGACAAGCTAATAGGCTAAGAGAGGACTTAAATTGCAAGAGGGAAGTAGGCCCATAAGTCCACACAAGCCACCTAATATCCTAGTCACCATTCATTAATCCAATTAAACACCTTTCATGGAAAATGATCTCCATACTCTTTTTAAAGCCCTCAACACTTACCCTAACCCATTTGGGCATCATTATTCAGATTTGGAACAGAAGGATTTTCATCTCCCTCTCACTTTTTCCAGCTTCCATTCGTTCTTCATCTTTTCCTCTCATTTTCTCTCAATGTCTCACACAATCCTCCAATCAGTTACCATTTTTTCTTCTTTTCTTCCATTTTCGGCTCATTCCTTCTATTCTCTCCACTTCATTTCACTTTTATCTTGAACTTCTAGACCTAGGCAAGTGCAGAAAGCTGGAGGAAGAAGCTAGGGTTCGAATTTCTTGGAGAATCCCTCACATTGGAACCAATTGCTACTATCTTCACTTTTCTTCTATGAATTTGGTTCTTGCTTCTTCTTTTCTTGCCCTGGATGAAATTTTGATGATGGTAGCTTGAGATTGAAGTGGTGTTCTGCGATGGAGACAGAGAAGAAGCCATGAAGAGCATTGAATTCATTGACTACAAGGGGATTTTCTCACTTTCTTCTTATTTTCTTAGCTAGATTGATTTTACTTTTGATTTTTGGATTGGATCTTCATGCTAGGATTATAGTTTGAAATTAATTTAACTACTAGACATTGGATTGAATTTGATCAATTCTATTTGAGAGAGTTTATCTTGATGTAATTGGATTGGTACTTTGTTGCTAAAGTCATATATAATTTTTAGCCAACATTGTCTTGTCTTCAATGGTAGTTTAGCTATCTTAATTGCATAGTTAGTGAATTGGGATGGTTAAATTATTGTTTTGGATTAGTTATATGATTGGTTTGTAATGGTTTTGGGCTATAATGATCAATGTATGACAATAGAATTGAAGGAAATCCAATTGCACAGTTTAGGATTTAATATAATGAAACACCTACCAAATGTTTGAATAAATGTCAGAGAAATTTATGTGTTGTAATGATTGAATTCTCACACTTGGATTAAGGAACATTGGTTGGGCTTAGTATTCTCACTTTATTAAATCAATTTTCTTACAAAATCCCTTGTAGAATCATTTAAGCTCTTATGATTGGGAAATTCTCTATTGACATTGGAGAGCATCACTTAATTGACATTGCATTCAAATTCTTTTCCTACCACTTCCCAAACTTCAAATCCTTCATTTCTTTTGTTAATTGTTCTATTTTGCATTTCAAATTTTCTTTTACTTGAATTGAACCAAAAAGCCCCAAATTTGCATTGCATTTAGTGTAGAATTGATTACATTTTTAGATAAATATTCTTTAAGCTTTCTTAATCATTTCCATTTGTTTCTCCTTTGTGACCATGACCTAAGTTGGACCACTATGCTATAGTACTTCCACTTAGTTATTAAATTGATACCCTCATGACATGGGCTGTCAGCAATATCTGATAAAGAGCCTTAAAGATGGGACTTATACTAGGCACCAGATCAATAGAAAGTTCTAGCTCCTACTTAGGTGGCAACCTAATAATCTCCTTCAAAAATACCTCAAGATAGTCATAGACAATCGAGATCTTCTCCAATTCTTTCACTTCCGCTTGTATGGAAAAGAAAACCAAGAATCCTTGACATCCTTTGCACAAGTACTTCTCTGCCTGAGCAACAAAAAGATGGTGTCCCTCTGCATCACATAGAGAACAAGGAATGTTCATCGATAATGACACCATCTTCCTAGTACAATCTAGGATGACATTGTTCACCTCCAACAAATCCATGCAAATAATAATATTAATGCCTTGCAACAGTAGGCATACCAAATCCAAGGCACTACTTTAATTTTCAAAGTGCACAATACAATATAGATAAATGTAAGTGGTCCTCACCGAAACTCCCATAGGTCTAGAGACAGACAACACAAAAGGCAACTCAATTGCCACCATACCCAGTCTTCGAGCACAATCAAAAAACAATGAAAGAAGGCGATACACTAAAATCAAACAATGCATGTATAGTGAAACCATTGTGTTTTAGAATACCTTGAATCATATTTGGTGCCGCATCTGCCTCCTACTAGGATATGGCAAAGACCCTGTCAAACACTGTCAACTTCTTCACAAAACCCTCATGTGTTGGAGCACTACATCAATGAGAGATGTGGCTTAGCTTCCCACAATTATAGCAAATCAAATAAGGTCATTGTGCTCCATGACACTTCTCACATGTAGTCGGGGTACTGGCTAAACTAGGCTGCATTAACACCGAATCCCTTCTCTTCGAGACATTATGGCTAAAGCTACTATTGCTGAAACCGCCTTACTAAACTAACCCTTCTTCTTCCAAGAACCCCTACTGTTACTATTACTAGAACCACTTCTCTTACTAACTCTACTAGTAGCCCTCAAGTGAGAAAAGGCCCTAAACATAGAACTCTTCTTCTCTTCCTCTATTTCTCGAATCCTCTTGGCCACCACTTGGATCTTTGCACATAGATCCTTACAAGATGTATAATCAACAATGAATAAATGCTCTCAGAAGGGGGTGCATGCTCTCCAATAAGAGCTGTGCTTTCCACCTATCATCTGGGCATTCTTCAAGTAGGTGGAATACTTTGCCAAGTCAAGGCACCTGTCAATAAATTCATCCTCTAGACAATTCCCTTACTAGAAAGCTAAGAACCCTACCTCTTTCCAAATCATCAAAGTACGAGGAAAATAATGAGTAAAGAATCTCTCTTTGAACTGCTCCCAATTCAAACGAGATCCTGTGGCCTCAACACCAGGCCTCACACTCTTCCACCACTACTTGGCCTTTTTCTCCAACTTAAAAGTCGCCAGTTGCACCCTTTGCTCTGAGGTGTAATCCAGTACTCCAAAAATAGTCTCTAATTGATCAATTCACTTCTCAGCGGCCACTAGGTTGATCTGTCCTTCAAAGGCAGGCAAATTGAACTTTCTGAAGTCTTTCAACTGCTCAGAGATACCTCCTCTATCCACCCTCGGGACTTGGTTCTGATTTCCTGAACTACCATCCCATGCAACATCCAAATCCACAAACATATCAGCCTCTTCATTAGTGTCATCAAGCTCTTGATGGTCCAAAGCTTAGACTATCAAAAATAACAAATTCTTCCAAAATGACATTGGTAAATAGGGAGATAATCAAGACACCTTGTGATTTCTTCCAATCATTATACTCTAAGGATGTCTCTAAGGCGAAGGGTGCTAGACTCTCGTATCATTTCCCTCTTTCCTACTCTAAGGGAGTTTGACTTGGCATTCATTCAAAGAGAGGTAACTGATAAGGAGATTAAAAATGCTTTGTTTGCTATGAGAGCCTTCAAGGATTCCCAGATGGTCTCCAAGCACACTTAGGGGGAATAATCTGCTCTTTTTATTAAGGATACTTTTCAGGATCCCCTCAAAATTAAAGAGGTTAATCACACCAACATTAACAACCCATTTCTCTAAAAGAATTTTGACCCATCTCATTAACAAAAATTATTGCCAATAGATTGAGGAATCATAAGGCTTTCACCCCCTCAATGTGGTTTTATATCAGGAAAATGAAGACAAGGTAGTGATAATGTGATTGTTGCTCAGGAAGCAATCCACTCAATGAGAATGAGAACCAGAAAATGGAAGAAAGGATTTGTAGCAATCTTATGACGATCTTCATTGGGAATTTATGAAGGAAACCCTTCTCTACATTGGTTTTAATGATGATTTCATGAATGGTGAAAATTTCGGAGTGTCTGAACCTTCAAGAGGTATTAATAAAGGAGATCTGTGTTATGTATTAGGCAAGGAGTTGTTGGCTTAACTCCTTTACTCTTATTTTATGTTTATAAGAACTGTTTGTAAAATTTTTATGTCCATTTAATTTGTTTCTTTCCAAAACGGATGTAAGTACTATCAATAAGTCAGAGATATAACTCAGAGATATATGGATATATCCATTTGATTAATTGAGACTATCTCATAAATATAAGTAAGAGATATATGGATATATCCATTTCATGTCAAAAATGGATCCTTTCCATTTCTTGATTTTTTCATTTGATTTAAATTTCTTATTAAATTTATTAAATAAGCTAGATAGAATTAGAATTATAATAAATTAATATTCAAAATAATCTAAAATACTCAATTAATAAAAAATTTATTAATCCCATAGGGCATTCCTTTTTTTTTTTACAAAAAAAAATTCTTGTTTCTTTCGTTAAAAGAAAGATTAAAAATTTCTACCAATAAAAATTTTAATTTTATTAAGAAAAGCATTTTAAAAGATAAATAGGAAAACACTATTTTCATGTTGGCCATTTTTTGTGAATACCATTAGGTTTATTGGAAGCACTATGCATCCCAACTTATTCATATTGAGTTGTATAAGATTACATAGGTGTAATACTCTCTCAATAATATTAGGTGTTTCGCTACTTGTACTAACTGCTGGCACATGTTACCTAGCTTGCTTTTTTATAATGAACAAACGATGAAAAATTTTTTACGGAAAATTTTCCATAAATTTTGTATTAATTTTGAAATTAGTCCCTAAATTAATTTTTTTTAATACTCCTTATTCTATTTAACAGTGGCATAGTTAGTCCCTTAACTATTAGATTATTTCAAATTCATCCCTATAAGTGCCACGTGGTAAGATTCAGGTCAAACGATACTAATGTGGCAAATGGAGTTGCTGACATAGCAAACAAAGCTACCGACGTGGTAAACACGTGGGTAAAGAATGCTTACTAAAATTAAAAGGTAATTGATTTTAATCTCTATATTTTACCATAATTTGTAATAAGTCCTTAAACCTTTTTTTTTTTTTAAATTCATCATCAAACTTTGCTTCCATTTATGCATTCATCCTTTAACTATTTAAATGTTAGTCATCTTATCCATAAGTATGATAAGTGGCAAGGAAAATACAAAAATAAAGACCGTGAGTTCAAATAAATGAGTAGTAAAGAATAATGATAAGGAATTTTCTTAGAAATTAAATATCATTATTTGAGTCCTTACTTTAAACTTAAACATTCAAGTTACAAACTTAGATTTCAAACAATACTAAAATAAGTAAAATACAATTCCAAAATATTAAAATTACTAATATAAACCATCTCTTTAAATTTTAAATAATATTTCTCTAGAATTGAAACCAAGTGCTGTAGGAAAAAAAGAAAATATCATCCTCTCTCATGATGAACCGCCTCACATTTAAAAATCCAAGTTTGAAGCTTTTCTTGAATGTTAAAGTTTAAAATAGGGGCTCTCAAAAAATTATGATATTTACTCCGTAGCACAAATTTTTATCATTGTTATTCACTGTATACCTATTTGAGTTTGTCATCTTTATCTTTGTGTTTTTCTTGCCACCTATCATACTTATAGATGAAATGGCTAATGTTTAAATAGTTGAAGGATGAATACCTAAATGAAAGAAAAGTTTGAGAATAAATTTTTGAAAAATAATAAAGTTTAAGAACTAAATTACAAATTGTGGTAAAATATAGAGATTAAAACTAGCTACTCTTTAATCCTAGTCAGCATCCCTTACCCATGTATCTGCCATGTCAGCAACTCCGTTTACCACATCAGGCACCATTTGACCTCAATCTTACCATGTGGCACTCATAGAGATAAATTTATAAATAATCTAATAGTTGAAAGACTAAGTATGCCTTTATTAAATAAATTAAGAGCATTGCCTAAAAAAAATTAGTTCATGACCTAATTTTAAACTCGATGCAAAATATATGAATTAAAAGGTTATTTTTTTCCAATTTTTTAATTGAAATAATTCGAGTTCCAAAAGTTCCCAAGTTCCCCCACAAAACGGCAGAACCTTATTAAAAAAAATGTTAAGAGATTGAGATTCTAAAACTTTCCTTATTTTTAATGCTAAAGGTTGAATAATTTTGAATAAAGTAAACTTTGCAGCACCTTTTATTATCTTCATAAAGACATGCAAATTATGAACATTTTCTGCATAGGGACAGAAAATGTTTGGAATATTATTCTTTCGGTGTCACTTACTCTTCTCGAATACTGTTGGCCAAAATTATTAAAATAATCCATAAAAGGACTTTTCTTTTCATGTTACTCTATTTTGTATATTATAAGATATATTTGACAATACAGCACATTAATCAACATTGGTATCCAGAACGATGTTCTTCGCAACGTAAGAGTGATAAAACATTGATGAAGTTGTTTAAAGTATTTGTATTAGGTTCTCCAATAAAATTATATATGTAAAAAATAAATAAAAGAATAACCCAGTCATATGGTTTTGAGCTATACAAAACTTCACGTCATTTTTATTGGAGAACTTAATAAAAAAACTAATAATGGTACTTTAATATTGTTGTAACAAGAAAAGAAAATATGGAGAAGCATCAAACTACAAACCTACTCATTGAAATGCTATTCTGAATCCATAACAAAAAGCCTAAGCGAATCCCCTCAAATTTTTTTTTCTTTTGGCCATGAAATGGGATACATACATCTCGATTCTGCCTTTCAGGACCTCAACATACAAAATATACAAAAAGAAAATGGCAAATTTCAACCTCTTGAAAAATCAGACTGTAGATTCTTCATTCACTACCCTTTTTGTGATCGAATCTTTGCCGTTTAGCGGCAAGTCGCGGCCTCAACTGCACAGCATGTAAGAAGCTAAGGACACAAGCAGAGGCCAAAAAACGCAGCACGATAGATTTGTCAATGGGGACGACAAAGCTTCAAAGAACATAATAATTACGAATGTTTGCATGGGAGTGGCTATGCACATGAAATAGGGAATATCCTGCTTTGAGTTGTTAATTTTACTCCCTAAAGTTAGAGCATGATCTTTCTTATGTAACAAAGATGTAAATGTGTTACTATTCCTAGATGAAAAATCCCTTATAACATCGAAAGGACTAAATCAAAATCAAATATCAAATCTATAGTATACCATTCAAAGTGACTACTAGATATCAAGTGGTTCAATCCACAAAAAAAGTATAAAAGAAAAATCTATAGCAAATCACATTATTCATTTTCTATGAATAGTATGATTGATTCCTCAACTTTCATGAAACGCATGAGGCGCACTTGGTTGTAATTTTATAGAGCATGAGTTGTAACTTTAGGAAGCACTAATGATAACTTGTTTTTATGATCTTTGTACGGTCTCAAAGCACTTCTGTGAACTTTGTATTCTCCTCGCCAAATTTGTGTACACTCAAATGAACCTAACCTTTTTTGAAACTCAGCCTTTTTCCTCCCAAAACACCAATTTAGAAAAGAACACTAATACCCAAAATCAAAATGTTGAATTTCTTTTTGAAAGCATAATTGAACCTACCCTTGAAACTTCCCAAACCTAGACACCACACATGAAGACACCCCTAAAACCAACACAGAACACCCAAAGCCAGCATGAAGAGCCCATTCCCAATCCAACCCAAATGCTACACAACAAAAGGAAATGATGGTTCATGCTAGATGGAAGAAAGGCAGAGTAGCCAACATGGATTATCACAATATAGGGATAGAACAAGCTCAAAACAACAGACATTTTGAACAATGTCATAAGAGACTCCTTGCTCCAAGTATTAAATCCCAAAAGGAGTTTTATTTGCCTATTGCTTTGAGGAAAAAGAGTGAGA
The DNA here is from genome assembly GCA_026686845.1 of Adenanthera pavonina. Lineage (NCBI taxonomy): Eukaryota > Viridiplantae > Streptophyta > Magnoliopsida > Fabales > Fabaceae > Adenanthera > Adenanthera pavonina. Next base: position 31,413,039 of record JAIVEN010000010.1, read on the forward strand.
AGATGCATTAAACATGCAATTGGTAATTTCATATCATATGAAAGATTGCCTATTTTCCTATTACTTGAAAGCATTTGTGAACAACATTAGACTCAAGAAACTCCCTCACATTGTCCATGGGGCATTCAAGAAGAAGGAAGGGGGAGATGCTATCCAAGAAGAATTACGTGCCCTTGAGAAAAACAAGACATGGGATGCTGTGGAACTTCCACCTAGAAAGTCTAGACTCTATAGTAGGTTACTTGTCACAGTGAAAAGTAATCTAGATGGTAGTAACAATTGCCACGAGGCCAGACTTACAGCCAGAGAATTCACACAAACAAATGGACTTGATGATTAGGGACTTCTACCTCTGACAAAGTTTAATACTACCAAAGTGCTAATATCTATTGTTGAAAACTTGGGTTGGTCCCTTCACCAACTAGATATGAAAAATGCATTCCTGAATGGAGATTCCGAAAAAGAGGTTTAAATTGAGATCCACCAAGTGAAAGGTGTGAGAACAACTAAGAGCACATTTGGTTCGATTACAGTGGGAAATGGAAATGGAGATTACATTCCCACAAAGTCTGTTTGGTTAGCAAAAAATGTTGTAATCCTGATGCCCCAGGTAATTGTGATTACTGAAAATGTGGGAATGGGGATAACATCCAAAAAGGTGAGCATCCTGATTCCCACATGTAGTATTGTCATCTAGACCTTTATATGCTTCCACCCTCCCTCTTCTCTCCCTTCCACATTGGGCCCTCCCTCTTCTCGTCCTCATCACCTTCAACCACCTCCATCTCCATCAACCTCATCACTCCAGGCGACCTTCGCCTTCACCAACTTCACCGTTGGGCATGGAGGTTTCACCTTGGTCCTCTTTGACCACTTGTACCACAAGATCATCTCAAGAAGGTCATCGCCTCAGCCCTCTTCATGTGGGCCCATTGCAGGCATGCTCCTCCACCACTTGAAATGGAAGAGTGATGTGCAAAGGTCGTGCTTACAGATCCATTTGTTCCTCACCAGACACCACCAGCCTCCCATCTTTGGACAAATTGATGTGTGAAGGCTGTCGCCTCAGACCCATCTGGCGTCACTTTCCAGATCAATCGATTGCTTTCTAGAATGGGTTTCAGACATCGATCTATCTGTCGCTTCACCAGATCCGTTCATTGCCTTCAATACCTGCCGTTGTGTCCACTGAACTTATCTAGGTTCACCGTGATGAACTCCAGATCTGATCTGTTTTCACTTTTACTAGCTTGTTGGTTGTTGATAGGAGAGATTGAGGTAGATGGAGGAAGGAGTGACTGCTAGTGGTGAGGAACACAGTGGTGGTGGCCAGCAATAGGAGTGGTAGAGGAGGGAAGAAGAAAGAAGGAAGGAGGGGCTTTTTTTTTTCAATCTAGAGGCACTTTAGTTTTTCCTATTTATTTATATTTAATTAAATATAAAAATAAATTTATTTCCCCCATTCTTAATATCATACCAAACAAACTCACCATGATCATTACTCTATTACATTCCATCCCCTACCATTCCATTGCATTTCCTACCCGCTCTGTAATTGAGCCAACAGGCTCAAAGAGAAAGAGCAAGCTACATAAATCTCTATATGGGCTTAAGCAATCTCATAGGACATGGTTTGGTAAGCTCACTACAGCTATTAAGACATTAGGGTACAACCAATGCCACTTAATTTGTGAAGATGTGTCAGTATGGGAGGATGGCAGTGCTAATTTTATACATGGATGATATAGTAATTAATGGTCATTGTGTTGAAGAGACTGAGAAATCAAGTAAGCCTCCAACTCATGAATTTGACGTCTAGAACATTGGAAATTTAAGATACTTGGCATGAAAGTTAAGAACCAAGGAGGGTATCTCTATCTCGCAAATGAATTATACACTATATTTGCTTAAGGAAACAAGCATGTTGTGATGTAAACCAGCTAAAACTGCTATGGAGGCTAATTGCAAACTAGGCCTCAAGCAAGAAAGCCTTCCAATTAATATAGGAAGATGCGAATCACATGTAGGAAACTCACTCTCTTGCCATTAGTTTCCCTATGAGAACATTGCGAGTCAATCTACAAACAAACCAAATGAGGAACATAAACATTTGGAAGCGATGTCTAGAATCATAAGATATCTCAAGAAGACCAAAGGACAAGGAATTTTTTCCAAAAAGGAGATTATAGCAGTGTTTTCATAAGCAAACTGGGCAAGATGAATTGTTGATAGAAGGTCTAGACGTCTAGTACTGGTTATTGTAAACTCATGTAAAGGAACTCAGTGACTTGAAGAAGCAACATACAACCTGTAGTTGATAGGAACAGGGCAAAAGCAAAGTTTTTACACCCTAGCACTTTGTATATGTGAAGTAATGTGGACATTGAAACTCCTAAAGTATCTTAATTTCAAAGTTAACATACTAATGAATGTGACTTGGGACAAAAGATAGCAATTGGGATTGCAACAAATCTTAACCATCAAGAGGACAGGACATGTTGAAATTGACAGGCATTTCATTAAAGAGAAAATGGAACAACCCAAGAATCAAGTTTGAAAAATTGAACATCAGGTTAGGAATTATCAACATCCACTCTCCAACTTGAGGGGCAGTGTCATCAGTCACATGGTGTTTGGACATAATTCTTTATTCATTTTAGTTTTTAAGAAGATTAATTTTTATCATTTAACCAACAATATCTTTCTGTTTTTATTTCCTTCCTTTATGGGGATTAGATTGGCGGACTTATTGTGCTAAACCCACTCTCTCTCACTCTCTCTCTCTCTGTACTGTACTGTTTTATGTTGTGGAAAATAAGCATCAGAACAATCCAGCTTCTCTTTGTTTATCCTCAGTTGATTCCTTGCCTACATATGTTTGACTATTTTTATTAAACAAAATAGGTTAATAAAATTATCAAAGTCCTGAATTTCTGCAAAACTACAGATAATAAACATACCATTTCTATATACTTTAGTTGCTTCAGAACTTGATCTGTTTCCAGCTCCTGCAGCAATTTAAATAGGAAAAACACTTAAACAAAAGAGAGGAATTGAGGCACAAAACAGGACTTAGCAAGATATCATCCAAAGTGACAGCAAACTACTCTTGAACAGAAAAGCAAAAAGAAAATTGAGGGCCACTGCAGAGCAGATTAAACAAAAACGCAAACTCAGCCCAGGCCTTTCCCTCTTCATCATCTATAATAGAAAGAAGATCAAAAGGAAGTCATGATTCCTTTTCTACCAAAAAAAATGAAAAAACAAACTAACAAACAAACAAAAAGAAAAAAATAAATAAAACAAAAGCAAAAGATTTGGCGAGCAATAGTCAACCACAACAACGGTATCAACCACTGATCATGATGTTCCTTCTGATAACAAATTTTATGTCTAGCATTTTAATATTCAGAGTCAAAAGTTATGAAGAAACGTCAGTATACCGATTTTCAGACACAGATTTAAAAATCAAGATTAGTAAATATGAAAGTCCTCTTTTTCTATAAACACAGTTTCCCAAAAGAAACTCTAATGCAATTGAATCATCATGTATAATGGGAAACAAGCATTTTCTTTTCAAAAAGTTGTTCAGAAATACTAAGAACTACAATGTGTATCTGAGGCCTGCTAGATAATAAGATATATGAATCTTTCCACCAGATATTATTAAGAATGCTCTACTTAGTAAAAATTCTTCAAGAACAAAGCCATGTCCATATCCTACACTGATATGAATAACAGATGAATAGAAGTTAGTTAATGTCTAGCTGCTCTAGTGGCATCACCTCTAGTTACGACTAGGTCTGTGACTAGCATCAAATAGCACCAAATTGGAGTTGTTTGGCTAACCACTTTCTTTATATATACCAATGTACCAATGGGTGAGGAAGTATCAGTTAATGAAGACTGTTTACATCTCACTCCCTCTCTCTCTCTCTTCTTTCATCTCTTTTTCTTCTTTTTCATATCAAATGATATCAGAGCAATGGTCCACTAACTAGAGAATTGTAGATTTGATGGAGCAAGGACTGTCAAGAATGGAGCAAAAGCTGTCAAACATTTAAAAATTGGAGCAAGGAATGTCAAGACAGATGACCCAGCTGATGACGTTGATAGAATCAAATGGAAAGGGCGTCAAGCATTCAATAACAGGTAAGGATTCTTATCCACCTGATCATTCCACAAAGAAGCTTTCAAAATCTTGTCAAGGGAATGTTCTTTGTGGGGTTCCAAGGTGGGAAATGTACACATTAGTCATCAAAACAAGCATCGAAGATCCAACAGAGGAGATGATGCTGTCAAGACAAAGGAGAAGTGTTAGTGAATATCAAGAAGCATTGAACATGCTTTCTTGCAAGGTGAATCTCACCGAGACCCAGCTGACTAGATGCTTCCTAGGTGAATCTCACCAAAACCCAGCTGATTAGATGCTTCCTTGCTAGAAACAATTAGAATTGAAAAGCTCCAAGAATTGACTTTTCATTCATCAAATAGAAACAAGAATGTACCAATAATGGATTATTGGGAGGATCAAGCATAAAACCAGTGAGAAGAAAAAAACAGAAATTGACAAGACATTCACCAAGGATCTTCCAGACTCTCAAATGAAAAGAAAGTAGGATACCCAATGGAGAAAAAGGTTATAATGGCTGATGGAAATAAAGGGACCAATCAAGGAGTCTGCAAAAAGTGCAAAGAAGAGTTGCAAGGAAGGGAAATTAATAAAGATGCCCTTGTTATTGCCTTACATAAGTGTAACAAGGATTTTGAAATACCATGACTAAAATCAATAGGCCGTGAGCAAATGGACTCTACTCAAATTCTAGTTCTGTTATAGAGGGAAGTTGGTGAAGATGCCACTTGGATCCAACCTTATGCTCTTTTTCATATCATTCACATTCCTACTGGGACACTTTGACACCAAACTCATAACTTAACATCAAAACTTGAATTTCAGTACCAAACATTTCAATTACCAAATATGTTTGAACATTTCTGACAAACTTGAGAAATTTTTATATAGCTATTGCAGTTTCGTACCTTATCAAATGATGTATTTACAAATTTTTGGTCCTGATAGTATCCCTATTGAAGTTTAGAAGTGTCTAGAGAAGAAAAGCATCTTATAGCTTAGAGATTTTTAGGTCTAAGAAAATGCCAGAAGAATGAAGAAAGAGTACTTTGGTGCCTATATAAAAGAACAAAGGAGATATTTAGAACTGTGTAAACTATCAAGGCATAAAATTCATGAGTCAAACTATGAAATTATGGGAAATAATGATTGAGCGCAAATTAAGAAATAAGACCCATATTTCAAAGAACTGATATGGATTTATACTAGGACAGTCTACAACAACGGTTATTTATCTTCTACAGGGTTTAATGGAAAAATATTGAAGTAAAGAAAGAGACTTAGATATGGTTTTCATTGATTTGAAAAAAGCTTATGATTGAGTACCAAAAGATGTGTTGCAGAGAGCCCTGAAAAAGAAAGGCGCTCGTGTGGCTTATATTCGAACTATAAAAGATATAAATGAGGGGGCAACAAGTGTGAAAACTCCTAGAGGTGAGACAAAAGACTTTTCTATAAGGATAGGTCTACATCAGGGATTATCCTTGAGTCTATACTAGTTTGATCTGGTTTTGGATGTTTTAACCGAGCATATCCCAGAGAAGATTCCTAAATGTATGCTCTTTTTAGATGATAGCCTTAATTGAGGAGTCAAGAGAAAAGATTAACTCTAAACTTGAAGTATAGAGACGGATATTGGGATCAAAGTGTTTTCACTTGAGTAGGAGTAAAACAGAATATATACGGTGCAAATTTAACAAGAGACAATTTTGAACTGATTTGAAGATAAAAATTGGAAAATAAACCATACCACAAGCGTCAAAATTTAGATATCCAATATCAAGATTACAAAGTGACAGTGAAATTGATGAAGATGTCATCACAGGATATAAGTTGAGTAGTTAAATTGGAGAAAAACATTAAGAGTCATTTGTGATTGGAAAGTACCAAACAAACTTAAAGGGAAGTTTTATTAAACTGCTATAAGACCAATAATGCTATATGGTAGTGAATGTTAGACTTTAAAAAGATAACAAGAGCAAAGAAACGGGGTAGCTAAGATAATAATGTTAAAATGGATATTTAGTCAAACAAAAAAAGATAAGATATGAAATTATTACATATGAGGAAAAGTTGGAGTGGCACTTATCAAGGAGAAAATAGTAGGAATCATTCAAGGTGGTTTGGACATATACAAAATAGATCGCTAAAAGAGCCAATAAGAAGAGTTGATCAGATGATATTTAACCCTGTGAAAAATGTAGAGTGAGTCCAAAATGGACACCTAAATAGATTGTAAAACAAGATCTCTTAATAAACGATATATTTGAAGAAATGGTTCTCAATAAAACCCAACGGATGTGATCCATGTGACCAACTTCACTTAATGAGATAAGGTTCTTGTTGTTGTTATAACTTTCAATATTCTATAGTATAATCATAGAAAGACTTTAGATGTGGTACTGATTTATTCAGTTCATACATATACATGGATGAGTAAAGTACAAGTGATACAATGTATTAGTACAAGGAGAACATATCGTAAGCCCAAACCTAGAAGACCCTACACTTTTTGTCTTGTTGCTTTCCATATTTTGTGCACTATCTCATGTCCAGAATACATGCCTGTTTAACACACTGATATTGCATGGATGCAAATCAGCACGGCCTTAATCATTTATGTGTATGACCCAAGTATATTAGTGAAATTTAGAACGATATAGAGCTTGATGTCTTAATTTGATGATAATTTATATTGGAGTAATCATATGCACACCAACCGGATTAAGAAGCCTCCCCTAGAAACTAGATACTGAGATAGGAAAATCATCCTACTAATTTATCTCATTCTGTAGCTCATACTACTTGACATGAGACTTGAGTATCCTATACTACCTTGGTCTTTATCAAATGGCCACCCTTGGAAAGCTAACTATTTGACAACACCACTTTATTTGACTTTCTACCAGTCAGAACCCTTTGTAAATAGCCCTTTCCAAAGCCACTAACTACAAGCTCTAAAACCAACTAATAGACATCCAATTATACTACTCAACTTGGGACTTAGGTATCTCATACTATCATTGTCTCTACCAAAACTTTTTTTAGCAAATAGATATAAACAATATACTAAAAATTTTCACTCAGGATTAACAAACACCAACCCCTTTATGATGAGAACTACGCTGATATGCATGCATTATTGTCAATTAGTCAAACAAACATGCATGCAGAGCACAGGATACAACATGCAAATGACAAGACATTAAATTTATAAAGTCTTCTAATCCTCAATAGCCAGAAAAGAAATAAATACTTTAGTGATATTCAGAATGATATATTACAACTTGATCTAATGATATTATATGTTGGGTAAAATGTCTAAGCACATAGATACAAACACAATCCGGAAACTTTTATTCAAAATTACTCTATGATGTCAAATAAAATAGTAAGAGAGTTCCATATTCTGCAATAGATCTTCCTGTAAAGCTTCTTTACCTGAGGTACGGCACAATCAGCATGAGCTGGATCCCAATGGATGGCACAGAAACACTCCCAGTTATCAGTTTGGACTTCAAAAAGTGGAGCCCTGCCATAACAAAATACTTTCTGCATTAGGCATTTTGAGTACAATCAACAAGAGACTTTTCCTCATACTTTTCTTTTTCCTCCCCCTTATATGAATCATATATAAATGTAGAGGGGCATAAGAGAAGTTCAAGACACATGAACTTGTTTTGTTAGCCTCCTAAACCATCTTATTTCTAGACAAATAGGAGTGTAATACACGTGATGCATACAAGGAGTACCTTCTACTAGCACTACTAAAAGAAATAAATAACATAAACCCAACCCAGAAAGCCAAACACATATTACACTCCTCAAGCTGGAGGATAAATATTAATTTTGCCCAACTTGGTATTGATAGAATCAAGTGCAATTCTATTAATGAAATTGAGAACACATCAGCTAACTTCTCTCTTGTGAAAACATGATGCAGCAATCATGTTCTTCTGGATCATCATCTCTTGAACAAATTGACAATTTACTTCAATTTGCTTGGTTCTCTCGTGGAACACAAGGTTGAGTTAGATATTCATATCATAGCTACTTGATTATCACACCATTAATTTCATTGAAAGAGATATGTTAAGCCCAATTGCACCAAAGCAAATGTTTAACCCCCATAAGTTCACTTGTTTGGAGCTTCAGCCCATAGCACATATTCAGCCTCCACAAGTCTATTGCACTACCCCAATTTTGTTCTTGCCTCTCCAAGAGAGTAGATTCTGTCCTACAAAGAAGGAACATCCTGTAGTTGAATACAGATCATTAGGTGATTCCTCCCACAACAACCATACTACTGCTATTATGATTGTTACTATTTTTCTTTACTTTTCCTATAAAACAATACCTCTTGAATGTATTAAGCACTAATAGGGCTCTACCTATTCAGTACAAATAGAGATTGAATCATATCCACACCCATATCTATGAGAACCAAATATAAGTTGATTTTTTTTTTTAATAAAAGAAAAAGTTTTATCAGAAAAAGAAGATGCATGTTTTGGGAGGAAAAGATATCCTCAGACCCAAAAATACAGGAAGCACAAAGCATAACAAAGTCACGAAAACCCTATAAAAAATAATAGTGTAAAAGAACTTTAGAGTCCCTTTGCATATTTTTAGTTTCCTTTATAAAAACCATGTGCTGAACACAAAACCAAAGACAAATGCACAATTCTATCTCATATTAACTTAAAGAGAAAGATATTTCCTTCAATATGTGGACATTCTTCTCCACCCAAACAATCCACAAAATCTCAATCAGCAGTTTGTTATGCTTCTTCTCACCAAACACCTCAAATCACATTAGGAGAAATTGCCCCAAAGTACAAGGAACCAGAAAAGTTTGGCAGAAAATACCTAAGAAGCTATTCCATAGAAAACATACCACTGGAAGAATAAAAAATGCAAAGTTTCTGAGACCAATCTACACATCATACCCAACTTGCGTTGAAGATTGAACTCCAACTTGCTAGAGTTAATACTTTTTCATGGTTGGAGAAACAAACTTTTGCAAGTGAAAGATCCCACAATAGAAATTACAAATAAAACAATCTAGTTAACACCCTGATCTATGCTGTGTAGCTTACCTGCGCCATCTCCCACATATAGTTCCTTTGACTCTGTCTACAACCTCCTGACACTGTAGCCAATTACCAATGGAGCTGAGTCCAGTTGGCCTTTTGAGATTATTCTCCTACAAAGCAAAATGATATTTCAATGATTTTGAGAATCAAATGAAAATGCTGATAACATGGTGCATAACCCCAGCAGCCCGCAGTTTTACCAGCAAATTGGAAAATTCTGAAGAACCAATTTCCATCAGTTCAGCACGGTCATCATCATCACTGCAAAAGACAACAAAAAGATGTTGGTAACAGGAAGATAACATTAAATATGGTTGCCTACAGTGAGGCCTGCATAGCTGGTCCATCCCACTGGTCGTATTGTTTATCAGAACACAAATTCCAAGTTGTAGCCTATGTTGACTGCGTGGTCATTTCAAGATCCAGCATCTATCCCCAAAGCAATCTCACTTTCTAGGAGGAAAGTGGCAATGCAAGGGGGGGTGACAAGTGAAGAAAAAGGACATGGGATTTGGAGCCTATCCCATACACTATACTAGCTATTACAAGTATGATGAGCTTGTCAAGCCCAATGTCAATGTTTATAGGAGGAGGCCCAAGAAGATGTCAAGAGCTCCCTAGTGTACTGTAAGGGAAGTTAATTATGCTATGCGTTTTGATCTTTTTGTTTATTAGTGTGCCACAGTAAATACCTAGGGTTTCCTGTGTTGTGACATCTTTTGGGGCAAATTAACTCTGAAGCTTACTATTTTCAGGAGGAGAGTCTCCCTGTCCTCCTGAAACTATAGGGAACCCACTGTCAAATCTTTACTCTTTCAGTGCTAATGGAACTTAAACTTTGATTGTCCTGTCTCTATCAAGTTTTTGGTATCAGACCTGGCTGAATTCAAGGCATGGTAAACACCAGGATGGAGAATCGAGTAGAAAGCATGGAGAAGGACTTGGTCGAGACTCGAGAAGACATAGCGGGAGTGAAACATCTGGTGACACAACTACAAGATCAGATGAACGCAATACAAAACATGCTTAATCTCCTGGTGTGACAACAAATGAGAGACCCACAAGGAGAGATGAACCCAACAATGCAACCGAAAGGGACCAGAGAGACAAACCATAGAGAAATAGGGGGCAAGCATGAGAATAACCTCTTACCCAACGGTGGAGTAGACAGAGATGGACCTAAGTTTCGTCAACTAGAGCTTCCAATATTCTCAGGTGAAGACCCAATTGGGTGGTTGTTCAGAATGGATAGGTACTTCGCGGTGAATGGGGTGCCTAAAGAGGAGAAGCTTGATGCTGCAGCAGTGGGAATGGAGGGATGGGCCTTGAATTGTTTTTAGTGGGTGGAGACAAGGCAACCTGTGGCTAACTGAAGGGAGCTCAAACAAGCAGTAATGGAGCGTTTTCATTATCATCAATAGGGTGACAACTACAAGAGGTTGGCTGGACTTAAACAAGAGAGGTCGGTTTCTAAATAAAGAGACAGGTTTGAGCCAATTCCTGCTCCCTTGAGTGACATACCTGAAGATGTTTTGATGGGTATCTTTAAAAATGGACTAGTTGAAGAAGTGAAGGTTGAAGTCCGCTTGTTGCAACCCAAGAATCTTCAAGACCTCATGAACTTGGCTTTTCAAGTGGAGGGTAAAAACATGGCATTGCAGAAGGTTAAAGAAGAAAAGAAGTTAAGAAGCAGCTAGTCCACCGATGGGTCTACATGGAGCAACTTGAAACCTCCTCCTTTTCGCTATTCTAGCTCCTTTGAGGCCCCTAAAAGCAACCTGAGCAATCCAACTGGAAAGAGTGGCGAAACAAAGGTGAGTGAAACTTCTAAAAATTCAATCGACAAGGTTTCTATACCTACCTCAACCCTTGGTAGTAGAGGAAGGAGCATTAGGGGAGGGACCAAGTACAGGCTGTCAAAGATAGAAATTAATAGAAGAAGAGAGCTGGGGCCTGTGCTTTAACTGTGAGGAAAAGTTTGGGCCTAATCACAACTACAAGGAGAAGCAATTGAGAATATTGATCACAGAAGATGACAATGAAGCTGATGATGGAGAAGAGGTGTTTGAAGATGCCGAAGGTGAGGAGCAAGGAAAAAGTATGGCACAGCTTGAGTTATCTATGACTATGGCAGCGGGGTTGACTAGTCATAAGAGTATGAAGCTAGTAGGGGTGATTAACAGGAGAACTATACTAGTTTTAATAGATAGTGGGGCGACCCACAACTTTATTTCCTGGAAATTGGTGAAAGAAGCTAGTTTGAGGCTACAAGAGACGAAGTACTACTCAACAACAGTGGGTGATGGGAGAAAAATTTACTCCAAGGATGTGTGTAGGGAACTGGAGTTTGAATTGCAAGAATTGAAGGTCAAGCAAACATTCTATCCCTTCCACCTTGGGAATGTAGACCTGGTCCTAGGGATTGCTTGGCTAGAATCTCTTGGAGAGACATGAGTTAATTGGGGGCAATTATATATGAAGATTAAGGTGGGAAGAAAAAATGGGTTTGTTTAAAAGGTGACCCCAAGTTGACTCATACTCAAGCTTCCTTCAAGGCCATTAAGAAAGCTTTAAAGAGTAAAAGGGAGGGCTATCTGCTGGAGTGCAAGTCTGTACAAGCTGAGCCAGAGAGAAAAATGAAGGTTAATTCTGTCCATGGGGAAATACAGAAGCTACTAAGTCAATTTCCCGAAGTTTGTAAGCCCCTCAAGAGTCTACCCCCTCATAGATCCAAAGATCATACCATAGTGATCAAGGAAGGATCTCAAATACCAAATGTAAGGCCTTACCGCTATGCTCACTCACAAAAAAATGAAATTGAGAAGCTGGTGAAGGAGATGCTAAAGGCTGGAATTATTAGATCGAGTACTAGCCCGTATTCCAGTCCGATATTGTTGGTGAAGAAGAAAGATGGGAGCTGGAGGTTTTGCGTAGATTATCGGGCATTGAACAAAGTTACTATTTCTGACAAGTTTCCCATTCCGGCAATTGATGAATTGTTGGACGAGTTGGGAGGAGCCACCCTATTCTCCAAGTTAGATCTCAAGTCGAGTTACCATCAAATTCGAATCAAACCAAGGGATGAGCACAAGACCGCATTTAGAAGACATGATGAGCATTATAAGTTCCTTGTCATGCCATTTAGACTCACTAATGCCCCATCAACCTTCCAGTACCTTATGAATGATATTTTCAGGCCACACCTGAAAAAGTCAATACCTGTTTTCTTTGACAATACCCTGGTATACAGTTCTAGCATTGAGGCACATTTGAAGCACTTGAAGGATACACTTCAGCTTTTGAAGGAGAATCAGCTTGTAATTAACCCCAAAAAGTGTGTTTTTGGGCAACTGAAGCTGAAGTATATTGGCCATATTGTGCCAGCTGAGGGGGTTCAAACTGATCCAAATAAAATAGAAGCGATGGTGAAGCGGCTCACACCCAAGGACTTGAAAGCGTGGAGAGAATTCTTGGGACTTATGGGATATTACCGCAAATTTATAAAAGATTATGGGAAGATCACTGCACCATTAAGAGAATTACTTAAGAAGGATTCTTCAAATGGGAAGAAAGAGCTCAACAAGCTTTTGATTAGTTAAAGGGAATCATGATGAAGGCACCGGTCTTGGCAATGCCAAATTTTGCACTCCCTTTTGAAGTAGAGGTGGATGCCTCGGGTAATGTGATCGGAGCCGTATTGATGCAACAAGGGAGGCTCATTGCTCATTTTAGTCAACAACTTTTAGCAAAAGCAAGGCAAGGTTCAATTTATGAAAAAGAGTTAATGGCCATAGTGCTGGCTGTCAAAAAATGGGAGCACTATCTTTCAGGTCATTCTTTCGTTATAAAAACTGATTAGAAGGCATTAAAGTACTTATTAGAGCAAAGAGTAATGGATTCCAACCAAAAGAAGTGAGTAACTAAGCTGATGGGCCATAAATTTCAGATTCATTATAAACCAGGCAAGGAAAATAGAGCAGCAGATGCACTGTTTCGAAGGGGAGAACCTATAGTCAAATTGAATGCTTATTCTATGTGGCAATATGAAGGGATAGAAGAATTTGAGGCTAAAGTCAATAAAGATGAGAAGTTGAAGACTATTTGGCAAAATTTGTTGCTTGGTAAGGCAATTCCAGTAGACTATAGCATCAAAAATGGTTATTTGTTGTACAAAGACAAATTGGTACTATCCCAAAACTCTTCCAAGACACAAGAGCTTATTCATGAGTTTCATAACCCACCCATGGGGGACACTCCGAATATTTCCGAACATATAAGAGGCTATCAACAGTGGTATTTTGGGAAGGGATGAAGACCGATGTGCAACAATATGTGGCCAGGTGTGTGGTGTGCCAAAGAAACAAGTATAAGGCGCTTAGTCCGGCTGGCTTACTTCAACCATTGCCAATACCAAACTTGGTTTGGGAAGATATTAGCATGGATTTCATTGTGGGGCTGCTGAAGCCATATAGGTTTGATACCATCATGGTAGTAGTAGATAGGCTAACTAAATATGGCCATTTTATCCCAATATTCCATCCCTTTACAGCAAAAGATATAGCTGAAATATTTGTCAAGGAAAGGGTCAAGTTACATGGATTTCCAAAATCCATTGTTTCTGATAGAGACCAGGTCTTTATGAGCCAATTTTGGAGGAACTCTTCGCTCAATCGGGTATCACCCTCAAGTATAGTTCAGGCTACCACCCACAAACGGATGGCCAAACGGAAGTCGTCCATCAGAGTCTTGAGACTTACTTGAGATGTTTTGCGGCGAATCACCCAAAAGTGGGCACAATGGCTACCCTGGGCCGAGTATTGGTATAATACTACTTACAATTACTCCACTGATATGACCCCTTTTAAAGCTCTTTATGGTCGGGATCCTCCAACACTTTTTAAATGGAAAGAAGATGGTTCACTTGTAGAAGAAGTGAATGAGCAGCTTCAACAGAGAAATGAAATGCTTGATAAGTTGAAATCCCATCTGGAGTTAGCTCAAAGTAGAATGAAGGTACAAGCTGATAAAAAGAGGAGAGAGGTGCAGTTTGGAGTGGGAGACATGGTGTTTCTAAAGATACAGCCCTACAAGTTGAAGAATTTAGACAAGAAAAGCCATGAGAAGTTGTCTCCCAAATTCTATGGGCCTTATAAGGTGTTAGAACGAATAGAGCAGGTTGCCTACAAGCTGCAATTGCCAGATACAACAAGAATCTATCCAGTTTTCCATGTTTCGCATCTAAAAAAAACAGTTTCCTCTCCCTACACTGAAGTGCAGCAACTACCAAACTTTTTGACTGATGATTTTGAGTTGCACGTGGAGCCAGAGGAGGTGAGAAAAGTGAGGAAGATGACTGATGGAAAGCAGCAAGTGCTGATCAAATGGCAGGGCTTACCCGAATGCGACTGCACCTGGGAAGACTATGACACTATGCAATTGCAATTTCCTGACTTTAACCTTGAGGACAAGGTGAAACTTCTAGGAGGGGGCAATGATGGGCCTGTCAAGCCCAATGTCAATGTTTACAAGAGGAGGCCCAAGAAGACGTCAGGAGCTCCCTAGTGCACTGTAAGGGAAGTTAATTATGCTATGTGTTTTGATCTTTTTGTTTGTTAGTGTGCTATAGTAAATACCTAGGGTTTCCTGTGTTGTGACATCTTTTGGAGCAAATTAAGTCTGAAGCTTACTATTTTCAGTAGGAGAGTCTCCCTGTCCTCTTGAAAGTATAGGGAACTCACTGTCAAATCTTCACTCTCTCAGTGTTAATGGAACTTAAACTTTGATTGTCCTATCTCTATCAGAGTGAGTGTTTATTGTTAAGGTTAACCCCAATGATTACTTTGTTCATCTAAGAGCTCATTGAGTTGTCAAACAGTACACATAAACATATCACCAAGGTTTTATTCAAAACATTTTCTCATATTGTTAAACCAATCTCTATCTAATTACTTATGCCTCCTTAAAGCCACACATCACTGCCATATTCATCAACTAGATGCCAAGAATGCATTTACCCTAGTGATCCATAGGTAGCAGTTTACATGGAACAACTGCAAGGTCTTGTTCTCAATGGTAGAGAGGTAAGGTATGTCAACTTAAAAAGTCATTCAATCATTGTACAGCTAAACCTGTCCTAACATGTGTGATTGGGCAGTTCAGAGAAGAAGCTCTCATTAACTTGTATTTGGCTTGCATAGGAGTAATTTTGATCAATCTTATTTCTACCACCAGTCTAAGGCTAGTTTGTTTTACAAAATGTGCATGATGATAATATTCTTAAGAGTGGTGATGCTCATATGCGTCTAAAAAAGATTTACTTCCAGTCATACTCTTCGAAGAATTAAAAGACTTGGAGTTCTCATTGGGAATTTATGTTTCTAGAAATAAAAAGT
Organism: Adenanthera pavonina; assembly: GCA_026686845.1. Classification (NCBI taxonomy): domain Eukaryota; kingdom Viridiplantae; phylum Streptophyta; class Magnoliopsida; order Fabales; family Fabaceae; genus Adenanthera; species Adenanthera pavonina. Next base: position 31,428,659 of record JAIVEN010000010.1, read on the forward strand.
GTCTTGTGCTGAGAAAACATCTTTTGGATTTTCTTTCTGATATACAAATGCTTGAAACCAGACGCATGGGTACACCAATAATTCCAAATGTAAGACTCAGGCAGATGATGGGAATACTCTGTAAGACCTAAAAAAATATAGGACACTTGGAAAAATGAACTACCTTAGTAACAAATCCAGCCACCGCCTTTGGACTAAGTGAAGCAACTTCACCTTAATAAAGGTCAATACATCCCCACAAAATGAGATGATCAGCAAAGGCGCATCCATAGATTTTCATTTTTTACCAAAAGATTTACATATATCGTTTGTGCATCATGCATCTATACTCATATATACCTTATTATTTTTGCCACTAAGCATTTCCACTTTCTCCTTTGAAAAAAAAAAAGGTGGCAGCAATGCATAAAGAGACACTGATTGAAAGATAGAATAACTTCTCCAGATGCTTAAGCTTAATATATACACTCTGGTCACATTACTAACTATATTAAAACAAAGGCAAAAATGAAATCAAGAATTAACCTATCATATCAAACTTTCAAGGATGACGTTACAATCACTGCTGACTAATACAAGGGAATAATTGATAAGAGACTCCCAATTAAAAGAGCGAGCATTTTCATAGACTCAGATCAAGGAAAAAGCTAGGCTAGAAGAATTTAGTTCAAATGCATTGAGATTAGAAAAAGAGTATACCTTCTTATTGGACCTGACCATTCAAGAACTTCTGCTTGAAAACCCTTCCCAACCCGTACATGAGTTGTATTTGGCTCAGAGTCATTCAACATCAACAGTATAGGATTCAATCCTCCATTAGCTGAGGCAGTTCTACATAATTCCATTTCACTGTGGATAGTTGGTGAACTTCTAATAATATTCTCCCTAAGAACTTTTTGCTTCCTTTTTATACATGTATGACAAAACCATTCATCAATAGGTAACTTTTTCAATCGCGGAATGATGCAGGATGGATGGTATGCCTCTTCACAATGATCACATATAAGCATGTTCAATGAGCCATCAACATGACCACATATTTTGCATGACCGGGTACTGCAACTATTATCAGAGGTAGCAGCCTGTGCTCGAGAAGGTAAGATGTCAGCATGAGAGTCTCCTCCAAGGAGTCCATGGCTTCTTAAAATTTTGATGCAGAAATCCTTTGCTGGCAGATCTTCCCTGGGGACATCCATAACTACTACACTAGAGGAGGAGCATTCACCAGTGTCATCCATTCCAGTTTCTATGGAATCTGAAACAATTTCCATATTTGATTTTGAGGAGGAGCAACTATCATTAACACTGTCAATACCTAAATTTTTAGGTATGCTATTTTCTACAGCTGCTTCGCATAAGACAGCAGGCACAACAGGGTCTTTAACCATTTCAATTTCTTGCTCAACTTGAGAACTGGCTGGCTGATTCTCCAATGATAATCTATGAGCACAGGAGCTTATGACTGAAGGGCAATTGGCACTTGCCTGCTGCACAGTCGTAGGTCCTATTTTTAAAAGGGGTGCAGTTGAATTATTCCTTAGCTTCTTTCTCCTGTATACTAGATTAGGCACAGTATTTCCAGTCATTGTACTGGCAGTTGATGGTCGACCTAAGCTACTTATACAGTTTGAGCTGCACGGATCATCAGCATTCCTTCTATCCTCTTGCATTGTTTCAACATTTCTGCAGCAATCAACAGGGTATTTTTTGCATTTCAGGCACACCTGCCAAGTTTCAGCACTAGGCATCCAGTCACAAAGAGCATCTTCTTTCCCTTTATCAGATACATGAAATAGAGCAGCTTCAATTGCACTAGGAAGAGAACTCTGCATTAACATTATCAACTGAGTCTGTTTTAGAAAAACTTTGCTGTATATCGCCACAGGCCCCAAAGTTAAAACTCCATATTACAGTCCTTATATGTTCCAAATGCAAGATTATGAACTGTCGGAAGCTAGCCCATCAATCTCATCAAGACACCGATAGCATCCTGATTTGTGAATCATGATTAAAAGTAGGAACAAAGATAATCAAAATCTATAAAACAAGCAATGTATTTAAAATGACAAATAACTATTATCTTTAGCAATCAAGAAAAATGTGTTGCAATTGGTGTTGTATTGTCAATGGCATACAGAAGAAAACTGCTGCAAGCCCAGAAAAGCGCATGTAGCAGTGACCACCATATTGTGGTGGCAGTCATAAACATTTCAGAAAATATTTTTCCAAAATGAAAAACTTAACACTAAACCAAAGCAAATAAACATGCACAATAGAACAATCATTAAGCAAAACTTCTTCAAAGAAAATAAAATCAGCACTCTATACGTAAAATTAGAAAAATGAAAAAGGAAAGTATCATCACACAGCCAGCAACACATAAACATTGGTCATCAGAACAAGTGACAACCAAATAAAAAATATTATTTCACTGGAAAAAAAAAATCATTTGGGAAATTCTAATAACTACGAGAGCTACTCTCCAATAACAATTAGATCATCAAGTCCATCACTACTTTCATCAGCACCACTTAAAACCTCTTTTTTCTTCAAAATCACCATGTTTTTTCAACATTCTTCGGTCTGAAGGCATTGACTTTCAAATTGCTATCATCAGGGTCATTAAGAGAAAAAGAAAAGAAACACGGATAAAGGTTTCAACAGATGAGTAAAAATAATGTGAAAACAATGGGGGGAGAGAGGGGGAAGCTCTCTGGTAACTAGAACAAGGATTTTGGCCAGGTCTGTGAAGATATAAGGCCCAAAGATCCTACATTGGAGCTCCCTAGTTCAAAGTCTAAGTAGCAATGAGAGAATGAAGAGAAAAATTTGTTCTTGTGTGCTCTATTTATACCCTTAAAACCAACGACTACATTGGCCAGATGTAAGCTAAATCGGGAACAACAACAACAATAGCCTTATCCCACTATGTGGGGTCGGCTACATGGATCAAACGACGCCAATAAGCTCTATCAAACACCATCTCTTCAGATATAAGCTAAATCGGGAACAGAATTAAAAAATCTCATCAGCCTATCATATTCAATATGGCATTCACCATAGATGAAGACCAACATCATGCTCCCATGCTGCCTGAAATCAGAACAGTTGTTTGCAATTCTTGACCCATTAAAAATTCTAGTCAAAAGATTATAAGAATGGGGGCTAATAATTTCTACCAAACTAAATAATTGAACCCTTCAAAGCCCTAACACAATAGAGTTCAAAACAATAACTTTTCCCAACAGATTAATCTGTAAGCCGTCATATTATTATTCATAGTTCACTCTTCCGTTGGAGGAAGCCCTTGTCTCCCCAGTCCCAGCCGTTTGACATCAAAATGATAACCAAAACAACCCAGCAAGCCCGAAACCTAATTGATACAATTGAATATTCAAATCAATCTTTCTACCACAAACAAGGAAGATATAAAGAAGATTCAATTAATTTGTTCACCGAAAATAATCATTCCTTTGCAACTAAAACCCATTTTCCTCACTGAAATCTGTATAACCACACGTCTTTTCTGCAATTTCAAACAATAATTTCAATCCTACAACCTCTATATATAAGCAGATATCAAAGAACTAATTCTAAATCCGTGAAACATCAATGAACAACAAGTACACAATATATATCATGCATATGCCTCCTACCAAATCCATATGACCAGATTGAAGCAGCTTTCGTCGGTCATTGTTGGGATGAAGATGAATCCTTTTCCTTTTGCAGACGTTATCAAAGAAAATATTCTTTGAAACCTTTAAGACAGATTGCTTACAACAATCTTCGTTCCTCACACCCTAGAAAATCAAGGAATCACGGGGGGTATGTGGGTCTCTCTCTCTCTCTCTTCCCCTCTCCCTCCCCCTCTCTCTCTCTCTCTTGGCGTTCCTCAGGTTTTGAGTTGGTGCTTTTCACGGTGTGTTTGTATATTTCTCACACATAAGAGGGTGGATGTTTCCTCTCACTTTTAAATTTGTAGCTCATTCTTGTTCTATGTTCTGGCATTCACCCTATATTACTTTTATGCAATTCAGACTCAATTTGGATGCTAATAAAGTTTTGGTTTTTTATGATTAAAGGTCCTATTTTGGGAGTCTTCATATGAGTAGGCGATTTAAATTTCATAAAGTTTTGGTTTTTATGATTAAAGGTCATATCTTGGGAGTCTTCATATGAGTAGGGGATTTAAATCCAATTCAAAACTCATCATTCAATTATTTTGTGAATTAGGTTGATATTCTAATGCACAAACTTTATTGAAATTTTTAAATGTTAACAATTAAATTCTTTGATGACAATATGAATTTCAGATATGTTTATTCTCTAATATTAGTATTTTCAAGAAAATAAAATTCATTGCATGTGAATTTATGGGATTATTTGACATAAATCCTCTTCAGAAAATAAAATTCACCAGGCATTTCTTATGAAAAATTTTCATGATGGATAACTATATCTTTTGTGAAAAATTATCATGATAGACATTTAAAGAATGTTTGGATTACTTCTCAACTAGTTCATGTTAATTATTTTAAATATAGACCAAAAAGAAAATTTGCATATAAATCTTATGTATAAAATTTATATATATATATATATATATATGAAAGTCTTCAGAAATATTAGTAATTACTAAATTAGTAAATATGTGAACACGTCCTGTGCATGCTTGTTTACTAATGAATCTATTATAAATTATATTGAAATTACATAAGTAAGCGTTACGCTAATCTTATTCTAGTATGACTACATTGAGTAACAACATCTACAAGAAACATGTCAAAAGCAACCATTATATTTAATAATAAACAGTGTTGTTTATAGATATTAAACTTGACCTATTATCGCTCATTAGGTTTTTATCGTAAAAGGTTATCAACAAAACACATTAAATGTTTTGCTTGTTATAATTCGGATGTGTTATAATTTAATAATTCATGACTTTCTTTCCTAGTATTAATAACACGATTTTTTCAAGACCTTGGAAAATGGACAAATTCCTTATGAGGCAAGTCATGTCATCATGAGATGTTGCTTCTATGAAATTTCAACCATTAGGAGAGCTAGCCACCTTATTTTTCATTAGAGGAAATGAATCTCATTAGCTTTTGCCATAATGCAAAACATCATAGCATGAAGTTTTCTGCTGTGTTGAGAAATGAGTAAGAATTAACTATGTTGTTAATTTATGAAAAGGAAAATAGATAAAAAAAAATAAAGGGAAAACAGAAATGTAAAAAATAAACATATAAGAGACTTCACCAAATTTTGGAGGAAAAAAATTTTATAGGACTTATGTCAAGTAATCTCAAAAGTTTAGAGACAACATATATATCATAGATGTTAATAAAGGTTAATTCATTTAATAAAGATGTGATTCATACTTCATAAGGATGTAAAAACACTTTTTAAACCTTAAGAATCAACTTACTTAAATTTTTCTATTTTTTTTAGAAAAAAAGATCATGGATTAATTTTAATTTTGAATATCCTGAAAGTCTTATGCAAAATGAGGTATTAAAACTTGAGAAGTTTGTTAGCAAAGGTTGTCATTCAGATTGATACAACTATATCTTCCCTTTCTTGCCACATGAGTTTATAAAAAACTATATATTAAGTCTTGCAGTTGCAGATTCCTTTCTATAACTAAGTTAACATTATTATGCAAACTAGTGTTGAATTTGATCCCTTGACTATTTTGGATTCAAAACCAGAGCATTATAACAAATTAATTAACTACTTTTCAACCAATCTGTATACTTGCTTGCCAAGAAAGCTTGATTAAAGTACTCAACTTTTTAAGACCTATACTCTCCTTCCTGGATTTTGCACACTCTTGAGAGTCTCATTTAGTATATGCATACTTGGTAGTTATTATTAAATCTTTGAAATAAAATTGAGATGCTAAGGAATCAATTTGGCGACACATAATTATTAGGGAAGAAGATATCAGATAAGGAATAACATAGGATAGATTTCAAAGTTAGATTTCACACAAGTCATTCTAGTAAAAGTATGAGAGGATCAAGGTTGGCAATAGATTTCTCCTTAACAAAATCTGGAAATTTCTTTCCTCACTCAATTGGTGAAGTAATTACTATGCCAACCATGGCTATGTTTGCTTTTCCATTTGCACGTGTTCCAATACATGCAAACAGCAGAATGAAGAAAACAACAATACTAGCTAATGAAGATGGCTATACACTTTTTGTATATTGGGCCTCTAGACTTCATCTTTGGCTCTTACATTCAACATTTCCCCTGCTAGTTTTCTTCCTTGGAACATCTGAGTCGGATCAGATTATTAGCTGAAGAGTCTTGAGACTGGGACAAAGGAGATTTAATTGAAGAACAGAAATTTATGAATTCATCAGCAGCTTATACACTAAGCTTTTCCCTCAAATAAGAGAACTGAGCAAATGAGGAGGCTGTGGTGAGTGTATCAGCAACTTGGTCAAAGGATGGAATATGATTCACCTACAATTGTCCGTTGAATACTGTCTGCTGAATGAAGTTCAAGTCTAGCTCAAGTAGTCCACACTACTTCACAAGTGGCATCGGCTAGGCAGCTGCATTCGGATTTTATGGCCGACAGAGCTAGAGACAACCTGCTACCTTCGAGGAGCCACTAGTAGGCCTTAGATCATCAAGATTACTGCCCCAATTATAATCATCAAATGCTTTCATTGTGAGATGAGAGGCTCTGTGAATAAAGATAACAAGATGAAGTGTGCCATTGAGATACTACAGCCGTTTAACAGATCTCCAGTGAGTGTCCAACGGCTTCAGCATAAATTGGTTGAGCTTGTTGCTTACATAAGCTACATATGGGCATGTTATATGTGTGTGTGTATATATATATTAAAGAGCTAGGGGCATTCTTCTATAGGGTTTGGCATCATGAATTTGTGACCATGAGAGTTGGTAATGATTTAGCAGCCAACACTGAAGTTTTTTGCAAGAGTTCATAAATATATTTTCACAGCAAGATTCTACCCTTAACATGACAAACTCAATTCCTGAAAAAGATGTTAAAGCTGCCAAAGTCTTTCAAAGAGAAGGGACCTTCCATTTGAGTGATGAGAGCTGTGAATGTTGTATTCCTATTGCTCGTGAGGACTAAATCATCAACATAGACAAGAAGATAGATGATTGAGTCATTTGCTCAAAGCAACAAGGTCAAGTCATATAGATTTCTTCTGAGAGATCCCCATCAAGAAACACATTGTTAAAGTCAATTTTTGATGCAAGGGGCTGATTATTAATGACAAGGATAAGTGATATTCTGAGAGTGTAGTGCTTGAGCACAGAGTTAAATGTTACATTGTAGTCTGCGCCAATCTCTGGTGCATAGCCCTTAGCACTTAGCGGCCAACATTAAAGTTTTCTGCAACAGGCAGAATTATATTTTCTTAGAGATATCAAGATTCCATCCTTAACATGACAAAACTCAATTCCTGAAAATAAGTTGAAGATGTCAAGATCTCTCAAAGAGAAGGAATCTCCCATTTGAGAGATGAGAGCTGTGAATGCTGTAGTGTTACTGTCTGTAAGGATTAGAGCATCAACATACACAAGAAGATAGATGACTCAGTCATTTGCTCTTTGAATAAACCAATAGGAGTCAGCTTTAGAGTGTTAATTGTAAAGAGCACAGGTATTCATAGACTTTCTCAAACCAAGCCTGAGGTGCTTATTCGAGACCATAAAGAGCCTAGCTAAGTTTGCAAACTAAAGAAGAGGTTAAGATTGTGGATTGTTGCTCAAAGTGACAGGGTCAAGTCATATAGCCTTCTTCTGAGAGGTCCCCATCAAGAAAGGCATTGTTAAAGTCGATTTGCTACAAGGGGCCAATTATTGGACAACAAGGGTAAATGATATTCCAAGAGTATAGTACTTGACCACAGAGCTAGATGTTTCATTATAGTCTGCACTTGCCTCTTGTGCATTTGCATAGCCCTTAGTTTTAAGACAAGCCTCAAAGTTGACTATTGAACCATCAACTTTCCTTTTCACTCTAAAGATTCACTTACATCCAATAGGTATTCGAACCCGGCGACAAAAGGTACAAGAGATCGCATGTGAAATTGAAGCGATGCATTATACTTTCCATTCAGGATCACTAGATGCTTCATTGACTGATGCAGACAGTTGTTCTGTGACTAAAGAGAAGTATACTTTGGGTTTGAAGATACCATCTTTGGCTCTAGTGAATATATGATGTGTTGGCATCGAATTTGGTGGATCAGAAGAGCATTTGATGTAGATACACAGAGGTTCCTGTGGAATTACATCTACATTTGTGTTAATTTATCAAAGTAACTAAGGCATTTAATTAGGAGTTGAATCATTATAATTATAATAACAATATATAAAAGCTAAATCCAGGAAGTTTCTACCGAATAAAATTTTTAAATTATGCAGCTCAGGTTTTTTCCTCTATTTTTTGTTTATGTCGTAGAGATACTTGGCTTATCTGTCCATTATTTCTTTCTGCTATAAGTTTTTGTTTTATGGCTGAACAAACTACACACTGAAAAGAAAAACAACTTTGATGAAAATATGAAAGCAAACTAAACATGATGTCATTTATTTCAATCGAGTTCTCTAGAAAACACTATGCCCTTTGAAAATTTGGTTTATTATGATCATGCTCTCCCTTATTTCAAGGGACTAGAGGAAGCCGTTTGCAATACACATAATGTGATGTGAACCGAAATATTCAGGACTAATGGTCATAGCTTCCTATAGATTTTATTTTATATATATTGATATATATATATGTTGATGATTTCCTAATTTATATATTGACTTGATGTTTTTGGAAAGATCTATTAGAAAAAGAAATACAATACTAGTTCATGAAATATAAAAATTTTTAAATAATTAATAGTAGTTGAGTCAAATAGAACAGACTTAATATCCTTTAGAAGAGTTATCCCCATTGAGATTTGACAATATCTCAAACCTAGATTAGTCAACAATATCAAATATTATATCCTTATAAAAAAACAAATAATGATGGATTTAGTTTTAAGGACTAATCTACATTAATTTCAACAAAGAATAAATTTCATTCTCAATTTTCTTATGCTAATTAAACTAGTATAACCGCAACAATAAAAATTAAAGAATGAGTGTCAACATGAGCTCTGCCTATTGCTTTGATGATTCATGATAACTCTATGGAACACAAACTACTTATATAACCTTAATGATGAATAATAGCAAATTTTCAGGGGATTCCAAATGAGAATTAATAAATAAAATAAAACAACTACTACTGCTATTAAACTCCACAATGTCAATTTCAATCATCGTCGTCGTCATCACTCCACTTTCTCATCTCAAAAATGAAAGCAATAAAGATTAAAATGGCAAGAACAATCCCATAACCGATCCTCCATGCACTTCCTTCGTGTCCTAAATGGATTCCATAGAAAATGTTAGCTACGGCAATAATGATCAAAATTCTGCCTGTGTTGTGATGGTACAAATTCCAATATTTTCTCACTTTTGATTCCCTGTTTGGCCTAGCCAAGATGGCCATCATCTGCATCAAATCCAAAACCCACCAAATTAATTAGGGTTTGATTCATTTAAAATGACTGGTAGATTGATTATGATCGATGAAGTTTAACTCTTTTAGTTTTCATTATTTATATAAGATTCTTGAAATTTTGTCTCTTACTATTAGCCCTTGAACTTTCAAAAATGAAATTAGATTTAGGATATAGATTTCTTAATTACTCATTTAAGGCTGTCTATATTTGATTTATATATACGACTTTCAAGTTGCTTTCATCTTTGTAATCGGTTTTTCTTTTTTTTTTGGATGAAATCAGTTCTTTTAATTGGCAATTGAAAGACTTGTTTGATTTTGCATTTTACTTTCTTTAAAGTAAAACAACCAATAGATATATAAAAACCTACATGAAGCTGCATTGTTGCCTTATTCATTAACCATAAATAATTCAGCTCACTTGGCTACCCACTTCTAATTAATATATATATATATATATGAAAAATCTATCTTAAAATTTGAACCATTCACATTTATTTAGGAATTCAGATTCTCTTATTTCTATTTGAGGAAAATGACGTTTATTTTGAGTCTGATTATCTAAATAATTTAAACAATCTAAATGTATTCTTTCATAAAAAAATTGTTTTTATCTACACATTTAGATTTTATTTTAAACAATGGTCACTTTTCTACCACAAGGAATCCAAATTCATTAACCATAAATTTGGGATTCTCTTAAGAAATTTTAAAGGGAAATAATTCATCTTGAGTCAATTTTGACTTGTGCCATTTGCTAATTGAAAAACTAACAAAATTGATCAATTAATTGAGAGAATCCTACTTCTGTTTTTTTAATTCTATTTTTATCGTAGAAATTACTCCTTACACTCCCTAGGAAACAACTTTTTGGATTTATTGGGAAGTTAATTTCCAAGAAAATTCACTTCTATTTTACTTGTTTCATCTTTTATTCTCCAAAAAGTCCATATTATTTTTTAATAAATATAATATGTTTTAAGGTTAATCACATAAATACAATTTTTGTTAAGAAAAAAGATTAAGATAATAAGGATATATTTAAAAAAATATAATAAATAACTTGGAAAGGAGAACTTTCCTCAGTTTTATCTAGGAAGTCAAACTTTTCGAATCAAAGCCTAACTTCTCAATAACTTATATATTTTTTTCCAACAAAGCAAATAACAATTAATCTACTGACTTTCTAGAAATTGAATCTAAGGTACGTCAACAAATAAGACCATGTGAACAGCTTCTGTCCTCTGGACTTTTCATACTCTTTACTTCCATTGCAAATTTGGACTTTCAAATTTGCCATGAACAGTTTAAATTTAATTTTTTTTAAAATATCATTAAAGTGTAAAAAAAAAGTCTTAATCATTCACAGTAGATCTGACTATCCAAATTTACAGTAAAGATGAAGAGAATGATAAGTTCAGCGGTGGAGGGAACTGCTTTTTAAAATTATATGCTAATGATTAAAAAAAAAAAGATAGATAGACTAAGAAGAATTAAAATAAATAAATAAATACCTGAAGGCATCCCAATGTAAGAACAACAATTCCGAGGGCTTTATGGATACCAACATCAGCCTGAATCAGATCATTCAAGACAAGCCCACTAATGACGCCACTAAGCCCAAGAACGAAGCCCAAAGATTGAACCGAAACATGAAAGCGAAACCAAAACGGGTCCCATTCCTTGAAGTAGCGGGCTATTATGGCTCCCATTATTATCAGTATGCCCCATCCCAATATGTTCAACAATCCATGTGTTCTTTTTAGGTCCATGTATGAGTTTCCTGAGGATGATGCACTTGTTCCTGTTTCACATTAATTAAAATCATACAGTCAGTAAATCTTGCTTCAAAGTTCAAACCAATATAAAATTTATAGCAATGCAGCTTATTTCACTGACCTTATACAATACTCAAGAAAATATCTCTAGTTGGAAGTTAAATATGGAAACAAGTTGTTATTATTTTTAGAGTAAATTGTATATTATTTTTTTAAACCTTTTGTTATTTACAAATATTTCTTTTGACCTTTAAAATTTCATAAGAATTGAATCATATGGGTAGAAAACTCTTCCAACAGTAATTTCATAAGAATTGAATCACATGGGTATTAAAAGGAAATAAGCATTAAACCACTTAAACAAATTCCTAGTCATGCAATGCACATTTTCCTAAAGTGTAGAAGATCTATAGTCTACACATTCCATAATTTAATTAAAGGATATATATTGTGCATATTATCCCCTTGGAAAATAGAACGAAAAATTATATTATTGTAACAAAACTAACAAAAATCATGAAATTAGACAGTCAAATTATTTAATCGAAAACTTTAAATTGACGTGAGTAATAATGCTAGTAATAAGTTTTTTTCATAGGTTGGGTGGAGGGTCAATTCAGATCAAACGTTTCAACTCCTTCTGAACAACGAACATGATATTGAAGAATGTTCATTCCACAACCTCTCTACCCAACTTTTAAATCTGACTTTGGCACTGAAAGTGGGCCTTCAATCTTATAACACGTTAACACCGCCTAATTTAAAGGCTTAATTAATATATAGTACCCTAATTCCACATATATAATAAAACAACATGCTTTCCAGTACTTTAATTTTCTTTTATTTTAAAATTTAATGAAACAGGTCATCACCAACTTCATGTCCAACTATTTAACCTTTCTTCACATATAGCAAAATATTACCTAATGATCTTGCTTCCCTCAGTTTCCCACTAATTAAACCCATTACTATGACCTATGATACTATTAAAAGTTGACTTTAATTAATTCTGTCACATTCATATCATAGCTGAGTTTGAATTATTTAAACGTACTCCTGACTGTAAAGTTTCAAAAGAGTTTTGGAAAAAAATAATATTGAATAGGAAAAAAAAAGTGAATCCACTATTTTATGTAACTATATTTTTGAACCTGATTAACTTTAAATACAGAGGATTCAAATTACTCATAAGGATTAGATGAACAAGTTAATGTCCTTGCACTGACCTGTTGCAGTAGCGTAATTGAAGGTAGTAGACACTTTGTCTTGGTGCTGAGTTAGGGCATAACTCGGCGCTGAGGGGAAGATGCCGGTCGGTCCCACCGCGAAAATGAGCCGGGACAAAGGCTGGGCAGTCTGCAACTGGAAGGCCAAGAGGAGACGAGAGGACTGAGAGGTGATTAGGGTTGAGTTGGCAACAAACTGAAGGTTTCCTGTATCAGGAACAACCTGGGATGGTGCAGTCCCACCAAGATAGTACTGTTTAAGGCCAGAAGCAGCAGCACCAGAGGATGAGACCCAACCAACAATGGCACTTGAACCCACCATGCCTCCATTGGGAGAGAATCCCATGGCTATGTAACTGTTCTTGTCTGGGGCTGATAGAATGAAGCTCCACATGAATGGGGAAGTCTGAGAATACTGCACAGTTTTTTGCAGATATTGATGGTGATATTATTAATTAGAATAATGTTGGTTAGTGAAGATTATGATTATAAATGAAATTTTCAACAGTAATGTGGACTGATGAACAAGGGATTTTAAATTACAAAGTAAATGAAAATTTTTAAGAGTAGATAAATCTCTTTTTGATTTTATTGAAATTACATAGATCTTTTACGTACTTTAAAACATACACAAAACTTTTTTTTTTTTTCAAATAAGTGTTTGAATCTTGAACTTACTTTAAAACATACACAATCTTCTAAGTTTTGTTGAAATTATACAAATTACTTTTCTTCTATTTTCGAGAGATGTGTGTAAATTTTAAAAATAAAAGAAATGTCTGTGTAACTCAAAAAAATTCAGGAGATGTTTATGTAATTTACTTTTCAATTCAGAGGACATCATTATAGGTTCTAAATATAGAAAATAAATGTATGCACTTTTATTTCAGTAAAATTCAGGAAAATTTCATATTAATTTTGAACAATAAAGGATATCTATGTAGTTTTGAAACTCAAAAAAATTGGGTAATTCATTTAAATAAATATTCAAAGTTCCAATTATATCTTGCAGAACTAAAAATCTAAAACTCATTCGTCTTGCATTGCTAAAAGACTATGATATATAATAAATGCCTTAAAATTTTATGAAGGACACTGGTAAAATTAATTAGTTGAAGAGTATATATAATGGAACTTACTCTAAGGATGAAACCTTGAGCATTCCAAATAGGAAAACAGTTGAGGTTGGTTGTGTCAAAGGGAAGAACACCATTCAAATTCAGCTTATTGCTACAAGAATCAACTTGTGTTGATGAAGAAGAAGATGAAGATGATGATGAAGATGAAGATGAAGGTGAAGATGAAGAACTTCCACCTGCTTGTGACTGTGAATTCCCAATGCTGGCTGAACAATTAGTCACAAGAGATTATGGAGATTTGACATATTGTAACACTTGTCTTTATGGTCTTTCCCTAAATCAATCTATAGTTAATTAATCTATGGATTCAAAGAAGGTAAGGGAATGATTGCAAAATAATTATATCATGCAAAAAGGGTAATAATTAAACTAGTCTTCAAGGGAATATATATAATTAATAAACCTATCAGAAGAATAAAATATTCATATTAAATATTGAAAGCTGGTCTAATTGAGAAGAATTTGATCTATACCGCAAGATTATGAGCTAAAATTCCTCCTCTAATGTAAATATTTCTAATAAGCAAGGTATTAAAAACCGGACCGGTCATTGAACCGGATGAGGTAACGGTTCAAGGTTCAATGGTCGGACCGGGGTCGGACCGGTTGTGAATAAATTAATATATTTTTAATAATATAGTCAATTGATATTCTATTTTCATATTATTTGTTAGGTAAATTTATCATTATTAATCATTATGTATCATAATAATACTTATAACATATTATAATATAGAAAGAAAAAAAATTACACTAAAAATAATACTATTTAATACTAAAAATAATGTTATTTTATTTTAAAAAAATATTTTTAAAAAATTAAAAAAAAAAAAAGAAAATCGGACCGGTTCAACCCGGTTTTGTACCGGTTTTTGACCGGTTTGACTGGTTCTTCACTGATTCCAATTTCTCCCGATTTTCAGCTATTTCCGGACCGGACCAGGGGCCGGTTCCCGGTCGGACCGGTCGAACCGGCCGATCCGGTCCGGTTTTTAATACAATGCTAATAAGTAATGTATAAATGCTTTTGTAAGAGTTTTTTTAAATTGCGACATGTGTTTTAACTCTAATAATTCTCAAGACGTAACTTATTTAAACTTTTTGTAATAATAAAAAAAGGATCACATTAAGTTCATATGTTTTTTATGTGATCTTTTATCAATATTATTACATTAATTACGATTGATTCAACCATGCTGAAATTAATAAATTTTGAAATTCAAATTTTAAAAAATAATGATTTTATAGTCTAGAAAGAGGGGATAGACTATAGAGAGAACCACGTTAAGTTGTCTTGTCTAATCTTAGACCTCTATGGTCTATATACTTTTTTGGGTGGACCTAAGAACTGAAAGTTTCTTATTTCAAGTAATTTCATCTTTTTTATGCAGATATTAGATCATTTCTTTAACTGTATGGCTCTAATTTATTTATTTTTATTTTTTTCAAATATATTTATAATCAGTATCAATCCATTAAAACCAATATCCATTATATATTAACATGTTAGCACATTATAAATTATTATTATTATAATAGCGAAACTATTATAATTTAAAGAAAATATTTTTTGTATACAGCTAATTAATTAAATCAATATACAAATTATATGTTCATCAAAATATTCTTTATCATAGTCACATGTATTGTTCAAAACAATATAACATATTAACTAAACTATTTGATGGTGCGAAACAAACAGGCAGCCCAAATATTTTACAAGATCACATGAATAATCATAATAATTAACAATCAACTAGTATGACCAAACAGAGTAAAAGAGTAAATTAGGATATTGAAGACAATTATCCGTAATTATCATCAACGATTCTAATTTTTTAACTCGCTATAATTATATGTATAGTATTAATATTTTTAATATATCATCAACAAATCAATTTACGTTTTTATAACTTTTATTAAAGAGAAAATAAAAGAGGTTATATAATGATTATGATTCTTAATTAGTTCCTTAAATTCTGTATTACAAAATTTGACATTAATCTAACACGTACAACCATGCTTGCTCGAATGTGAAGATATGGTATGTTTGAATATTCACAATAAATTTTTTCACTTTTTGTTAAAATTACACACATATTCTTTAAATTTTGTTAAAATTACAAATATCTCCTCTACTTTTAAAATTAATATAAACTTCTCTTGAATTGTGGTAAAGTAACATAAATTTTTCTTCTTTTCTAAAATTTACACGGAATAAAAAATAAATTGAACAGATCTCATTTATCAAAATTACACATATGTTTTTTCTAATATATGCAAACATCTCTTAAAAATAAAAAAAAAGTATGTTTGTATAATTTCAGATATCCTTTATTTTCAAGAGAGATGTTTATAAATTTTTAAAATAAAAAACAAAGTTCAAGAAGGATTGGAATTTTTTCTTTATTTTTGATAGACGTAAACTTTGAAAAAGAATTTTATATAATTGTTAAAATAAATAAAAAGTTGTATAGCTTTATTTATTCATGATAGAACACGTTACCGACAGCCCCATACATATTACCAACCTCTAGAATTCTTGAGGGTGAATGAATGTAATATATGAATGTCACCATTCAACCACAGCCATAATGACCAAACAATAATGATGTGTACTTGAACATTAACCACTAGTTACTCATTTTTTTTGTCTTTACATTCAGTAAAACATATAATTATGCAAAGCAAGAAATAAAGTATGAAATTTCCCACCAACTACTTCTTTGGTCACCACCTATCATTTTCAATTTATTCCATTTCCTATTTTTTTAATGCTGAAATCTCATTTTAGGACAATTTTGGAACTGGAACTGAGGTTCTCCACAAAATAGATATATCTTTTTATGTGTTATGTAGAGTTTGAAATGAATCATATTGTTCACAATTTATGAGTATTGTGATTGTTATAAATTAAATTAAATACATACATTTTTTATACATTACATGAAATTTGAGAGATGTATTATATGGTTAATGAATTAAAAAATAACGGATTTATTATAAAATTTATTATATATATTGATATATTGATAATTTTCAATAATTAATGACACGTCTCTTGAAAAATAAAAGTGAAAACATATAAAAAATATTTTATTAGTGAATCTCCCTTTCTGATCCCATATTCAAATGGTAATTATAAATTAGTGAAGCAATTGATTAACTTTTTTAATTTTATAAAAAATTCAATAAATTTTCAAATTACAGACCAAAATTCTACTCACAATAACAATATTGTTATCTATTTTTATATATGATTAAAATCTATAAAAAGTAGTATACAATTTAAAAACTGTGAACAATATGAGTATATCACTTATTTTTTAGCACAGTAAAAATGTACGAGGCTTAGTATTAAGCTATAATAAACTATGTGGGATTCATAGCACTGCACAAAACAGATGGTAGCATGTTTGTAGTAGGATTTACTACAAATTATATATTTTACACTAAATACTAATATCAATATATCAATATATATTGAAAATTTTAGAAAATCATAGCTCCTCTCACAATATTTTTTTCATGCCCCCACGTCTAGTTAATATTAAAATTGATTATATTGATATGATTTTGTAAGTATATTCATTGTAGATACTAGTTAGTGAAATCTATCTTTCTTCCCACTAGTTTTTAGCTATCCCTTTCATCATAACGATCACAACCACACCAACAATTGCAATTTGAAAATATAAATATAACTATACACTTTCAACAAAGTCAAACTCCAGGACAATATAATTTAGACTAATGACATATAGAGTGAATAATACTCAATAACCTAGAATTTACAAAAATTAACAATCAAACAATTATATTTCATAAAAATCGCTCTCTCTCTCTCTCCCCTGAATCATATATATATGTAGAAATATTTAACATTTATGCTTGTTGAAAATTATTATTCATATCTTGAAATTAATTACAACTTAATCTTCTCAATGTTAAAATAATATTTTAAGTTTGTTATCAAAACATTCTTATAATATCGAAAAATCATATTAGAAAATTAATATTTAGTACCAATTGAATATAAAATCTATATAACAAATCTCCCATTTAGCAACTTATAAATAGTGCAACTTTATTGCTCAAACTTCATGATGTAAATATATCACAGCTCACCTAATTTTTATAATTCCTAAAAAATTAATTTTTAAGATTATTGACTGTCATAATTAGTTTTGAACCATGAAATGTGATTTTCTATAGCATATACTAACCTGACGTGTAGTCTATTCTGATGGAGACCTTATCAAGGTGTTTCACAAGTTGATAACTTGGAGCTGAAGGAAACAGACCGGTGGGTCCGGTGGCGAATAAGAGCCATGACGAAGGTGCAGTGGTTGCCAACTGAAACACCATGTACAATCGATCTGACTCCATTGTGATAAAGCTTGAGTTTCCTATCACCTGTAGGTTTCCTTTGTCTGGAACCACCAGGTTGGGAGTTGGACCACCAAGGTAGTACTGCTTTATCCCCCCACTGCTTCCGCTTGCCGTCACCCACCCCACCATAGCGCTTGAGCCGGCCATCCCACCGTCCGGCGAGAATCCCATTGCTATGTAGGAGTTGGTGTCTGGGGTTGAGAGGATGAGGCTCCATATGTTTGAGGAGGTCTGAACATACTGCAAAATGGGGGCATCCATGTTAGTTTATTTAGTACGTTAAACAAATTAAAAAATAAAAATGAAGGTAATTTATAAATAAAAATATCTTGTATCCTTTTTTTTAAATAATAAAATTAATAAAAGTTATTGAATAATTAATGAATACGAGAACATAATATATATCATATATATAACTATGGAAGCAAGAAAATCCATTTCTTTCATTTTATATGAAAAATGGTTTAGTACACAGAATAAAAAAATAACATGGACCAAATGTTCTTAAATATAAAAAAATTTACTCCTACGTTCTCACTTTAAAAAAACAATAATATATAAAAAGAGAGAAAAATATAAGTTGTTAAATAATAATTAGAAGAATATAATAGATATTGAAAAGAATAGACATCAAAGGAACCTTAGTGACTATGAATTTAGAACTCCAAATGATAATAATGCTCAGTTTTCCTCTCTACAATCAAGGTTTGATATTTTGTGTGTGTGTGTGTGTGTCTATATATATATATATATATATATATATTCGCACGATTCACATATGATTGCTTTGTTACTTGGGAGAATTCGAATCTATACCAATGATTGTGGTTACAAGGATTGCAAGCACAGTAAAATTTAAAGCCAAAAAGTTAGAACAGAGGAAGATGAAGAGAAGAAGATGGATGGATAGCTTACTCTGAGGATGAAACCTTGAGAATCCCATACAGAAAGACAATGGAGGTTGGTAACATCAAATGGGATGGGGACTTGGAGGTTGAGGTTGCAGGTGCATGAGTCTACTGCTTGTTGTGAACTCACAAGCAACAATGAACAATAACGGAGCGTCAAGAAGATGATGATGAATGGTAAAGATGCCTTCAGTTCATCTCTCTCCATGTGGCTGTGTGTGTTTGTGATTTTCTGTTTGGGAATGTGATAACAGGTAACAGGTTTTAGATTTATTCTGGATATGGTTAGGAAGCCAAACTGTGTTCTCATAGGTAATAATGGAAAAGAAAAAACAAAGGATAGTAAGTGAAAGAAAATATGTAATGATTGTCATTTTGTAACTAACGCGGTGTGGGAGCTTTTTCAATTATGACATATTTAGACCAACAAATAATAATTAAAAAATAGATATAATTCAATTTTCAGTCTTTTATGAATAAAGCAAATCTAGTTAGAGCAGACTAACTTTTTATCCTCAATATTTCAAAAGAATTTAGTTTTTGATACCAGTGAGAGATGCTCTTAATCCAATACAAGGAAAAAACTAGTAGATATAATTTAATGCAATATTTAAAATTCACAAATCAATAATATCATTTTTTTAATCAATGCTAAATTATGGAGTAGTTGTCTATAATTAAATTTTATTAAGGTATCATGAATATAACTCTCATTTCGAATAATGGATAGAGAATGTGGAAGAGAATTTCAATATAAAAGGAACGTATTAATTAATGATATTCTGAACAAAATCGATCTATTCATTAATTTTCAATGATGAGTTATGTAGGACCTCATAGATTGATAATGGGTCAAGTCATCATAATTGAAATTTATCTCTTAAATTTGTGTTTTATTTGACTTAATTTTATCACATATTTTCTTAAAATTTAATGCTTTCTTCATGATTAACAACGTCACAAACATTAACATAAAGTCAAAAATTTGATCCTACATTGTAATCAATCATTTTGGCGGTATTACCATATTTCACGCCTTCACTGATCATAAACTTGTACTTACTTGGTCTGCAGTATATGAGACTAGCAATTATGTTATTAATGAATTTACTTAAAAACTTAATCTCAAATTTAAGTAAACAT
This sequence comes from Adenanthera pavonina, assembly GCA_026686845.1. Classification (NCBI taxonomy): domain Eukaryota; kingdom Viridiplantae; phylum Streptophyta; class Magnoliopsida; order Fabales; family Fabaceae; genus Adenanthera; species Adenanthera pavonina. The sequence goes on from JAIVEN010000010.1 coordinate 31,448,813, forward strand.
AATTTTGACACTATTCAATATCTGAGCTTATTCAATCCAAAACTAATCGATTATTAAAAAAAAGAGTAAAATATATAACAAAAATCTAATAACAAGAAACATAGGATAAAATAATCATGAACACTTATGAATAGTACAAGTATGTTACAATGTAATCAGTTTCCCCAAGAGGATACATAAAATTACATTACGTTGCAACTATTACACATGCTTGCAAATGAAATTCATGCCAGAATAAGGAAAAATAACGTCTAAAGATTTCAACTTAACAAAAAATTACATTAAAAGATCTTAAAAATAATAATTACTCCCCAAAGATCAGAAGTTATATTTAATTTTTAGAGACTTACTGAGTTTCAAGAAAGTTACCACAACATTTAGGAAAATCACAATTACAATTTTAAGTAATTAATAATAATTTTCCTAAAACACAATAATAACTTTTGATCATTGAGGGTAATTGCAACTTCGAAGATTTTTTAACATAATTTTAGCCTAGTTTAGGTCCTTGGATGTAATTTTTCCAAGAATAATCCCTGATTATGAATCCCAGTTCCAAACTAACCCAAACAAATGGTGGGGTTGACATGGAACATACAGAATATTCAAGGCCATACCATAGCCTTCAATTTTCTGGTAAAGTTTAGGAGGCCCATAATTTATTCCTGTCTCTCCAAATAAACATATAGTACAGCATCTCACCAAACTGATAAGTGTTTAATGTAACAGACAGAAGCGAAGCGTCCCATCAGAACCTTATAGAACTTCATCATCAGGAAACCAACTATGAGGTCCACCCCTCTCTGCAGACACAGATGATAATCATATAAATTTGCCGTGAAAAAGAAAATATTCCAATGCAATGCAAGTAGACAATGATGGGTTATATTCACAGCTAGTTCAATAAAAAGGAATCTATTATCTCATCAAAACCACATCCAAGACCCCATGAAGTTCCATGAAAAGTATTAAGTAGAAAATTACTCATCAGTAATTTAAATGTAAACAACCAGAAATAGCAGGAGAGTACCACCTGAGTTGTATATTGAATCCTCTACATTCACCCAATTCAATCCTCAGTTGCAAATTAAACCACTGTTTTGCATAAATTATTAATGAATATTATGGAACCACTTTCTCAAAATAATGGTTGACAAAGTGATGAATAGATGATTGACTTGCTTCCAAATTCTAATATGTAAATCAGAATATTTAAAAAAAAAAAAAGCAAAATGGTTTTCTAAAATATGGATTTTGGCCAAAACAAGTATGAGTAGGGCATAATATATACCTATAATTTTACTTCAGTGACCTGAACCTTTTAAAGATATTATGGAGTTTGGAAAAATCCATGAGGGCAAAAACAGAATGCCATGTTACAGATATCTATACATAGTTCATCTTTGATTCTGAAACTATACAAATCGTGCTGACAACAGACCAAAAGGGGACAAAAAAAAAAATAATTTCTAAAAAGATAAGATGCAACAAGAAATTTGTTGTGAAACCCTCCAAACATGAAATGTATTTTAAACTTCTATCCACCGGAGGGGTCCATCAGTCATACCAAGAAGAAAAACCAGCATGAACGCAACTAGTGCTATGTTAACCAGCAAAGGTAAATGGAAAACAAGGTCTCTTGCAATCTCATTGAATCAAAATCAAAGATATGAATGCTTTTTCTTTAAAATAAAAAAGGCACGCAAAGATATGAAAAAAAATGAAAATTTGCTTTGGACTACGTCAAAATGCAAAGCATGATTTATTTTTAATACAAAAACACTCAAATCCAAGAGAGTCAACATCAATAATAACATTAGTCTTATTCCACTAAGTGGAGTCGACTACATGGATCATATGACGCTAATGAACTTTCTCAAATACTATTTCTTTAGATAAATCATTTATCAAGAGGTCATGTCTTATAACTTCTCTTAGTGTCTTTCTTAGTCTTTCTCTACGCCTTTTGATAGGGTTCCAAGCCATTTGATCAACTCTCTTTACTGGCTCATCTTGTCCTCTTCTTTGTATATATCCAAACTACCTTAAACGATTTTCCACCATTTTCTCCTCGATAGGTGCTACTTTTCTAATCTTATCCATTCTTATATGACCACACATCCATCTCAATATTCTCATTTCTGTTACTCCCATCTTATGCTTTTGTTGCCCTTTAAAAGCCCAACATTCACTGCCATATAGCATCAGTGGCCTTATAACAGTTCGATAAAATTTCCCTTCAAGCTTTATAGGTATCTTACGGTTACAAATAACTTCTTAAACTTTTCTCCACTTTAACCACTCAGCTTGTATTTTATGCATAACATTTCCATTGATTTCACTATCACTTTATAAAATCGATCCCAAATATTTGAATTTTGACTCTTTTGGAATGATTTGCTCTCCAATTTTTACATTTGAATCATTTCTAATTGCTCTCTTATTAAATTTGCAATGCATATATTCTGTTTTACTTCTACTCAAGTGGAAATCTTTTCATTTCAAATTGTGTCTCCATAACTCTAGTTTAGAGTTGACTTCTTCTCTTGAATCATCAATTAAAACTATATCATCCGTGAAAAGCATACATTTAGAAATTTCCTCCTATATATGTTCTGTTAGAATATAAAAAACTAAATCAAACAAGTATGGATTTAAGGAAGATCCTTGATATAAACCTATTCTTATAGGAAAATCTTTTGTCTCAGCTCCAGGAGTTTTCACACTTGTTGTTGCCCCTTTATATATATCCTTTATGACTCGAATATAAGTCACATGAACACATTTCTTCTCTATTGCTTCCCACAACACAATTCTTGGTACTATATCATAGTTCTTTTCCAAATCAATGAAAACCATATACAAGTCTCTTTCTTTACTTTGATATCTTTCAATCAAACCCTTTGATAAATAAATAGCCTTTTTGTTGTAAACCGTCCTAATAAAAATCCAAATTGATTTTCTAAAATATGAGATTCTGTTCTTAGTCTATGCTCAACCATTCTCTTTCAAAGTTTTATGGTATGACTCATGAGTTTTAATCCTCGATAATTAGCACAATTCTAAATATCCCCCTTATTCTTGTATATAGGCACCAAAGTGCTCTTTTTCCATTTCTCTGTCATTTTCTTTGACTTTAAAATCTCGTTAGAAAGCTTAATGAGCCATATAATCCCCTTCCCTCTTAAGTACTTCAAAACTTCGATAGTAATACCATCAGGCCCAATAGCTTTACAATTATCCATTATCTTAAGTGCTTCTTTTACCCCTCCAATCCAAGAGAGCCAACATGGTCCAAAAAAGCATTGAGTAATAATAGAATTGTCACAGTTAACACACAAACCATCTTTACATTAACCGAATTGAAGCAGATATTAAATCAGATATTTGAACAAACACTCATTCATTTATGCCGAGCAGGTTTTGTATACAACGATTCACTGGATTTGCAGTACTCAAGGTTAATCTAAGTTTAATCAACAAGAACTTGACTTAAAGAAACATAGATATGTAATTGTATACAAGACGAGTTTGACAATTCAAGCATGCCATCCAAAATATTACAATCTCTGGGAGTTAACTATTTTATTGCTTAGAAACAAGACATCAAGCATGTTATTTACCTCATACAATCGAACAAATAAAAGCTTTGTCATAATCAGTAATTTGACCAAGGGTCAATAGTAGGGTTAAACCCGGAAAAATAGACAAATAAATAAAGTATATAAGATTCTTAATTTATAGTTTGTTTTCATTAGAAAAAATTTATTTTCAATTGTAAGTTTTCCTTTTAAAGTTTTCTTAGATGTGGTTATTCAACAGAAGGTTTATATATATATATATATATATATTTAAAAGGCTTATTCTTACTTAATGATAAAGATATTCTTTTCCTACCAAACATTAGATGTCATTTTGCCCCATGAGGGAAAGAAACATCTGCACTCTTCATACCGAGAGAATGATTCAAGCCCCCACACTGGCTTTTGAAAATATGAGAGTCTTCTTAAAGTCATCTCTAACCTAGTACCTTAACAGTCGACCAGTTTCACAGAAACTGGCCACTGTCAGGGGAGCTTTGACCAGTTTTTAAAAAGCCTTGTTAACTTGCACAGGCTAGAGACCAATTCTCCGTTTATCAGATCAATCCAGTTATATGTAATATCTAACATAGATATTTAGTAGTTAAGTCCTCGAAACTGTACTGGTATAAAATGGATACAATAATGAACTTACCTGAGGATACATATACTGGCAAGCTGACATATTTGGGACATGATTTTGAGGTAACCATGTCAATTTTAATGTCAGATCCGACTGCACAATCTCGTGGCTGTAATGAAATAAACAATATTCTTAAATAATACCAGCAACCAAAATAGTGTCTGACTCGAATAAAACAGTTATTAATAATCTCAGATTCAATTTTCACCAGAACATTTAGACTTCCTCAATACTGTCAATCATGGATATTAAACATTACTTTATTAAATTCAGCAAGATGAATTCAATAACACTACTAGCTGAATACACCAGATACCACGGGTTGGACTTTTAGGCTCTCAATTACGAAGTCAACAAATTTTGAATTCTCTAACTCCTGACAGTAATAAATACGACAAATCTTTGTACCAGGTCTTCATGTTTCCATATGCCAAAATTATTACAAAGCAGAATAGAACTCCAACCTTGAAATCTTTATAGAAGCACAGATGAAGTTCCTCCACTGCACCATGTGAGCAAACTACTAAAGGAGATGCATGGAAAGCATTCTCAATGGCAGAAATAATGCCTCCGAGGGGATACTTTTCTGTATTAGAAGGAACATATCCAGCTTCATTTAGAACTCTCTGAAAAAAAAAAAAAATTGGAAACATGATAATTAGACTAAATCTGATGTATATGCACGTATGCTGCAAGCTTCAGATTTTACAACCAAAGGTTTTGAAAATACAATTGAGTCAGTCCAAAAAGAGAAAATGAAAAAGGGGAAAAGAAAAGATGCTCCAAAATAAGGCATGGATAAGATTAGCTCATAATACAAGAATAATCAACATTCTAAGGAAAATTCTTGAGTCTCATCTGATTATCAAAGCCTACGATAAGGAATCCACAAAATACTAAAATGATTAGGTTCTTATTAAACAAGAGTGGGCCTTATGCTTTGCATGGATTTCTTAAAAAAGAAGCAGATGGAAAATAAAAAGGAGGAACAACACACTCAAGCAAGCCAATGGATTATGGACAGCAAAAATGGCTTGTGGACAGTGATTCAGGATACATACACAACCCTCAAGTATATCTATATCAATATAATAATCAAGAAAACATACAGCATCAGCCAAGAAATTATGTAAGTTGAATGGCTCTTCAAATCATCTCTGGAAATGATACAACCTAGTTTGTACTCTCATCAGTTCTTACATCTCGCTTTCCTGATGACATGTCTAACCTTATTTAACATGATTATGTCTAAATTTCAAACAACAAGTGAGTACATACATTTCTGGCAAGTGGGTGGGCATGTCCGAGTGTGTGACTATGAGTCATTCTTTTCATAAGAAAGAATTAGATGTGAGTAGATGGTGAAGGTAGGCTGAATATAAATAATGGGAAAATACTAGCATCTTGTATAGCTAGTAGTTATCTTTTTCTCTATTTTCCTTGTTGAGGCAATTCTGCCATACTGGTATTACATAGCCTCTGTTTGTTGTTTTCAAATTCATAAGGAGTCTATCTCATTACTGAAACATGAGATAGGAGGAATATTTCAGTAATCCTCTTGAATACAGGTATGGTTCCGGTCAAAATCATATTCATGTTTACATTTAACATTATTAAGTACCATGCTGTCATTCTACGCAGTACACCTTCCATCCCAAAATAACTATGGACTATCAAAGCAATCCAGCTTCTTCCAGACCAAAACACAACAATGACTAAAAGATCCTTGGTCCTATTCTGATATAACGTCAAAAGACCCCAAAAGAAAATTAAAACAAAAGGGAAGATCCTCAAATTCCTGCAACAAGACAATGAAGGAGAAAGATCAATAGTTTTGTCACCAAACTCACCATCATAAATAATCCACCAGCTGAGATAAAACTAACCATCTTGCTCTCTCTAAATTATCTATAGTAGACTGAATAACAGTTGGACGCAAATAAAGGTTTTGAGTTCCATAAAACCGAACTCTCAAAGCATCCAAACATTGATCAACTTTCCTTCACAACTAAACACTCATAGCTAACAGCAACATGGTAGCAAACACATGTACACCAAGCAAAATAAGGAAACAGTCCCTTCCAAAAGCACCAGCTCACCAATATCATAAAAAACCTAATGTTGAATAACAATCATATAAAGAGACACATCCTGACAATAAACGATCTCTGTTAGTATCACGCTTGGTTCCTACCTGTGTCCACAAATAATGTGTATCCCCACTTATCTAATATCCAAAGTCGTCTCCAAACAATGGCCTAAAAATATCCTACACAAGGCCAACCTCCCAGAATAAGATGACATGAAAAAAAAAGTTGAAAAGATCTTTTTTTCCATTCTAAAATATATTGAAACATCTTTGCAACAAGTTAACATTGAAACCGTGATCACAAAGAGATTAACACTGACTGAACAAAACAAAGGCAAAATTGATTTTGCACAAATAAGACATGACATATTTTGAGGGGAAAAAACTCTTTCAAATAATATATTGGTAAATTTAAATTTCAGCAAATAATATATTGCTTTCTTTCCATTTCTTCTGTTTCAATACTCAGTTCTCCCCCCCCCCCCCTCCTCTTTCTCCTTTTTAAGCAATTGAATTGTCATACAGTATGGCCAATAGTTAGACCAAATGAAAACGGCCTTGGATGTACCCAGAGACTCATTTGAGGAAGACTGAATTGACTTACAAGTGAAATGGCAATAAACTGTAAAAGACTTGCTTAACACGAAGAAACTGAATAAAAAGACACAGTGATAAAATCAAAGATTCTGTTTCTCACATAATTTGAGCCAAATGAAGCCAATACAATTGTGTATAAGGAACAAACTTTAAATGACGTGACCACAGCTTGTCATCCAGAGTAATCCACCAAAGAATCTGGATAACATCATTTGAAAAACATTTGCAAAAAAAAATATATCTCTTGCAACAAAATCACACTATTATGTAAAATGAAATACATTTATTCAATGAACCAAGTTTGAGACTTAGTGCAGAAGGAAAAATGACAATAATCAACGAACAAAGAAATGCGATTAATTGTTAACTTTCATTATCTTGTCTTGATTCTTACATAAGCTTATTGCCTGCTGAAAAAAGAAAGAAACTCACAGATACAGAAACTCTGTTTCTAAGGACTTACTGTCACATTATATTTGAAATAGATATTCAGTGTTGTCAGGAAATAATTGTATTCATCTCGAATCACAGGAAATGAGCACGTGCCATGCTTCTCTGCAGGCCAAATAAAAAAAATTCAGAATAATAAAAGCATCCAACATGTACTTCACAGAAGGTTCTGTGACTTATTCAAATCAATTATGTAGCTCAAACACAACTAATACTGAATACCCAACATGTTTTTTTAGGCCAACATGAATACCCTACAAGTTAAATCAATATAAGAGGGCATAAGTTATAAAGATTATTACCCCACTGTGAATGTGCACCCACGTGGTAGCCCCAGAAACAAAGTGATGAAAAATCATTAGTTCCATATCAATCTATAGGATAAAATGAAACTAAGATATTTCCAATAACCACCTCATGAGCCCAAAACAACCCTTTTGTACCATGACATGTTGATGATGAACCGCAACTTAGTGATGGCCAATATTGCTCTAAAGCATTAGTCAATGTTGATATCTACAAAGAAGACGGAGTAATAACATTTAGAAAAGGTGAAAACGAAAAGTTAATGCTTTAAAGTAAATAAAACAGTTCAAGTTTCAAATGTATAATAGTTATGAGAACTAGTGCATAATTCAAAATAACTTCATCGTGATAATTCCTATATTTTTGAACAACCTCCATCATGGTGTATGAATGTGATGGAGAATGACTGAGCTGGAATATCATTCTGGCATTATATGGACTACTTGATCCCCAAGTTTTTACTAATCCTATTTAATTTAAGTGATTTAATCAGCTTGAATGGACAGCTTCAGAGACACCCCACTACTAAAAGCGTATGGTGCCAGGTGTGAATCGTATGCATGTGCTGTTATTTGCAATGACATCAGACATCACTCCTTATTTCCTTAATTTCATTAACCCCCAGACTTAATTCCGCTAGTGGACATCATTTTATATTCATCCATATCAAAATCCTTGTTACTTCTTTGATGTGTTTGGCCAAGAATGTATAATCCCATAAACCCCAAATTTGTGAGTAACCAGGTAAGCACCCGAACATATAATAAGTGCTGAAAGTACAGAAATCCTGCCTCAGTACCTCTTTTGGATCAAAATTAGATCGGTAGCAACAGGACGGCCAAGTTCCGTCATTATAATCAGGCCAGAGTCCATCTATCATACAAGTAGATAGGATGAGTTAATTAATATATTTTACACAGGAATCATATACAAAGAAGGAACGTATGCAAATATATTTGTAGCCTCATACTCACGAATGGTAAATTCTGTTGGAGCTTTTGAGCTGAAAAAGAGGGGAAAAAATGACAAAAATACAACTCCGTCAGTGTTGCTTCTGAGATTTCCTACAAAAGATACATAATAATATTCACTTGCTAAAAATCAACCACAAGGAAGCATGGAAAAAGAAATGCACTTGACTGTAAAGTAGTGACCACACGATCTGCAAACTGGCTAAATTAGTCTGAATATTCCTTCATTTGGGTCAAATGGACTTATCCAATATGATGTATGGCAAATTTCGTTAAACCAAAAATGAAAGCCTCCAAAATATACATAAGCTAATAGAAAAGCAATAAACAGGACTCACAATAGCCCATTCTGGTTTAACCAGAATAACAACAAACATATACAGAATTTTTCAAGGGGAAAAAAATGGTGACGAAATTGAAGAGGGTTTCACTTTGACTTTACCCTCTGCAGCAACCATTGGATTTGCAGCAATAGCGAGTACGCTGGCAGTAGGTACCAGGCCATTGCAACGCCAACGCGAAGTAGTCAAACTCTCTTTTTTTTGCTTCTTCTCTGCTTCCATTCACCTCCTCAATCGCACATACTGAACCCGCAATAACTGCAAGCAATAGCCATGGAAGAGTAATGAGGATTTGAGCAGAGAAGGAAGCCATCGTGAGGGGCCTCAAAATCTGTAGGTAGTTGCAATGATACAGTTAGGTCCGATGCGTGTTCGGGTATTAAAGATGAAACTGGACGAATCTTTTGGTATTGGTCACAGCATCGGATCATAATTGGACGGAACTCCCAGTTCCTGGGGCTTCTTAGCATATTCTTTTTCGAAGGAATCACGTTATTCACATTTTTTTTTAAAAACAAATGGGCCTCTTCAACAAAAAAATTTAGCTATTTTTAATAATTTTTTTAAATATGTAAATAAGTTAAATATCACTTCTTTAGAGAATAGAGAAGTATTTATTATATTTGAATTAATTAATTCAAATAATATAAAAAAGTACATCTGTATGTAATCATAATTACGGAGCATTTCATGGATGGCAAAAAAAAAGGGGCATATATTTAGTGTGGTGATGATAAATTTCTCGGTCACTTTTTAGTTTTTACAAAAATGTAATTAATGTCTTTTATTTTTTTTACTTAGAGAACTCGGTATCCAGATATGACCTTAATATCCGAAAAAAAATTATTCCATTAGTTACATGAATTCATGTAACTTCCATTAATTATATGAATTCATGAGAGGTGTTAATAAATTTGTACTTAATTTATACTACATCCGAATTTAATTGGCTGACACAATTATTATTTCAAATTCTTTATAGCCGATTTTTGTATTGAAGAATTTACCGTTACTTAAAAATCTTTCTTTCACCTAAAAAAATGAAAAGCTTTCATTGAAATATTATATCCTGACCAATATATATTTCATGTCTACTTCTATATAGAAGAATCTCATGAGTGCTGGAAGAGTTTCTTGAATTCATTTGCATTGATCTGACTTTGAGGAGTTGGCCAAAGGAAAAAAAAATCTGAGAACATAAATATTTCTGGCAGTATTACATTGATACTTTGAAAAGAAACACCTACCTGTATTCAATACATATTAGATATGACATAGTACCATACTTCATGCTATATGTCATTATGTATTGTTAATTCTTCTTTTTCAAAAAGTTTTAAAATGGCTTAAGAGTTTACTGAAAAAACTCAATTTTTTATTTTTTGTTTTAGATACCTTTCTTTTACTTTTAAAATACTTATTTAAAACTTAATTTTTAATATTTTTCATGTTTGATACATTAATTTATTGAATATATACATAATTTTATGTGTATATCTTTTGTACTCATATATTAAAATGTTTAAATTTGTTGTATCTGATGTATTCTATCATGACATACTTGATACTCATATCCATATTAGTGTATCATAGATTTTTGGCTTTAATCAAATTTTTAAAAAAATACAAATAATCATAAGGACCACACAAGCAACTTATTTAGGCAGAGGGACCATTTCTAACTCATCTTGCATTATATCCTGCTAATCCTATGTCATTTTTTTGCTAAAAGTCCTTTAGTCTAAATAAGTTGCTTGGATAGTCCTTCTAATTAATTCTCTCATTTTTAAATCATGCATACACAGATAAAAGTAAACAACAATGACCAAACTAAATTTCTAAAATGATAGAATTTTAGTAGAAGTAATAAGCTACATGCACTATATAAACAACAAAATTGAATGAAACTCTAATGATGAAAACAATAACTCAACCATTTGCTTTCAACTATATATAAGCTAAGCCTATTCTTTTTCCCTGTTGAGATCAGATAATTCTACCTCTTCATTAAAAGAAAAAGAAAAAAAAGCTTCCTATGAAATACAACCTTCCATCCTATTTGGATACGAACATACTAACATTAGTACATCGGATTATTCTAGATTTGATAAGAACATGATCTGATCTTGTCTGTACATATTTAAATATAAGATGAGCAATGAGTTGCTAGCTGCTAGGTTGATTGGAAGCAAGAGTAGAAAAGCCTTGAGAATTGGGGGACGTGTGGAAGATAGAAGAAAAGGCACCACTGTGTTTAACCAAATAAGCAATAAATGATAGCCAAGCAGCTGCACAGAGAAACACCACAAACCCAAATACAAGTCCCTTCACTTCTGAGAGGAAGAAATCCAGTAACATGTATCCATATACCAGTAGTACCAGCACTGCCACTGTCCATGCCACTTTCTACAACATTCACAAATGGAAAATACAAGTTAAAGTCATATTTCTTTTTTTTTTTTTCTTGTTTAGGGACTAATGAATGGTGTGTGTGTGTGTGTATATGGTATTTATTATTTAAGATTTTAAGAATCAATGCTTAGGTGGCTAAAATGTAATGTTATGTGATTCAATTAGGTAAGGCAGAAATCTTGATTTTTTGGTCTTGTCTCCTCCAGTTCTACACAAAGTAGGCCTACTTTGTGTAGAACTGAAAGAGATAGGACTATTTGACCTAGAGATCTAGCTATCAGCCTCAATTCAATTGATAAATTATAATAGATCATACCTTGATTTAGTTTGAAGAATTTTAAAAGTTGAAACCAATATAGAAACTGCTCATGAATATAAAGTAAAAATCAATAAAATTTAGTAAAAAGTTAGTTTTCTGTTTTTTTAATATAACATTTTTATGTTAAAATTTGAAAATATATTAATTTAACACCATTCATCTATTTTAAAAAACTTGTACATTCTAGATTATTCAAATTAAATCCAAATAGTACAGATTTGAACATTTTAGTCTGGTAAAATTCCTCAATAAACCCTAGAACTCAATACATGATGGTTCTCATCTTTCTGCTCTCTCTCTCATATCAAATTATAATAGATCATGTTTGATAAACATGAAAGGAGTTTTATGAAACCAAGAAGAAGAAACAAATCCTCATGTGACATATTTGGTATATGTTAATTATTCGAACTTCTTAGAAATAAAAAATAGACAGGTGGCCTCTTTTCATTCTCTTTGTCCCTTTCCATTACCTTAAAATATGACTCCTTCAATCTTACCAGACATTGATTAACGTAATCAAGTTATCAAATCAAACACTAAAATCTTCCAACCAAGAGAACCAAAATCAAAGGATAAGTGAATAAAACGACCAAACACAAGCTAACATCTCACCTCCACAACAGGTTCAATTCTGAATGTCCCCATGACCTCCTCTTTCGACACCAACGTAAGAAGAGGAATAAGAGCAAAAGGAATCTGAATCGACTGAATCACATTGAGCCACTCGTTCAAAGTATCCAAAGACCCTTCAGAAGTGTTAAACACAACGGCCACAATCATCGTAGGCACAATCGCAAGGTTTCTCGTGATCAAAGCCCTCAACCATTTCTTCAATCGCAGTTTCAGAAACCCTTCTGTGATGAACTGTCCAGCATAAGTCCCAGTGATCGTACTGCTCTGTCCTGCCGCTAACAACCCTATACCCCATATATAAAGAATAGGGAAGAACCCTCCTCCGTACCGTTCTTGAAGGTACTGGCCGGCGTTTACAAGTCCGATGGCGTTGGCTTGTTCTGTGCCGTAGAAAACCCTAGCGAAAACGGTCATCACTGAGAGGTTGATGAAGAAGGTGATGAGAAGTGCCAATGAGGATTCGATTGTGTAGTAGTTTAGAGCCTCTTGAACTTGGCCTTTGTTTTGTGTGTCGATGTTTCTGGATTGGACTAGAGCCGAATGGAGGAATACGTTGTGTGGGGTTATGACACAACCTATAAGTTCCACAGCTTGACGAAGCGTTTTCGAGCTCACTTTTGGGACCAAAATACCTGGAAGAAGTACAAGTGTTATACAAAGTGTGGACATATATGTGTGTAATGTATGAACATGTGTGTGTTACTTTCTTGTTTGGGGTTAGATGTATATGTACAGATTATGGGTCAGTTTCTGGGTTTGAGTTTTGCTGATCTTTTAAGGGATAGTAGAAAAATATAATTATGAGATATGTGAATCCATACACAGCCACATATTTTGTCATTAAAACCAACGTGCAGCCCACTATTATGTGTCTTTACTTTAAAAAATTTTAGGATCATAGCTTTCTCGGAATCCATATGTTCAGGATCTGATTTGATAAAAATAATGGTATATTTTTCTTTCTTGTTTAGGAACCTGAAAGGTCTATGTATGTTTTGGTTTGACTTATACAATTTTTTTTGTTTTGGGTCAGGACTTGTATAAATGTTTTGAAGGGTCTTAATTATATCATAAGATACCAAATTTGCACGTATATACCCATAAGAAGTTGTCTAGCACTAGGCTTTGTATCGATGAACATCCAAGCAAAAGAAAGGGCCATAGTTCCAACGAAAATTGCAAAAACACCTTCCAGCTTCCTCGCTCCATAATTCTCCAGAAATAGGAACACAAAACTGTTCAACAAAGCATGATTAAAAAAGGAGAGCCCCCAATATATATATATATATATATATATTTTAAGTGTCAAATAATATATATCTAACTAATTCCTCATGGATGTTAGGTTCGAAAGAAGATTAATATTTCAGAAACCTTATTACATACGCACCTATCCAGGGCTGTGATTATCACTCCTGCCCAAATAGGCAAAATCCCATGACTCAGAATCTTGATGGCTATGGCACTACCAATTACCTCTTGAATATCTGCAGCTATCAATGCCATTTCCGCCATCAGATACAGCACCAACCTCGCCCACTTCGTGTACTCCTCACGGCACAGCTCTGCCAGGTGCCGCCCTGTCGCCACACCGAGCCTCGCCGACAACAGCTGTATCAGCAGCCCCATGATTGTCGTCCACATCAACAACCACAGCAACGAGTACCCTCCAATGGCTCCAGCCTGCAGATCACCCTCCAGATTCCCCGGGTCCAGAAACGCCACACTCATCAGCAAACCCGGCCCCGTGAAGAGCCACAGCTTCCGCCATGAGAATGGCGGCACCGCCGTGGTGCCGCGCCTAGAAGACTCCAAGTCAAATATCTGAACTTTCACCTTATCTGCATACACAACTTCGTCGTTGTCGTTGTTGTCATGCACGTGGGAGGGCCATGGTGGCTCTGAGAAGCCCCAAGGCGGCGGCGATGACAACGGAATCGTCTCACATTGTTGTACCAGTATGTTCTCTTCTGCTCCGTCATCTTCTCGGCCTTCTACTTGTTTATCAAGCTTGAGTTTCTGAAAGTGAGCACTCATTGTACGTTACGATGCACCATGGATAATGATATTGCAGGTTTAGATTCTGGTTTTGAGATTAGATTTTTTGGATACGGGGAAGAAGACGGAAGGAAATGAACAGAATGATATGGATATGTAAGGGGAAGAGAGAATCGAGGGGGACACGAGAATTTAGACCTCATGCTATTTTTGAACTGTTTAGGGCATAAAAGTATAGGGTTTGTACTTTGTACTATATTTATATATCGCGATAGCTATTTTTTCGATTATGCTAATTTGATGAGATTTTAATGGTTGGTGCGATCACTTTTAGCTTTACAGTAAATGAAGCTCATGAATCTGAACAAATTAATAATATAAGGCACTGCTGATCTGTGAGGAGAAAACAGATTCTCGAAAATTAATTGTGTTTTTTTTCTTATAATTTACTTAATTAACTAAGTGGATCATCTATATTCTTATAGAGCTTAAAATAAGTTCCATTGATCACAGCGGCTAGCTGTACTGCTTATATATAGTGATACTAATGATATATTTTTTTTTAAATATTAGAAGTATCTTTTGTTGATAATAGAAACTAAATCTTCTTTGATATGTTAAGGGTAAAAGATAGATTCCTCCCAAACTAGATCTGTTTTATATATAAATGCTGAGAATAAAATCTCCAACTATTTATTTAAAGAATGAGAGCTCCTGCCAATAACACTAATCTAAGTTTATAGTAATATTAATTATTTGATTTGATGATTGAGAGGAAAACTTGATTCAATAGTTTATGATATACATTACATATTTTAGTTATTAGGAGCTTCAAGTATAAGTTGCACTGAACACTTCACTATACATTTTATATTTTATACCGATAATAATGATTTCGTTAAATGATTGATAGAAAAACTTAATTCAACAATTTATGGTGCATGACATTACACATTAGTTATCTGATCAAGCCCTTTTCTCTCCATTGGATCAGATCAACAAACAATTAAAATTTCAGATAAGAGTGACCATGATTTCAAACAAATCCAAATCCTTATTTGGGATGGAGATAGTATATTCTTAGAGATCAAATATGCAAAAACTAAGTGACCCACCATGATAATCTTCAAATTGCATACAGCAGAAGTTTGGTAGAGACTTTGAGAGTTACGATTCTATAAATAGATTGGTCAATTATTAGCTTGTTAGTTGTTAATATATTCTTGGAAGGGTCGTGGACTCGTGGGTTAGCATAGTTGGAAAAAAAAAAAGATTTGGTTAATTTACAGTTACAGCCAAAGGTGGTGTTTTCTTCCATCTGTGCTAAAATTTTTTCACTAAAATGATCAAATCTAACATTCTTTCATAGTAATTTCAAAATTTTTCTTCCCGTATAAAATTCTAACTTTCTTGTTCACCAAAACAAAAAGACTCTAACTTTCTTTAACTTGAAGTCATCAGCTGGGAATTTAAATTAATATCATCGTTCTTCTTCATGTTATGTTAAACCTAATTATAAATTAATTACATTTTCATTTTCATTTTATTTTTACTCCACTTTCTATTTCTTTAGAAACTTTTCTAATTTATCAAACGTCCAATTAATAATAAAGTACTGGAATATGTAGCTTTTTATTTTTTTTGAACAAATCGGAATATGTAGTTTAAAACAGAAAGATTTGGTTCACTTTTTTTCCCCACTAAGATTTGATTTGCTACCACAAAGTTAAAATGTTTTCTTTAATTTCTTGTTCAAAGTACACCTTTAGTCCTTAATTTTACACTAATTTTTAATTTAATCTTTTAATTTTAATAAACTTTTTTCAATCCTTTAACTCTGAAAATACAGTAAAAAAACTTCCTCTAGTTTAACATTGTTAATTTACTTAACGACATGGAATTAAGTTAATTTATTAATAATTTTAACTACCTGAACATGCAAAGAAAGCAAATAAAAAATAGTATTACTTTTGTTTTTTTAATAATTTCCAGATCTTTTAGGTCAAACACTTAGTTTTTAACCTAGTTTTGCCTAGAGATCTAGCATATGGGGTATTAATATGCGCTATTCGCCTAGTGAACCCAGTCTAATTTGGTTAATTTGGGCTAGTCCAAGATGGGCTACAAACCAAAATGCCCAAACCCGATCGTGTGGTGGACACCTTTTTAGTTACAATGACTTTTTTTTCGGGGTGGAAGAGGTGGATTCTAATAACTCAGTCATGATGTTCTAATATTCTTTCTCTATTTTTCCAATTCGGGTTCCTTTCCAGTAGTAAGAACCCTAGGGATAATAGATGGAGACTTTTCTTAGTAGAAGAATGATAATCCAATTTTATCCGATAAAACGGCCTCTCCTAGGCACTCTGGACGGATCACCTTAGGATTATTAATCTCTGTCCTAATATAGTCACCATGTATGAACCCTAGAATAATATTACAAAGAAGTTACTGGAATTTGGATCTGTTTCCGTTCCTTTCTGATACTCAAGATCCTCCGTATCAGAAAGGAGCAAACAATTATTGTTATTCCTCATAAAGGAACGGAAACAGATCCAAATTCCAGTAACTTCTTTGTAATATTATTCTAGGGTTCATACATGGTGACTATATTAGGACAGAGATTGATAATCCTAAGGTGATCCGTCCAGAGTGCTCAGGAGAGGCAGTTTTATCGGATAAAATTGGATTATTATTTTTCTACTAAGAAAAGTCTCCATCTATTATCCCTAGGGTTCTTATTACTGGAAAGGGACCCGAATTGGAATTGAATTTGTAGAATCATTTTCCTTGATATATATATATATATATATTCTATACAAAATTGATTTTATAATTGTTACGAGGAGTTTCTATGATTTCAACTTTTAATTTTATTTAAAATTATAGTTGATTTCTTAACATAATGTTATCTAAAAATAATATATAATTATTAAGTATTCAAAATTTTGAATAATTTCATTTTTAAACATTATTTTTATAGGATTATATTTTAGATAAAGTGAATTATATAAATTAATTTCTTATAAATATTTTTCCAATTATCTTGAGTTAAGCTGGGCCAGGGTTGAGAGATTCAACCCAAAAGGTGTTTTGAGCTGGATACCAAAGTCAAAGTATTGTCCAGCCCACCTGTGAATGCCCCTCGTAGGAACTCAGGGGTACCAAAGAACACTACCTTTTAGTCTTTTTAACTGAAAAAAACCGTTGAAAAAAGAAGAAATATTATTTTTTATTTATTTTATTGGCATGGTAAGATAGTTAAAATTATTATAAATAACTTAATTTAATTCCATATAAGAATTTTTTGTTAAATAAATTAATAGTGTTAAGAGAGAGAGAGAGAAGGAATTTTTTAATCCTTAAAAAGCTTAGACAATGTATCAAAATTATTAATTCATGAAACTCTTTTTATGCCCATCAAATATGGCCGCGGTGCAAACTAATATTTTTCGCAAAGATAATGGGAATTAGGAAAGGCAATTTCAATTTTTAATAGACTCAAAATTTCAATAGTTAGGGATTTGTTCAATACCTTTGGCCACTACTAAGAGCCAAACACCTTAGACCTTGAGAGTAGGCCAACCATCAAACCACTAATAGGCATTCACAGAATTGAATTTATGACCTACTCAGGTAGGGATCTCTCCACAATTATACTAATATGAATTCACAATCTATATGGCTGTTGACTGACTCTCTCAACTTGCTTAGCCATTGATTGATGCCTTGAACTTGTTTGATACTTGAGTATTATTCTTCCTCAAGTAGCACTGATTCATGTGATCCCTAACCGATGCATTGAACTTGCCTAGTAGCTGGATACCATTTTCCCTCATATGGCAATCAATATCATGTCCTGTTTGCTAATTTAGTAAGCAATCATAATTTTTCCCCATACAAAAAATCATTGTAATTAAAGGCTTCTGTAGTCCTAAATATTCCCACTATAATATTAAAGTCTTTTGATTCATCATTGCATTTCATGGGAATCTCAATCAGCTTTCTTGAGGCACATACTATAACAGGCATATCTCCTTCCATGGTATTATGCTTTTTTTCTTCTTTAGACTGAAAAATCCTACAAAAAGGTCGTTAAAGGTAATTCCCCTTGCATAAAATAAGCATCATTTTTTAAAACTCACAATAGCACACCTTGTTGGCCATTATGAGGACACAATAGCACACTACTAGGACATTTGTATGCGATACCCCAAAATGCCTAAGAAAAACCTGAGATCCAAAAGATGCAGCCAACTAATTCTGTGTGCAACAAACAAAATGCTTCAGGAAATGGAGGGGATTCCATTGCACACTAAACCAAAGCTATCCATTCCTTTTCATCTAGAGTTGGATAGAGAGAGGTACAATAGAATTGAGAGAATCATTATCATCACATAGACAAGCAATCCATGGCAGTTTCCCCGTTCTGCAACTACAGGTGACAGCAAGCAAGAAGAACTACCTCAGATTAAAGAAGACATCTAAAATATCTTCCAAGATGAGCTCAAGTTTATAGTCACACCCATCATTTTTTCCCATAATAATATTAGATGCATTCACTTCAATGAGTATAGAAAAGATCTGATTGTATCATTCGGATATGTTGTCTCTTCATTTAAAATGGCTCATGTTATGTCATATTCTAAACCTGATTATAAACACGATGAAATGCTTGTAAATCAGTGCTTAAAACTAAGATCTGTTAAGAACATAAAACATATAATGAACATATTAATGTCTTACATAAATATCTAATCATCTTGATAGGCTAACCCAACAACTTATACATCATATTTTGGAGATCCCAACACTCAAAATCCAAAATCTATAGCTACTATAATAAGTAGCAACAAGTAAGAGTGGGGAGAAGCGGATATGTTACCAAAATTATCATCCAACCACTGTTTGCTTGATTCACAGTTTTCAAAAGCTTTCAAACTATATAATATAATCTGACCACTCAGAGATGAAGGAAGTGTGATCCATGGATTCCCCAGGCACATCCTTATGCTTGGCCGGCTTCTCCTTTCCACCCACCAACCTCGCTGGATTCCCAACTGCGGTTGTCCTTGCTGGCACATCGATCAAAACAACAGAACCAGCACCAATCTTTGCACCTTCTCCAATCTTCACATTCCCTAGAATGGTCGCTCCAGCCCCAATGAGCACTCCATCCCCAATCTTTGGATGCCGATCCCCACCAACCTTCCCTGTCCCTCCCAGGGTCACATGATGTAGAATTGACACATTGTTGCCTATCACCGCCGTCTCACCCACCACCACGCCGGTGGCGTGATCGAACAGAATCCCTTTCCCAATCTTCGCTGCAGGGTGTATATCCACCGCAAACACATCCGCAATACGAGAATGCAATGCCAGCGCTAATGGCCTCCGAGATTGTTGCCACAACCTGTGCGCCACACGGTGTGCCTGCAAATGAAAAAATTCTTTTCAGGCGAAGAAGAACAAAACCCCAGGAACCAGAAAAATCCCATGTACAATGGCTAAATTATTAAGAATAGATTATAAAAAAGGAACACCCAATGATTTAATTGACAATTGCCTAGCGATGTGAGAAAGTACAAATTTTCCCGGGAAAATAGCTCAGACAATATGCGCGATATACCCTGACGATAATTACGATAACAAATCGCAGATAAGAAATTGAAATACCTGACAGGCGAGGAAACCCTTGTAGTTGAGGAGGCAGTGGGAATAGGAGACACAAGCGGGATCGCGTTCGCGGGCGGCGCGCAGATCGGCGACAGCGGCGGCACGGAGAGAAGGATCGGAGGTGAAAGCGTTGAGGAAAAGGTCGTAAAGGAGGGTGGAGAGAAGCGTGGAAGAGCAGAGCTTGTTGCCCAAGTGGAAAGAGAGAGAGCGTTCGAGTGAAGAGTGAGAAAGGATGGTGGAGTAGAGGTAGCTAGCTAAGGCGGGCTCGGACTCGGCGTCGCGTCGGGCCTCCGCCTTGATCTGTGCCCATACCCAGGCGTCGTCATCGTAGGTGGAGGATGAGTCCGTCGTGGACGGTGGCGGGGAGGCGTAGCGGATTTCTCCGGTGGGCATTGTGATGGTTAGAGGAAGCACAAAGTTGAATGACTGTGTTAGGGAGATGGAGAGTGAATGGCTGTGATCTCGGTATAAATTAACCCCACCACGAAAAGAAAAAGTCAAAAAATTCAGGTAGATGATTTTTAATTTTTAAAATTATTTCAAAATTAAGAAATTTTAAGGATTTTTTTTAAAAGAAAACGGAGTCCAGTCCCCATAGTCTCCTGCAATTTTGGTTTCAGTCCCTGAAGTTTAATCTTTTTTGACCGAGGTCCTTGTGATTTGAGACGTTTAAGACGTTGGTCCCTACCCTTCTAAAATCTCACTGGAGAATGATTAGTTGGACCAAACGCCATTAAAATATACCAGGGTGGATGTTAATAGAAGACATGGCAGATGACTTGTCAAACCTGGCTCCATGATTGCTTTGAAGTTCGCTAATCTATCCACCTATGTGAAAAACATTGAAGGTGGGAGAATCATGCATTAAAAGTCGAAGAAAAAGTGATCGCTCACTTAGGCCTTCACGAACCTATTCCATTACTTGAGCACACAGATTGATCATCTGTAGAGGTTGAAAAAGCTTGAGAAAGTATCAGTCCAAGATAATATATTACTCTTCTCATCATCATAACCAATATTTATGGCCATTAGAATCTTCAATTTCAATGTCAGTCTCCTCCTCATCATCATAACTTTGCTTTAGTTTTGAGTGTGGTGTATTGATCATTACTTTATTTTTAAGGTGCTTTAGCCTCACTCAGTTTTGTTGCTTCCCAGTTTTCTGTTAAATTATTAAACTCTATTTTGGACTTTGTTGGGCTTCCTTCTTTCTTAAATCAAATAATTTCTTTCTTTGATGTGATCCTATTAATTTGATCTAGACACATGCATTGCTGTAAATGTTTTGACATTTTATTTTATTTTTCATGTTTATTAAGTTGGAATCCATGAAAGATTGCTTGCTTGCTGGTTCTTATTTATTTATTTAAATCCCATCAAATTTGTTATGGGCTTTAATAAATGAGAAATATAAAAAATTTATAAATTATGATCTGTCACATTTTTTTAATGCTTCATTTGTTCATTTTTTAATAGTGAATTTCTTTTGTTTTTCAAGGTATAATATACTTGATATTATGGAACGCGATAAAAGGTATATTTGAAGAGGGTGATAATGAAAGTTCAAATAAAATTGAATCAGAGATTGAGAATAGTGACAAAGAAGACATTGATAATGATTATTTTCATAAATATGTTGATGTCGATGTAAATAATATGATTGGAGAAGTTATTGGTAGTTGCTCAACTTTGAAGGAACATCAACCAAGTTATTCAAAGTTAGTGCCTTTAGTTGATGTGTGAAAGAAAGATGATAGTGGTTTGCAATCCAATTATGAATGAGTTGTATGAAGATTATGGATCCAGTGATGATAAAGGTGAGACCCCAACTAGGTACAACAAATACAATCCTTCTAAGATATGCAAAGACTTCCAATTTAAGTTGGCTATAGAGCTTACTTCAATTGCTCAATTTAAGGAAGAGGTGAGAGAATATGCTCTACTTCATGGATATGGTATTTGGTTTGTAAACAATGATAAGGTGAGATATTGAGTTGCATGTAAAAGGGAGTGTAAGTGGTTGATATGTGAGTAAAGTTGGGGGTGAATTAACACATCATTCGAAGGACACTTGAGGGGGGTGAACTTTAATGGTAAGATAGTTTCTTCAAAATGGATATCGGATAAGATAACAGTTATATTGAGGTCAAACAAGAATATTAAGTTGGATGATATAATTGCATTAGTGAGGGAACACTATATGGTGGATGTGAGTGTTTGGAAGGCTTTTGATTGGATTCATACTTGTCTCATAGTGAGGGAACACTATATGTTGGAAGCACGAGAACTTCCAATTATAAATATGTTTGATTGTATTCACACTTATCTCATGACAAGATTTGCAGAAAATTAAGTGAAGGCAAAGAAGTACCGTGATAAGGAAATAGTGTGTCCACGACTACAAAGAATGTTGGATAAAGAAGTTGAAGAATCACGCAAATGGGTGGCCAAATGGGTTGGTGGTAATCGATTTGAAGTGGTACACAACACTCATAAGTTCAAAGTTGATCTCGATGACAGAGTTTGCTCTAGCTAGTGATGGCAACTAACTAGCATTCCTTGCAGGTGTTTTATAAAATATATGTACTTTATTATTAGCTTGTATGTAATTAGTTCTATAACTAAATTCTATGACTTCTTATGTTATAGGCATGTAGTAAGTTGCATTTATGCCAAGCGAGAAGATCCACATAATTATCTGCACTACTATTTGACTTTGGAAGCATTTCTCAATTGTTATACCCATGTGATTTAGACTATTTAAAGTATCCATTTAACTTTATGTCATGCTAAAAAAAATTGAATTGGTTTCAAAGCTGTTTTTCCCTATTTAAAGTATCCATTTAAATTGGCCTTAGAGCTGTATATACAATCATTCCAATATAAAATTGACTATAGTAACTTCAAAATATCTATTTAATATTGCACCCAGTGTAACACCTTATAACCAAATTCCCAAAACACACCACAAAGAAATTGAAACAACTTTACAATGATAGAAATAAAGGGCGGTGGCACAGCTGTCATGGTATGAGGGCACACTGGACAAAAATGGAAAGAAACAGAATGGTGTGGCACCGCGACCTTACCCTTGGTGCTATAGTGCCCATGACATATACCATATTAGCAAAATGTTGATTTTTTGAGCGAACTTTCAAGTGCACAACTTCGTACTCTGACGTCCAATTGACCTAATTCTAACTCATACAGGTCACTCAACTCTCAATTTAACTATAGATGCCAACCTTACCTCAAACCATTTTCGTATGAAGATTTTGGACACCCAACACCATTTTCCTCACTTTTTGACCAAAACCATAAACCTAAATACTCCAATTGCCACTAATGACCAATTGGCAGCTAGAAACCATATGCACATGTCACATATGATATAACTAACTTATCCAAGAAGGTTTTATCATGAAGAAATTACTTCGAGTTTTGACCTCTTTGAACCCTTAATCCATAGAATGGGCTATATGCCCCAAAACACATACACAAGGCCTAAGACTGCATTGGGCTCACCAATAAGACATACTAAGCCTATTATGGATGTTCATGCATATCAACATAGATTGACCCATACCGGGGTCCCGAATCATATCATAACTCATAATTATAACATATATTGGCATTTAGCCATTCTATCAGTATTCATCATCATTCTTCCAATCACACATCATCTCATACAACACAATACTCCCAGGATTCAAGCTATGGGCAAAACACATCATACTGCACTACTTGGCACAATCTATTACATAAACTAAATAACATATAGTTACTAGTTACACTTGGTTTTCCCATGTAAAGGAGAGCCAAGACTCTTTAGTCCTCTTTGGGCTAATGCTAGAATCTTATCTTGAAATGTTAACCACAAAGGGTGCGAGACAGAGTCTTAGTAACCGAGAATCACACACTTAACACAATAGACAATATATACATACAATAAGATATTCTCAATGAATGATACAATGCAATGCAATGTAAATGTCATAGTATACATGTTCTCCTTCATATATGGCTAGAACTACGGGCTAGTACCATAACATGATATACCCAATATGTGATTTTCTTCCAACAACTGGTGAAAACTGATTCTAGGATATTACTAAGCTCACTGTACACTAGCACGACCTGACCAAAAGCCACCCCGATGATTGGACCGTAGTTTTCCTTCTCCTGTACCACTTGAATTGGTGGTGATTTAGGGAAGGTGTATCCCCAAATTCATTATCACCTGGCTTTCTTGGCCATCAAAGAGGATTTAATGGTAATACTGTATAATCATCAATCTCACCACTTGGCCACTAGTGGTTTGGTATACCACGTGGTATCTCATATCCCATATCATCATCATCACCTAATCCACCATGTCTCAGTTTGCACAATGCGGTGATGATTCTCGATGCATGCTAAATTTCACTATATATATATATATATTCTTCATCATTAACATAATAATTGTGCTAGTGTGCTATCATGTGGGGATGCGTATAAACATACATATATATTTTGATTAAAATGCATAATCACATATTAATGAGTCCTAATTAACCATTCAAATCATAAACCAACAAATACAATTCAGATTTCAAGCTAAACCTTAGAATTTCAAGCTAGGGTTTGGAGCAAATTATGCATAATCCCTCCTAAACTCATGCGCAAATCTCAAGGACACAAAACAACACTTCAACAACACCAATGTAAGTATTTTAATCGATAGAATCATCCATAAACTTGAAACCTAGCATACACCCACAGATTCCATGATAAAAATGGATAGAAAAAAGAGGAGAGGAGCCAAGACCCACTTACCAACCAATGTTATAGCTTCTTGAGTCCAAAAAACACTCCCTTAAGTCAAATCTTGGAAGCCCTTGTAGATCCCCCTTCATTTTTCTTTGTTTTCTTCTTCTTCATCCAACTGGTTCGCATCTGATTTAAACAAGTTTTGCATTTGGTGCTATAGCGGATGATAAGCTTCGCGACACAAGATCTTACTACCCAAAAATATTGAAATCCTCTGTCTCGATCGCTATGGTGTCCTTGATTCTCATCACAGCGTGATGGCTTGTGTCCTTATTTTTCTCAACTTCTCTCATTTCATTTTTTCTCCTGTCTTAGTTCCTCCTGCTCTGCAAAATATAAAGGCCATGCTTCTTATTAGCATGTGACTAAGTGCAGGGTGACATGTTGAGGGTTGTCACGCCCAGCATTCGGCCACAAGTGGACCATACTATAATAAAACATATCAAATACGGTGGTCCTTCTTGTGTTCAAATTGCTTATTCTCATCAATTTAATAATCCAACGTGTCAGGCCAAAAAAAATGGAATCCAATTTGATCAAAAGACAACCAATTTTCACTAACCAAGAAATGTTTTTACATCATTAACTACATGATGTACTTCATAGGAGACAACATAACAAAGCAAGTCCCAGTTACATTCCATTTGAAGTCAAAATACAAACCAAAGTGGTCCAAACTTAACTAACTACAATACCAAATTTATCACATTCCTAACCAAGCATTCTAGTTTTCAACTACAACTATTAAACTATTTCTAATAGTCTAGTTTTCAAATACAACTCTTAAACCATTCCAAATACCCCACAAGACTTGGACCATTTCATCTTTTCAATACTTTCCACATCCAAAAAAAGCTTTATCATAAACAAATTGCTTGCATAACTGATTCCTAATTATGATAGCTTGAAGTTTAGTAGCTGTCAGGGACAAGAAGAATAATTTTCCTTGATCAGCAGTATCTTATCCACCATCCACAAAGGTAGCCTTTTTATCAACATCACTGCTAGTTTGAAAGTCAATTTTCCCAATACTTCTATGGGCAACACGTGAACCTAATCACAAAGATAGAACCCAAAAACATAAAAACTTCAGACTTACTTGTCAGCCATGAACCTGATGATTAGAACAAAGTGAAACAACAAAAACCCAATTGAGCTTCCTGGGAATTTTAGAACTTACCAAGCTTCTATGGAATTTCAGAACTCACCAAGCTTCTTGGGAATCACGGTAAAGAAAATCTAACCATTACTAAACATAATAGTGTTTGAAACAATCATAGCACAAGAAAATATCTAATTATTGATGTCATGCTTCAACCCATTGATGATGATGATGATGATGTCATGCATTTTAAATCAGGATATGAGTCTACTAATAGATGCTTGAAGCCATAAATGATAATCCACTTTGTTCAACACGCAGCATAAGAAAATCAAACATTTAGATGCATCTAAAGGGAACACGAGCAATCCATTAATTTCATTACTTGAAAATCATACAATTTTGTGGAGGAAGATTGTACAATTTTATTGCACAATCACCATCTTCGGATCTATCCTCACTACCTTCACTATGCTTTACTGCCGCCATGCCACCATCGACTAGCATTGATCTGTCTTCGTCGAAAATCACCTGCATTGTTGCCTTTGTTCATTCTCTACTCTTAAGGCTCTGTTTCATTCAACCAAGAGGATTTGAGGGAAATGGATTAGAGGTATTTTAATAAAGAGAATTAGAGGGATTTTAAAATCCCCTTATTTGGTAGGATTGGAGAAGAGGAGATTGAAGAAATTTTAATTGAATCTTATTTGGTTCAAGAGAGGAAGGGATTTAATAATCAATTTACCATTATACCCTTATATCTTATATTGTTTATTTTTTTTTCAACTTTTCGAGTAAAAATGAAATTTAATTTATGTTTTCAGTCTAACATAAATATAATTAATACAATATCATCATATATAGTTAGAAATAGTTATTATAATTAATACAATATAAAGTAATTTTAATATTTAAATTACGTAAAGAAAAAAAATTGTAACACCAAATTTTCAGTTGATGTAGTATCATTGCCGACTTAACTTCACATTCAAATTATCTTTTACATTGAAAATACTCAAAAATCAACATACCAACCCTCCATTCGTCATAGAAAACAACAAGGACAATCCTTTTTCAATTTAATGCCATAAGGAAAAAATGACAAAAAAGAAAAAGAAAATTCCCATTTACATTAGAGAAAAATATATAAGAAAAAGAAAGAAATAAAGAAAATACCAAACACTATAGTTTCAGAAATCAAACAACAATTTGAGAACTTCATTGACAAGGCTTCAAAATCAGAATAAGTAAAGCACAAGCAGATAAATTAGATACTAACAAAGTAGAAATAGCATAGAAAACCAAAAGCATGCTCGAATTCCCATTCAAATTCAATAAAAACTAATTTGAATTAGTTGGTGGACAGAAGCAATGAAGAGAAGGATGGGCTTACAGCAACTATGTCAGGATTGCATCGGGATGAGACTTATACAATAACAGAGCAAGGAGGGATGAGACTTATATAGTAACAGACTTATTTCACATCAAATTAAGACCAAATTTGGCAGGCATGGCAAAATAAAAATCATAACTTGAATCACCATGTTAACACCATGTGAGAACCTTCGTTTAACATATATCATTCAACATGTAAGAGCCACATTTAAATTACATATATATCAAAATATAGTTGGTGCGGCAAACAAAATATACATCTTTTAACTCCTTCCTAATTCTTTCTACACCTAACATCTAAAAGGAACATCAATATCTAAGGGCCACATTTTTAGCATTTACCAAAATATAGTTGGTATGGCAAACAAAATATATATCTTAACTCCTTCCTGATTTTTCCTACTCCTAGCATCTAAAAGGAATATCAACATCTAAGAGCCACATTTTCAACATTTACAAAAATATAGTAGTTGTGGACAACAAAATATAACAAAAGACATCTAATACCATCTAGTTAGAACCATACACTAGTTGCATTATAATTGCTTTCCTTGTTGCAGATGGACATTGAACCATAGTTCTGAGCTTGTCAACGTCACCTATAAGGAAACAATAGATTTGAGGCACTTTTTGAACCTCACATCCACACTCCATAAGCATGCTCCAAATTTCTTCCCTTGATAGTTGCAGCACTGACAACTTTCTTTCTCTTAAGATTATATTTGTTTGGTGTAATGCTTCATTTCTAGATGCAAGTACAGTAACCACCTTCTCTATCACCCTTGGTAGTTTGTCAATATCATTGGCCTTCTCATCACCTATCTTCCTTTTCTTCTTAGTGTTAGCACTATTTACTTTAGGTGAGTTATCTTGTTCATCTTGTCCATCAAACTCAATAAAATTATCATAACTCTCTAGTATGACTTCATTTTGTGAGACAAGATTATCAATGTCATTAATGGTTTTATTTATCTCTTCATCAGTGGTTGAATGACATCTCTTTTTTCCACTCCGTTGCTGTCTTAGTATCTTCTCCATTAACTCTATCATTTCCATATAATATTATCATCTTTCCATAGTTTGGAAAAGGCATAGTTCTCCAAAGAGCCACCTTAGGTTTAGACTGAAAAATTCAAGTTTCACACATTATCCAAAGTTCAAACAACAATCATATAACTGCCAAAGTGTACAAATAACAACCATGCAACTAATAATGTGTTATAGTTTACTAAATCCTCAATTGTTATGCAAGAAAACAACTAATAAGTGTTCAAATAACAATGAAATAAGTGTTCAATTATTAAGTGCTTGAAGAAAAAATTTCGAATTTCAACAATGGTCTTACCTCAATTAATGCATCCTAGACTTCAGGTTCAGCTTCCCATATTTGAGTATTCGAGTTCCAAGTGAACCCACTCAAACTTTTAAATATATCATACACCTCTAAAAAAGACTTCTTCAATATCTTCCACCGGTTCTTTACTTTTTCCTTGTCCACTTTCTTTGCGAACAACTCACTTAGCACTTTGCAAGTATTTTCATATGCAGTGGAAGTAAATGTGCCATTCACTCTTCGGCCCTCATTATGTTCATGCATGAACACATCAATATATGCATCATCCATGCTTCTTGTCCAGTTAAGGTATTCCTTACCATTGCTTCCTGAAGATGAATTTTTTAGAGCCATCCTATAACATGAGAGCATCATAGAATTTAAACAAAAACCATATCACATAATAAAACATCAAACTTCAAATTATATTAAGCACATCAAATGATAATACAATAAAGTTCAAATTTCAAAGTTAAAACATCAAACAACAAAGTTAAAGTCCAAATTCAATTAACACAATACAAAGTTCATAGTTTCTTGAACACATCAAACTTTAATCAATAAGAGTGTTTGGGTAATTTGTCTACATCTAAATGGCTATACTATCTCTAATAAGTTCACCACAAGTTGTCTCATCAGTGGCACTAGTTGGAGCATGATTATTGCCACTAGATTTACTCTCTCTAGCAAGCTCATCATCAACTGCAACTATAGAATCTTCATTAGGGTCAATACTCATTAGGAAGTTATGAAGAAGGTAACATGCATATATTTTTTTGAGCTTTAAGTCCATAGGTAGGTTCGCCATAGCTGGATAAAATTTCAAATCTTTTTTTCAAGATACTAAAAGCTCTTTCAATTGCATTGCATAATAATGCATATCAAAGATTAAATAACTCCTTATAATTTTGGGGTGAATTTCTTCTTCAATATTCTTTCAAGCAATAGCGAACTCTACGATAAGGTGTAATAAGTCCACTTGTTAACATGAAACCAATATCCACTAGGTGATATTTACCTATCATAAAGGAAGATAATTACTAAAATACCTTATTAATTTCAATTGAATTATTTTGAAAATTGCTAAAATTTTTACCTTTAGGAATTTTAGCCTATCTTCTCATGTTAATGCATTTTTTATGATTCTTAAGTCCAATGTAGTGCCTTCCCATTCGGGGAGCATATAAGTGAACTTTAAATAGACAGAACACACATACGAGTCAAAATTTCTCCTGTAGATGCTCTCTAATATCATGGTAGGAAAGAATTTCTGACACAATCCTTAAAAAAGGGGAAGAACCTATTACTATTTTTGATTTGAGGAGGGATTGTCAATCCATCAGGTTGTACAAGAAAATTTTCTTCTAAGTCTATGATAGCCCTCAACTCTTTATGGAAATGACAACTAGTTATCTCACTAGAATGCCGAAACCAAAAATTTATTTCATGATTTTTCACTTTATAAGTTAATATGTGAAGAGTTTTTTCAATTTGTTTTTCTACACTTGACCATCATGTGGGTTGTAAGCCACCATCTCTTTCTAACACACTACATAATGCGAAAAAAACTTCAAGACCCATTTCAATGATATCACGACCAGTTGTGCTACAAGTTATTTGACTTATAACTTCTTCACGAATCCTCTCTCTCTTCGAACTTATACTGTAACCTATTTTTCTTCTAGGAGAAATCCGACTGCAATAGTAATGTGCAATGACACAAATAAGTAGAGCTATTGCTCTTTGACGCAATTCGACCCATTGGCACACCACTAACAACAATTCAGTTTCCAAGTCCATCTAACAAAGAAAATAAAAAGGACTAATCAATACTTAACTTTTAATCCTAAAGACTTCCCTCTCTCAACAACTCTAAACTTAAAAACTGTTACCCTAAACCAATAACAAGGTAGATACAATATTATCTTGCAAACCATTGAACAGAAAAAAATAAAAATGAAAATAGCAAAAAACAATCAATCTATAACAACTATGCAATCTGGTGTCATATTTTTATTTTATCAATAATAGTCTTATTCAATTAATCAATGGGTATAAAGTAATTCAGATTGCAAGCACTTAATCAATCTATGCAAGCACCATAATGATTCTTGAAGTTCGTAAGCATAAGCTTTTTCATAGCATCATAATCACTTGATTCATGAACACTCAAGTGACTCAACATACTTGTCACATCCCTGAAAGAAGGAACAACTAAAGATAGATATGGATGACTTGAGGTCTTGGGAGAGCATTTAGAAAAGCAACATATACCAGATGATGAATATTTTCCCCTTTCAATATATCTACCACCCCAAAAAGTTGGTGCTTGATTTCATTCCTAATTAAGTATCATTATAACTAATTAAGTTTTCATTTTAAAAAATTAAGCTAAAATAGAACCAAATTAAGCAATTTAGCTCATAGGTCAAGGCACAAACTTGAATGTCTAGAAATGAATAGGGAAAGACAATATGTCTAATCCTAAGTGTTCAAATTGCTAAACTTGAGGCTCTGTCTTCCTAATCAAAGGCAATGCATTTAGCAATTGAACCCCACTATGCTGATCCTCAAGTAAAAATGCAAATATAGTATATCTTGTGAGATAGAGCCATTATAAGAAAATAAAAGGATATCTTCAAGAATCAAGAACTATATATGTATCTCACATATATATGATAGATAGAATATTGGATGTGAAGGGTGTACCAAATCACTCTGAAACCAAAGTTACAGAAATTCTATGAAAAACCTTATGTAATAAAAATTACTAATTTCTATGCCCATTCAGACAAGGTGAAGGTGCTATGAACAAGAAGAAGCAAATAACAAAAAAAAGGCATTGCTATGTGAGCTATGAACAGGAAGAAGCAAATAACCAAAAAAAAAAGACAAGATCAAAGTTGTTGTGTGAGCTACAAACAGGAAGAAACAAATTAAAGAAAAAACATAGATCGGCTTAGGTAAGGAAATAGGAGTGGGAATGCATATGAAGATCAAGAATAGGTAAAAAAGGCATGAATGAAGACAGAAATGAAGCAAGATAAAAAAAATAGATCACTTGGGATCGGAAGACGGTAACCACGACAAGTGAAAATTTAGGCGATGGCAACGGTGCTAGCCAACGAGTAGGCAACATCATAGAGAAGGACAACATGATGCAAGCAAGAGGCGCAAATGAAGGAGAGGGTTCCAAAGCAATAAGCACAAAATGAAAGAGAGCTTTGGAGGAGGATTTTTTTTATTTTTAATGAATGAGAGCTCCGGAGGGAGATTTTTTTTATTTTTCTACAAGGTATTATTGTAATATTAAAACAAGAGGAAGGGCAAATTCGCTAGGATTTTTATATTATACTCTCTTCCCTGTAAAAAATTCCCAAGGGGGGGGAATAAAACTAGACGGACCAAGGGGAATGGGAAGCTATGGGCCTATTTGACAGTATTTTCTGTTTTCTTGTTCTGAAAATAGCTTTGTAAAACTGTTTTCAAAAACAAGTTTTAAAAACAAGAAAATAAAAAAATCTGTTTAAGTAATTGTTGTCAAAATCATAATTAGTGAATGATAAATGAGTTATTCAAAATTTATAACTTTATCATTAATGAGATGGATGTTTCTCACATTTTCTTTTGTTTTTCAGAACAAAAATTACAAAACACCTTAAAGGTGTTTTGAGTTTTCTGTTCTTTTATTTTTCTGTTTTCCAGAACAGTTTCTAAAAAATAGGTTTACCAAACAAGTTTTCTGAGTTTTCTGTTTCCAAAAACAGTTTTTTTGTTTTGGGAAACAGAATCAAACAGCCCTTATAAATCCCCTTACTTTCCCTCCAAAATTTTGGTCTAAATAAGGGGAGGGAATTCAATCATTTCCAATCTCTTCTCTATCCTTTAAAAAATTCCCAACCAAATGGAGCCTAAATCATTGAAGGGTTTTGTTGAGTGAGATTGCTCCGTGTTAGGGTTAAAAGGAATCAATGGTAAGGATTGCTCCTTAATTTTAATGGCTTAGATTGGCCCTACTTAAATAAAATGTAGTGTTTTATCCTAATGCTGATACATATGCTTATACTTTGACAAGTCATCCACCACATCTTCTCTTAATGTCCACCTCAACATGTTTTAATAGTGTTTAGTCTAGCTAATTGTCATCTAGTGAGTTTCCAGAAGAGTAGGGACCAATGTTTTAAATGTTTCAAATTATAGGGACTTTGGTCAAAAAATTAAACTTCAAGGACTAACACAAAAATTGCACGAAACTATAGGAACTTGGGGCTCCATTTCCCCCTTTCTTCTGAAAAAAATTATTAAAAGTTTTAATCTATGTACAATGTATTTGGCCAACAAAAGAAAAAAAAACTATTTATAGTATAAAGATGGCAAAAGAATATTTTTGATTATTTAATTTTATACTAGGTTTTATTTTAGTCATTTAACTTTATTTTGTTTCTTTTAATCCTTTAAGTTTTAAAATATAATCAAAATTTTCCCATCATTGACGTAGTTAACTATATTAGTAGAAAATACTGACAAATCATTCTTAAATGCTAACAAAGTATTTTCTAAATGCTTACATATTTATCAAACTCATTTTTAGACAAAAAAGATCTAAGATTAAGTTTTTGTTTAGAAGTTTATTATTTATAATTATTTATTTTTAAACTTTCAATTTAATTAAAAAATATTTTAAACCCAAGATTAATGAGAAATTTTGATAACCTGGCAGTAAAGATTGACAAGTTAACATTGAATAATATTTTGTTAGTATTTTTTTTTATGAAGATTTTGTCAGTATTTTTTATTAACATCGTTAACCATGTTAATAATAGGGAATTTTTTTTTACTATATTTTAAAAATTAAAGGATTAAAAAGAAATAAAATAAAGTTAAGAAATCAACATAGAACCTAGTATAAAGTTGAAAGTTCAAAAGTGCACTTTTCCCTATAAAAATTTGAACAAGAATATATTTATATCTATCTTCTATATATAATACAAAGTATCTAATAAAGCATATTGGGCTATAAACAACATAATTTATTCTTTAGACTACGTAATTTAAAACACATAATACCTACACTAATTTTTTTTAATAAAGTATAAAATTATAGAGAAAATTAGAAATAGAAAAAGTCTACATAACCACAACAAAGATGGACCCACACTAATTGTATGAAAAATTTTCAAAAGTTTAAATTTTAAATAGGTTAAAATTCTTAAAACTCTGTGAAACATTGGATGGGCTGACAGGAATAAATGTTGTCATCTAAAAAAAATTGTGTTATTTTGTCTGAAATTAACCCCACGGCAAACACAAAAATTCAAGTAGATGATTTTTAATTTTTAGAATTATTTAAAATTTTAAGGATAGATTGTCTTACATAAAACTTGATTTCTAAAAATCACGGAAGGCCCTATTATTGGACCATATAGATATAAAGTTCTTCCGACAATTTTATCTATATACATAGATCTAACATGAGACTGTATTTAGTATATGTTTGTGAGTTTTATTTGCGATGGAATATAATGGAGTAGGATAACTAATGAATCTTGATCATTATTTGAAAAAATATTTTATAAAAGAGTAGGATGATAAGTAATGGCTTCTCAAGTCATTCTTAGTTATTATAAACTCAATTTTTTTCGATCCCCTCAAATTAGTGATCAAGGATGGAATAGCTGAACTTAATATTATAATTACAAAATTTTTCCTATTTCTATTAAAACACGCATTGCACCTCTCATTTTCATCTCGTTCTCACATCAACCTCTCTCCTTTCACTCTCTCAATTATATCATATTTGCTTCCTATTCTCTCTACAACGTATGATTTTTCTTCTCATAACTATTTTATGCATAATTTTATTTATCTTTTCAATCCAAGTTGCTTCATCTTTTAATTAACATTTATCTACATTTCGACTTAATAGCTAATTTTTTTTTGGATAAGTATTTGATTATAACTTATATATAAATTTAGTTTTTCTTAAACTAATAACTATTGGTGCTTTCATCTAAATTAATTCATAGGAGTCATATTAGAATGAAAAAATTATAATCCATTTCATTTCGTCCAATATATATATATTTTTTGCTACTTGCGCCCGGTATCCTGGGGTAACCTGGGTTTATTACCCGTTCCAGACTAATTCGGATTTTGTACTGTGAGACCTTGCGGTGGTAACAATACCAATGGAAAACTCTATTTGAAGGCTTATTTTTTATGCTGCTACACTCCTCAAGAATCGAAACCTTGACTCTGAGGAATGCCGGTCAAGTCCTTTATTCTGTTTATTTTATAATAACTCTCAAACAGTGATTAAATAAAATCGTTCATTCCCTCCAAAAAACTTCCAAATAATGGAATATTCTGTTATGTTCCATTTCACTCCATTTCATTTTACACAATCCTATTAATGACTGTTTCATTTCATTCCGTCCTAAACTCTCGAACAAGAAAAATAAGTGTGAAACTATTTGAACCAAATACTCTTGGTAGTTAGAAATTTTAATTGTGTAAAAAAAAATTAAAAAATTTAAATTCTTAAATCCATTTGAATCAACTACTAAAAGGGATAAAATTTCTCATGTCAATAAAAAAAATTTTTTTTGCCATAAATAAATTTTGTACTGATGTATTATAATAGATAATATGTAAGTACAAAATTTAACATAAGCATAATAGAAATAAAGGGAGAAGGTGGGTTAAAATCCTAGTCTAGGAGACCCATTTCCCTGTTATATCAGTAATATATATATGTTTTTGTGTATATATTTTATTTAATTATATCAATAATATATATATATATGTTTTTGTGTATGTATGTATGAGTTTGTATGTGTGTGTATAACAGAGGAAGGAGTATTTGCGAGGGAGAGGCTGTGGGTACTTAGGGGGACCATACCCCTCGGCTCTCTCCTATATTATAATGATGTATTGGGAAAAAAAATATTAAATAGTCACTAATTTTCATAAAGCCACTTATGCTTTGAAACATTAGTTTTCACTAAGTCCGCCTTATACTTTGAGATGAAAAGACTAGTAGAAGAAAAGAATATTAGTGTAAAAATATTGGATAAAACTTATCATATGATATATCATTAAAATCAATATATAATAAAATACCAACGAGCTTTACCTCCCTTATACTCTCATTTGCTTAAACTTAGATTAGTTAGAGTTTAACATAACTACTAGATACGTGGTGGTATGACATAAAAAAACACTGTGGTATGAATTAGGAATTAGTTTTTTTGTTGAAAAGACCGAAATGTCCTTCTAATCATTTGCAATTGATATATATTAATTTACAACTTATTCTCATATATTAGTAACTGACACTTATTAATTTGCAGTTGATCACATTTTATTTACAATGAATTTGCCTTATTTATAATCTATTTACTTGCAACTAATTTCCATTCACTTACAACTGATTCTTGCAGATTTGCAATTGACACTCGTTGATTTACAATTGATCACATTATATTTACAAAGGGTATTTCGATCTTTTGAGAGCAAAAAATATTTTCAACTAAGTACCATAGTATTCAATTGGAATTAGGTCTAGTTTGGGTAAGAAATTGGAAATATTTTGTTATCTTGGTACTTATGTGTCATTTTATTTATAATTTTTAATTATCAATTTTTTTTAAATAAAGTTTTAATATAAACATTTAAAAATAAAGAAAAGTTAGCGCAACTTCATTGAAAGGTGAAGGTGAATGTTGCTGTCGCAATTACTTCTGTCCTGGTTTGGATTGCTTTGTCTGCATCATGGCTTGGCATCTTCCATTCCTTCCGTCTCGTTATCGTTCTCCACCACGTTAAATCTTAATTTGGACAGTTTAGACTTATAATATTAAAAAGCAACAACATATTTTATAAAATAATAAATTCAAACCACTCAAATTTAATTTAATTTTTGAAATGAGAAGGGGAGAGAAAGGAAAGTGAAGAGAACCTATAAGCTCTGTCCGATTTTAAAATTTATGTAAATATTTTTTTATCGTTGTTTAATTAATCAAGGATAACATGACAGTGATATTGTTCTAATTTTATATAAAACCATTTAATTCATTAACCTTTACTTACACCCGATTTCACTCTTACCACCTAAAGCTACATAACAATGAAATTTACTGACGTCTATTTTATATGCAAATAGCTATCTGAAATTTTTAATTATTATTTAGATAAGTAAATCATACCTTTCTAGTAAAATTAAAAAAATAATTAATTAGAAGGAGTACTTTTATAATTTTAAAAATTAAGAAGAACATTTAGGTACTTAAACTTATAGATTTAGGATACTTTATTTTCCAATCAAATTAAGAAATTTAGAATAATTACCAATTTAGATTTAAAAATAAGTTACAAATTTTAGTAACAAGAATTACTGAGTTAGTTAAAAAAAGTGATGCATAAAAAATCCAATTATCCCAATTTGATTATAAAAAAATACTTTAAATATATAAGCTTGTGTGTCTATCTTTCCCCAAAAATTAGTTGACAAGTTTTGAATATAAAAATACATGTAATTTACATTTTAAAAAGTAAATATACTTGATATGGCAAAGTTGCACTGTGAATTATATTTTTTTAATCATGAATTCAGAATAATAATATTTGGAGTTAATATTTTAATTTTGTATTTTTTTTAATGTGACCAAGAGCATCTGCTGAGATAGAACTAATCTCCCTCCTGGAGTATAATAAAAATGAGAACCCCTATCAATCCCCTCAAGGCATCGACTTGAATTATTTTGGATTCTGTATTCTGTATTCTGTTTCGTTTAAACGATACATGTATAAGCCCACAGATTAATGGATGGAGCATAGGATTCAAGGCTAGTGGCAGGCCGTGAGTGACTTCTCTGCGGCGCAACAATGTGAGAAATGAGAATCACACCAAAACACTTTACCAAAAAAGAAAAAGGAATTATACCAAAACATAAATAAATAGGTCTAAATAATAATATTTGGGAAGTAAAAATTGTTTGTCAACAAGATCAAAATTTTACACATCCGTTTCTTTTTCATTTTCAATTTTAAAGAATTTTTTTTATTTCTGTTTATCTATTTTTTCAAAATATTATTAACATTAATTATTATTTTCTCAGTTAATCTTGTGCTTAAGTATTTATGAGAAAAAGGTATGTTGTTCATGGATTAAGAGTAGTTTGACTTCCTAAAATTTTTATTATATATTAATTATTGATAATTGGGAAGTAAAAACTATTTGTCAACCTAAGTAATGATGGTTGGGAAATAAAAATTAATACATTTGTTTTCATTTTGTTGTTAATATTTTAAGAAATTTTTGTTTATATATATGATTATTCTTTTAAAAATCATACATAACATTAATTATTATTTTCTTAACTAAATGCGGACTCATGTTTTGCTAGGAGTCTAAAATAGAACATTTATTAAAGGAGCTAGCTTTTCATAGCTTGTAAATAGTAATTTCTTACTTAAACTTGTAATAATATGGCATTTGTCATTTTAAAAATTTTAAAAGTCTAGAACAATATTAATTATCCTTTTCTATTTATTCATTTTTTAGGGCATATGAAAAAATTAAAAAGAAGTTTTGACATGTTAAATATACCTTTCAATCTGTGTGCTAAAATATTAAAAACAAAGAAAGAGAAATGGAGAGAAATAGTATATATTATTTGATAAACATTTAAATTAAGGAGTGATAATTTAATTTTTTTTGGACCTGGAGTTAATTTGGTAAAAAATAGATCAAATTAGATAAATTAAGAGAGACAAATAAAATCTTAATAATAAAAAAATATGCCTCACGCGACTTTTAATTTATAGTTAAAAGCTTGCAAGCCATCCCTCTTCGCTTCTCCAAACGATCTGTGTGTAACGCAGAAGAGTCAATGTCATGATACTCTATCATAAGAGTGAAAGGAAGAAAACTGTCCATGAATTTTTACCAAAAACAGAATACACTTTTTGTCTCTTTTCCATCCGAGTTTGCAGTAAATATACTTTATCACGAAACAATATTTCATCCCCCATAAAAATATTGGATCCAGCCAAGTCCAAATACTGATTCATATTCTTATATCCACCCCACTTGTTGGGTACTAACCGCACTTTCAAGATTATATCTCAGGTCCCTTGCAATGCTAAATACAAGTTTACTGTCACTACACTGTCATTCAAAATTTTCCCCCTTTCCTACCAAATTTGAAAACCATGTTAGCCAAGCGTGCGTGCACAGAGAGAGAGAGAGAGAGAGAAGAATAACACTAGCTGCACTACATCTTCCTCATGCTTCACCGGATGAATGATAGATTTCCCTACCTGGAATCAGAATCTGGGTCTGCATCCACAATATCAGGTAAATCATCTTCATCTGCAGATGAATCATCATGATCCAATTTAGGTGCAAATCCCTGATGCTTGTTCAAATCTGAGGTCCTTGGCAATATGTTACTTGGGTAAACTGATTCACTGTCTTTGTTGATGGAGGCTTCTTGGCTTGATCCTATTTGACTGCCTCCTGCATGAGGCACTGTACTGTCTGAAACAATCTTCTCAGAAACTGTCTCAAGAACTACTGTGCTACAAGAAGCTTCAGCCATAGAAACGCTTGTACAAGAGATGGGATCCTGAAATTGCATGATAGTTTCACCAGGTCGGTCTGATTTATCCGTGATTTCATCCTCAACATTTCTCATTTCAATATCAGCACAAGTGGCAGTCTCAGACACCTTCTCACTTCTCTCGGGTATTTTAGTGCCAGAGGAACGGTGCACAGTAAGCAATTTGGGGTCATTATCTCTCGATGTCCCAGAAGGCTCTTCAGTGTGCTTTGTACCCTCGGCCAATGGCACGTCTGGTTCTTTGCCATCTTCCAGCCACTTGTGACATAAATCATCATCTGATTCAGGACTATCATATCCCACTTGCTGAAAGCCAAAAGGGTTACTTTTGTTACGGCCAAGATCATAACCATCTTGAAAATTACTTCGAGCTTCACCAAGAGAATTATGATTTACAGAGTAGTCTACCAATGGAAGTGCCCTTGGATGTATAAGCACCTCCAATGCTAAAAGAGCATAGGCACAGAACTCAGCAACTTTCGTTCCAATTAGTTGCTTTCCTGCACAAGTAGGTTCCATACAGTTAAAAACAATTAAGATTGTATATAAATTTCAAGAAACCACAAGCATGAACTCTGAGATAATAGGTGTCAAATCATAAATCCAAAACCCTTACTTTCAGATTCAAGAATTGTATGAGTGTCTGGTTAGCATGCAATTTTCATAGTCAATAATGACTTTACTAATTGAATTTTTTTTTAGATAAAAGAATTATAAGAGAAAAGAAAGAAACAAAATAAGTTGGAGGAACAATTCTCCTGAGAAAACAATATTACAGAACAGGAAAGTTAAATATGCAACAGTACTGCACATTCCCTCTGCATCTCCAATAGAGACACTCTTAAATTTTGAGCCAAGAACCACGAACAAGTCACAAACATAGTCCTTGTCCATTGGTCACATAGAGAACTCCACTAATTGAAATTAGAGTTACTACTAGTAAATATACACAAACTCCCTAATTTTTTCCGCCACAATTCTGTAAGGTATAAACCCTGTGTCTTTCAACAATCCATACCAAATTTCACACAAGACAATAGTCAATAACTACTAATCTTCTTCCCAATAGTAATCGCCACAAACATTTCTTCTTCAGATACATAAAATTCAATAATTTGCCACTTTTGCTAGGAATAAAAATATCAATAAGAATGAAATGAGCTCCGTATCAGTGAATAAAAATACCTCTATGGAAAAGTTCAAGACCCTGGGCTAAATGTGGGGGTCGTGCTCGAGAAAATGAAAGAAAAGATGCCAAAAGAGCACGTAATGCAGAAAGCTGCAAATCAGCAGAAGTGACAGCAGACTCCTTTTGCTCAAAATTATTTATTTCCTCATTGACCCATCCTTCTTCAAAGGAGTCAATTGCTATGACTATCAAAAGATTATCAACTTTTGACCTCCATTTTTCAGATTTCAAACTGCCAGCCTGTCAAAAATAATAAACAATTTATGCACATATTAATATTCTATTCAATTTAAAAAAATAAAAAATAAAAAAGCTGTTGCAATCACTTGGATATATTAACCTACCAAAAATCATCATAAAAAAAAAAGATGTTTTCCAGAGCTGTGGATAGGGGATTTAATTAAATATATTTCGGTAGGTTCAGAAGGGATATTGATTTCATGTCTATGGTTTGCTGATTACACCATCCTTTTTTAGGAGGAGGATGTAGTGAATTCTGTTAATACTCTTTTCTTATGCAAAAGTTTCAGTTTATCTAAGGATTAAAATAAATTTGGCAGGATTTAATGTGCATTACTATGATGAGTATCATCAGATTTTTGCCTCCATAGCAAGTTGCATTTTAAGAGTATGATCACATTTTATGATGGTTGTTCCACTTTACAGTTTTCACAAAATCGTTGTCATCATCAAGAACATACTTGGCTACACTGAGATATGGAAACTAGAGGAAAAAACAGAAAAAGGCTGTTGAAGGAGGGGAACATCCATGAAGATGCCAAATATAACTTACCACAGTGATAAGGACCTCCAGTGCTTCAAGAGCAGCTATCCTCAGTGAAATTGGAGAAGCTGGATGGTACTTTGAAGCTTCTGCTCCCAAAGCACTAACTTCATGCTCCTGATGCTGAAGAGAACCTGCGGTACTGCTATGCTTTCTTTTTCTACTACGTGGCTTTAGCAATGCCTTAGTAGAGGCATTTGAATTTGAAAGATTCAACGTGCCAGAACTCTTATTCTTGATAGTACTCAAATCAACAAAGGCATTGTTGACAACTTCCTGTGCAAGGCATGACGCCATTCCTGTTCACAATTACTAATTAGTAAAAATCATTCAGCATGCCCAAGCTAGCCTAATCTAACAGCTAGGAAAACAAAATATATTGACACCAAACTTGATAAGCCAAAAAAGGACCAGTCCTGCAATCTACAGACAAAGTTGTTCAAAAAATCTACAAGAAATATGTACAGGAAAAATAAAATGGAAAATTTGGGTTTAGGACCTCCTGAGATAAAATACTATAATTTGTGACCTCAAAATGGCTTATTGACAGAGAAGGACCAAGGTCCTTAATTGAAGTTAAATTTGAAGGTCATTTAGCAAAATGCCCCCACTCATTCATCAATTTAGTCCTCAGGGATTTTCAATCCGTCCTCCGAGATTTCCAACTTACCATTCACAATTTCCAACCATAAGGTTCAGATAGAGAGCAAACAAGTGTTCATCTTGAGGGATTTCCATCCAATACTCAAGAATTTCCAACTTATCCTCTGCAATTTCCAACCATAGAGTTCAAATGGAGAGCAAACAAGTGTCCAAGTCACCTTGAGTGATTTCGAACCAGTCCTTAGGGATTTCTAAACCCACCTTCGAGATTTCTAACCTATCATGCACAATTTCCAACCATAAGGTTCAGATGGAAAGCAAACAAGTACCCAAATCACCCTGAGGGATTTCCAACCTATCCTCCAAATTTCCAGCCATAGAGTTCAGATGGATTTTGTTCCTTCTCTGTCAATAAGTCATTTTGATTTTGGGGTAACAAATTGTATTATTTTTTCTTAGAAGGTCCTAAACCCAAATTTTCCCAAAATAAAAAGGGATTATGAGAGGATACAACCCAACAAGAGATACATACATAGACATAGTCAAGGTATGGAAATGACAAACGTATTACAGAGCTTGTGTTTGTTAAACTTCATACAATTCAACTCTATTTCTAGACCAATCACCACTCACATAAACAAACACAAAACAAATAAATAGAAGACAAACATATAGGGCAGGATATTGAGCCTTTAATTCTTCTCCAAATCTCAAACAATCTAGAATATCTGCTCAACATAAATCTCTAACTTGTACATTACTCTGCAGATTATTCTAACAGATGCTGCAGAGAAACCATAAACTGCATGCTCAATTATTTTTTTTTTTCTATCTACATTCTTCTAGTTTCAAGGTAAGATCTAGTTTTAGACAAGTAGTTTGTAGGGATGTGGTTGACTGAAAACTAAAATATAAGACAAGATAAAAGAAC
Organism: Adenanthera pavonina; assembly: GCA_026686845.1. Lineage (NCBI taxonomy): Eukaryota > Viridiplantae > Streptophyta > Magnoliopsida > Fabales > Fabaceae > Adenanthera > Adenanthera pavonina. The sequence goes on from JAIVEN010000010.1 coordinate 31,491,606, forward strand.
ATAGAAACAAATAATTTTATGCACATCTGCAGCAGACACTGGAGGGTGTAAAAACAAATATATTAACATTTTTCTAGTACATGACATGATTTACTTATTCCCAAGAAAAAAAGGAAATTTGGTGTAGAGTTTAATGGAAAGGCAATTATTACATCAAGCTTTTAGCCACGGGATCATAAATATAGTTAAACCCAATAAAAGAAAACGGAAATTTGAATTCACATATCCAATGGTTCAGATAAAGACAGCTTCAAACAGCCACACTTTGTCAACAAAATAATATCAACGGTCAGCAATGAGACATCTCGGTTAGAAAGTATACATACCAACACCCATGGAAATAAGGAGAATTCTTGTGATAGAATAGACTTTAATTCTTAATTCTGGCAATGCACATGTCGTGAAGTACATTGAAATGATTCGTACAGTAGAGGCCGCATGTGGTAATAGTTGACTACAATACAGATATGGTCAATTACTAGAATTCTGCATTCTTGCAGGAAATAAATACACAAGATAAATGAGGAAAAATCACATACAAATCATACATGGTATAGAGAGAAAGATGAAATGAGTTCTTACATGTACTAAGAGAATTAATCCTACTAAGAGTTCATATCCTACTATCACAAGAATGGTTCCCCAAATAGAACTTGAGAACATAACATCAGCCCACCCCAAAAAGCCCATCTACTCATAACGCATTGAAACAGGAAAAGAACAATGTCAGAAAGCTACGAGAGATAAAAGAAACAACGGGCATTCACTCTGCAGTGCTACGAAGAGACATAACAATGGCCACCAATAATTCTGGAGACCATTTGTTCAAATGGTACAACAATATGTATAATAACTTCTAAAAATAAGTGGACTTAGTAATAACATTCAACAACAAAAGCAATAGCATCAACAAAAATATGAATAACAAAGAAGTTGAAACAGAACAATGATATAGGTACAGGACAATGAGTTAAGAAAAAAAAATATCAAATGTCCACGAGAAACAGGATGTTGTGGCACAAATGATTGAGTCATAACCTAGGCAAATAATATAAACTTGAGAAAAGGCCAGACAAATGCATTAATATAAAAGACTTTCGACATAGTAGAGACCTTTAAGGTTCTGAAAAGCTTAACATTTCATGTATCACATAAGTTGCACCACCAACTGAACAGCTCCCTTCCTTTTTTTTTGGTTCTTTTCAAGAAAGGAGGGAAAAGGTATTAAGTAGGTATACCTGCCCACACCCTTTAAGACAGCAGTGAGCAATTCCAGACCATATGAGTGCAATACAGGAAGTTCAGAGCAAATATCCTCTTGCTGCTTGGCAGTCACAAAGGGCATTGACATTTGTGACAAAGAGCCATTCACCATTAGTACTCTGTCAACAAGAGCCAATAACATGCGAACAGGAACGTTTACCTAGCAAAGAGTATCACATTGATTTTCATCATTCTTCTATATCACATTTAAAATTTGTAGTGAAATAAATTGGATCCTCATTCCTTCTCTTGAAAGAACTGAACAGTACCTTAAAGGGATACGAACTTGTGAGCATTGTGCTACAGCAAAGCATAAGTGTAGAAACAATAGACATTGGTGATCGCTCAAACCTTTTTGCTGCTCTGTAACTTGCTTTTTCAGCGGGTATATAGCCACCTAAAGCTGGGGGAGGATCTTTCCCAGGTTGAACCAATAATTTAACAAGTTCGTAGCGCTTGGTTTCTGGAATATGAGCAAAATGGTCAACTACTGTCACTATCTGGCACCAATGAAACAAATAATGATGTATACCTTCTTCTAGACCTTGAAAGGCATGATTCAATTGATCATTTATTACGATCAAAATTTTCTGCATCATCACGAGCCAGCTTTCTGCATCTCCTTTTGATTTTGGAAGTAATGCTAGGGAATAAGCTAGTTTCTGGAATTACAACACCAAGCAAAAACCAGGAAATATAAGATCAAGACCTGCACGAGTGTGCGTGCGTGCGTGCACACACACATTTACGTATAGATATGCATATACTCTTTATAAGAGAACATACATCCAGAGAAAAGAGTTCAATCTTCTATATAAAAGGCAAAATTGAAGGCAACAAAAACAAGTCAATAAATCCCACCCTATTAGACACCAACTAATGAAACTCCATAAAAATTACTAAATGTTAATGCCAGAATCCAAATTAATGCTTATGAGAAAATACTCTTAATTTTATTTTATGATGTAACATATCATTATAATTAGGATAGTATATGGGCAATTGGGTAATTTAAGATTTATTTAGGGATTTCGTTGAAAGTTTATGGGCCCAGAGTTATGTTAGCCCATAACAAAGTATCCCAGCTGGATTAGGATATTTGATATCATTCAGGGCTCATACAGTAGGGGGAAAAAGAACAAAATGAAAAAAGAGATTTTGAGGATAAAAAATGACTCTTGTCCCCCTACTTAAAAAAAAGTGATAAAAAGAAGACAGAAATTAAGTAATGATTAAAAAACTATAATAGACTTCATCCAGAAAAAAAAAAAGATAATAGACATTGCAATAAAGTGAGGGAAATGAAAATCCAATTCTCTCAGACAAAACAAACAGGGCCCTATATACTTGACACCATTAGTATTTCTTATTTTGGTTTCTTATAAATGGGCCTTGAGTCACTGAGGAATATTATCAGTAATTATTATTAATAAACTGATATATTGAATTCAAGTGTTTTTTTCATTATTTTCTTCTGTTCTCTTCCGGTTCACATGAGTGTTATCCTAATGAAGATAACATGTGAGATAATGCCCATGAAAGTTTGCCTCTCAGGCATATACTGTTCTTCCAATGGTGCATTCAAGACACAAGCGGGACTTTAGTTCTCCCACCAACCAGAAAACATTAAACAGCTTCTTCAAAGAGACTAAGCAACCAAGCATAAGACGAGGAAATATCCCACAAACCATATTCCTATATCCAAATCCTCATGCACAAGATGATACATGAACCAGATTATGGGTACCAAATAACATTAAAAATTCAAATATACCGACTACACATCAAAATAACTTCTAAACCCAAATTCCTCTGTTACAACCCCCCATTCCAAAATATCAGACAGATCTAACACAAACATACACAGGAGTAGAAAAAATATTTTTAAAATAGTAAAAGAGGAACTTGATGCCTTGGAAAAAGTTTCATCTACTACAAGTTCAACTCTGTAAAATAAATTTAATTAGTTCCAAGAAACCCTCCACCCTCCCTGGAAACTAAGTGTCCCAAATGATAGTCAAACCTCTGAAATATGAGAAAGTGTGAAGAAACAGAGGATCCTTTAACCTAGATTTCCAGAAATTCCTCAACAGCAACTCATCTACAATCTCAGAATTACACTATAGCACATGAATACAGAGAAACTTCCGAAATAATATCCCTAACCTTCTATGTTTAATGAGGCCACTACTTTGCCAAAACCTTTGACATTCCACCCAAGGCTGCTAAATAATAGAGCCAATTATTTATTAATCCACCTTCTCTACTAGCTAGCTCCTAGTAAGAAAAAAGCATGTGACTTCAAGGTGGAGCAATTAATTAAACCTCGGGGACTATACAAAAATCCATGAGCAGGCCACTTGTGAGACAACCAGGCAAGAGAAAGCATATTACCTTCAGCAAATACTGACTGCATTCTCCTGACAAAAGTTTTGAAACAATAACAGATTCAACCTGCATAAATTTGAAATACTCATCAAGTCATGAATAAACTACAAGGAAAACTCTATGACCTCTCAGAGCATTTTCCTACCTTTTTTTATAAAATATGAAATATGAAACTATATTACTAAGAAAGAAAAATACAACAGACAAAGATAGGTATTCTGCTTAAGTGAGGACATCAAAATGGATTAGGAAAGAGAGCAGAAACTCAAACATGCAGCAAGGATGCCCGGTTCATTTGCATATCTAATAGTGACAATAACTTTTTCTTTTATTTATTTATTTAAAAAAAAAAAATCCGATCCAAACAGTGAACACCCCGGAAAATGAGCATTCTATATTTCTATTCCAACCAAAGCCCCAAATAAGAGCAAAACCTTTGAACTCAATGACGAGAGAGCATTATGAATTCAGAGGACACCCTATTCTCACCTAAAACCTCAAACAGCAAATTTCAGGAAAAAAGCAACAAACGGGCTAGGTAAAAATAAGTGAGCAACAGTTTATCTACCATTCATTTACATAATACAAATAATAGAGAGGAAGATACTGAATGTAGGATTTATTAATTCGTTTAATCAAAATTCCGAACTGTCTAATTTGTGGTGATTGAAAGACAAACAGAATCAATAAGAGACAAAAGGGATTCAAATTTTTGAGCATGTCTATCAGCAAGATCCCTTAAAAAGTTGGTATTTCAAGAATAACTGGTCACCTGAATTAACTAAAAGTTTGAACTGGAGAATTGTTCAAAGAAGACACTAGACTTAGGAAAGCTTGAAAGATGATAATTCCCCTCCTATGTATCCTCCCTCCCAAAACCTAATAGGACAACCATTGCCAACCCTTGAAGAAACCAAAGATCTATAAAAATCATTTTCCTAAAGAAAAAAAATTCCAACGGCCTGAGTAGCAGTGATTGCTGGGTTCTACATTCTTTCTTGACTGTTTATATTTATTCACCTATTAAATAATTTTAATGTCTCAAATCCCAATGTCTAAATGAGTGCTACGGCTGACTCAATATGGAAATAGTGTCAGTTGAAATATCCTAGCAATGAAAATGTTGGCCAGGAATTTTTCCATTACACATTAAAATCACTTGATTGTTGGAAGTATACTTTAACTGTTAGATAAGTTTAATAAATTGTGTCATTTTTACTTGTACTGTTATTTTTGTATTTTATAAATTGTTAAAAATAGGGTAAAGGTATCGTTAGCAGAAATTAGGGGCTGAAGAATAACTCCCCCTCCAGCCTTTATATCTTCATTTATTTATAATTTGTAATAATATGAAATATGAAACAATTTAACTGCAAGATAAAATCCTAGACAAAATTTTATAAAAAAAAAAAATCCTATAAAAAAAGTGACTCACAAACTAATCAGAAATCTGAAGATAACTAACCTTCCTGTCTTCAAAATAAAAGAAAGGAATAATCCTAAGGGATAACTTTAAGACTCAGAAAATAACCAACTCCAATCCTCTAACACTCTGACTTAAAACCATAAGATCTACCCTAAAGTAAAATATAGGTTTTTCAACACACCCTCTCAAGCTGAACACTACAGAAGCTTTAGCTTGTTACAACTAACAAATATAACCCGATTAAAATAAGAAATACATTAGACTTAAACATCCATAGACACTTCAAAACAACTTGTGAAGCTGCACAAACATACTGAATCATGACTCACTTGGTTGTGTCCAAATTAAACATCAATTCAAGAATGTAAGCAACTATTGTTTCCTCTAGTGATCTCCTCAATAGACAAATAACAACTCCCACAATCCTTAGGCCTGCTTCCCATGAGTAGCCCCCTCTGCATCATCCTGGCTGCTTTCCTTAGTCACATCAGTTAACACAATGATTCAATTCCCAAAATTCTTTAATATACTTCCCACAGGTGGCCCAATTAACCTTCTCCCAACTTTAGTATCAAAATCTTCAATACACAGCTCAATCCCCACTCATGACTCCCCAGGTTGTCCCAAGAACTTAGATTGCAACTTCCTTGACAGTAAAGCATCAAACCAAAATCAGAACCAAACTACCATAATCTCCATGTAGAACTCAAAATCAACAACTTCATAAAGTAAAACACTATCTTCACTAGGAGATAAACACTATCTAAAATGATAATAACAATACTAATCCTCTAAGACTCCTACTTAAATAATAATAATAATACTTATCCCTCATCAATATACATTTTTCAACAATAGTTCGAGTCAGACTTCCAAATTACAATGTGCAAGGCAGGGCACCATTTGCCACAGCTCTTGAAGCCCCTAACCCTATTGCAAAAGTCATCTGCATGCCATCAACTGCTATGCACAAGAGGATAAAACAATGAGGAGAAAAAAGACAGAACCAAAATACTAAGACAACTCAGCCCTCCAAGCCCTCTACACGTCTACCCTAAAAATCCCTTGTAAGGACCAAGCTCTAAATTATCATAACACACAACCAGAACTTAAAGAAGCAGGACCTCGGACCTCCTTACTTTGATTGAGTTGAGATCTCACTTGACAGCAACTTGTTCCTAGATCAACGTCCAGGCAGGGTAGATCTTTGGTAACTATGAGGATGCCTCACATTGGTTCAAGCATAGTACGTGGGACATTTCTCACAGTAACCATAGAGTAATGTCCAACAAATCTTGCTTCTAGACTGAGATGGTACTTTCCAAATCACTAGTTATTAATGGAATTACATAAATCAGGATTCCTAGTTCAAATAAAATATTATTTAGAAATTTCAGATTAAAAGGAATTAGTGGAATTTGTACTAAAAACTCAATTTTACTAAAAGAAAAAAAAAACCTGCAGAACAAATTATTCGGCAATATTAATTGAATATACTGCATAATCATGTACAAAATATTACAACAAAGAGAAGAGAAGCTTACACTCTCATAATTGCGATGAGTAGCAAATGGGAATGAATTCATTATTGTACATAACAAATGAAGTGCACCTTCCTGCATGCACCACAATTCAGATAACAAATGAATCTCCAGTAAGCAAACAAGCAGATGTGAAAGAACAGACAAACAGAAACTGGGGTAAAAAGTGTGCAACGGATAAAAATACTGTCACGTCAATTGTTTGTCAGCATTTGGCAACAAAGGCCTACACGATAAACATTTTGTCTTTTAAGACAAGCTAAGTTTTAACAGCAAGACTGCAAGACATTCATCTCTTACCATATACTTTTGTGTATGAGAGACAGAGAGAGAGAGAGAGAGCAAAAGAAATGGTACTTCTGCAAACAATTTTTTCCCCCACTTCCAAGCATGAGAATACTAGCCCTGAGAAGATTGACCATATTATTTATGCATTATGTAGGGGAACAAATGGCTTCTTACTTTGAATCTATCAACATACGCTGTTAATAAATATATTGGGCTTTAGATAAAATTCTGTCCAAATGAAATCTAAACACAAATCCACTTCAAAACAAATGTTTTCCCCCAATCCTCATTAAACAATTCTAGAATTTTCCATTCCTTCTGAAACCTAACAAAAGAAATGTTGCCAGCACAAGAAAATATATACCTTCATCCTTTTTGCTTGATGAAACTTTCTTTTGTTGACCACCAAGAAAAGAAAATAAAATCATAATGTTCAAATTATGCTAGTACTCCTTACCCATATATCCTCTGGGTTGTCATCATTTAGCATCTTCAGAACTGGTTGAACAACTTTTGCAGCAAAGGAAGACCCATCTTTCTTAACATTAGGAAATCCACTCAGCCTAAATTAGAAGAGAGAATGAGGCGTAGCATCTAGCTAATAGAATCATGACAGAACAGTTTTGAATGATTTTCCGCCAATAGAAAGGAGTATAAAAGTATGCAGCATGTATTGTGAAGTAATCATGCTTAACCAAGTCTGTCTTCAAATTGTCGAAAACAATACCAACTCATGGACAACAAGCACCGAACTGGAGATGGTTGTATTAATATATTTTATAATAACACCAATAAGTTACAGTAAAGAGTCCATAAAATGAATTTATTTATTAAACCTTTCATACTAACTGCGGAATTACAGCAATATTAATTCAAAGAAAAATGTAAAAGAATATCTTTCACCAAAAAGAATAATAAAAAAAAAGGGTCCCATTTATAGTTTAGAACTCAGCAAGCAATTGAATATAAGGAATCCAAAAATTGAGGAACTTTACAACACTTTTTTTTTAATGTATTTAATAGTTAGTAGGATACAAGCTATATTCCAAGATTATGAAAAACTAATGTACAGATGATTTTGTGCATAAGCAGAGGTAAGTAGATAGGATGTAAGAGTAAAACATTTTGCTTGTTGCATACCAATCCGCCACACAAGATTTCTAGGAATTTTCTCAATCAATAACAAACATGAGCATTTTGACATGTCTACAATTGTACAATGATGAATAGGGAAGTATTTGAGTAAAAAGAAAGATCTAACCTTGAAAACAAATCAGCTATTGAAGCAAGAGAAGCCACCCTCACAAAATGAGAGTCTGCCGGTGACTGTTTAAATAAGAAGCATGAAAGACATGTCACATATAAGTATATCACAACAACAACAAAATTAAATATGACAATTTAAATCTTGACCTCGAACCATGCGTGGAAACAAGTGATATGTGTTTGGGCACATACATACACTAATAAAATGCACGCATGGAGTCCAATCGTATAAGTTTTACATGTCTAATAGCAAATACTAGATGAACAAAGAAAAGACAGTTGGTTGATTAATACCCCTTTCTGGGATCCTGTGGTGAAAGAGGTCACTAAGTGTATAAATGGTTCCTATTTTTCTCTTGGAGGTCATGCATCCCTCATTCAAAGCAGCCTTTCTTGCATCCCAATTTAGTATCTTTCACTTTTCCAAAATTCAGTAAGAGTTGCAAAAGGGTTATAAGAGATTATGCAGGATTTTCTTTGTTCTAGCGTGGGAGAGACAATAAGTACATATAGTTTCCAAATCAACAGCAAATCTGCGGTGTATAGCAGTTGAAATTCGAAGAGAAAAAGGAAAAGAATGCTTGCAAGAAAAGAAGTTGCATGCATGTAAATCAACTTGATACCTGTAAAAATTGCAGCGACTTCTCAAACCACTCAGAACACGAGTTTAGGAAGCGAGGAGAGCTGCACTCTTGACAAGTAAACCCCAGCAAAGAGATTCCTGCCCAACATTTATCTGGCTACGACATAGAAATATGACCGTATAATTGGCATAAATATATCTTCCAACATCCCATACTGAACAAAACTCAAGTATAACTCAAGCATAAATTCTTGTGTCAAGAAGCAGTTACTAGCATGAAAAAACCATCTATGTAACCAATAAAGCAGGCTATAAATCATGGTTTTGACTCAAACGAAAAATAAAAATGTCCAATTCATTCAAAACTCTAACAACAAGTACAAAGAAATAACCTGTTTCATTAGGATCAAACATAGTTGAATACCAACAAAGTGTAGCCATAGAATAATCATATGTACCGTGTCACTAGAGGCGAGAGCCAAAATGCAGTCGACCCACGAATTAACAGCAGATTTCCAGCGTTCAATTTGCTTTTGGTCCATGTCATCGGCAAAGGATTCAGCAAGAAGACGGTGAGTCTTAATCATGGAAACAACACGAGAAAGTTCTGGGGGATTCAAAAAGGGGTGCTTCTCATTGGGAAGGTGGTCTTTGATAAGGGTATGAAGCAAGCGGGGTTTAAGTGCAACATCATACATGTTGCTGACGTGATCAAAAGCCTCCATGGCTTTGCAAGATTGAGACTTCGAAGCTTGCTATACTAGAGTAAGTCAAACTCTTGCTCCTGCTTTTACTCTCTCAACTGCAATGCTCAGTCTCATAAAAAAAGCGAATGAGCCTCCTCTCTTTGGCCAACAACGACAAGCTCGCGTGATATTCTGCTGTGGTCGCTAAAGTCTCTGTTTTTGGTTCGTGTTGGGGTTGGAGAAGGAGAGAGACCGGGCGAAAAGATGGGCTTTATGGACTAGGTCGGGGGCGTGGGCTAGGCTGCTTGGTATAAACACGTTGGACTTCTATGGCTTGGGTTGAAAATTTCGGTTAAATTAGACATTCATTCATGCTATGAACTTTAAAATAAAAAAGTAATAGATTCGTATTTTCATTTAAAAAAAGTAATAAAAATAAAATTTTAAATGAAAATAATAAAATGGAATAAATATTAATGAATAATAATAAATGTATAATAAATATCATTTTTAGTTAAATGACATCTTTTAATTTAACTAAATATATTTTTCTGGACATTATACTGAATTTGAAGAATAAATCATTCATAACTTATAAATAATATAACTTGTTGTAGATTTTATATAATATTAATCAATCTTATTTTAAAAATTTATTTTTAATTTAGTCTGTTATAAATAGAATATTCTTATAGTAGTAATCATATATTTTTCATTTGATCTTTCACTTATAAATATTTTTGGTTTTGGCCTTTTAAAAATAAAATTGTTATCAATATTATTCTGATGCCAGTATACTATATAAGAAATTAAAAAAATGTAATGAAAAATAAACTTTTTTTTTAATTTATATCGATTGATCGTCATTATATAATATGTAGAATAACGGTTGTTCATTAAAAAAAATAGTTGGTTAAAAATAAGTTGGTAAAAAAAAAAGATTAAATGTTAATTTTATTTACAGTAGATTTTTTTAGGCCAACTATTTACAGTAGATTAAGACAAGTATATTATTGATAATAATTTTATTTTTAAGCAAATAACTTGAAAAAAGATTTATGTGTAAGAGACAGCATTAAAAAGACTACTTTATGAGTTAAAAAATATCTCCCTTTTGTTAAAAATTAAATTATGATCAAGGTAGGAATGTCTCATAGAACATCTATGATTATATGATAACTGTTAGTTTTAGGTAACAAATAAATTGTGGTTCCTCAACAATATTTTGAAGAGTTCGGCTAAAACAAAATTATGAAGAGGACTTGTAATAAGTTGTTGGGAGATTATGTTAACACCCCAGGAGACTAGAAAGATATTCATATAGGTGCTACATATACAGTGAGTTAATAACAATAAGTGGATAAAAAAAAATAATGGTTTTCATATGTTTTGAAATAATATTCTTAAGATTTTTTTTAACCAAAGATGTTCTTATAATAGAAGAAAAAAGATACAAGAATTTTTCTATAAAAATAATCCAATCAATTAAAAAAAAAGGCCAAAAAATTCAAGAGTGGTAAATTCCAAACCGAACCGGACATTGAACTAGATAAGACACTGGTTCAAAGTTCAATGGTTCAACCGAGGTTGAATCAGGTCCGGACTGATAGTAATTAAAATAATATATTTAAAACAAATAATATAAGTTTAAACAAATTTTATAACTTAATTAAAGTATCAAACTAAATAATATTGAATTATCAATCTATTATTTACCACAAACAAATTATTAATAAATTTCATAACTCAATATTTAATCTAAATAAGTTAATATTCATCTATAATAATATTTTGAGTTCAAAATAATAAATTAATAATTTATTATTATATTATTTATTAAGTAAACATATAATTTTTAATAGTTTTATATTATAATAATACTTATATAATATTATAATATATAAAGAAAAAATATTTTATACTAAAAATAATGTTATTTTATCTTAAAAATTAAAAAAATTTGAAAAAAAAAATGACCGGTTTAGAACCGGTTCAACTGATTCAAGGTCGATTTCACCAATTCCCACTGGTTTTGAACAGTGGCTGTTATGTAGCTTAACAGGACCAGATCAAGTATTGGTTCCCTATTAGACCCGTCAAACCGGTTGATACTGTCCGGTTTTGACAATAATGATAAATTCTTATCACCTTAAGTACTTTCAATTTGTACCTTATATTGAAAATATCATTGTTTACAAATTGTACCTTATGAGTCTATTGTGTACCTTATATTTGAAGAAAAAAAGTTAGGGTGGTTGAACCAATGAGCATTTGTTCAGTTTCTAGAGGTTGTGTTAGTTTAATCAGCTTTTAGTGATACTCGAGAGCACACGAGATATTGTATTTAATTCTAAAATATATTGAATTAAAAAAAATTATCACAAACTTCTCCTATTCCCAAAAAAAAAATGATATCAAATAATATTAATTAAAATTAATATAGATTTTAGAATTAAAAAAGATTGAATTTGAAAAAAAAGAAAGAAAGAAAGAATTTGGGACCCATCTAAAAAAAGGGGAAAAAGATGGACCTCACTTACAAAAGAAAAAAATAAATGAGGAAAAATGGGATTCATTTAAATAAAAAATTAAAAGAAAAAATAGAAAGGCATCGAGCCCAATGGATGAAGCCACACTGTTTGGCTAATGCTTGTCATAATAAATTTTTTTCAACAAGCCTCCCTCCAAAAGCCCCTACTCTTGGAAGGGAGGGAGAGTAACATCCCCCATAAATTGTTTTAATCAAAATGTATGATTAATGATCTCTTTTATTGTATTTCTAGTAATTAGAAAATACAATATGATTGTTTATCAGAAAAAGCATTAATTTCATGATTCTTTTCTTTAAATTACATGAAGAAAATATATGGAAAATAATAAGCAATGTGGCAAAGTGGTTGCTAGTAATATGATGTAAGTAGTGGTGATGTCACTTTAAATTTGACCCACAGATTCATTAGTTTTTTCTGACCTTCTAAGCTCATCTAGATCAGTATAATTATGTGGTATTTAGTATTATTGTCTCAAATTTGAGTATTAATTGTTGGTTCCAAATAGGGATATGTTTACTGATGTGATGTTTTTCATTCACAAGATTTAAATTTGAGACTTTACATAAAAAAGATATTAAGTTTTTTTTCCACTCAATTCAACCATTATTACCACTAATACTATTAGTTATTAGTTATGTAACTCTTTTTTTATCAATCCCAATCCAACACATGCCCACCAACGTACCCTCCTTCTAGTTGGACAAACCTGATCTATACCTCCAAGACCCAAAAATATATCAAGTGATCAGACATTGAATTACAACATTTGACAGCGTCTATTGAGAATTTGGCATGTATTCTTACATTTATTTGCCCAAACAGAAGAGGAAAAAACGAAAAGGAAGAAAAAAAAGAACAAAAAAGGGAAATAAAGAAAAAATAACAAAGGAAAAGGGGATAAATAAAAAGAAAAGAACACAATAGAAAAAGAAAAGGATATTTATATCACTATTTGAAGAATTGAACAAGTTTTATGAAACCCATTATCACAAAGCAATCTTTGTACATGAAATATACTTAGCACTCCCTTGAAGAGAGCATCTTTCTTTGGGGCAATTGTGCTTCTGTTGCTCACTTTAATCCATACAATATGCTCTATGATCCCCTTATTTTAGAGTCGTAAGCACTTGTATAACTCTCTATCCTTAATTGAATTTGTTGTGGACCATTTAATTTCTATATATATAACGCCGGTCTAGTGAATGTGAGGAAAGGAATTTCTTTTTCTTTCCTATTTAGTTTTAGTTTAAGCATTTCATCTTGACCAGAATACATTAGTTGGTGTTTTGTTGAATTTCATATATATATATATATATAACATGTATATATATTGTATGTTCATATATATACTTCGAAGATGGGCAATATATTATTTGAATACATTATATAATAGTCAGGCTTGGGATATTCAAACATTGAGTCACAGTATTTGACTACTTGTATTGTATTGATAATTTGGCATGTATAATATTAAGAACGTTTCTTAGCTGAAAAGGAAAACAGAAAAAAGAAAAAAGAAAAAGTGGAAGAGAAAGAATAGACTAGTACAGACTAGAAATTGATGATGACACTTAACAATTTGATCTAGCCTTTGATTTACTTTTTCTCCTTTTAACCTTTGAGACATCCATAACAATCATCAAGCAATTTGAAATTCAAATTGAAGATTGGTTCAAACATTCAAAGAAGATGCTGCATATTAGAACCAGATCTCTATAGCAGTGATGCACACAGTGATAATCATTAATTACATTATTAGTTTATCACTGACAATAACCCTTCAATAATTTTTTTTTATTCAATAAAAAGAAAGAAGGAAATAAAGAGAGGAAAATCTAAACTGCCTTACAACTAAAATAATGTTGCTCAATTAATTAATTATGTCCCTTATTTGTTATATAAATTAGATTATGGTGTTGGATGTTCGATGGAGAAAACGAAGATACATCATTTGAGGATTATCTCTATTGTTTAGTTTCATGGCTACATTAATCAAAGCAGAAGGTTAGTTTTTTCTTCCTTTTACCATCTCTTTTAAAGAATTTCATGTTATCTCTGCAATTAAATTTGTTTTGATAATTTTCTGTTAATTTTATGTAATCTTTGCAGTTTTCAGTTTTCTTTAGCTTGTTATGAATTTCTATACAAAATCTCAGACAATTTTCACCATGTATTCCATGGAGTTTGAAATGATATGTACTCGTAATGTTTATGATTTATAAATATTCTTAGCTATTATAAATTTTTTATTTTATATTGATATTAATTAATTTTTATATTATTTATTTTATAATTAAAAGTACTTAAATATGAGTGGTAACAAATTTTTGAATATCCTACTTAATTATATAAACTTACACACACATAACTCTTCAATGTGGTTTGTGGTGGGCTTTTGGTAGATTCAACGAAAGAAACAAAGGCTAGAAAATTGAAGAGGGCATTTTCCCCCCAACAAGAGGGCTAAATTCTTATCAATCTAACGATTTTTAATTTGCACCTTGTATGTGTTTCACGTTTATTAAAAAATTGGCTCATTTGTCAATCGATATATCTATATATGAAAATAAAGCTATATATATAACCTGTATTATATTTTTATTATAATTACTCAACAATAAATGTCACTTATTATTTGAAGGATTTGACAATTTTGAGGTTATTTCTTATTTATAAAATTATTTTTTAATCTTTTTTACTTTTCTCTCCAGAACCAAATTGTCCCAAAAGAATGTCGGCAAAACAAAGTGCATCCCTGAAAGCTAACTTGGATCTTATAGATGGTTCGGAGCTTCCCTTATCAGGTTGTTATATCTACAAAGTGCCACCAAAACTTCGAAGAGTGAATGAAGAAACCTACATTCCTACCATGTTTTCCATTGGTCCATATCATCATGGAGATAATTAAAAGATTTGAATTCATGGAAAAAGCCAAATTGTGGTTCCTCAACAAATTTCTGAAGAGGACTCAGGAGAGATCGTTGGAAGATTATGTTAAAGTTGTAAAAGAATGGGAAGATAAAATTCAAAGCAGAGACCATAACAATGGAGAGTGATGAATTTGTAAACATGATTTTAACTGATGCTTGCTTCATCATTGAATACTTTCTTACACGTCCATGCCTAACTTTGCAAAGTGAAAAACCTAAAGCTTGGCGTTCCAAGGTATGGCCAAAAACTGACATAGGACTAGACTTTATTTTGCTTGAAAATCAGCTACCATTCTTTGTTCTGGAAAATCTATTTGACCTAACTTTTCCCATTGGATTCAATGATAAACTTTCATTTGCTGAGGTTACCTTCAAGAACTTTTCTCCTAATTACCAGCAATTTCCGGCACTCTCTATTTCGCGATGATGATGTTCGTCTCCAATTCAAGTTTAGAGATTTTGAAAAACACCTACCTAAACGACCTAATGGTACTGTGCAAGTGTATCACTTTTGCGATATGCTAAGGTTCTTTTACTTGCGACGTGATCAAGCAGAAAGGAAAGAACATGATGGTAGACTTAAGCTTGTATATAATGCAAGCAAATTCCATGAAGCACGAATTAAATTTCAGGTCAACGAAGACAGAAGGATAAGTGAGGTGCAATATTCAAAGGGAGCAGTGTTGGAAATGCCCAGAATTAGGATAAATGATATGACTGAGACCATGATCGATTAGAAATGTGGTTGCATTTGAACAATGTCATCTTCCTCTTGATTACCACATGACTAATTTTGCGGCCTTCTTGAATTATCTCTTTGATACTGGAAAAGATGTTGAAATGCTTGTTGAAAAGGGAATCATCGACAACTGGATGGGTGACAACAAAGCAGTTGCTTCCATGGTCAACAATCTCTGCAACAATGTTATCCAAGCAAGTATCTATTGTGATTATATCACTCTATTTGAAGATTTGAACAAGTTTTATGGAAACTCTTATCACAAGTACAAAGCAATCTTGAAGCATGAATACTTAAGCACTCCCGGGAAGGAAGCATCTTTCTTTGGGGCAGTTCTGCTTCTTTTGCTCACTTTAATCCAGACAATATATTCTATAATTGCCTTATTTAAGAATTAGGTCCAAAGCTCTTGTGTAACTCTCAGGCCTTTGTTTCTTCTCAGTCCTTTGCCAATTTGAACTTGCGACTTTACAATTTAGTGCGTAGCACACTAACAGGTAAGCCACAAGTCTTCAAGGCAACTCTCAAGCCTTAACATTGAATTTATTGTGGACCATTTTCTTTTTCTATAATGCCAGTTTAGTGGATGTGAGGAAAGGAATTTCTTTTTTCCTTTCCTTGATAAGTTTACGTAGATCACCGTGATAGGAATGAAGATTCGACTTGTAATTCTTCTTAATCATGATGGCTAATTAATTGTGTATTGTTGAATTTCATATATCTCATCTGGTTTATTTTTAAAATCAAAGTCCGCATATAACATCCATGCATTGAATTGCATCTTTATATACTTCGAAGATGGGCATATGATATGATTCGAATGCATTAAATTAATAAAAGTCAGGCTTGAGATATCCAAACTTGAAGTACAGTATTTGACTACTTGTACTGATAATTTGGCATGTAATATAACGTTCCTTAATTAGCAGAAAAAGAAAAAGAAAAGGAAGAGGCTAGCACAGATTAGCAATTGATAATGAGGCTTAACAATTTTATCTGGCCTTTGATATATTTTTTCCTCCTTTTAACCTTTGAGTATGCATGGATAAGAATCGTCAAGCAATTTGGAATATTTCAATTGAAGATTGGTTCAAACATTCATAAGATGCTGCATATTAGAACCAGATCTCTCTTTAGCAGCGATAATCCTGTAATTAGTAATTACATTATTAGTCTATATATTACTGACAATAATCTTAATTTAAGCAGCATTTTAATCAATGAAGAGAAAAGAGAAATAGAGGGGAATCTGGTAAGCAGCCTTTGAAATATTTTGCAGTTTGCAGTTTTCTTTAGCTTCTCGTGGAGTTCTATACCTGAAATATTTATTGGAAAGGCATTTAATGATTTTTTTTTCTCTCCGGGCTTAGATTGACAACAAAACAAGCCTTATCTCTCCTAAGAAAAGCTCATCCTTATACCTGAATTGCGAAGGTAAGATTCAAACATTTGATCGAACTTTGACACTAAACCTAAGGAAAGAATGTTTATCATAAGCTAAAAGTTATAGCTGTAACTCAGAATGCAACTCTTTGTGACCTAGATGGATGAACCTGATCTACACCTCCCATAGATGTATGAAGTAACTAAATATTTAGTCACAAAATTTGACAGCTTGTATTGTGAATCTAGGATGCACGCTTACATTTCTTTGTCAAAAAAGAAGAAAGAAAAAGGAAAATAGAAAAAGAAAAGGCTGGCAAACAATAACCCTTTTATTCTTTGAGTCATCTTTATCTAATCAATGTGTAATTTGGAATTCACACAGAAGGTTAAGGTCTCTGTCGCAAAACAAACCACATACACAAATCGTTTAAATTTTACTTCTTTAGTTTATTTTTTCTTTTCAATTTTTAGAAGAATAGACTATCAAATAAAAATAATTTTTGGCAATACACTTTTAAAAACTTATATATTACAAATAGTCTATACCAAATCTAAAGTAGCTAAATTGCAAAACAGTAGCAGCAACAGAATCTATACTCCAAATTGAAGATTGGTTCAAAAAGAAGATGCTGCATATTAGAACAAGATCTCCTTGACAGCAATATGCACATAGCAATTAGTAATATTTACATTATTATGTAACTTATTATTCACAATAACCATTTGATCAGTTCCTTTTTTATCAATAAAGGGGAAAAAAGAGAAATAAAGAGAGGAGATTCTGAGCAATCTTGTAAATGAATTAATTCACCTTAGCAGCAATATGCACGTGGTAATCAGTAATTACATTATTAGCTTATTGCTCACAATAACCATTGAGTACCTTTTCATCAATGAAGAAGGAAAAGAAAAATCAGAGAGAGAAATAAAGGGAGGAGATTCTAAACAATCTTGTAAATGAATTAATTTCAATTTGGTATATAAATTAGAATATGGTGTTGGATGTTCGACAGAGAAAACCACAAGGATACAGCGTTTGAGGATTACCTCCACTCTTTCGTTTCCTGGCTACAATATCCAAAGCAGAAGGTTAATTATCTCCTTTCTCTTGTATTTCCCTGTAATTTCGGCAATTAAACTTGTTTTCCTAATTTTGACATTTTTGCGTTGTTTTTCTCTTTCATTCGATAACTCAATCACACTTGTTGATCAGATGTACAAGCTGAGTTCAAGGAACAATTAATAGGATAAACTTTTGCATGATAATTTTTTTTTTGAGTGAATGAAAATGTCAAGTTGATATTATAGGTAAACGGTAATTAGAATAGTGCAATTTGCGGTGTATTTTAGCTTCTTAAGGATTTCTTTAACAAAATTGTTTATTATTTGTTTGATTAGAATTAGAATATGATTTCATGATAATAGTGAATTTGGCAATGTGGTGATTACTGGTTACTAATATACATGATGTAGGCAGTGGTGACAAGTTTATAAATGCTAGTGATGCAGGGATAGCATTGCTAGACTATATTACAGAATAAGTTTCAGGATTATTATTTATTAGTGTAGTTATGAGTTTTTTAGTTCAATTCTGTTGTAAATGTCTCCACCACCTAGTTCGGTATATCGTCTGTCATTATACCATGTCAACTGATTCAAGCTTCAAAATTCCTTGTAATGTACAAAGGATGTGGTGTTTTAACAGATGATGGATCAAAATAAATGGTGAAGATTAATTTGACAACAAGGTTCAATTAAAAATTCATGCATTGCATTGAATTCGTTTTCCAAGTTTAGAATATTGAAGAAAAATAAACAAAGCCGAAACACAGTCGTTTTTTAAAGTTCTTTTCTAAGACCAAATTTAAACCTAATTAATAGAAAGGATTGAGTTTAGGATCAATATGAACATATACAATAAATTATTTCAAACTTTGAGATTATTTGCCCAAATAGATGTCTAGCTTTCTGGCGGAAGTCTCTAAGCCAATCATTTTGAAGTTAATTTTAAAACTTACATTTGAGCTTAATTTGTCCAAATTATATTTCGATTTGAGTAATTGTTAATGATATATGCACTACAATATTTTTGTCCTATGGCAATAGTTAATTTTGCAACAGGTATAAAAGTGTTACCTAAAATATGAATAAACAATAGTTTTTTTTAGTGTAATATTAGTCTTAAATTTGAAGAACGAATATTTAGTAACACTTGAAAACTGTTGTCTAAAGTAAAATAGGCAATAGTTTTTTTTACCTGTTGTCTTCTATTATTAAAATAGGTAACAAGCAATACTCATTGCCTATAAGGTTTTTATTTAAGTCACGCGAAAAAACTGTTACCTAGCATCAATGGGAACAATTTACTCAATAGGCAACATGTATTGTTTGTTATTTATTTAAACAATATCAGATAACAGGTACAAAATTGTTGCTTATATTAATTACTTTAGGTAACAATTTTCAAGCATTAATTACTCAATATTTGTTCTTTAAAATTAAGGTTAATAGTTACACTAAGAAAACCGTTACATATTCATATCTTAGGCAACACTTTTTATACCTATTGCAAAATTAAATGTTATCATAGGCTACAATTATTATGGCAAAGTAGTAGATGGATTTATTTTCTTTAATGATATATCAAGCTTGATCTCATTGTATTATTTTAAGAAGAAATATTTTCCTCAAATATTCAATTGTATAATATATATTTATTAAATATTACCCTAAACTAACAAGTAGGATACTTTGGATGCATGGTCATTGAACATTTAAACATGATAGGATCAAGATATAATGTGATAATAGATTATTTTGTGTAATGATCATAAACTGGCAACATTTTAAAAATTGTTACTATAATGTCCGGCCGCTTTTTGGGATTGATGACTGTCCCCATAAACCAACACAAGCCCTTTCAGTATGCTTTGTCTTCACTCACACAACTCCTTCCCAAGAGCTCACCCATCCCAGAATTACTCCAGCTCAAGCTCACTTAACTGAGGAGTTCTTAAGGGATAGGCTATCGAAAAGGTAGATGCATCTTGTTGGTATAGGTAGTACCTATCAATTCCTTTAAGTTATCCTTCAACCGTATAGTCTCATACCTATACAGCCTCTGGATTCCTCTTATTCTGGTATGTATTCGATTCATTCATATGCCTCTCTTGCTTAGAAGCCTACTAGAAGTCGCTCCTTGTCCGTGCCTCATCACTTTATCTCACTCCCTTTTTTTACACCAGCGATCACTCCCCACCCTCATCAATGCCCGGATGTCACAGTTACCTCAGTTACCTAGTTACTGTAGAAAAACTATTGCTATTAAAATTATAAGCAACAGTTCAAAACAGTTAGCAAAAGTGCCAACAATTGAAAACTGTTGCCAAATTAAGCATACAAAATCGTTGCCAAACAATATGCAACAGTTTTGTCATCTGTGGCTATAAAGTCTAAAAATCTGTTGCCTTAGATAATAGACAACGTTGACAAACTCTACATCCAAAAACTATTGCTTATAGTTATTGGCAATAATTTTTTGCTCTATGGCTACATTTTTTCATTGTTGCCATATGTAAAAAATATTTTAGTGATGAGTTGAAGCACACCACACTTTGAATATCTTTATTCTTGACCAAATAAAAATGGTCAGGTTATCTGACTCATTTTGGGTCTAATTAATCTGATATCAATATATTGGTTACTAGTAGGAAAATATAGAAAGAAGAGCTATGTTCATTTTTCTGTAAAATATGTGTACTTTTTTTTCCCGAAATATTAGTGTAACATGACCTTTTTTTTAACATATTTTACTTTTAATTAGTATACTTTGTGCATGTTCCAGGGGCATCAAAAGATGAAGAGAATGGACTCAAAAGAGAGTGCTTCACTGGGCACACAAAATGAACAAAACCCTATTTTGTCAAACTCCTTGATAGCCAAGTTAGATATTTTAGATGACAAGAAGCATCCCTTAGCATCATCAGGCTGTTGCATCTACAAAGTGCCACCCGTACTTCGAAAAGTAAATGAAGAAGCCTATAGTCCCGTTGTGGTTTCCATTGGCCCATTTCACCATGGAGATAGCAGATTGGAATCAATGCGAGAACTCAAATTGTGGTACCTCCGCAAATTTCTCAAGAGGATTGAGGAGAATTTGTTGGAGGCCTATGCTAAAGCATTAATGAGAGATAGGGAAGATGAAATTCGACATTGTTATTCGGAGATCATGCCAATGGAGAGTGATGAATTTGTAAGCATGATTCTAACTGATGCATGCTTCATCATTGAATTTTTTCTTGCATTTACAGGCCGATCAGAAGAAGACCCTTTGGTTAAAAAACCATGGCCAACTGGGCATATAATGCTAGACTTGATTTGACTTGAAAACCAGTTACCATTTTTTGTTCTTGAATGCATATTCGACCTAACTTTTCCCACTGGTTTTCCCACTCCCTCCAATGGTAGACTTTCATTTATTGAGGTTGCATTCAAGTTTTTTAAGAGAGAGTTACTACACCATATAGTTCCAGACAAAGATATTCTCTGGAAATTTACTTTCAGCTACTTTGGGCAACACTACCTCAGACAACCTACTGGTACTGGTAGTTGGCAAGTCCTTCACTTGAATGATATGCTAAGGATGTTTTACTTACCAAAACAATTACCAAGAAAAGGTCTATCTGCCAGAGTGAAGCCTGCTTGTAGTGCAAGCCAACTACGTGAAGCAGGAATTAGATTTAAGATTAATATACAAAAAAGCATAATAGAGGTGCAATATTCAGGTGGAGCGCTGAAAATACCCTATTTTCGAGTGACTGAATGGACTGAGACTATGATTAGAAATGTGGTTACATTTGAGCAGTGTCACCATCCTTATTCAAGTTGCGTGGTTGATTACATTGTCCTCTGGGATCACCTTATTAACACTGAGAAGGATGTTGAAATGCTGGTTGAAAAAGGAATCATACAGAACTTTCTGAGTGACAATAATGCAGTGGTTTCCTTGGTTAACCGTCTAGGCATAAATGTCATCCAGACAAGTTTCAATCGTGAATATATCACTCTATTTAGAAAATTGAACAAGTTTTATGATAACCCATGTCACAAGTACAAGGCAATCTTTAAGCATGAGTACTTGAGGACTCCCTGGAAGATAGCATCTTTCATTGCCGCAAATTTACTTCTTTTCCTCACATTAATTCAGACATTATGTTCTGTCACTGCTTTATTTCAGAAATAGGTCCAAAGCTCTTGTATGACTCTCAAGTCTTGATTAAATGTGTGAACTGCTATTTTGTTTTTCTATAATGCCAGTTTGGAGGATGTGAGCAAAAAAGTTCATTTTTTCTTTCATTTTTAGTTTAGATAGATCACCTTGATTGGAATGAAGATTCAAATTGTAATTGTAATTGTAATTCTTATTAAATCATTATGGCTATTTAATAGTTTATTGTTGAATTTCATATATATATATATATCATGTCTTGTTTATTTTCAAAAACAAAGCAAGTCCACTGATAACATGTATGCATTAATTGAATTGCATGTTCTCTGTTTAAAGTGAGAATCCAGCATGTAATCTAATGTTTCTTTGTCGAAAGAAAGAAAAGAAAAAAGGAATAAAGAACAAGGAAGGGGAAAAAGAAAAAAAATAGAAAAAGAAAAGGCCAGCAGACATTCATGTCTATTTCTTTCCGTCATGTGTATATATATATATATATATATCATCAACAATTAATTTGGAATTCACATAGGAGGAAAAGGTCTCCCATCACAAAGCCGCCACATATGAAAATCATTTAAATTTAGCTTTTTCCAATTTTCATTTTTTAAATTCTTAAAAGACTAGAAAATAAAATTAAAAAATTATTTTTAATATTAAAATTTTAAAGAAAAAATAAGCTTTTGGTCCCTATAGTTTTATCTCATATTAAAATCATTCCTTATACTTTAATTTGTTGTAAAAAAACTCCCTAACGTTTTGGTAATTTGAAACGTTAGTCCCTGATTTTTTTATATAGTTGCCGGCACTAAAAAAATTTTGCGTGACAGTGGTAGTTCGTTTGCGGCACTTCTAGAAAATCCCAGAATTTCTGGTGTTTTTATCAAAATAAAAAAAAGCCAAAATTTCAGGCGTTTTAGAAACGCCGAAATATTAAATGCTAGAATTTTCAACGCTTAGTATATAAATTCAAAAGTGTCGGAAAAGGTGCAAGATATTCCAGTGCTCCCGTGCTTTTCCTAGAAGTACCGTAACAATCCAGGTTTGCAGTGATTGCAGACCTAGGGGATGAGGGTGGTATATCAGAAGGGACAAAACTTACCCATGAAGAAGAAATAGGCGCGCACAGTACCTATGGTAAGAAAATTTCTTCTATGTCACAAACTGAGAATCGTACAGCTATTAGTGCAAAGAAGACCTTGATGGGTAAGCATAGGAAAGAAGAGTCAAATTCTAGAGTCAAGGGAAAAGAGGATAAGAAGCCTTTGGGCTTAATGAACTCTAATAAGGCCCATCTGAGTGAAGGGCCTAGTGGCAGTCAAAAAAATGGACAAAATATGGTGGATCCACAAGGAAAACACAAAAAGCAAGGGACAAGAGTTCACACAATAGTAAGTGAGAGCTTAGCTCAATTAGGCCATTTAGATTTTAAGCCAAACACATCGACAGGCAAAGAGATTCTCCCCCCCCCCTCCGGCCACGAGAGAACGGGAAAGGTAATCAGGACATGGGTCAAAGCTTGAATGAGGATATTCCGCCCATCACTAATCATTCCTGGGTTAGTACAACAGAGCACCCTTCAAAGCCCCCGGATATATGCCATCCAAAAACACACAATACTGGCCATGGCAACATTCCTGGGGATCATGATCTGGCTATAGTGCCGAGCTCGGACCAAGAAGGAGTTCCATTAAATCCAATGAGACGATAAGTCTGGCTTTACTGCATCATGTTCTTTTTTTTGTTATGAATATGTTAAACATTGCTTTTTGGAACTGCCGTGGGACTAGGGCAAGGAGTTTTCCCATCATGGTCAAAGATGTTGTTCGGAAGCATGGTATTGATGTTTTCTGCTTGATTGAAACTAGAACTAGTGGTCCTCGAGCTGATAAAATTGTTCGGCGTTTGGGTTTTTAAAATTGGCTCCGATTGGAGGCAAGTGGCTATGCTGGTGGGATATGGATTTTATGGAATGACACTTCAGTAAAGATTGAATACCTCTATTCTAATGTCCAACTGATCCATTGCAGAATCACCAATTTAAAGTCTCAGGATTCATTTTTTGCTTCTTTTGTCTATGGGGAACCCGCTCATAATAAAAGAAAACTACTCTGGGACTCAATTTTGGAAATTGGGGAAATCACTGAGGAAGCCTGGATTATCCTTGGGGATTTCAATGCTTACAGGTCTTTTGAAGATAAAATGGGGGGTGCGGCTCCCAACTGGGCTTCTATAAATGCTTTTAATGAATGTGTAAATAGTGCTAAGTTAATGGATCTTGTGGTAGCGGGGGACAGATTCACATGGAAAAAAGACCGAGTAAAAGAACGACTTGATTGGGTTCTATGCAATACTAAATGGGAAGAGAACCATTGGAATGCCAAAGTTCACCATCTTCTCAAGTATAAGTCTGACCATCGTCTAATCCTTATCACTGATAGTTGGAACAAACCTTCCAGGCCTCGGGAGAGAAGTTTCAAGTACCAAGCAGCTTGGAACCTGGAAGAAGATTTCAGGGATATCATCACCAATGCCTGGGAGAATAAGAATTGGCTTGAAGGGATACAAAACTTTTCCACCATGGCCTCCTCCTGGAACTATATTAAAGTGGGAAGTATCCCCAAAAAAAGAAGATAGATCATTAAGAGGCTTGAAGGGATTGATAAAGCTAGAAGTGAAAAGGATCGAAATGGGCTCCACAAAATTGAAAAGTCTTTATGGCAAGAATACTTCAAACTCTCTGCTCAAGAGGAACTTATTTGGTTCCAAAAGGCGAGTTGTAAGTGGTTAAAATGGGGGGACAAAAATACAAAGTTCTTCCATACATCAACCAAGATTAAAAGAAAGAGAAGTTATATTGATGCCCTACAGAATGATCATGGAGAATGGACTCATGACAAGGATGAACTCAAATCTCTGGCCTGCAACTATTTTGAGAATTTGTTCACTGCAGACCACAAATTGGACGACCATCAACCTCTCCTGGCAAAGTTTCCTAGCCTTGGTGAAGTAGATTTAAGAGAGATTCAGGCTCCGATCACAAATCTAGATATCAAGAATGCAGTTTTCTCTATGGGGTCCTTTAAAGCCCCAAGCCCTGATGGTTTACAAGCACATTTCTTTCAAACACAATGGGAAATTGTGGGAGACAAGATTTGTAACTTCATCCATGAAATCTTCCAAGACCCCATGAAAGTGCAACATATTAATCAAACGAATATTGTTCTCTTACCAAAGGTGGATCACCCCTCATCCCTCAAGGAGTTTTGTCCAATCTCTCTTTGCAATGTTAGTATCAAGATTGTTACGAAAGTCTTAGCAAACAGATTGAAGAATCACACGAATCATCTCATCAATCAACATCAATGTAGCTTCATTGCTGGAAGACAAAGCTGTGACAAAATCATTCTTGCGCAGGAGGCCATTCACACTATGAGAATAAAGAAGGGTCAGAAGGGGTACATTGCCATCAAAGTTGACCTAGAGAAAGCATACGATCGGCTCAGATGGGACTTTATTGAGGACACACTAAGGTGCTTGGAACTAGATGACCCCTTTATTCAACTTATCATGTCCTGTATCAAAACCGTTTCCATGAGGGTGCTATGGACTGGGGAGGAAACTCAACCCTTCCAACCCTCTAGGGGAATTAGACAAGGAGACCCCCTCAGCCCTTATATCTTTGTTTTATGCATGGAAAGACTGGGGCATCTTATTGAAGAAAAATGTAAGGCTAAGAGATGGAAGCCACTTATGTTTACCAAACTTAGACCGGCCTTATCACACTTATTTTTCGCGGATGACCTTATTGTCTTTTTTGAGGCTTCTTTGAATCAAGCGGAGGTGGTGAAAAAGGTTCTGGAAAGGTTCTGTAAGGTCTCAGGACATAAAGTTAATAGTTCCAAAACAAAAGTCTTTTGTTCTGCAAATGTCCATTTTAATAGGGCTCTTGAAATCAGCCAAATTCTAGGAGTTGGGCTTACTGGTGATTTGGGGAAGTACCTTGGTGTCCCTATTTTACATAAGAGAGTCACTAAAGCTACTTTCCAACCTATTGTCGTGAACGTCCAGAAAAAACTCTCTAACTGGAAAAGTAAATACCTTAACTTGGCTGGGTGAACTGTTCTCATAAAAGCTGTCATTTCAGCTTTGCCCTGCTATGCCATGCAATCGATGCTCCTGTTGAAAGGCATCCTCGAAGAAATAGAAAAATGTAGCAGAAAGCTTTTTGTGGAGCCAAGACCAGGGAGTTAAGAAAATGCATCTTGTCTCTTGGGATAAAGTTACTCTTAGTAAGCAAAAAAGAGGTTTGGGCATTAAAAAACTTAAACATCAGAACATGGCTTTCATTATGAAACTGTGTTGGGGCTTGTTAGAGAAACCACACGCTTTGTGGGTTCAATGCCTTAAAGCAAAATATAGATGCGGTAATGATACTATGCCAGTTATTAGGAGGAAAAAAACTGAGTCTTATGTGTGGGGAAGTATTGTAAAAGTTTGGGACCTTTTTATCAAGGGGGTTGGAAGGAAGATCAACGATGGGAGAGGAACAAAATTTTGGTGGGATCTCTGGTCTCCACTAGAAGCCCCACTTATTTCCTATGCCTCTCCAAACTCACAACCTTTTGATTCAAATGCCTCTGTAAGTGACTTTGTACTAACTGCAGGGATTTGGGATAGACAATACCTGAACCAAATTCTCCCATCATGGGTGGTTGCTAAAATTACCAAGATGAAACCTCCCTCAGGGAATGATGATGATGTGTTATGCTGGAGACACTCTTCAGATGGGAGGTTCTCAGTAAAATCTACATATGATTTCGCTCTAAATAATGAGGATGTTGCTTTTAATCCTATATGGAGGAAAATATGGAGATGGCCTGTGGTAGAGAAAGTTAAATATTTCTTTTGGCAAGTACTTCATGAGAGGCTCCCGACAAACCATTTTCGAGCAAAAAGAGGGCTCACACAGAATGATAATTGTCCCTTTGAGTGTCAAAGAGAGGAAACTATTTTACATATTATTCGTGATTGTGAGGTTGCGAGAGAGGTGTGGAATTATTTTATTAACCCTTCTTACTCTACTTGTTTCTTTAATTGTGACTTGCAGGATTGGCTATTTTGGAACACCAAGCATTGTGCAAGCAAACAAGAATATAAGAGGTGGCCTTGGTGTAAGGTGTTCGCTTATGTGTGCTGGATTCTCTGGACTTCCCGGTGTAATGGTGTGTTCCAAGGGAAGAGATTGAATGTTCACACCATCAAACAAGCTTGTACTTTCAGACTTTTTGAAGATACATCCACTGGTGACTACAACAACAAAATTTTCAAATGCTCAAATATCACTCCACCCTTTTGGACCCCCCCCACAAGGATACTTAAGAATGGATGTCGATGGCTCTTTGGATATTAGTATGCATGCTTCTTGTGGTGGCTTAGTGAGGAATGCTCAAGGTAATTGGATCCTTGGGTTCAAACAGAAGTTAGGATGTGTTCCAAACACAGTAGCTGAGATAGCGGCGATCAAAACTGGAATACAAGTCTGTAAAGATAAGGGTATTACTGAACTTAAGATCCATTCAGATTCTTTGGAGGCCATCAACCTTATTTGGAGAGATGGCAACCCAGATCATCCCTTTTGGGATGAAATCCAGCTTACTAGAGAACTCTTGATTGAAAACTAGGATATTGAACTGTTTTACTCTCCCAGAGAAACTACTCTTTGTGCTGATCAACTTGCCAAAGAAGCCCACAACATGGAAGCGAACATGATGCTATTGCAGAATCCTCCCGCTAGCTGCCAAGAACTCCTGGAGAATGATATTAGGCTCTATGAAAATTATTTCTTGTAGCCTGCTGGCTTTCTTCTAGTTGTATTGTTGTTCCAAACTATGCTTGCCATTTTATTCAAAGAAGTACTGAAACAAGCGCCGATAATTTCAACACCTCTTGTTAAGTGCAAGAAATGGCGCTGCAAATTTTGGCGCTGCAAATTTTGGCGCTTGCTGCAGATTCCGAAGCTTAGAAGAAGTTCCAGAATAAGCACTTGAATTTCCTGTGCTTTAGCTTCTTATGAAGCGTCAGAAATTCTTTCAAATTTTTTTGCCTATATAGGCATTTGGATCTCCCATTTCCCTTTGATTTTCTTTATGTGGAAGCTCTGCCAAAATTTGTACTGTATGGGAGATTTTTGTCGGATAAATAAAAGTTTTATCAATGTGTTAATTTTTATTTAAATCTTTAATATTCTAACTTTAAACAATCTTTTTCTTATGTATTACTATTAGGTTTGTTACCTTTGGAGGTTCGGTTAATGAAAATCTTCTGTGAATTTAAAGCATGTTGAGGCTAGAAAAATATTATTTTAAGTTGTTTGAATTCTAATTTATTTGAATTATAAAATTTATGTTGTATTGAGAATTTTTTATTTAATTTTAGTTACTGGTAAAATTTTGTAATTAATTGTTATTTCATTAGGGTGTAATTTAAAATAATTATTTCACTAAATATTAGAGTATATTTTTAATTTTATACAATTAAAACATTAAATCATTATTTAATTATCTATATTTGTGGTTTACACCTAATATTTTAATTCATTGTTTTACAATATTTGGTTGAATTTAAAATATAATCATTTAAATATAAATTAATATTTTAATTAAATATGTTTTTAATTGTATATAATTAAAAGCTTATTATGAAAAAAGCTTATGTCAGAATTTAATGAAAATTTTCAATGATGGATAGATCATGGATAAAAATACCTTAAAATACTCATCATTATTTAGAGGGGTTAGAATCTTCTTTAGAATTTGCATTGTCTTATGGAAATGGAGAAGAACAAATATTATGTCCATGTCCTATTTGTAATTTCAAGAAGTAATATGCAAGAAATATTGTGCAAGATCATCTAGTGTTAAAACCATTTCCTCAAGGGTACACATTTTGGTCAATAAACGAAGAGACAAGAGATATGGTAAACCATGCCCTAATTACTTCAAAAGAGAGAATTGATGTTTTCCCCTCAATGCATGTAGAAAATCCCCTTGGTGATTTGGTTTATGATGCATCGGTGTGCATAATGAAACTAAAATGTCTCATGAAGTACAAGATTCTGATGTAGTTTTAAATAATCAGATGAATGAGGAATGCAAAGAGTTTTATGAGTTAATAAGGGATAGACATTGGTAAAATTGTATCACATAAAATGTTTATGTGGAATTAGTAATAAAGGTATGGATATGATTATGGAGTTATTAGTAGATGCATTCAAACATGCAAAAATTCCAAAGTCATTTTATGAAGCTAAAAAGATAATAAACAAATTAGGATTGAATTATACAAAGATCGATGCATGTTCGAATGACTGTATGCTATAAAGGGGATTTGGATGAGAACATGGAAGTTTGTAAGAGATGCAACACTTCTAGATCAAAACCAAAAAAGGGCAAGAAAGGAAAGAAACAAGCTATAAAAGCTTTGAGATGCTTTCCACTAAGGCCACATTTACAAAGATTGTACATGTCATCAAAGACGGCGAAGCATATGAGGTAGCACCATGATGAGAAGAGTAGTTATGACATGATAGGGCATATGAGGGACTCAAAAGTGTGGAAGAAATTTGATCCAGTTTATCCTGAATTTGTTGTTGATCCGAGAAATGTTAGTTTAGCACTAGCTTGAGATGGATTTAATCCATTCAGCACATTAAGTACAAGTTACAATATTTGGCCAATTGTTCTTGTACCTTATAATCTTCATCTGTGGATGTGTATGAAACAAAGTTCATTCATTTTGTCAATGATAATCCTAGGAAGGAGAGCATCGGTTAATGATATTGATGTTTATCTACAACCATTGAATGCAAGAGTTGTTAGAGTAGTGGAACAATGAAGTTGAAACTTATTATTCATACTCCAAACAAGTATTCAATATGCGTGCAGCTTTAATATGGACCATTAGTGATTTCCTAGGTCTTGAAACATTATCTGGGTGAAATGTTCATACTGGATGGGCTTGTCCATCTTGTAATTTTGACTCAAATCCTTGTCGGCTTCCTTATAGTCAGAAATGGTGCTTCAGGGGACATAGATGGTTTTTGGATCGTAGATACAGATTTAGGCTATCTCGAGCTAAATTTCATGGTATACAAGACATAAGGGATCTTCCACTTTATTTATTTGGTATTGACATCTGATAGGAAAAAAAAATTAGGATATTTAAAATATCTTTTAGATTTAATGAGATTTCATCATATCTTTTAGGATTATTAGGATTTATATTATTTTCCTATTTTATTATTATTTTTTCTTTAAGTTTAGGTAAGAATGTTCTAGAATGTTTTGATCTTTTAGAAATTTCTAAAATAAATGAGATTCTTGTAATCTCCTTAGATTTAGTCATTAGGTTAAATAATTTCTTATTTTATTAGATTTCATCAATCTTCTAGAAAGTTCCATTGAGTTTATAAATATCTATCAATGAAATTCGAATGGAAGACAAGATTGAGTTGATTTTGAGTTATCTTTCTCCCTCCATAACCTCTTCTATTTTCCTTTTCCTTGTTCTATCTCTCTCTCCTTTGAGTTTTTCTTGTTCTCCCTTGTTCTCTTTCTACCCTCTCTCTCCTTCTCCCTACACCGCTTACATCATTTGGTACTAGAGCCTAATTTCTACCATGCCTGAAAAATTCCCAAATTACCCAACAAAACCTTAAGGAAGTTGAAAGGAGTAACAAAGGATATGTAGATCAAGCGCTTGAATCTCTGTGAATTGAGATAAAGTAAGATCAAGAGAAAACAAACCAATTGATCGAGGAGATGGGGCAGTCCATAAACATGATAAGCAAGCAACTTTCGAGTAAGACATTAGAAAGTATACTTGGAAATCTAAATGACTGCAAAGAGATACCTTTCTCTAGTCAATTTAAGGTTCTACCTTATGAGATTGGTCAATCTGAACATGGCAACGGAAACCAAGATGGTAGGAGTCCTCTCCCTAAGACTGACAACCACCATAATAACTATATAAGAGGTCAGCGGGATAATCAAAACATCAGAGTCCAGTACAATAGAAGGCATGCTTCACCCCCTAGACATCAGCGGGATAATCATTTTTTTGTCTTTACATTCAATAAAATATATAATTATGCAAAGCACGAAATAAAGTATGAAATTTCCCACCAACTACTTCTTTGGTCACCACCTCTCTTTTTCAATTTATTCCTTTTCCTATTTTTTTAATGCTGAAATCTCATTTTAGGATCAATTTTGGAACTGGAACTGAGGTTCTCCATAAAATAGATATATATTTTTATGTCTTATGTGTTATGTAGAGTTTGAAATGAGTATTGTGATTGTTATAAATTTAATTACATAGATACATTTTTTTATACATTACATGAAATTTGAGAGATGAATTATATGGTTAATGAATTAAAAAATAATGGATTTAT
Organism: Adenanthera pavonina; assembly: GCA_026686845.1. Taxonomy (NCBI): domain Eukaryota; kingdom Viridiplantae; phylum Streptophyta; class Magnoliopsida; order Fabales; family Fabaceae; genus Adenanthera; species Adenanthera pavonina. The sequence continues at coordinate 31,523,335 of JAIVEN010000010.1, forward strand.
TATAAAAATTTATTATATATATTGATATATTGATAATTTTCAATAATTAATGACATGTCTCTTGAAAAAATAAAAGTGAAAACATATAAAAAATATTTTATTAGTGAATCTCCCTTTTTAATCCCATATCAATTACATTTTTTCTCTGTAAAGTTGAAGCTATATGTTTATTAAAAATTCAAATGGCAATTATAAATTAATGAACAATTGATTAAATTTTTTAATTTTATAAATAATTCTATAAATTTTCAAATTACAAACCAAAATTCTACTCATAATAACAATATTGTTATCTATTTTTATATATAATTAAAATCTATAACAAGTAGTATACAATTTACGAACTTTGAAAAATATGAGTATATCACTTATTTTTTTAGCACAGTAAAAATGTACGAGGCTTAGTATTAAGCTATAATAAACTACGTGGGATTCGTAGCATTGCACAAAACAGATGGTAGTGTTTATAGTACCATTTACTACAAATTATATATTTTACACTAAATATTAATATCAATATATATTGAAAATTTTAGAAAATCATAACTCCTCTCACAATATTTTTTTTCATGCCCCCACGTCTAGTTAATATTAAAATTGATTATATTGATATGATTTTGTTAGTATATTCATTGTAGATACTAGTTAGCGAAATCTATCTTTCTTCCCACTAGTTTTTAGCTATCCCTTTCACCATAACACGATCACAACCACACCAACAATTGCAATTTAAAAATATATATATAACTATGCACTTTCAACAAAGTCAAACTTCAGGACAATATAATTTAGATTAATGACATATAGAGTGAATAATACTCAATAACCTAGAATTTACAAAAATTAACAATCAAACAAGTATATTTCATAAAAATCACTCTGTCTCTCTCCCCTGAATCATATATATATATATATATATATGTAGAAATATTTAACATTTATGCTTGTTGAAAATTATTATTCATATCTTGAAATTAATTACAACTTAATCTTTTCAATGTTAAAATAATATTTTAAGTTTGTTATCAAAACATTCTTATAATATCGAAAAATCATATTATAAAATTAATATTTAGTACCAATTGAATATAAAATCTATATAACAAATCTCCCATTTCGCAACTTACAAGTAGTGTGCAACTTTATTGCTCCAACTTCATGCTGTAAATATATCACAGCTCACCTAATTTTTATAATTCCTAAAAAATTAATTTTTAAGATTATTGACTGTCATAATTAGTTTTGAACCATGAAATGTCATTTTGTATAGCATATACTAACCTGACGTGTAGTCTATTCTGATGGAGACCTTATCAAGGTGCTTCACAAGTTGATAACTTGGAGCTGAAGGAAACAGACCGGTGGGTCCGGTGGCGAACAAGAGCCATGACGAAGGTGCAGTGGTTGCCAACTGAAACACCATGTACACTCGATCTGACTCCATTGTGATAAAGCTTGAGTTTCCTATCACCTGTAGGTTTCCTTTGTCTGGAACCACCAGGTTGGGAGTTGGACCACCAAGGTAGTACTGCTTTATCGCCCCGCTGCTTCCGCTCGCCGCCACCCACCCCACCATAGCGCTTGAGCCGGCCATCCCACCGTCCGGCGAGAATCCCATTGCTATGTAGGAGTTGGTGTCTGGGGTTGAGAGGATGAGGCTCCATATGTTTGAGGAGGTCTGAACATACTGCAAAATGGGGGCATCCATGTTAGTTTATTTAGTACGTTAAACAAATTAAAAAATAAAAATGAAGGTAATTTATAAATAAAAATATCTTGTATCCTTTTTTTTAAATAATAAAATTAATAAAAGTTATTGAATAATTAATGAATACGAGAACATAATATATATCATATATATAACTATGGAAGCAAGAAAATCCATTTCTTTCATTTTATATGAAAAATGGTTTAGTACACAGAATAAAAAAATAACATGGACCAAATGTTCTTAAATATAAAAAAATTTACTCCTACGTTCTCACTTTAAAAAAAACAATAATATATAAAAAGAGAGAAAAATATAAGTTGTTAAATAATAATTAGAAGAATATAATAGATATTGAAAAGAATAGAATGTCCTTCCTTTCCCTCCATCAAAGGAACCTTAGTGACTATGAAATTAGAACTCCAAATGATAATAATGCTCAGTTTTCCTCTCTACAATCAAGGTTTGATATTTTGTGTGTGTGTGTGTCTATATATAAGTGTATATATATATATATATATTCGCACGATTCACATATGATTGCTTTGTTACTTGGGAGAATTCGAATCTATACCAATGATTGTGGTTACAAGGATTGCAAGCACAGTACAATTTAAAGCCAAAAAGTTAGAACAGAGGAAGATGAAGAGAAGAAGATGGATGGATAGCTTACTCTGAGGATGAAACCTTGAGAATCCCATACAGAAAGACAATGGAGGTTGGTAACATCAAATGGGATGGGGACTTGGAGGTTGAGGTTGCAGGTGCATGAGTCTACTGCTTGTTGTGAACTCACAAGCAACAATGAACAATAACGGAGCGTCAAGAAGATGATGATGAATGGTAAAGATGCCTTCAGTTCATCTCTCTCCATGTGGCTGTGTGTGTTTGTGATTTTCTGTTTGGGAATGTGATAACAGGTAACAGGTTTTAGATTTATTCTGGATATGGTTAGGAAGCCAAACTGTGTTCTCATAGGTAATAATGGAAAAGAAAAAACAAAGGATAGTAAGTGAAAGAAAATATGTAATGATTGTCATTTTGTAACTAACGCGGTGTGGGAGCTTGTTCAATTATGACATATTTAGACCAACAAATAATAATTAAAAAATAGATATAATTCAATTTTCAGTCTTTTATGAATAAAGCAAACCTAGTTAGAGCAGACTAACTTTTTATCCTCAATATTTCAAAAGAAATTAGTTTTTGATACCAGTGAGAGATGCTCTTAATCCAATACAAGGAAAAAACTAGTAGATATAATTTCATGCAATATTTAAAATTCACAAATCAATAATATCATTTTATTAATCGATGCTAAATTATGGAGTAGTTGTCTATAATTAAATTTTATTAAGGTATCATGAATATAACTCTCATTTCGAATAATGGATAGAGAATGTGGAAGAGAATTTCAATATAAAAGGATCGTATTAATTAATGATATTCTGAACAAAATCGATCTATTCATTAATTTTCAATGATGAGTTATGTGGGACCTCATAGATTGATAATGGGTCAAGTCATCATAATTGAAATTTATCCCTTAAATTTGTGTTTTATTTGACTTAATTTTATCACATATTTTCTTAAAATTTAATGCTTTCTTCATGATTAACAACGTCACAAACATTAACATAAAGTCAAAAAATTTTATCCTACATTGTAATCAATCATTTTGGCGGTATTACCATATTTCACGCCTTCACTGATCATAAACTTGTACTTACTTGCCTGGGTCTGCAGTATAAGAGACTAGCAATTATGTTATTAATGAATTTACTTAAAAACTTAATCTCAAATTTTAGTAAACATAATTTTGACACTATTCAATACCTGAGCTTATTCAATCCAAAACTAATCGATTATTAAAATAAAAGAGTAAAATATATAACAAAAATCTAATAACAATCAACATTAGATAAAATAATCATGAACTACAAGTATGTTATATTGTAATATGTATCCGCGAGAGGATACATAAAATTACATTACATTGCAACTATTACACATGCTTGCAAATGAAATTCATGCCAGAATAAGGAAAAATAACGTCTAAAGATTTCAACTTAACAAAAAATTACATTAAAAGATCTTAAAAATAATAATTACTCCCCAAAGATCAGAAGTTATATTTAATTTTGAGACTTATTGAGTTTCAAGAAAGTTACCGCAACATTTAGGAAAATCACAATTACAATTTTAAGTAATTAATAATAATTTTCCTAAAACACAATAATAACTTTTGATCATTGAGGGTAATTGCAACTTCGAAGATTTTTTAACATAATTTTAGCCTAGTTTAGGTCCTTGGATGTAATTTTTCCAAGAATAATTCCTGATTATGAATCCCAGTTCCAAACTAACCCAAACAAATGGTGGGGTTGACATGGAACATACAGAATATTCAAGGCCATACCATAGCCTTCAATTTTCTGGCAAAGTTTAGGAGGCCCATAATTTATTCCTGTCTCTCCAAATAAACATATAGTACAGCATCTCACCAAACTGATGAATGTTTAATGTAACAGACAGAAGCCAAGCGTCCCATCAGAACCTTATAGAGCTTCATCATCAGGAAACCAACTATGAGGTCCACCCGTCTCTGCAGACACAGATGATAATCATATAAATTTGCCGTGAAAAAGAAAATATTCCAATGCAATGCAAGTAGACAATAATGGGTTATATTCACAGCTAGTTCAATAAAAAGGAATCTATTATCTCATCAAAACCACATCCAAGACCCCATGAAGTTCCATGAAAAGTATTAAGTAGAAAATTACTCATCAGTAATTTAAATGTAAACAACCAGAAATAGCAGGAGAGTACTACGTGAGTTGTATATTGAATCCTCTACATTCACCCAATTCAATCCTCAGTTGCAAATTAAACCACTGTTTTGCATAAATTACGAATGAATATTTTGGAACCACTTTCTCAAAATAATGGTTGACAAAGTGATGAATTGATGATTGACTTGCTTCCAAATTCTAATATGTAAATCAGAATATTAAAAAAAAAAAAGCAAAATGGTTTTCTAAAATATGGATTTTGGCCAAAACAAGTATGAGTAGGGCATAATATATACCTATAATTTTACTTCAGTGACCTGAACCTTTTAAAGATATTATGGAATTTGGAAAAATCCATGAGGGCAAAAACAGAATGCCATGTTACAGATATCTATACATAGTTCATCTTTGATTCTGAAACTATCCAAATCGTGCTGACAACAGACCAAAAGGGGACCAAAAAAAAATAATTTCTACAAAGATAAGATGCAACACGAATTTCTTGTTGTGAAACCCTTCAGACATGAAATGTATTTTAAACTTCTATCCACTGGAGGGGTCCATCAGTCACACCAAGAAGAAAAACCAGCATGAACGCAACTAGTGCTATGTTAACCAGCAAAGGTAAATGGAAAACAGGCTCTCCTGCAATCTCATTGAATCAAAATAAAAAATATGAATTTTTTTCTTAAAGAAAAAAAAAGAGGCACGCAAAGATATGAAAAAAATGAAAATCTGCTTTGGACTACGTCAAAATGCAAAGCATGATTTATTTTTAATACAGAAACACTCAAATCCATGAGAGCCAACATGATCCAAAAAAGCATTGAATAATAATAGAATTGTCACAGTTAACACACAAACCATCTTTCTTTTTTTTTTTATACTTTATCATCCGGTATCCTGGATTTATTATCCTCCCCAGACTAATACGGACCCCACTGTATAGGACCTTACGACGGCTCACAGGTACCGATGGGAAGACCTCTTTTATGCCTTAATTTTTTTAACGCTGCTGCACCTCTCAGGAATCGAAACCTTGACCTCGAAGAATGCTAGTCAAGCCCCTTACCACTAGACCAGGCACCCATTGGTAAAACACAAACCATCTTTACATTAACTGAATTGAAGCAGATATTAAATCAGATATTTGAACAAACACTCATTCATTTATTCCGAGCAGGTTTTGTATACAACGATTCACTGGATTTGCAGTACTCAAGGTTAATCTAAGTTTAATCAACAAGAACTTGACTAAAAGAAACACAGATTTGTAATTGTATACAAGATGAGTTTGACGATTCAAGCATGCCATCCAAAATATTACAATCTCTGGGAGTTAACTATTTTATTGCTTAGAAACAAAATATCAAGCATTTTATTTACCTCATACAATCGAACAAATAAAAGCCTTGTCATAATCAGTAATTTGACCAAGGGTCAATGGTAGGGTTAAACCTGGAAAAATAGACAAAAAAAATAAAGGATATAAGATTTTTAATTTATAGTTTGTTTTGATTAGGAAAAATTTATTTTCAATTGTGAGTTCTCTTTTTGATGTTTTCTTACATGTGGTTATTCAACAAAAGGTTTATATATATATATATATATTTAAAAGGCTTATTCTTACTTAATGATAAAGATATTCTTTTCCTACCAAACATTAGATGTGATTTTGCCCCATGAGGGAAAGAAACATCTGCACTCTTCATAACGAGAGAATGTTTCAAGCCCTGGCTTTTGAAAATATGAGTCTTCTTCATGTCATCTCTAACCTAGTACCTAAACAGTCAACCAGTTTCACAGAATCTGGCCACTTTCAGGAGGGCTTTGACCAGTTTTTAAAAAACTTTGTTAACTCGCACAGGTTAGATGATGTGTTCATTTTATAACTATAAAACACTCACATTTTATATCTATTTTCATCTTAGAATATTGTGATTTGATACTTTTTGGCATGATTCTGCTTAATTTGAGTATTTGAATCACAGGAATATTTATGGGGAAATCTGAGCTACTTAGAGCCAAAAAGAAGGATAAAAACACTCATTCACGAAGCCAACCAGTCCCCATTAAAATCCTCACCTGCGGGCGGGTGAGGAGGCGGAGAAGAATAATTGAAATGGGAGGACCCAGCACCGGGTCCCCCAAGAGAAGCAATCACCCGGTGCCAGGTGGTCCCGCAATTTGGACAAGGACGCCTTAGAGCCGGCGCTAGGTGAAGGAAAATCATATTGAACTGGCGCCGACTCCACTCGAGAGTCAAAATTAAAGTATACGCGATTTCATAATTTTTTGGGCTTCTGGACTTTCTATATTAAAGAAAACATGGCAGAAACGTGAGGGGGAGTTCAATTGCGCATCTAGAGGCAAGAGAACACAATTCTAACGTGTTTGGAGCAACTAGAAAGGATCAGGAGACAAGGAAAGCAAGAGATTGAGGGAGTTCTAGGGCAATCTTCGAGTTTTCTCTTTTCTACTTTTATCTTTAGCTTTGTTTGTTTTATGATATGGGAATTGAACTTTGTTAAGATGATTAATTTTATGGCTTGCTAAATTCTCAGTCAGGGGTAGGGATGTAGCCTGATTGGGATTAACTCATTTGACGATTTTGATTATGACTTCGGAATTTTTATATATATCTATCTGATTGAACTTTTATAATTATATTTGCCTTCCTTATTTGAATATTAATTTTATGACTGACCACTATAGAATCTAATTTGTGGGCGAACTTCAAGTACCGAGAGGAGAAGAGTAAGCCTAGACATAGGACAACAAACGTAGATAACTAGACTAGAGATAGATCTAGGTATCTGCGGTGACTTAATTGTAACTTCATGGTTTGGTTAGATGAATGAGTTGCACGAGAGTGAATTCAACTCTAATTAAACAAGGACTATTACACTGAGAGGTGATTAGGACATAAACAAAAAACAATTGTCACTATAATTGCATAGAGTCTAATCAAGAAATTAATTGAGTTATCTTGATAGATGAATCCCGATCCCTTGACACTTCTAATGACTAAATCAACCTACAATTCAATTATTTACTTTCTTTTAAATTCTCAATTTTCTCATTTAAATTGTTAATTGTTTTCTTTGGATTAAAAATTGTGGACTAATAGATTTTACAACCTCACTTGGGTTCGACTCCGGAATACTTCGAACTTTTTATTACTACGATCGACCCTGTATACTTGCAGGATCCCGATCAAGTTTTTGGCGCCGTTGCCGAAAAGGTCAACGGATTTATTAGTCCTATAAAAAAAATATTTTTCTTTATATCTTTGCTTAATGTTATTGAGTCTAAAAGTCTTAATAATACTTCTGAGTTAATTGACATTAATCCTGAAATTGAACGTACTTGCAGGGAGAATCGAGCTAGAAGGCAACACGAGATGGCTGATGAAATAGTACCTGTTGAGGCTCAATATAATACACTCTAGAGAGATGGTAACAAACCAGCAATTTGTTGTAGCCCATCATGTATCAGGCTGAGTCAGAATGCTAGGAATTATGAGTTTAAAACAATTCATTTTAACTCTCTTCCTCAATTTCATGAGATGGGAAGCAAAGATGCACTCGGATTTCTCAAGGATTTCTATAATGTGGTGGATCAACTTCCTCTTAACAACATAATTGAAGAGAAACTCAAGATAAGATGTTTTAACCTGTGCATGAAGGAAAAAGCAAAACAGTGGCTTCTCAACCTTCCTAAAGGGTCCTTGACTATATGGAGAGAAATCTATGATGCTTTTATCACAAAATTTTATTCTCCACAAAAGACTTTGAAATTGAGGGATAAAATTTACAACTTTGTTGAGCTAGATGGTAAGCCTTGTTATGAGATTTGGGATCACTACAAGTTGCTTCTGAATCAATGCCCACATCATGGGTTTAGCAATATGATGATTGCTCAGATTTTCTATAATGCGCTATCCCGAGCTGCTCAATCTTTGGTGGATATAGCTATTGGAGAAAGCGTTGTTGCTGCAGCAGATATGATGAATATTTATGAGAGAGTGGCCATTCAAACTAGACAGAAGGGCATGAGAGGTAGAAAGTTTCAAGCACATGAAGTTAATGATCGCTCTGATGTAACGACTCAGCTTGAGAAAATGAATCAGCACATTGATCTCCTGTTTCAACAAACTAACACTCAGGGTCCTAAGGAGTTATGTGTAGCATGTGGTGGTTCTGATCATACCATTGAGGGTTGTGTTTATGCAATTCAAGGAGAGGTCAATTATATGGGTTCTAATGTTGAGTATCCGTAGATTTTATATAGGAAGAATGATCCCTTCTCCAATACTTATAACCCAGGCTGGAGGAATCATCCAAACTTTTCTTGGAAAAATCAAGGCGGTCAGAGGCCTAATCTCCCACCTGGATTTCAGTAGAAAACATTACCATCCAATGTCCAATCAGGGCCCATTGAGGAGAAGAAGTCTAATTTAGAGGACTTAGTCACTAAGCTCGCAACTAGCCAACTAGCTAGTAGTAAAAATATAGAGCAAATTAACAAAACTCTGGAGCAATTTATCGTTAGTCAGGCTACTACCAATAGTGCTACACAAGCGGCCATTCGTAACTTGGAGACACATATGAGTTGTTTAGCAAACATGATGACTGAAAAGGTACAAGACCAATTCCCTAGCAATACTAAAGTTAATCCAAAAGATGGAGCCATGGCAATTTCTCTCAAAAGTGGCAAAGAATTGAAGGAAGAGGTGAAGAAAAATAAAAATAAAGCTGAGAGTGGTGAGAAAGGTAAGGATGAGGAGCATAAGGAGATCCCACAATCTAGTAGTGGCATTCAAGTACAGTCTCCTTCCACTGATGTGAAGCCATATGTGCCACCTATTCCGTTCCCTCAGAGACCGCAAAAGAATGGGCAAGATGCTAATTTTCAAAGGTTCTTAGATATATTAAAGAAAATCCAAATTAGTATTCCTTTCACTGAGGCCTTAGCAAAGATATCATCTTATGCCAAATTCCTCAAGGAGATTGTATCCAACAAAAAGAGGCTTGAGGAATATGCTACTATGCAACTGAGTGAAGAATGCAGTGCAGAATAAACTTCCACTCAAGCTTAAAGATCCAAGGAGTTTTTCTATACCTTGTGATATTGGTTCTAAAACTATTAAAGAATGTCTGTGATTTAGGTGTTGGCATTAATTTGATGCCTTATTCTCTTTACAGGATGCTTGGGATGGAAGATATGAAGCTCTCAAATATGACTTTCACCTTTGCTGACAGATCAGTTAAGTACCCAAGAGGAGTAGTTGAGGATGTGCTTGTCAAAGTAGGTAAATTAATTATTCCTGCTGATTTTGTAGTACTTGGTTTAGAAGATGATATTTATGTATCTTTCCTTCTTGGGAGACCATTCTTGTTGACTGCTGGTGATTTAATTGATGTTCTTGCTGGAAAATTAATTTTTATAGTGGGTAATAAAAGGATAGAGATCAAGGAAGTAAGTCAAAGATTTTCAAGCGTTATTCATATGATTCCTCTCAAGGAAATTCTAGGTCTTTTTTTTAGAGATAAAAAAGGTGTCCAATCACGGGATGGTGTGTGTGCATTGATTACAAGAAGTTGAATGAAGCAACGCGTAAGGATCACTTTCCACTCCCCTTTGTGGACACTATGTTAAAGAGGATAGCTGGCCATGAATATTATTGTTTTCTTGATGGCTACTCGGGATATTTCCAAATCCCAATTGCACCTGCAGATCAGGAAAAGACAACTTTCACATGCCCATATGGTACTTTTGCTTATCGTAGAATGCCTTTTGGGTTTTGTAATACACCTGCAACCTTTCAAAAATGTATGATGGCTATATTTTCTGACATGGTGGAAGATATTATTGAAATCTTTATGGATGATCTTTCAGTTTTTGGTGATTCTTATGATATCTGTCTATCTAATCTTGCTCAAGTTCTGTAGAGATGTGAAGAGACTAATCTGGTGCTTAACTGGGAAAAGTGCTATTTTATGGTAACTAAGGGGATTGTTTTTGGACATAAAGTTTTAGTTGAAGGGATTAAGGTTGACCGAGCAAAAATTGCAATAATTGAAAATTTACCTCCTCCCAATTCTGTTAAGGCTATTAGAAGTTTTCTGGGTCATGCAAGATTTTCCAGAAGGTTTATTAAGGATTTTGCTAAGATTGCTAAGCCTTTAACTAATTTGCTTGCCCACGATGTTTCTTTCAACATTGAGGATGATTGTATGAATGCTTTTAATCATTTGAAAAATGCTTTGATTTCTGCCCCTATTGTTGTTCCCCCTGATTGGAGTTTACCTTTTAAGCTTATGTGTGATGCAAGTGACTTTGCAATTGGTGTTGTTTTGGGACAGAGAAAAGGTAAAAATTTGCATCTTATTTACTACACTAGCAGGGTCTTGGATAACATGCATATCTATTATACGACCACTGAAAAAGAGTTTCTATCTATGATTCATCGTTTAGGCAAATTCAAGTCTTATCTTTCTATGTCTAAAGTCATTGTGTACACTGACTATGCAGCTTTGAAATACCTCATGAGTAAGAAGGATGCTAAGCCAAAGTTGATAAGATGGGTTCTCTTGTTATAGGAATTTGATGTTGAGATTAGAGATAAAAAAGGTACTGAAAATCGAGTCGCAGATCACTTGTCTCGACATGAGCATTTGCCCAAAAATAATGAAATTCCTATTAATGAAGAGTTCTTGGATGAAAGTTTAATGGCTATCTCTGCTTTATTTACTCCTTGGTTTGCTGACTATGCAAATTTTCTAGCTGCAGGCATTATCCCCAAAGACCTCAATTTCCACCAAAGAAAGAGATTTCTAACAGAGGTGAAGCATTTTATGTGGGATGACCCGTTGCTCTTCAGGATATGTGCCGATACTATAGTCCGAAGATGTGTTCCACAAGAAGAGATGGTCCCTATTCTTGGCCATTGTCATTCTTCCCCTTATGGTGGACATCATGGTCCTGACCAAACTGCTGCCAAAGTTCTTCAAGGCGGCTTTTACTTGCCCACACTATTCAAAGATGACAGAACGTTTGTGACTAACTGTGATCGATGTCAATGCACGGGTTTTATCAATAAAAGGCATGACATGCCTCAACAAGGTGTATTAGAAGTCGAGCCCTTTGATGTTTGGAGATTAGACTTTATAAGCCCTTTTCCTCCCTCATATGGTAACTCCTATATTCTTGTTGCTGTTGATTATGTTACTAAATGGGTTGAGGCATCTTCATTACTGAACAACACAGCTACTAGTGTAGTCAAATTTGTGAAAAAATTGTTCGTTCGGTTTGGGGTTCCAAGGGCAATTATTTGTGATAATGGGGTACATTTTAAAAATCATCAATTTAGAGCTCTGTTGCATAAATATGGATGTCATCTTAGAGCTAGTACCACATATCACCCTCAAACCAATGGACAAGTTGAGGTCTCTAATAAGGAGTTGAAAGTAATCCTGGAAAAGACTGTTAGTGCATCTAGAAAAGATAGGTTTGTTAAACTAGATGATGCATAATGGGCATACAGGACCGCATATAAAACACCATTAGGCATGTCTCCTTATAGACTTGTCTATGGTAAATCTTGTCATCTCCCTGTTGAACTTGAACATCGAGCATGTTGGGCTGTGCGTGCTTTGAATTATGATCTGAAAGACGCAGGTGAAAAGCATATACTTCAACTGAATGAGCTGGATGAGATAAGGGAATCTTTTGAAAATGCCCGCATTTATAAAGAACGGACTAAGGTTTGGCATGATAAGAGGATTCTACATAGGGAATTTAAGGTTGGACAGAAGGTATTATTGTTTAACTCACGCCTTAAATTTTTCCCTAGGAAATTGTAGTCCAAACGGTCTGGGCCATTTGAAGTCACCAATGTGTGGCCTCATGGGGCCATTGAAATCAAGGGGCAAGATGGAAGCACGTTTGTAGTGAATGGACAAAGCTTGAAGCGGTACTATGATGAGGACCCTATGGCAAGGGCTCATTCTATCTCACTGCAAGAAGTTTGATGTCACCACTCTCCGTCTGACAATCAACATTAAATTTAACTCTTATTGGGAGGCAACCCAACTTTATTTTTCTTCTTTTATTTTCTGTTTTTATTTTTAGTTTTTGTTTTCTTGCTCTTGTTACTCCAAACCCTCTTCCTCAAGACTAATTGCAGATTTGTTTATGGTGAAAACGAGTTTGGAACAAACAAAAAGGACTTCCAAGAGTATTGCAAGTAATGCCTACAAATTGGGGGAGTTTTACTTTCTTGACATTTTATTTTATTCCTGCAACATTGAGGACAATGTTGAATCTAAGTGTTTGGGGGGGGGGGGGGGGGGAGAGTTTAGTAGTTGCTCTTAGTTGATCTGTCCTTAAAATTATGCTAATATGCTGAAATTAAAAACTTTTTCGCAAATTTATGTGCTTAATTGCTTTTATTTAGATTTATTTTGCTTATTTTTCTGAGTTAATGGTTATGTCTGTCATTATAGGATACTCAATTGTTGGGCTCAATGGGGGTAAGATAGTTGATTTACAAGTCAGGAACATGAGTCATGAGTCTTGAGACTATGAAATTGAACACTATAACTTGGTATGTGGTAGGTGTGGAAAAGTGATTGAATTTGTAGGAAGATGGATTATACAATTATTTCTGAACTCGGGTATTTTCAATCATTGTGCATGAAGTTATTATTTAGTTGGAGAGATGATTCAAGGTTTAAAAAAAACAGAGAGAGAGAGAGAGAGAAAAATCCATTTCGCTAGCTTGAGCTATACTTAGCAACCGAGGGGCTTCACCAAACAGCGTTGTCCTTCACGTAAAACGGTGCGGTATAACTTATGAGTATGCCAAAGGCATCTTGGTGCAACAGTTTATGTTAGCTTGAGTAACCGGGGGTACGCATCACAAATGCGAGATCTTCGCGTCAAAAGAACGCATAACGGCCCAAGAAAAGAAATCAAATCCCAAGATAAAATTGAAGCACAAAGTGCGGGAAAGCTAAATAAATAGATTCTTGTTGATCTCCATTGAACATGAGTTGAGTTTTATGCATGATTGATTGATGTATTTTAAGTTCTCAAATAAATGTTGTAATTTTTCTTCCTCTTGCTTGATTAGCTATCTACATTTGTCACATACTAGGTGTACACACACTTGAGTCTCATGATGAATGGGAATGATAAGTAAGTTGCTATTGAACCTAATATTTGATTTGTTGAGTATTCCTTTTATTTATATTGGTGACAGGCTATCACTAATAAAGAAAAGTGAGTTTAATGAATCTAGAAATTGATTTTTAGAATAGCATAATTCTAGTTTTGCTTGAGGATAAGCAAAGGTTCAAGTGTGGGGGGATTTAATGTGTCTATTTTATACCTATAAAACACCCACATTTTGTATCTATTTTCATCTTAGAATGTTGTGATTTGATACTTTTTGGCATAATTCTGCTTAATTTGAGTATATTTGAATTACATGAATATTTATGGGGATTTCTGAGCTACTTAGAGCCAAAAAAGAGGATAAAAAGGCTCATTCACGAAGACGGTCCCCATTAAAATCCTCACTCGCGGGCGGGTGAGGAGGCAGAGAAGAATAATTGAAACGGAAGGACCCGGCGCTGGGTCCTCTAAGAGAAGCAATCACTCGGCGCTGGGTGGTCCCGCAATTTGGACAAGGACGCCTCAAAGCCGGCGTCGGGTGAAGGAAAATCATATTAAACCGATGCCGGCTCCACTCGAGAGTTAGAATTAAAATTTACGCGATTTCATAATTTTTTGGGCTTTTTATGGGCTTTTGGACTTTCCATATAAAAGGAAACATGGCAGAAACGTGAGGGGGAGTTCAATCGCACATCTGGAGGCAAGAGAACACAATTCTAACGTGTTTGGAGCAACTAGAAAAGATCAGGAGACAAGGAAAGCAAGAGATTGAAGGAGTTCTGGGGCAATCTTCGAGTTTTCTCTTTTCTACTTTTATCTTTAGCTTTGTTTGTTTTATGATATGGGAATTGAACTTTGTTAAGATGATTAATTTTATGACTTGCTAAATTCTCAGTCAGGGGTAGGGATGCAGCCTGATTGGGAATAACTCATTTGACGATTTTGATTATGACTTCGGAATTTTTATATATATCTATCTGATTGAACTTTCGTAATTATATTTGCCTTCCTTATTTGAATATTGATTTTATGACTGGCCACCATAGAATCTAATTTGTGAGCGAACTTCAAGTACCGAGAGGAGAAGAGTAAGCCTAGACATAGGATAACAAACATAGATAACTAGACTAGAGATAGATCTAGGTATCTGCGGTGACTTAATTGTAACTTCATGGTTTGGTTAGATGAATGAGTTGCACGAGAGTGAATTCAACTCTAATTAAACAAGGACTATTACACTGAGAGGTGATTAGGATATAAAAGAAACAATTGTCACTATGATTGCATAGAGTCTAATCAAGAAATTAATTGAGTTATCTTGATAGGTGAACCTCGATCTTTTGACACTTCTAGTAACTGAATCAACCTACAATTCAATTATTTACTTTCTTTTAAATTCTCAATTTTCTCATTTACATTGTTAATTGTTTTCTTTGGATTAAAAATTGTGGACTGATAGATTTCACAACCTCCCTTGGATTCGACTCCGAAATACTCCAGACTTTTTATTATTATGATCGATCCTATATACTTGCAGGATCCTGATCACTAGAAACCAATTCTCCGTTTATCAGATCAATCCAGTTATATGTAATATCTAACATAGATATTTAGTAGTTAAGTCCTCATAACTGTACTGGTATAAAATGGATACAATAATGAACTTACCTGAGGATACATATACTGGCAAGCTGACATACTTGGGACATGATTTTGAGGTAACCATGTCAATTTTAATGTCAGATCGGACTGCACAATCTCGTGGCTGTAATGAAATAAACAATATTCTTAAATAATACCAGCAACCAAAATAGTGTCTGACTCCAATAAAACAGTTATTAATAATCTCAGACTCAATTTTCACCAGAACATTTAGACTTCCTCAATACTGTCAATCATGGATATTAAACATTATTAAATTCAGCAAGATGAATTCAATAACACTACTAGCTGAATACACTAGATACCATGGGTTGGACTTTTAGGCTCTCAATTACGAAGTCAACAAATTTTGAATTCTCTAACTCCGGACAGTAATAAATAAGACAAATCTTCGTACCAGATCTTCGTGTTTCCATATGCCAAAATTATTACAACGCAGAATAGAACTCCAACCTTGAAATCTTTATAGAAGCATAGATGAAGTTCCTCCACTGCATCATGTGAGCAAACTACTAAAGGAGATGCATGGAAAGCATTCTCGATGGCAGAGATAATGCCTCCAAGGGGATACTTTTCTGTATTAGAAGGAACATATCCAGCTTCATTTAGAACTCTCTGAAAAAAAAAATTGGAAACATGATAATCATACTAAATCTGATGTATATGCAGGTATGCTGCAAGCTTCAGATTTTACAACCAAAGGTTTTGAAAATACAATTGAGTCAGTCCAAAAAGAAAAAATGAAAAAGGGGAAAAGAAAAAATGCTCCAAAATAAGGCATGGATAAGATTAGCAAATAATACAAGAATAATCAACATTTTAAGTAAAATTCTTTAGCCTCATCTGATTATCAAAGCCTACAACAAGGAATCCACAAAATACTAAAATGATTAGGTTCTTATTAAACAAGAGTGGGCCTTATGCTTTGCATGGATTTCTTAAAAAAGAAGTAGAAGGAAAATAAAAAGGAGGAACAACACACGCAAGCAAGCCAATGGATTATGGACAGCAAAAATGGCTTGTGGACAGTGATTCACGATACAGACACAACCCTCAAGCATACCTCCATATCAATATAATAATCAAGAAAACATACAGCATCAGCCAAAAAATTATGTAAGTTTAATGGCTCTTCAAATCATCTCTCGAAATGATACAACCTAGTTTGTACTCTCATCAGTTCTTGCATCTCGCTTTCCTGATGACATGTCTCTAAATGACCTTATTTAACATTATTATGTCTAAATTTCAAACAACAAGTGAGTACATACATTTCTGGCAATTGGGTCCGAGTGTGTGACTATGAGTCATTCTTTTTATAAGAAAGAATTAGATGTGAGTAGATGGGGAAGGTAGGCTGAATCTAAATAATGGGAAAATACTAGCATTTTGTACAGCTAGTAGTTATCTTTTTCTCTATTTTCCTTGTTGAGGCAATTCTGCCATACTGGTATTACATAGCCTCTGTTTGTTGTTTTCAAATCCACAAGGAGTCTATCTCATTACTGAAATATCTCATTACTGAAAGATGAGATAGGAGGAATATTTCAGTAATCCTCTTGAATACAGGTATAGTTCCTGCCAAAATCATATTCATGTTTACATTTAACATTATAGAATACCATGCTATCATTCTACGCAGTACACCTTACTTCCCAAAATAGCTATGGACTATCAAAGCAGTCCAGCTTCTTCCAGACCAAAACACAACAATGACTAAAAGATCCTTAGTCCTATTCTCATATAACGTCAAAAAACCCCAAAAGAAAATTAAAACAAAAGGGAAGATCCTCAAATTCCTGCAACAAGACAATGAAGGAGAAAGATCAATAGTTTTGTCACCAAACTCACCATCATAAATAATCCACCAGCCGAGAAAAAACTAACCATCTTGCTCTCTCTAAATTATCTATAGTAGACTTGAAGATTCTCAGTAAAACTCAGCTTATATTTTCACTGTAAAGTACTCTAATATATACAAAAATAGTAGCCGACTAATAAACCTATTCAAATCTAGGTAAATCACTACAAATCAGGCCAAAAAATTAAAATATAATACTGTCCCTAATAATCAGGAAAAAAATAATGAAAAGATACTAAAAGGATTAAAGACTAATAAAGAGCAAATATTCTAGAGTAAAGTGGGCCCTATATGGGCCGAGATAGTCTCCAACACTCCTCCTCAAGCTTGGAATAGATATCCATCATTCCTAGCTTGTTACTGAGCTCCTCAAACCTTGACCGAGAGAGTGCCTTGGTGAGTAAGTCTGCTACTTGGAGATGTGATATTACATGCCCAAGATTGATGATGCCATTCTGAATTTTGTCCTTGATGAAGTGTCGATCTATCTCTATATGCTTAGTCCAATCATGGTGAATAGGATTATTAACAATGCCAATAGTGGCTTTGTTATCACACGATACTTTCATTGGAAGAGTAACTTCAATTTCAATTCTTTCAACAATCTGGTCAACCAAATACCTTCACATATACCATGTACTAATGCTCTATATTCTGCTTTTACACTACTTCTGGCAACAACAGATTGCTTCTTGCTTCTCCATGTTACTAAATTACCCCATAAGAAGGTGCAATAACCCGTAGTTGACCTCCTATCCACCATTGAACCTGCCTAATCCGCCTCTGTGAAAATCTCAAGTCCCCGATCGCTTCCTTTTGCAAAAAAATTCCCTTTCCAGGATTCATTTTCAAGTATCGCAATATTCTATAAACTGCCTCTAAATGTTCCTTTTGTGGCTTACTCATAAATTGACTAACCACACTTACTGGATAGCATATATCTGGTCTAGTATTGAGAGATAAATTAATCTCCCTACCAGCTGCTGGTACGTTCCTTTATCAACTAAAATTTCATCTTCCTTGAAGCATAATTTACAATTTGCATCCATGGGAGTGGGTGATGGCTTAGAACCAAACATACCCATTTCATTCAATAAATTTAAAGTATATTTTCTCTGTGAAACTGATATACCTTAAGAAGTTCTTGCAACCTCCATACCGAGATGGTACCTTAATTTTCCCAGATCCTAGAATTCAAATTCCTCAGCCAGTTTTGATTTCAGCTCTTGTATGCCTTCAGTATCATTACCAGTTAGGATTATATCATCCACATAGACAATAAGTATTGTTATTTCACTGCCTACATGCTTGACAAATAGAGTATGATCAGTTTGGCATTGAGTAAAACCAATATGAACCACAAACCTCGTGAATCTCTCAAACCATGTTAGAGGTGATTGCTTAAGTCCATATAATGACTTATAGAGCCTACACACTAAATTAGGCTCATTAACTTCTAAGCCTTGAGGAACATCCATATATACTTCTTCTAAATCTCCATTTAAAAAGGCATTTTTAACATCCATTTGATGAAGAGGCCAATCTAAATTTGAGGCAAGTGAGAGTAGTACCTTAATGGTGTTCAACTTTGCAACAGGTGCAAACGTTTCTTGGTAATCAATCCCTTGTGTTTGAGTAAATCCATTTGCTAAAGCCTAGCTTTATAACGATTTATGCTACTATCTGGGTTATACTTGACAGTAAAAACCCACTTATAGCCTACAGTTGACTTTCCACTTGGTAAGTGAGTAAGCCTCCGAGTCTGATTTTTTTCTAATGCCTGTAACTCATCATTGATAGCTTCTCTCCACTTAGAATCTTTTACTACATTCTGATAGGTAGCTGGCAATTTTTCATTAGAGATACTAGCCACAAAACTCTTCATTTCAGTAGATAAATTACCATAAGAGACGAATTTCTTAATTGGATGCAGAGTGCCAGATCTTACCCCTTTCCTTACTGCAATTGGCTGATCTAAGTTATTTGGAATTGCACTAGGCTCAGACTCTTGACTTTGCCTCGGAGCATTGAGGGCTAATTCTTCATTGGATAATGGCTGTCTACTTCTAGGCCTCCTAGAGTATGTCAAAATTTCTTGTTCAGCTGCAGAATCAAGTATCTGAGTCTCATCACCATTATCATGATCTGTTTCATTGTGATCTGGTTGGAAAGAAGCAGATATAGGTTCAGGAATGGTTTCTGGAGTAGGGTCAACAAATTCTGAATCAATTTCAGGAATCTCATATCTGTTTTGAGTGGGACCAAGAGTAGAGTCAATTATCTCAGTGTCAAAAATAGGATGCGGAATGGAAGATCCAGATTTAGTGGTAGGCATTGCAGAATTATACTCACTAGGTAAATAATGCAAATAAGTTATCTGATCAAGCTGCGAAAATTCCGATCCTCTATCATTCTCCCCCTAAATGGAATTTTTAGGGTAATATGATAGGTTTTCACAAAAAGTAACATCCAAAGTGACAGAATTTTTTAAGTATGGGAGAATAATACCTATAGCCCTTTTGATTAGGAGAATAACCAAGGAAAATAGATTTAAAGGCTCTAGGATCAAGTTTCCCTCCATGATTGTTATGGACATAGGCAACACACCCAAAGATTTTATGAGGTATAAAGGAAACAAGATGATTGTTGGGATAAATTTCTGTCAGCCTTTGAATGGGTGATTGAAAGGTAAGTACTTTGGACGGTAATCTATTTCCCAAATAAGCTGCAGTTAGGACAGCTTCCCCCCAAAAAATTTTTGGAACATTCTGGGTTATCATTAAAGCTCTAGCTATTTCAAAAAGTTGTCTATTCTTTCTCTCCGCAACCCCATTTTGTTGGGGTGTGTCAACACAGCTTGTTTGATGGACAATTCCTTGGTTATTTAGGTATTGAGTAAATTGTGAGCTGAGATACTCCCTCTCATTATCACTTCTAAGCACTTTAATGGATGTTTGAAATTGATTTTTAATCATTTGATAAAATTCTTTGAAAATTTGAGTCAAATCAGATTTCTCCTTCATAAGAAATACCCAGGTGAGTCTTGTGTGGTCATCAATAAAGGTTACAAACCATTTGGCTTTGGTAAGAGTCAAAACTTTGCTAGGACCCCAAATGTCAATGAGTATGAGAGCAAAGGGATGGGTAGGTTTATACATTTTTGGTGGATAAGAGCTTCAAGTATGTTTGGCTAGTTGGCAAGCATCACAATGAAATAAAACATCATCTTTATTCATAATAAAAGGAAACAGTTTAATCATGTATTTGAGACTAGGATGACCTAATCTACAATGCAATAAAAACAACTCTTTATTCAAAATTTTAGCTTGAAAAGCCTTCTTCAGTCCTTTGCTGTAGCTGCTGGCCAGATAGTATAAACCCTGAATCTCCTCAGCATTGCCAATCATCCTCCCCGAGTCCAATTCCTGAAATGTACAGCCAGTAGGAAGCATGTTAGCACTACAATTTCGGGACTTCGTGTGCTTACTAATTGATAAAAGATTGAGTTTTAGGCCAGGAGCATATAAAACATTATAAAGAACTATCTCATTTGTAACATGTACTGTACCAATACCCAAAACTCTTGTTGTACCATCTGCAATTCTAATATTAATACCACTGCAAGGTTCAATATCTAAGAATAACAACAAATTATCTGTCATATGGTCATTAGCACCTGAATCCACCACCCATGAGTTTGGTTTTGATGCAGTAGCATTTAGAGCTTGTATATATTGACCTAAATGAGCCAAATTACCCATAGTAATAGTTCATTCAAGTTGAGGATTGCTTTGGCTATGCTTTTCAAGCAGCTTCCTTAGCATTTCTACTTCTGTAGAGCTTAAATCACCCTGTTCAGATTCAACTTGATGACCTTCTTGAGTCACCAAGCAGCCTCTATTCTCATTCTTCTGCTTGTTCTTCATGTTAGAAGGTTTTCCATGAATCTTCCAGCAGTTCACACGTGTGTGACCACCTTTATTACAATGGTCGCACCAGCCTTTGCCTTGTTTCTTTCCTCTCTACTCAGAATAAGTTCCTCTTTCAACTCAGGCAGATGACTCTATACTAGTAATTGCAGTGTTTTGAATCAATCCTAGTGTCAGGACTTTTCTGCTTTCCTCCTACTTGACAATGTTGAAGGCCCTCTCAAAGAGGGTAGTGGCTTTGTTCCCATAATACGGCCGCGTACATCTTCAAATTTAGAATTTAGACCAAGAAGGAATTCGTATGTCCTTTCTCGATCAACCAGCTTCTTATGTGTCTGTAAATCCTCTGTACAGTGCCACTCTTGGACATCATAAAGATCAATTTGCTGCCATATTTTCTGCAATGAGGTGTAATATGGTACCACCCCTGTCTGGCTTTGCTTTAGTTCTTTTATCATTCCCTTTAGCTGGAACAAGGCGGCAGTATTTTCTATAGCAGAATATGTGATCTTAGCATCGTCCCAAATTTCTTTTGCTGTTCTCGCAAGAAGGTATCCCTCACTGATGTTGAGATTCATTGAGTTCACAAGCCATGTCATCACCATCCAATTCTCAGCATACCATGATTCAAACCGAGGATCATTCTCTGGTGGTTGAATGGCATCTACAGTCAGGTACTTTTCTTTTCCTTTTCCTCGGATGAACATGAGAACACTCTAGGACCATTGAAGATAATTGTTCCCATTGTGTTTGTGCCCTACTATCACCAGAGGAAAAGAATCAATGGGAGCTCCTAGGGTTAGAGGCGAAGTAAGTTTCTGGTTGGCCAATACTTGTGATGCATCTCCATGTGAACCAGTTTTGTCGTCCTCTGATTCACTGTTAAACGCACCTATTATGCCAAACATTAGGGTTTTCTGAGACATTGAGCGTGCTGCTCTGATACCATGAAGATTCTCGGTAAAACTCAGCTTATATGTTCACTGTAAAGTACTCTAATATATAAAGAAATAGTAGCCGACTAATAAACCTATTCAAACTTAGGTAAATCGCTACAAATCAGGACAAATAATTAAAATATAATACTATCCCAAATAATCAGAAAAAAAATAATGAAAAGATACTAAAAAGATTAAAGACTAATAAAGAGCAAATATTCTAGAGTAAAATGGGCCCTATATGGGCCGAGATAGTCTCCAACAAGACTGAACAACAGTTGGACGCAAATAAAAGGTTGAGTTCCATAAAACCGAACTCTCAAAGCATCTAAACATTGATCAACTTTCCTTCACAACTAAACACTCATAGCTAACAGCAACATGGTAGCAAACACATATGACTTCTATCCACCAAGCAAAATAAGGAAACAGTCCTTTCCAAAAGCACCACCTCATCAATATCATAAAAAAGCGAATGTTGAATAACAATCATATAAAGGGACACATCCTGACAAGAAATGATGTCGGTTAGTTTCACGCTTGGTTCCTAACTGTGTCCACGAACAATGTGTATCCCCACCTATCTAATATCCAAAGTCATCTCCAAACAATGGCCTAAAAATATCCTACACAAGGCCAACCTCCCAGAATGAGATGACATGAAAAAAAAAAAAGTTGAAAAGATCTTTTTTTCCATTTTAAAATATATTGAAACATCTTTGCAACAAGTTAACATTGAAACTGTGATCACAAAAAGAGATTAACACTGACTGAACAAGACAAAGGCAAAATTGATTTTGCACAAATTAGAGATGACATATTTTGAGGGGAAAAAACTCTTCCAAATAATATATTGGTAAATTTAAACTTCAGCAAATAATACATTGGTTTCTTTCCATTTTTTCTGTTTCCTGCATAAATTATACCGACTTTCAAAGCCCCAAGTAGGACCCCATCATTTCAATACTCAGTTCTCCCCCCCCCCCCCTCTCCTCCTCCCTTTTAAGCAATTGAATTATCATACAGTATGGCCAATAGTTAGACCAAATGAAAACGGCCTTGGATGTACCCAGAGACTCATTTGAGGGAGACTGAATTGACTTACAAGCGAAATGGCAATAAACTAGAAAAGACTTGCTTAACAAGAAGAAATTAAATAACAAAGACACAGTGATAAAATCAAAGATTCTGTTTCTCACATAATTTGAGCCAAATGAAGCCAATACAATTGTGTATAAGGAACAAACTTTAAATTACGTGACCACAGCCTGTCATCCTGAGTAATCCACCAAAGAATCTGGATAACATCATTTGAAAAACATTTGCAAAATATATATATATATATATATCTTGCAACAAAATCAGACTATTATGTAAAATGAAGTACATTTATGCAATGAACCAAGTTTGAGACTTAGTGCAGAAGGAAAAGTGACAATAATCAATGAACAAAGAAATGCGATTAATTGTTAACTTTCATTATCTTGTCTTGATTCTTACATAAGCTTATTGCATACTGAAAAAAGAAGAAACTCACAGAACAGAAACTCTGTTTCTAAGGACTTACTGTCACATTATATTTGAATAGATATTCAGTGTTGTCAGGAAATAATTGTATTCATCTCAAATTACAGGCAATGAGCACGTGCCATGCTTCTCTGCAGGTCAGATAAAAAAAAACAGAATAATAAAAGCATCCAACATGTACTTCACAGAAGGTTCTGTGACTTATTCAAATCAATTATGTAGCTCAAGCACAACTAATACTGAATACCCAAAAGGGTTTATTTAGGCCAACATGAATACCCTACAAGTTAAATCAATACAAGAGGGCATAAGTTATAAAGATTATTACCCCACTGTGAATGTGCACCCACGTGGTAGCCCCAGAAACAAAGTGATGAAAAATCATTAGTTCCATATCAATCTAGAGGATAAAATGAAACTAAGACATTTCCAATAACCACCTCATGAGCCCAAAACGACCCTTTTGGACCGTGACATGTTGGTGATGAACCGCAACTTAATGATGGCCAATATTGCTCTAAAGCGTTAGTCAATGTTGATATCTACAAAGAAGATGGAGTAATAACATTTAGAAAAGGTGAAAACGAAAAGTTAATGCTTTAAAGTAAATAAAACAGTTCAAGTTTCAAATGTATAATAGTTATGGTAACAACAACAACAACAATAACAACAACATTAGTTTTATCCCACTATGTGGGGATAATAGTTATGGTAACTAGCGCATAATTTGAAATAACTTAATTGTGATAATTCCTATATTTTTGAACAAACTCCATCATGGTGTATGAATGTGATGGAGAATGACTAAGCTGGAATATCATTCTGGCATCATATGGACTACTTGATCCCCAAGTTTTTATTAATCCTATTTAATTTAAGCCATGTAATTAGCTTGAATGGACAGCTTCAGAGACACCCCACTACTAGAGCGTACGGTGCCAGGTGTGAATCGCATGCATATGCCGTTATTTGCAATGACATCAGACATCATTCCTTATTTCCTTAATTTCATTAACCCCCAGACTTAATTCCGCTAGTGGATATCATTTTACATTCATCCATATCAAAATCCTCGTTACTTCTTTGACGTGTTTGGCCAAGAATGTATAATCCCATAAACCCCAAATTTGTGAGTAACCAGGCAAGCACTCGAACATATAATAGATGCTGAAAGTACAGAAATCCTGCCTCAGTACCTCTTTTGATCAAAATTGGATCGGCAGCAACAGGATGGCCAAGTTCCGTCATTAGAATCAGGCCAGAGTCCGTCTATCATACAAGTAGATAAAATGAGTTAATTAATATATTTTACACAGGAATCATATACAAAAAAGAAACGTATGCAAATATATTTGTAGCCTCATACTCACGAATGGTAAATTCTGTTGGAGCTTTTGAGCTGAAAAAGAGGGGGAAAAAATGACAAAAATACAACTCCGTCAGTGTTGCTTTGAGATTCCCTACCTAAGATACATTATAATATTCACTTCCTAAAAATCAACCACAAGGAAGCAAGGAAAAAGAAATGCACTTGCCTGTAAAGTAGTGACCATAGGATCTGCAAACTGGCTAAATTAGTCAGTGTATTCCTTCACTGGGGTCAAATAGACATATCCAATATGATGTATGGCAAATTTCGTTAAACCAAAAATGAAAGCCTCCAAAATATACACAAGCTAATAGAAAACAATAACCATACTTTCTACATACAAAGGCCCCAATATTCAGATCACACGCAACAGCCCATTCTGGTTTAACCAGTATAACAAGAAACATATACAGAATTTTTCAAGGGGAAAAAATGGTGACGAAATTGAAAAGGGTTTCACTTTTACCTTACCCTCTGCAGCAACCATTGGATTTGCAGCAATAGCGAGTATGCTGGCAGTAGGTACCAGGCCATTGCAACGCCAACGCAAAGTAATCAAACTCTCTTTGTTTTGCTTCTTCCCTGCTTCCATTCGCCTCCTCAATCGCACATACTGAACCCGCAATAACTGCAAGCAATAGCCATGGAAGAGTAATGCGGGTTTGAGCAGAGAAAGAAGCCATCGTGAGAGGCTTCAAAATGTGTAGGTAGCTGCAACGGCCCAGCTAGGTACGTCTGCGTGTTTGGGTATTAAAGGTGAAACTGGACGAATCTTTTGGCATTGGTCACAGCATCGGATCATAATTGAGCGGATCTCGCAGTTCCTCGGGCTTCTCTTCTTGGCATATTCTTTTCTGAGAGGAATCACGAAATTCATGTTCTTTTTACGAAAAAAAAAAAGAATTAATAAATATTTGATAATCCCTCCTTAAAAATGTTGTTTAGTTCTATTTATAAGGTGTTATATTATTTTTTTTATTTAAATTTTTTTTATTCTTCTTTTAATGACTTTTTTATCTTATAAATTATTCAAATTTTTAATTAATAAGTATAAAATTAAAAATTTACACTAACTTTTCATAAATTCAAAAATATAATTATATCTTCTTAATACTCGTTAATATTATCTCCGATTCTATATATAAGACATTTTACCTTGATCCTAAATATAAGATCATTTACAATATATGATGTGGTATTTATTATATATTTCTAAAAAAATACCCTTATTTAATGTATTCAAAGAGAAAAGAGAGAAATTAAATAAGGGTAATTTTGAAAAAATGTTAAAATTTTTGGAGAAATCGAGGTAGTTAATTAGTTTTAACTCCTTTTCTTAATTCACGTGATTCGATTAAAATGGTCTTATATATAGAACCAGAGAGAGTATATAATAACACCTTATAAATGGGATTAAAGAGAATATATATATCCCTTATAGTTAAATATCCTTTGGATGACCAAGTTTTTTTTGGGTGCTCTCCAAAGGGGAAAAAATTATTTTATAAATATTAAATAATAATTTTAATTAGTTAAAATTAATTAATTTGTCAAAATATTTTTTTAAGATTATCCTAATTTAATTTAATATTAATTTGAATTATAAATATATTTAATGTATTATTAACTCTTTTTTCCTTAATTTAATTTAAAACTTTTTGAAGAGTTTGAATGAAGGGTGATTTGAAAAAAAAAATACATCATTAACTCTTTTTTTTTTCTATTCAAGACCAGTAAGGGAAAAAAAATTTCTTCATAAATAAGAGCGAATGAAGTATATATGTTGATATAAGTATTTTATATCCAGCATATCTAAACAATTATAATGCAAATATATATATGTATATGTATATCTAAACACACACACATTAAATCGCAATTTTTATTGAAACATATAATAAATATACAATTTTGATAGCAAAATTTATATTTTAATTTAAATATGTACCCCTCAATCCCTCTTATTTTTTTTTTTAACTATATCACACATATTAAGAAAATTAGTTAGTTTTAGTTCACTTTATTAAGTTTTAAGAATTATTCCCTTTATTCCTTATTACAAGTAATCTCTTAAAAAGTTTTTATGTTCCTAAATATAAGTTATTTTATAAAATAATTAAAGTAGTTAATATTTTTTCCACAAATGCCCTTTTTTTGTTTTCATTAGTTAATATTAGTTAGAAATAGTTATTGTATTTAACTAAAGGTAATTTAGAAAAAATAAAGGTAATTTTTTATAAATTTAATGATAAAACCTAACTTTAACTAATTTATTTAATCTGTGTGATATAGTTGAAAATGATTTATGATAAAAAAATAGAGAGAGTATAACAATTTTCCAATATTCTCTCAGTCTCATTTTATCTATTGTTTTGAGGCTTTTCACACATATTAATAAAATTATTAAATAAACTATATTATAGTAAAATGTAATGATATTTCACCAAAATATTCTTTGATGTAAATATCAACATAGGACTTATACTAATTCTAATTTTGATATAAAGAAAAAATAACTATATCACAATTCTCAGGAAAATTTGCTACAAGTAATTATCCACATTAAATGTGTCACAAATTGATTTTTTTTTTCTCAAATACTCTTGATGTAGGAAAAATAACTATTTATCTTGTGAACACAATAAGTTTTAAATGAGGGGCACAATTAAAACACCCTTTTAAATGCACCAGACATATTATAGGCTTTTTCTTTTTTGGTAAAACAGTAGTAGGACATACATGAGAAAATATAGTACCAGCCCTAAAGTATCATGATAGACAAGACCAACTATAGTATTCATTTCTTAACTACATGTTATATTGTAGGTTTTTCTTATACTCATTTCTCTTCTTTTTATACGTTACTTTTGAATGAAATTTTTTTCTATTTATCTATTAATTTTAAATTTTAAGATAAGATTAATTAATACTTTTTTAATTATATCCTTATTTATTCTTTTAAAAGAAAAAATAACATTAATTGTTCTTTTTCATCTATCAATTTATTGAAAACATATTAAGAAATTTATAAGAAATTCTAGCATATTAATTGTATTTCTTAATAAATGACCAATAAAAAGAAAGGGAGGGAGTAATTTATGTTAGGTTGGCTAGTCACCCAAGAAGGAGGTGAATTGGGTGATGTAAGAATTTTACCCTTTTTAGATCACAATCCAAATTCACCAGAAGTGTAGCAAAACAGCGATGAACAGAAAGAGTAAAGTATAACAATTGAATAGAGAAGATGAAGAGCAAGGCACAAGTATTTATCCTGATTCAACCTAACCACTTGGCCTGCATCTAGTCTACAAGTCACCACTTAACATTTTCCACTATATGCCACAAGTTTGATCTAGGCAGCAGTGAAGTCTCAGTGCATCCCACAAGTTTCATTAGGCACTTGTGAAACTACTCTCCCTACACCCTTAGAAGATGTGTAATCTCCTTTAGAGATGCCCACACTGAGAATCTACCTAGAAATTGTAGAAAAGAATAAACACATAATGAAAACTCTCTCTAAGAGTAAATGATACATTGAAAACTTACTCTATTGAGGTGAGTTTTTCAGATAATATTGATACAGAAAGATTTTATATATATGAACAGCATTTTCGCATAAACTCTCTTAAGATTGTTACCCATAAATTCAAATGATGTTCTATTTATAGATTTGTGGTATAACTAGACATTAGACACAAGATCTAACTATTAGAGACGTTACCCAGCGCTTACTCTGCAAAACTAGTTGTTCACCAACCACATTTAATGTGTCTGATATCCAAAGTTTGAATTTTTGGGTGTTAACAGACAAATTTCATAGAAACCATAAGTTAAAGACTTTAACGTTGAATTTCGAAGTTCATCTATTCAAAGGTGAAATTCAAATTTTCATCTTGATAAATATTTTCCATGTTAGAATATACAAATTTTTAAGTGTAAAGTTCTTCTAATAAGTATGAACAGTTATTCCATATTACTATAATGCACTCAAAAATCAAATTTTGGAGACCCAAAATTCATCTATCAGAGCTCAGTTTAATATGATACTAGTTCTTCCTTTCAAAATTCGAATTTTGAAGGCTCAAAATTTGTTAATCAGAGCTCAGTTTAATATGACACGAGTTCTTTCTTTCGAAATTCAAATTTTGGGTGTGGAAATTCATCTGTTGGCTATTTCAGAAGCATTTTCACATTCTGGAGATTTGAAATTTGAATTTTGAAAACCAAAATTCATCTGGTAGACTTGAAATTTGAATTGTAGAAGTCAAAATTTGTCTATTAGTGGCAAACTCAACATGACACAAATGTTCTCTTTGAAATTCAAATTTTGGAGGCCTGAAATTTGTCTATCAGTGGCAGAATCTCTGTAACTTTGAACTTTGCACTATAGGCAATTTTGTAGAAGTTATAACTCTCATTTTAACTCCAAATTAAGCAAATGACCTATGGTTGGAAAGCTCACAATATCTGTTTTCAAATACAACAAGTTTCACTTCGAAAACAAACGTATTCTGTGAGATATGATCAAAATAATAATAAGAGGTCAAAACTAAAAATCTATATCTCACTACTCAATTTTAAATAATCATAACTTTTTCATATGACCTTTATTTTGAGTGAAATAACCTTCTTTGAAAAGGTTATTAAATCTAGTTTTATATGAAATAAGTTTTAATCAAAACCATATGTATTTTGAGAGATGTCTTAAAACAACTAATCAAAGGTTAAACTCTAGATTCTTGAAAACCATATTTCACTATATTTAAAAGTAATGATGTATTACTTTGATAACCAAACTTATTGAGCTAATTAAATGCAATTGTAAATCATTAAGTTTCATTTCAAAGTTTGAATTTTGAAATCTAAAATTTGTCTGTCAAATGGACTAACTTTGAACCCTTTTTGCACTTTAATATCAGACAAACTTTGACATGACTTCAGATAAATTTTTCATTTTTCATAAATTATACTTGACTCAAAATTCAAATTTCAACAACCTGAAATTCATCCGTCAGATGATCATCTCTGTAACTTCGAATTTCAGTTACCAAAGTTCAAATTTTCAACAAAATACTCAAGCATTAACTTCAAAATTCGTCAGTCAATTAGTGTTTTTCAACTTTAACGTTTGCTAACATTAGATTTACTTGATCTAACTCATTTAAAACATATAGTAACAAGATTAAGTAATTTTCAAAGATTAATCACACCTCAAGACCTAAGTAAAAATAAAATATACCTAGTGACTAGATCTTTAAATGTTAAGTTCCACTTTCACTTGATTATTTCCTTCTTGACATGCTTCCTTTTGATCTTCCATTTTTGGAGCATCATTTCTCTTCTTCTTTCTTGAGTGAGGCATGATATTGATTTCCATTTCTGTATTCCAATGCTCACTCTTCTTACTTAGACTAACATGCATTTAATATATTACACTTACAAATCAAGTAGTTAGTTTAGTTTATATATTCAACTTATATTATTCATTGTAAAAGTACAGTAGATATATTTATACATAGCATGATATATGCATTATAACCATAATTAAATATATACTAATACACATTTTACTTTTTTAAAGAATATTAGATATGTCAGATGTATATGATGTATTTGTTCCTTATTATTCTATATTTATTATCATCAAAACTTATAGTACACTAACCTTTACAATTAGGACTAACATACCTCTCTCAAAATTTTCTTATATATGAAACGGAAGTGAATACTTTACCTATCATTATTTGTAATAAAGAATAAAGTAGTATAAAAATAATTAGTGTTTCATTGCTAATGTAAATAGTAATTAAATTAAGACATTTAAATTTTTTAAAACAAATATAAAATGGGACGGATGGAGCATAAAAAAAATTAAGGGGCATTTAATGGATGGCCAAAAAATTGGCATTTAATATAATGTCTCATGTGAGAAAAAAAGATAAAATAAAAACTTCACATTTTCATAAAAGGGATTTATTTTCATATCTTCTAAGAGTTTTGGATTAAGAAAAAATGAAAAAAAAAAAGAAAGAGAAAAAAGGGTGACGGGAGTGAGGTGAGAGAATGTTGACGGATTTGTATCTTTTTCATACTTTCTCTTCATATACAATCTCCTCTATCAATTTTATTTAAATAGTGAAAAATCACCAATTATTAAGTTATATCAAATATATTATTTATTTAATTATTACTTTAAATAAACATTGTGATCTTATTTTTTAAAGCATTCTACTCATAGTAATAAATTATTATTAAATTAAATATATTATTTATTTATAAATTATTTTTTTTACCATTCGATCATAATCGATGAAAAAGATTATATATATATAGAAAGAGATTAAATTAAATATATTATTTATTTATAGGTTATTTTTTTTTACCATTCAATTATAGTCAATGAAAAAGATTATATATAGAAAGAGATTAAATTAAATATATTATTCATTTATAGACTATTTTTGAAATGGAAGAATGACAACAGAAACGTTGCAGGGTACATGAACGCACGTAACTCTCCATTCATTCTCCTGTAACTCCGTAACTCCCTTCTCATTATGCAATTCATGTAACTCCCTCTTTGAAACTCCATAACCCCCGAAATTAGATTTAATTCTTTGTCTACACCATGACCAGTATAAATAGGATGCATTCCCATGTGATGAGAGAGACAGAAATAAGAATTTGCTTTGTTCTTAGTTAAGTGTTCATTTTGGGTTTCTGAGCCATTTTGATACCAGAGCCAGGTTAGAGAAAGTCCAGGAGTCGAGTTGAGTGAGAGAGCCGTTAGAGTGTAACTGGAAAGTGAGCAGCCGCCACCGTCAGAATCCATTTTAGATCACTTTTCAGGAAAATGGACATCACCATCGAGTTCAGAAGACCGAAAAATCTCGGACTGGAGAGTTTCACCGCCGTCTGACACTCCACGC
The DNA here is from genome assembly GCA_026686845.1 of Adenanthera pavonina. NCBI lineage: Eukaryota > Viridiplantae > Streptophyta > Magnoliopsida > Fabales > Fabaceae > Adenanthera > Adenanthera pavonina. The sequence continues at coordinate 31,555,236 of JAIVEN010000010.1, forward strand.
GCTCTCACGCGCTGTCACCCGAAGTCCACGCACCCACTAAACACCCCACGCGCCGACCACACGCTTTGGAGGTTAAAGACGATTACGTCATCTACCACGTCATCCTGACCTGTCTTGTCAGCGACAGCTCAGCCATTCAATGACTGCCACGTGTCACTTCTGCCACGTCACCCTACCTAATCAGCCAAACTTTTCATATTTACAATTTGACCCATAAACTCTTCCATATTTATATTTTGCCCATATACTTTTCATATTTACATTTTAGCCCATAAAACAATCAGAAATTACATTTTGACCCCTGAACTTCCTAAAATTACAATTTTACCTCTAAACTTTTTAAATTGCAATTTTACCTCATATTTTTTCAAAATTACAATTCGATCTCAAACTTTCTTAAAATTCCTTTTCCACCCCTATACCCCATAAAATTACCTTTTTACCCCTATAGTTTTTAATTATTTTTGCCTAAGTCCTAACCTTGCAGAAAAGGCGCAAAAAAAAAAAGCCTCCAAGACGCAAAAATGTAAAGGACGTTGCGATGGACAAGATGGAACGACGAATACGAGAGTTAAAGGCTACCGTAGAAATACAGCGAGTTTTGCTAGAAACTCGTAGAGAAAACCTAGAAGGTGATGCGGGTAGCAGCAGTTCGTCATCCACTAACAACTACCACCGTCCTCAACAATAACCATTTCGCCCTAGTAATATCAAAGTAGACATTCCTGAATTTGAGGGAAGACTCCAGCCAGACGAGTTTGTAGATTGGCTTCAAACTATGGAGCGAGTATTTGAATACAAGGGAAGAATACACTAGAGAGTTTGAAAAACTTATGATGAAGTGTGACATACAAGAGAAGGAGAAGCAAACGATAGTTCGTTATCTTGCAGGGTTAAACGCTAACATCAGTCGTCTAGTCCAGCTTCAGCAGTATTGGACTTTGGATGATGTGATTCGCCTAGCCATCCGTGTGGAGAAGCAAACGCCTAAGAGGTCTTCTTTTCAACCTTCCTCCTCTAAGGGTTCTTTTGATGGCCGTAAGGTAGAATTTTAGCAGTCTAATTTCTCAGGCAAGCCGCAGCCTAGCACTACGCGCAAGCCTCCACTGAATACTGCCAAGAAACCTGGCTCTAAAGCACCCAGATGCTTTAAATACCAAGGATTCGGCCACATCACCTCAGACTGTCCTACTTGGAGGATTGTCACCATTAGGGAAGGGAAAGTTTATGAAGCACCTGAGGAAGATGACGAGGAGACTATATTTTATGAAACTGAACTGGCATATGATGAGGAGATTACGCCTGCAGATCAGGGAGAGGCTTTGGTTATTAGATGAAGTCTGCATGCAACTGTAGTTAAGGAAGAACCCTGGTTACAACGCAACATTTTTCACACCCGTTGTACTGCCTAAGGCAAAGTTTGTAATGTCATCATTAACAGTGGAAGTTGTGAAAATGTAGTGTCTGACTACATGATGTAGAAATTGAAGCTACCAACGCACGATCATTTGCATCCTTACAAGCTTTACTGGCTTAATACTGGAAGCGAGGTAAAAGTCTCTAAGCAATGCCTTGTTACTTTCTCTATTGGGAACAAGTATTGTGACAACGTTTTGTGTGATGTTGTTCCCATGGATGCATGCCACCTTCTTTTGGGGAGACCATGGCAATATGATCGATATGCGCTGCATGATGGATGTACAAACACCTATTCTTTCACTAAAGATAGTGTCAAGATCAAGCTAGCACCCCTACTACCTAGTGAGTTTAGCAAAGCCTCGATAGAAGCTAAGCCATTGGTGACTTTGATGACCAAGGAAGAGTTCAAGGTGATGAAATCTGAAGCCTAGACAATTAGTTTCATACTGGTACTCAAGGTGAATAGTGAGTCCACCATCTCGCCAAGAGTTATGCCCTTATTATCCAAGTTTCCAGACGTGATAGCTGATGAGATACCACCTGGGTTACCAGTCATGCGAGACATATAACAAGCCATTGATTTTGTTCCAAGAGCAGTTATTGCTAACAAGCCTGCTTATAGGATGAGTCCTCAGGAACATACCGAAGTCCAGTGACAAGTTGAAGAGCTACTGAAGAAGGGGCTGGTTTGGGAAAGTGTTAGCCCTTGTGTTGTACCTGTTCTGTTAGTACCCAAGAAAGATGGGAGTTGGAGAATGTGCATCGATTGCCAAGCTGTTAACAAAATTACGATCAAGTATCAGTTTCTGATACCCCGGCTTGATGACATGTTAGACCAGTTGCATGGTGCCACTACCTTTTCCAAGATTGACCTTCATAGTGGGTATCACCAAATTCGGATTCGTCCAGGAGATGAATGGAAGATCGACTTCAAGATAAGAGATGGCTTGTATGAGTGGAATGTGATGTCTTTTGGACTGACCAATGCCCCTAGCACATTCATGTGCCTGATGAATTAGGTATTACGACCCTTCACTGGCAAATTTGTTGTTGTTTACTTTGACGACATTCTTATTTACAGCAAGAGTCAAGAAAAACACTTCGATCACTTATGACAAGTCTTGCAAGCCCTGCGAGACTAAAAGTTTTTTGCCAATTGAAAAAAGTGCACATTTCTTGACGATGAAGTTGTTTTCTTGAGGTACATCATCACCGCAGAAGGTGTTCGAGTTGATCTGAATAAAGTTGAAGCCATTAATAGCTGGCCAGTTCTAAAATCTCTCCAGGAAGTTCGAAGCTTCCACAGATTAGCTTCTTTCTACAGGAGGTTCATTCGGAATTTTAGCTCTATTGCTGCACCCCTCACAGATTGCACCAAGGGAGATAAATTTCAGTGGACAAAGCAAGCTCAGAGGAGTTTTGAGGAGCTAAAGAAGCGGTTGATTGAAGCTCCCGTCCTAACACTTCCAAATTTTGACCAGGTGTTCGTGGTTAGCTGTGATGCCTCCAATACTGGAATTGGCATTGTCTTAAGCCAGGAAGGTCATCCTGTTGCCTTTTTCAGTGAGAAACTCAATGATACCAAACTCAGGTCTTCTACTTATGATAAAGAATTCTATGCCATTGTTCAAGCTCTGCAACATTAGAGTCACTATCTCCTGAACAAAAAGTTCATACTTTTTTCGGATCATGAAGTCCTAAAGTATTTGAATTCTCAACAAAAGATCAGCCGAAAACATGCCCGTTGGAGTGAAATCTTGCAGTCTTATCCCTTCCTCATTAAGCATAAGGCTGAAATTTTAAACTCTGTAGCTGATACTCTTAGCCGTCGACATGTTTTGCTAACAACAATGCAGTCTAAAGTTATTGGTTTTGACCTTGTCAAGGAGCTGTACCAGGATTATCCTGAATTTCGTGGAGTGTGGGAAGCTACTGCCAATCAATCGTTCCACCAGTATTACTGACATGATAGGTTTCTATTCCAAGGTAAAACCCTATGCATTCCTCAGGGTTCTTTGAGGGAGGTAATAATTTAGGAAGCTCATGATGGAGGATTAGCTGGTCATTTTGGCAGAGACAAGACAGTTGATCTGGTCAAAGAGAATTTCTATTGGCCAAGGCTTGAATGAGATGTCAACTAGCATATACAACGATGCCAAATATGTCATTTGACTAAGACCAAAGGGCAAAATACAGGATTATACATGCCACTGCCGGTTCCAGAAGCACTGTAGGAAGATGTGAGCATGGGTTTTGTTCTTGGTTTACCCCAAACACAGAGGCAAAAAGATTCAATCATGGTTGTTGTGGATTAATTTTCAAAGATGGCCCATTTTATTTCATGCCAGAAGACTAATGATGCAGTTCAATTTGCAAATTTGTACTTCAAGGAGATTGTTCGTATCCATGGCATTCCTAAGACTATCACCTCTGATCGTGATGTCAAGTTTCTCAGCCACTTTTGGCGGATGCTATGGAAGAAGATGGGAACTAAGCTCCAATTTAGCAGTGCTAGCCATCCACAGACGGATGGTCAAACTGAAGCTATTAACAGAGTTCTGGGAAGTCTTCTTCGAAGTTTCGTGGGAAAGAATTTGAAGTAGTGGGACCTCGTTCTTGCTCAAGTTTCTGTTAATCGAGCAATTGGGAAGTGTCCGTTTGAAGTTGTTTACGGCACTCGTCCCCTTAGTCCACTAGACTTGACCTCTTCACTTGATAAGTAGCAGTATAGTTCTGATGCAGATCAAAGGGCTAAGGAAATCAAGAAGTTGCATGAACAAATTCGTGAAAGAATCCAGAAGCAGAATTTCAAACTCAAGACATAGCGGGACAAGCATCGGAAGCAACAGATCTTTAATGTGGGAGACTTGGTTTGGATACATCTAAGAAAAGAGCGTTTTCCTAAACAACCTAATGTCAAGTTGTCTCCTAGAGCTTATGGCCCTTTCAAGATTGTGCAAAAGATCAACAACAATGCTTATAAGGTTGAATTACCTGGTGCTTATGGAGTTTCTGCCACTTTCAACGTTGCTAACTTGTCACCCTATCTGGATGATGATGCTGACTTTGACTCGAGGGCGAGTTCCATCCAACTCGAGGAGGATGAAATAGAAGAATGACAATAGAAACGTTGCAGGGTAAATGAACGCACGTAACTTTCCATTCATTCTCTTGTAACTCTGTAACTCCCATCTCATTATGCAATTCATGTAACTCCCTCTTTGTAACTCCATAACCCCCGAAATTAGATTTAATTCTTTGTCTACACCATAACCAGTATAAATAGGATGCATTCCTATATGATGAGAGAGACAGAAATAAGCATTTACTTTGTTCTTAGTTAAGTGTTCATTTTGGGTTTCTGAGCTAATTTTCTTTACCATTCGATTATAATCAATGAAAAGGATTATATATAGAAAGAGATATAAAAAGAAAATAAGAGAAAATCCAAATTTGATTTTTGGCGGCACTAGTTTTGAATTCAAAATCTATCATCACCACCAATTTGGACTTTCTCCTGCCCCTTTCTCTTTTGCCTTTCTCCTGTTACCCTTCTGTTTTTTTTTTTTAAATGTTTTTGAGACCAAAGTTTACCGATGAAAAATAGATTTCTAAGACTCATAGTTATATGATTATGTAGTTTTTATTTTATCTGTATCTTTTTTAAAAGGGACAGATAGACAAGGGGTTAAGCAGGGGCACTTGTCCCCATGCTACAAATTTTTCTTGAAAAATTGTTTAATTTTATTTAGAAAAAATGTTAAAATTGATCCCTGCAAATTTTATGCTTTTTCATTGTTAGCCCCTCATATGGTAAATTCTGGATTCGTCCCTACTTTTTTATTTACTAGTGTATAACTATATATTGTAGACATTCAATCTCTATTTTGTGATATTTCATTTTTTAAAAAAAAAATTAAAAACCACACAATTGTATGACTCTAGTATGTATGTTTCTTCATCTGTCCACTTTTATCTCAAGAAGAAAAAAAAGGAATAAGAGAGAGGCAGAATGGAAAACAGGAGTCAGCGAGACACCTTGCCCTCATAGATTTGCCGGTCACTATTTAGATATAGATTTGTCGGTCACTATTTAGATTTTACATATATGTAATTAACTAAATTTTTTATAACAGTTAAAATTAAAAGGGTTGAAAAAAACCATTGATTGAATCAATTTAATTCTCAATATTATTAGTGATTTTTGAGAATAACGGGACCACATTAATTTACAAGAGACGTTTGATGCGACATAAAAATCTTGTGAGCTCATGATAAATTTCTACGTAATTTCAAAACCCAAAAAAAAAATTCTATGTAATTTATACATGGGTGCTAATTAGTAGACACTTTTATTCTTTAAAATTATTTATAGCCAAAAAATTTCGCATTAAAGAATTTACTGTTAATTGAAAAAAAAAAATCTTCCTTTCACCTTTAAAAATTAATGAAATGCATCCATTGAAGTCGCATTGCATCCAGACCAATCTTGTACTGTATTCTCTACTCCTAGATAGAAGAAACCCACAAGGAGAAGACTTTGATATACTCAACATTTAATATTGAGGATCCTTTTAGTTGAATCATGATGGATAAGAATAAGAGTAAAATTTATTTAATTACTTTGATTTTTCTCAAAATTATAGTATTTTTTTCTCTTTCTTTAGAATATATTAGATAAAAATATTTTTTAAAAATATATAATAAATATTATTTTGTATACCATAAAAAATTTTATATTTAAAAAAAGAAAGTAATGTTTAGAGACTTTGACCTAACCACTGGGGCCACATGTAGATTCTTGGATCTTATCTCTTTGTTTTCTTTTTTTTGTTAGTCTATTATAAGTGATTATGTCAAAACTGATTTGTGTTTATATATTTTTATTTATAAGTGATTTTAAGAAAAGAAATGTGTTTAAATTTTGGTAGTTTAAGTAATTATTGGGTGAATAATGAAAAGAAAAAGTGAAATAAGTAATTATGGAAAGATAAATAATTATTATAAGATGAAAAAATTAGTTTCTCCCATAAGCACTTATTTAAAGTATAAGTGTTTATTAAAAAGTAAGATGTGTTTGACAACCTCTCCCTATAAGTGATTATTTATCTCTATAACACTTATAGGTGATATCCTAAAGGGCTCTAAATAGCGTATAGGAAAAAGAATCTTTATAATAGATTCCTTATTTCTCAAATTTGGTATTTGATAGTTTTTATTTTGACACAAATTTATATTTGTGTGTTATGTTGGTGAATTTTTCTTTCTATGTAAAGATGATTTTTTTTCTCCTTAGTGTTTTGGAATGAATTGGAAATTGGCAGTCGTGCATAAGAGAAACATAACGCAAAAAGGATATTGATTCTGATTATCATTCTTATTCAATGTATTTACTATTTTAGACCTATATTAATTCATTATTTTGTATATTAATTTATTATTTTAGAGTTATATTTATTTTTACTTCCTCATGTTCCTGTACAACAATGGTAAAAATGGGTGTTACTGTGCTTCATTTATTTCGCTAGACATCTTTCGCTCTTGTAAAACCAAGTGATTGCATGATGGCATAAATATTTGTGCTTTCGCAGGTTTTTGACGCATAATCCCAAAATTTCAGTATTGAATTTATTTAAATATGAAAGTTGAAATTTCAGAATTGACTGTGTCTGTCTATGTCGTTTCCCGTAGTTGCTTCCTTTGTCCAAAAGAAAATGATGCGAATGAGTTAGCAGCAAATGAATTGGTAGCAAAATTTGGAAAAAACAAAAATGGGAAAAACAATTGGGTCGTGGTTGTCAATGAGGAAAAACAAAATTATTGTCTTTCATTACGGAGGTTATCCCCTTCGAATTATTTCTTCCGGTCCTATATATAGGATCATTTACCCTAATCATAAATATGAAACCCTTTATAATATACGATATAATATTTATTATATATTTTTAGAAAAATATTCCTATTTAATGTATTCAAAGAAAAAGAAAGAGATTAAATTAGGATAGTTTTAAAAAATATTTGAATTTTTAGAGAAATTGAGGTAGTTAATTAGTTTTAATTCTAATTCTTAATCTACGTGATTTGATTAAAAGGGTCTTATGTTAAAGACCAAATGAAGTATTTTTTTCTATGTTTCTCATGGCCTTTTACTCTCAAAGATTGCTTTTCAATATGAAAGCCCATAATAAGAGCAAGAAGAACAGCAATTCAGCTTCTTTATCAAGGATACATAAATTATTGGAAGAATTACATTTTAAAACCAAAAAAATAAATTTATTACAAAACAAAATATTCTATTACTTATTTTTTCAATTTTACTACTAGTTAGTCTTCTAATTTTTATAATTTTTTATTATTAAAAAAATCTTTGTTTGTAATTAAAGGCTTGTTTAATAATATTTTCTATTTTATTGTTCTCAAAACAGTTTTGTAAAACTGTTTTTGAGAATAAGTTTAAAAATATATATATATATATTTAAATAATTATTTTCAAAATCATAACTAATGAGTGATAGATAAATTATTCAAAATTTATAACTTTACTATTAATGAGGTGAGTATTTTTCACCTTTTCTTATGTTTTCCAGAATAAAAATTATAATATATTTTAAAGATATTCTGAATTTTCTATTCTTTTATTTTTCTGTTTTTCAGAACAGTTTATAAAAAGTAGATTTATTAAATAAATTTTTTTATTTTCCTATTTTTTAAAATAAAAAAAATTATTTTCAAAATATCTGCCAAATATGCCTTAATTCTCTCCCTTTATTCTTAATTGTGATTCCCCTAAATTCTTCAATGTAGTACACAGATTTCCTTTACTTCCATGCCAGTCTATAGTTTGCAACTACAGCGGCTATCAACTAGACAATAATAAATAATATATGCGGCACAATCAATTTGAGAGAAGCAATTTCGATGCTATCTTACACATGTTAACGTTGAAAGAAGCAATGATTTCCAATCCTGAAAAGTGCAGTGCAAAATTAGTCCAGAACTTCTATGACAATAATTAATGAATGTATCTACTCCCTCTTACCCATATCATGAGTCAATATTTAGGGCAATAGACATACTAACAAATAAAAAAACTTTCTTTTATTTTTAATATAAGATTTTTTTAACTAATTCATATAAATTAAAAAAAAATTTAAAATTAATTAACTACCTTGATTTCTCTAAAAATCACAATTTTTTTTTCAAAATTATCCTTTTTTTATCTTTTTTTCTCTCTCTTTAGAATACATTAAATGAGAATATTTTTTAAAAATATATAATAAATATTTTCTCGTACATTGTAAAGAGTCCTATATTTAGGATCAGGATAAAATGTCTTATATATAAGACCGGAGAAAGTAATATCTTTCAATTTTTTTAAAAAAATCAAATATTCATATTTTACCCTTATTAAATACTCATTTTTTATAATTTCAACTCAATTTATTGTACATAAAATTAATGAGAGGGTAAAAGTGATAAATAAAATAACGTTGTCTTATATTATGGGACTAAAAAAACCTTATTTGTTGTGTTATAATATGGGACGGAGGTTGTGCTACTTTTCTCTCTTATTGGACTCCATACTGAGCCTAAAGGGTAATATGTCTTTGACGCAGTAGTCCCTCAAACCGAGAAGATATAGCTCTTCAAGAGCTTTGGTCCACCCAACATGATTTGTATCTCACAAGCACCTGATTTTTACAATAAAACAGGATCAGATATTCTTTGCCTACGAAATAGAAACATGAAGAAACTACAGTGCAAAGTAAAGCGGAGGAGGTCATGCAAAATCATTTTTAATCAGGACATGCAGCAGTTTGAGATGACCTAGTACTTAGTTCATGGTACTTAACGCCTCTGCAGAGTTTCAAGGGTTGTCATAAATGACATGCATGATCAATTATGGAAGTTCCTCTTCTGCTAACTTGCTTGCATGACCTGAAAAAGACCAAAAAAAACAAAAAAAAGTTGGTGTTAAAATAATTATTCACAAATTTGCTACCAGGTACCCTCTTGAATAGAACCCCCAAATTGAGTGAAATCATATGAAAGGATTACTGATAGCTATATTGATGTCAGCAGTAGTCCATGACTCCAGCACAAAATTCTGCCATTTAATTTGATGTCCGTTCTAGAAGTCAAACCATAGGTTTTAGAATCAATTATGGTAACTTTTTTTCTCTAAAGAATGCCTTCTTTGTTGGAATAGCTAACTTAACATATTAATTCTTAGGAACAAATTAGTTAACAAAAAGTTATTTAACAAAACAAAGATGAATGGCCAGTTAATTTTTTGATAAGGACCAAAGCACTTTATACTTGTACAAACAGATGGACTCACTATGTAGGAAAATCAGACATAAAGGTAAGACATGCTATTATTGTTAACTTTGGACACCTGCACTTTTGATTTTCTGTTTCAGTCTCATCCTCAATCTAAATATGTAAAAGTCTAATTGCTGAATTTAACCCTATTTGGGAGGACACCTCAACTTCCGATTTTCTTGTTGCATACCAATAGAAGAAAAGCTAAATCAGATTTTAAATCCAACCATCCTACGACCTGCTCCCTTTCTTTAAATGTTGCTTAAATAGGAAATCAAGTCATTTCTATGATCTTTAATAAAAATCAGTTTCAGAAGTCAAGTCTTTAAATGCTATGTAAGTTAGGGATCCTTCTTTATGCTTCCTCCATATTCAAATCACATCTGGTCACAACTGTATCTGTATTTAGATTACAATTAAATATAAAAACCGAAATCTACAAGAGCTCAAGCCAAAAGATGTACTTTAAAAAATGTTACAATAAGGCAAAAGATATCTCCAAAGCTGCGCATTACTGAAATGAATTTGTTTTATTCAACTTAAGATATTCTTTAAGAGATTATTTCCAGAACTGAATTGAAATGAATGATTTATCATTTTACTTCTCATAAATAAATCAAGTAGAACAATTCAGGACAAAGCAGTTCACACTACATCAATTCAAAGTGAGCACCACCTAAATGTATTTTAAATCACACACTACAAAAAAATGTCCATTTAGTTACGAATTTTAGAGACGGATATAAATCTGTCACTATTAGAGATGAAAATAGAGACGGATAACGAATTTTTTTAGCAAAATAACTTTCTTTCATATTAAAAATAATGGAAAAGTATTAGAGACGGAGTTTGAGATGGGTATATATCGTTTCTAATAAAATCCGTCTCTAAATCTATATCTAATAATATGATAGAGACAGACTTAATAACAATTAATTTTTCATCGCTAAAATAAAAAAGTCCGTCTCTATATCCGTCTCTAAAAATATCATATTATTTCTTGAAAATTCTTTAACATTTAGAGATGAATTTTGTGATGGATGTTTTTAATTTATTGTGATGGATAAAAATTTGTCACTAAACCTATCTCTAATTTTTTTTTGATGGATTTAGATACGTATTTTTAGTAAATGCAACAATAAATGTCTTCCCCTAAATTCGTCTCTAATATATATTTAGAGATGAACTTAGAGATGCATTTGTAATGAATGCAGCAACGGGTATCTTGTCTATCTCTAAATTAGTCTCTAATTCACATTTAGAGATGAATTTAGATACGGATTTTTTTTTTAAATTACTTCAATTTTATATAGTATTATTTTTTAATATTGTAATATGTTAATTTAAATTTTGAGAGATATTTTCAAATTTTGGGTATTTTTTAAATATTATAGTATGTTAAATGGACCAAACTCATGAGTTAACTAATTTAAGTTAAGTGAATTGTATTTCTAATCATATTAAAAGACATTTCAAAAAGTGACCTTAAACTAAACCATCAGAATCCTAAAACCTAATGTTTCTTTTATTTTTTTAGGAGCATGCTTGGTAGTTGATGGAAGAAGATCGAGAAATTGAGAATATAGGATACGAATGAAAAATAAGAAATGAAGGAAAGAAGAGATATATAGAAAACTTTAAGATTAGAAATAGTAAAATGAAATTAAAGGAAGCGTTGAAGTTTTAAGAAATTTTAGATTAAAAGATAACGTAAGCAATTTTATCATAGATGACATTTAATTGTCTTAGTAATTAATAAATATCTAGAATCAATTAATATTAAATAATATTTTTTATTTAATTAGTAACCCCATATGTTGATAAATTTTTTATATTGGATATGTTTGTAGAATTGATTTTAAAAAAAAGTTTATCTTTAATAATATCATTTGGTTTAAAATATCTAAGTAGATTATCTTAATTTTATTAATTTATTTTACTTTGAATTAATAAGTTAATTTTTAATTCAGTTTCATGATAATAATTTCAAAAACTTGTGACAACAATAAATTTATTATAAACTTATTAATCATTAATTCTTTTTAAATCAACCTTCTTTTGAGAATTTCTATCTACATTTTAAAATTAAAGTTAAAAGTAATAATGATACTAAAAAATAAATCAAATCAAAATCAAATAAAATTTCAATCATTTTTTATTAGAAATCCATAATTAAATTTATGGTGTAAATAATAAAAAGATATGTTCCTTTCTAAATTTAAAATGGATATATATAATACTTAACCAAGACTTTGGATTAGATCATGGACTGATATAAAACTTGATCATATCTGATTCCCTCCCACCTCTAATATATATTAAGCATATATATAATATAATTTATTAAATAATATAAAATACGATATATATTATATGATATGACTATGCAAAAAATAACATAATAAAATATTAAAACATATGGATCATAAACATAATATATATTATTATTTTTATTTACAAATAAAAATTAAATTTAAAAGTCGGCTAGGAAAATAATTTTTTTCTTTTCAAAGAAAAACAAATATATTTATAGGAAAATTATTTAAGATCTAAACAAAATAATATAAATATTCATATAAATATAAATATATATAAATAAAATATTTTATGATATTAATAATTGAATATAAAACATATGTGTATTTTTAAATAATATATTGACCTATAAATATATATGTTTATATATTAGTGTGTAGATAAATAATATATATTTAATATTACATATAGAGACTACAGAAACATTTCAGTTCAACTGGCAACATGATGACTATAAAGGTATTGGAAGTAAGAGGTCATGACTTCGAACCTGGGTGAGACACATTTGAAGCTATTAATATGATATGACACTACAAATGACATACCTGTGATGTGGCGACAATTTTGGTAACAAATTTTAATTGAGATTAGAGATGAATTTGTTTTATTTAGAGACGGAATAAATCCGTCTCTAAATAGAGACGGATGAGTTAATCCCTTTCTAATTATTTAGCGACGCCACTTTTAGAGACGACTTAAATGTTGTCTCTAAATCCGTCTCTAATAAATTAGAGACGGATTTTGAGTTATTTAGTGACAGATTTTGGCCATCTCTAAATATCTCTTTTTTTGTAGTGACACAACTAAATACTTTTGGCTATTTACAGTTCTAAAAGATTGCCTTGAATGTTCTTATTATTTTTTTTTAGAACTTGATACATCTAAAGTGCACAAAAATCAATAATATCCTAATAAGAATATACCATGCTTCTAAATATGATCTTTGAAATCTCATATTTTGCTAATAACACTTGGGACTTGGAAGATTGATCACTAAAATGGGAACAACGCAAACTATGAAGTAATATGCCAAATCTAGTATAAAAAACGGGGATATCAAATTTGTATAAACAGCCGAATCTAGTACACCTCAAAGTGGCAACAACACACTCTACGCCAAAAATAACATTTCTTAACGCTTAATAGTTGGCGGTTATAAGGAAAAACGCCAATAAAAATGACGCGGAGACTTTTCTTAGCGGTTATTTGGCGAACCACAAAGAAAAGCCTCGCATCATTTTTGTTTGTGGTTCTAGAAATAACCGCCAACAAAAGTATGACCCTTTCTTGGCAGTTATTTGGAGAACCGCCAACAAAAATGACACGGGGGCTTTTCTTTGCGGATCTCCAAATAACTGCCAAGAAAAGTCAAATTTTTCTTGGCGGTTATTTATAGAACCGCCAAGAAAAGTTTTTACAATTTTTTTTAAAACAAAAAATACAAGACACGGATCAGTAAGTAAGTCACGGATCAATATTTATAACCATTGATAAAAAAGATATGACGGTCTTCCTTTCTTTCCATCTCTTTCCTTAACACATATCTTTCTACACCCACTCGTACATTTTCATGTCACGCATCAAACTCCATCACTTTCATATATTTGAATTTTTTCTCTCTCCACACCTAATCACTTTCCTTCCCTCTCTTTCTCTCTCCACACCCAATCTCTTTCTTCTTTAATCTGCAAGCTCTCTCTCCCTTACATGTCTTCTTCCTCTTTCATCAGATTCAGATCTTCGTTCTTACTTTTTCAATCAAATTTTATCATTCTCTCATTTTCTGTTTTCTTCTATTCTCTTGTACCTCAGTCAAGATTTTCAAAGCTTGGTTAAGATCTTGTAAAAATCTTGAAGCATGGTCCACATCTCATCTTGGCACCAACAGATTACAAGCTTCTTCTTCATCGGTGACTTTGTCCATTGCCTTCATCGCCGACTACAGTGTCTGTGTCTACCTTCACCGACAGCTTCATTCTTTCTCATCTCATCTTGCCTTTGAAGCAAGAAAATGAATCTTGAATATGGAAGAAATTTTTAAAGCTTATAATTTTTTATGACTTAAGGTATAAATATTGATTCAGTGGCAAAATTTTTTCTTCTTCTTTTTGATTTTGATTTTTTTTGTTACGGTGTCGCTATGTAAAATTTCAATTAGATCTATCTATAATTTATGTTGTATATTTTTTCTTTTACCTTTGTATGATTCTGGATTACTTATTAAGGATGATTGTTCTGTGATTAATTTTATTTAAAAAAATAAATTACTCTTTGTTGGCGGTTATTTCAATTTCAAATAACCGCCAAGAAATGTTATTTTTAATAAAAAATTTACCTTTTGTTGGCGGTTGTTTGAAACAACCGCCAACAAATGGTAAATTTTTTATTAAAAAATATAAAACAACCGCCAACAAATGGTAAATTTTTTATTAAAAAATATACTCTTTGCAAATAACCGCCAACAAAAGTCTATTTTTGTTTGCGGTTAATTACCGCCAACAAAAGTTACCCTTGTATCGGCATTCAAATAGTTAACGATTTTAAATCGCCAATAAAGACCAAAATAACCACAAAAAAATCTCATTTTTAGTGTAGTGACAAACTATGTAGTAATAATATAAATAAAATTTGTTTCTAAAAAAATGGAATCATGGGCATTACTACCATGCATTAAATAATCCATGTCACTATTGGGGATCTACAGAAAAGAGGTGAGGAAGTAGGATGTAACCTCTAAAAATGAAATGTTAATTGATTTGCTCTAAAGTATGAGAAAGTGCTAAACTCAAAGGATGCAACAGAATAATTCATAAATCAACATGCCAACTATTATGTCTATAAGGGTGTCATTTGCTTAGCAATAGGGCGATTTCGTTAATGAAGAACATGTTTGGTTTAGCTTATAAGTGATTATGGAGTAGAGAAAAGTGATTATGTAGCCAGTAAACAAACGTAATCCAGATCAAAATAATCACTTATGGCCATTTAAGTGATTATTTCCATAAGTTACTTTTTCCAACTTATGATAATCGCTTTTCTCTCATAATCACTTATTTCACTTTTTATTTTCATTATCCACCCAATAATCACTTAAACTCCAATATCCAAACACATTTCTTTTCTCAAAATCACTTATGGGTTAAAAATATCCAAACACAATTCACTTTTGACATAATCACTTATTTTCATAATCTATTATAAATAATCACTTATCCCCATAATCACTTATATATAATCTAACCCAAACACACACAAAGTTGGTGAGCAAAAGCCAGTGCCATATTTGGTCAAAATCCTTTCCCAATTGTCCTGCATCGGTAATCATTTGAAAATGATTCTTTAAATTATCTGCTAGTTCTATATGTGACTCAGAAATGCTATAACTAGCTTCCAAGCTCCTAACTGTTCGAAATAAAAGTATACACTAAATAATATATTCATGCAGATGCAACCCTAAGAAAATTGGTGAATTAAATAAATCATTAATGCATATGTAAGCATATTAATATATCTTCTTAATGAGACTCATTTTTAACATGTTTATATATCTATTAATGTTTGGTTTAGTCTAAAGTTTTTTTTCTCAAGATTGAGTTTATCTAAGATGATAGAATTAGGGCAATCAAGAACTTGTTGCCTTGGAAGCACATACCATCAACTATCTCCATGCAGTTTCACTTCCTTCTGAGCTTATTCCAGCAAGTGCAAAAATATGTTGATCCCGAATCTAAATCAATTTACAAAAATGACGCTTATGTAATGATTGATATTCTTGCATGAATAAAAATGTGCTAGAAAGCAAGTTTTCTATATTCTATCATCAAAAAACATAATAGAACCTAATTAGAGTATATATAGTTTAAATCAATTATGAAATCTTCACAAGCATGCGCCTTAATAACTACTCAACATAATGCCACTTTGCATTCAAACAGACATAGCCATTCTTATACCAAATGGAATCAGTTGTCATCAACTTTACCACACACGGAATTGATATTTATTTATAATGGATAATTGATTTCAAGCATCAAATGAATGCTTGAAAGCTTTAACTATGTCTCTAGAGGAAAAAAGATCACTAACATGAGAGAATGTTAAAATCTTCAAGTTTGCAGAGAAAAACAACACATCCCCAAAAATGTAAAATAAGAATGAATAAAAATTAACCTATTAAAGTAGTTTTCATGACCTCAGAATTAGTCTATATATATTTAAAAAGAACTAAACGGCTTATAGAGAGAATATGATAACCAAAATAAAAGGATTGGTACACATACAATCGTATATAATTATGCTGACAACAATATATCAGCAATAGGTAATAAAAAAATATATTATTATAATAAGGTTGTTTCTCTTATTTAGTTTTCAGAATAAATAAGGTAATAGCTAGCTGGTTTCTAGCTTTATTTTGTATAAAGTCTATGAAGATTTAAATTCAAATTTTCTAAATAAGAGAAACAACCCTTTGACTTTAGACTACAGGATGAGCATATGAGTAATAACTACATCACTTGGGTTGAGACCTACAGGAAATAAATATATCATAAAAGGCCACCTTTGCACTTCTTCAAGGGGACTTTCATCGTAAATAGAAAATTCACCTTTGCACTTCTCAAATTCTAATGCAACACCTTCTTCTGAGTTTTGAAAAATGAAAGATGATTTCTGAAAACTGGGTTTCATACATGAAAAATGAATTGGTTAATTATATAACACATATAGGAAAATGATTAGAGATATAAAAGAGTGGTGTCTAACTTATAAGTTGGTGAATTCTTAAAGTGGCAATTCTAACATCCCTTAGTGTCTTTCTTGATCTTTTTCTATACCTTTTGATAGAGTTCTAAGTCATTTGATCAACTTTCTTAATTATCTCTTCTTGTTCTCTTCTTTGTACATATCCAAATCATCTTAAATGATTTTCTATTATTTTCTCTTTGATAAGTGTTACTTTGACTTTTCCAAATTCTGAATCTCTCCTAGTGAAACAAAAATTGAACATTCAACATGAAACCTTCAGTAGAAAGCCACTTAGAAATAAACTAATTTCTTGTCTTAATACATTTATAAACCACCCCACACAAATTAGTACTTTGGAACTTTTAGCTATTCTTGAATCTCACTTATTTTGATTGTACTTTTTTGGTAGTTTTTTTAATTTTGAAGAAAGATTTGGTCTAAAATTAATAGAAAGAAGGTAAAATAGAATACCACGACAAAATGTGCAAAGATTTGGATGAATAGTTATTAGAATTGTTGGGCATATCAACATGCATGACTTGACCCCGTAGGTAAGTGGCTAATTAATGCACTTATAAAAAAATTTTTGCCAGGTTGAAAGCACAAGAAATGTGTGCCAAAACATAACAATAGGAAAAGAAAGTCAATGGATGATCTATTGGAAGACTTGAAAACATCTAACTTTGAAAGCTAGCAAAATTACAAATTGCCCCAGATAAACAAAATTCCAAGGACAAAAAATATAAGATAATAGAGAAAACAAAGAATCAAAATGAGAGGGAAAATAAAAAGGAAAACCCCTTCTATTCAATTTCTTACCAAGCATGTAACACATAGAAACAACATCAATTGTTTCACCTCATAAGCCCAAAATGCACAGGAAAAATTCAGTAATCAATATGCATCATTGTCATGTACCTGCTAAACAAATTTAGCAGATGAAGGTCAACAACCTTAAATCTGGGGTCTGAAACCTACCATTATTTAACGTTTTCTCTTTACTTAATTGATGGTGTCTTTCTGTTTTTGCCAGACCATCACTACATGTCTGCACACCAATAATCTAATCCTTGCATTGGACACTCCAGTACCAATGAAAATAAAATGAAATTGTATGGTTTGAAATTGAAAGAAGAAAGCATTGATCATATATCAGAGATAAGTCTATAAACTACCTACTTAGATGAAAGCATGCCATATCCACAATCATCATGACAGGGAGGATTGAGTTGCAAGCAAAATTGATTCAGCACCAACTTCTACATAGTCAAAACAAAGATTTTTTCGCGACGGCTGAAAAAATAGTAAAAGTTAAACCAACAAAAATTAAATAATCTCATAAGAAATTTTAGGTATAACCAACATAATGGCAACTTCAATATTACATAAACCAGCAAGAGCGAATAAAGAGATGATCGAACCTCAAGATGAAATTTGACAGCTTCTTCTTCTTTCCCCAATCCAGATTGCTATGCCATTCTACAAAGCACGCCCAAAATAAGTAGTTGTATCATAATATATAAACTTACAGCAAACTTTTCAAATCAAACAAAACCAAACCCACATATATGACAAGTGCAAAGTCACTGATGGACCCAATGTCTATATTCCAAGAGAGTAGCATATTAGAAGATTATCAATCCATAAAGAAATGACGGGGGGTTTTATAATTGAAAGGTATTACCTTTGTAGATTGTACTCTATGCTCCTTCGAGATTGAGAGATGGGGATCAGCGGACAAAAAAATGAAGACATTGAAGGAAGAAGGGGACCTTCATGGGTGATGAGCACCCAACGTTTATCATGCAGATAAAGATGTATACCGTTTGGTTTTAATTTGGAAATTCCAGTTTTATGGTTTTTTATTTTAATTTTTTAAAAAATGATAATATCATTTTTTAAAAATTAATAGTTATAAAATTATTTTTATTTTATATTCTATATCTTATAAAATAATGAAAATATATTAATAAAATTAAATTAAATTTGAACTATTTAGTTTTAATTTGGACGATAAAAAATGGTGATAAGCATTGGGTTCACGCATTGTGATTGCGATAAGGAACCAATAAATTCCCCTCAATCTCGTCCTCGTTTCTCCTCTCTCTGTATCTCGAATTGCTTCTACTGCACGTGGTCTAAATTCCCCCCTCTCTCAGCCTGTCCCCTTCTTTGATTCTCTCTTTCTCTCAAACACTATGATGGCTTCAAACATGGTGGAGGAAGGAGACCGAAGAAGGAGGGGAAGGCGCTGATGGCGTGCTGGGGGAGAGAGAGCCACTGGAGATAAAGAAGAAGACTGGGTGCAAGAGAAATCAACGTTAAGATAGAGGGAGAGAAAATGGAAGAAGACTCCAAATAGAATGAAAGCTGCTTTTGTACTCCGGAGACACGCAGATGAAGCCAAAAGAAGAGTGATGAGGAAAATTGACTAGAAGTGGAGTGGAAGCTTTCAGCAAAGCCCAATTTGATGTTGTATACAAAAACAAGAAACCCCAATTTGATGTTGCGGTGTCTAGCAGCACAGTATTTGTAGCTAATGTCTGAAGAAGATTTTGGAAAGATAGAGAGAATTTGTATGGAGGAAGATTTAAAGATATCGAAGAGTATATATGTTTATATTATTAATATCAATCAATTTTTCATTTTGTACATTATTAATTATTTAATCAATTTTCAAAATAAAAAACAAATTGGGACTTTCTTAAAATAAAAAATGCAAAAGTACATATAATCCCCTCAACTTTAGGTTAATTGTGTATAACTACTCTCAATTTTAAAAGTTTAAAGATCACATATTTACCTTTCATATTTTGACCATTTACCCCTACTGTTAAAATGGCTGTTAAATTTAAGAAAGTATATGCTATGTCGTACTAATAAAAACATTTAAACCAAATAATATGGAATTTAGAGTATACTAATATTTTATCACATTATCCTCACAAAAATTTTGTCATTCTAAAATAGCATTGCCAGTTTCACTTTCTTTCTGCATCTATATTCGACGATGTCCATGCTTTTTCCATCGATTACTCTGGCTTGATTGTGACAAAAGGAGAAAGATGATGGAAATGGGACACTTACGAATGGAATTTTGAAGCAAGAAGATGATCTCTTAAGCCATTCTCGAAAAAAGCTAAAGCATATGTTGAAGAATAGAGAGATGTTGTGCTAGAGGAAGATGTAATCTTTTCTCTTCAGGAGCAGCATCGAAACATCTCTTGAAAGCAAGACCAAAATCAAGTCCTCCAATACTCTAATTATTCAAAAAGAAAATCACAAGGTACGCGAAGACATGTTATCCAGTTTACTATTAGTAAGAGAGCAAAACAACCTAATACATTAAGCAGAAAAAAAGATCTAAAAGTAAGAAGTTTTCACTGACTAATTAACATCTGTGAACTTGGTGCCCTTGACCTTGTCGGCAGCTTTTTTTTTTTTTTTCAGTAAAGAGGAATGTATTCAAATGTCTAGAAACTGTACAAGCAATGGAATGTGCAAAAAGTATTTAGTTGCAGCAAAGGTTCAATGCCTTGTTGGTCCACTAAAAATTCTTCAGAGGAGTTTGGCTCAGCATGGGACAAGAAAATGGGTGTTGATAGAGACATGGGTTCAGATCAGTTGGTTGTTTCGGAGGAGAGCCTAGGGACTCTGCAGCTTTCTTCTTGACGTCAGTCCTTTTCTTTGCCCAGGAGAAAGACATTGGGAAGACAAGGGGAATTAGGGATTGCTAATGGTATAATGACAAAAATATTCATAATGGAGATTTGCATTTTAAATCAAAGAAATACCCTATATTCCGTGTCATTTGCCAAGTAATCTTAATTAGTCTACATGCCATATACTCTGTTAAATTTAACTGCTAATCTAACAGTCGGGGATTAATGGTCAAAACCTAAAAACTGAAGGTGTGATTTTTAAACTTTTAAAATTGAGGGGAGTTATGCACAACTAACTCAAAGTTCAAGGGAGTTTTTATGTATTTTTACCAATAAAAAATTATCTATAGATTTGTGAAAAAATTGTTTCTAAAGAATTATATATTAAAAAGATTATGGATATGATTATATCATTTCTCTTACAAGTCAGAACTAAGAATAATGAATCATGGATTTCTTTTATTTATTTATATATAATAAATGTATTTTTTATTTTTTTCTAAAGAAGTAGAGGGATGTAATTCTTTTGGGTACATTTTATATCTCCCCCCGTATATAGAATATATTTTTCTATAAAGTTGAAACCAAATCTAAAATTTAATCAAAAATATAAAATAAGTAATAAAAGATATATATAATAAAATTAATGTTAAATAGTTGGTAGTAAAATTTATCACCCTATTTTATCCAATTCGATTCAGATTATCTGAACTTTAATAAATCCTCTAATTAATTAAAATAAGATAAATCCAAAATACTGGATACACATAAAAAAATGAAAGAGAAGAAAATTAAATTGTACAAAAATATTCTACTTATATATATATATATGAGAAACATAAAACATTATCAATAGATTTATATAAAAAATTGTATCTAAAGCCTTATATTAAAATATCATGGATAAAATTGTATTATTTTCCCTACAAATTACAACCATGAACCATAAATTTCTTGATATTTTTCTCATTTGTTTAGAGAGGAGAATGGCAATGTAATTTTTTTTAGTATATTTTACATTTTATCCATATAATGAATATATTCTTTTCTTCAGAAGTTTGAGCACAAATCTAAAACTTAATAAAAAATATAAAATAATCAATAAAAGATATATATAATAAAATTGTGAAAGTAAAAAAATAATAATTAAAGGGAAAAAAATAAATAATGGAAAAAAAAAAAAAGAGAAGAATAGAACAATAGCGGCCCCACGCGTGACTGTGCATCTAGTGTCGCGTCAATAGCGCTCTGGCGTTCTAATTTTAACAACTTTAATATATATATATATATATACACACTATATATAAATAAGATTTCTATTATTCGAACCCAATAGTACTAGACATCTCCTGACCAAGAGAACCAAAATCAAAGGATAAGTGAATAGAAAACGACCAAATACTCGTATATAGGAACATCTCTTCTCCACATTAGGTTCATTTCTGAAAGTCCCTATGACCTTCTCTATTGATACCAATATAAGCAGAGGAATAAGAGCAAAAGGAATCTGAATCGACTGAACCACATTGAGCCACTCACTCAAAGTATCCAACGACCCTTCAGAAATGTTAAACACAACAGCCACAATCATCATAGGCACGAGGCTACGGTGTCTTTTTTTTTTAAGATCTAAGTTTATAGATAAAAAAATATACTTTTTTTTAATAATTATACAATCATATAATTGTACAGTTTAATTTTATTATGGTAATTCTATAGTCATACAAGTACACATTATGAGAAAAAACACACAACGTAAAATAAAATTTGATACAGTTACATGAATAAGAGGTTTATAGTGAGAAATTTTTCAAAATGAAGAGGTGTTTCTTGGTGTTAATTGCTTTTCATGAATCATTTATATGGTTTCATGAGCATGAAAAAAGTGTATTTTGTGTAGATTTAATAAATGCACATTGACTCATGAATTGTCACAATGTACATGGATTTAATTCATGTATATGTCTCAATATTATTGGAAAATCATTCAAGTTGGATTAGGCCGGGCCTAAAAAAGGAGAACAGAGCAAAGGAAAATAAACTTGACTAGGGGTTTATTGGGCTGGGATGGGCAACGAACAAGGCTATGCCCATCCCTATCTCAGCTTGTGTATACTTGTTACATATTTTTTTTTCATTTTCTACCAAAAAAAATGACGATGTGTCTTTCTTTACTCTATTTCTCTCAGTCTCACATTGCCATTCCATTGCCTCCTCTCATCATCTCTCTCCTCCTTTGTCTAAGGCCACCATCGTCCCATACCCCATCGCCGTTCTCTCCTTCCTTTTTCCATTGTGGTTGAGGCTCACTGGTTCATGTGTGTTCAACTATTCGTGAAGTGCAAATGGCAACACCCCACCACCGATCGATCTCCACCATCATCCTATCCCCACTGCCCCACTACCGTCCTCTCCTTTGTTTGTTGTTGATCTGCATCACAAGCTTAAGTTCTCCAACTTCTGCCAGATCTACATCTTTGTTGTCGATTTGTGAAGGCATGATGCTCAAGTTCTCCTTTGGTCTTCCCCTTTCAATCGTCAACTAGATATAAATCTTTAGGTATCTAAATATTTTCCTTCCCCTGTCTCATCTCTCATGGTCACTGGTTACAAGCTTGAGTTCTCCAATTTCTGCCAAATCTCCTCTCACCCTAATCAAACTTCATATATTTGTTGAAAAGATTTCATAACTAGATTTTTTGGTTTGCTGCTAGTTTGAAATGTTGTACATTTATTGGTTTCAAACTTTTATTTGCAAGTGAACTTTGCATTTTGCAATTTTTGATGAGTAAATAGTAAATGGATTCTCCAATCTTTGATCGGTAAATAGCACTTTAGATGAAGTTTGTTCCCTTCAAGTCACAGCTTGTGGCAATTTTTTTGTAAGTTTGTTGTAATTTTTTGCAATCTTTGATCTTGTTTTGGTTCATCTTGTGTGAGCCACGGGCCAATGTGGGTTGGGATAGGCCATGGGATAAAAAATAATCCTGGCCCCTTCTTCAGGCAAACAATGGGTAAGGTTCTACCCAATCTAGACCTTGCCTAGTCCAGACCCTGCCCATGCATGTAACATCCTAATTTTATATATGTATTTTATGATCAGATAATGTTATAAATGATATTAAAGCATGCTGGATTAATTCATAACAATTGGGGAAGCCTAGATGTTTAATTGAATTAGTTTAAGCCCCAAAATATACTAAAAATATAAAAAAAGGGGCTTAAAAAGGTAAAATTGTCATTTTACAATAAGAGAGAAAATAATATTTTAATGCTCTGGTGCAGCCTAAAAGTACAAGTGATACTGGTTATGTGAGCCCTACGAGAAACAGATACAAATCCTGTAAAAGGCGGGTCCCACGTGCGTAGTAAAAGTCGGAAGAGGTGAATAGTAAAAGTAAGTAAGATAGGTGAACCCTGTGTGAAAAAATAAAAGAGAAAGATAATGAGTCTCACAGATAAATAGAAAGAATATTAACTATAATAGAAAACTCGGATAAAAAAATACTCAAATCAAAGCCAAATACATTTGTAAAAGTAAAAGATACACTTTCCACTCTCCTTGATGTGACTAAAATTTAGGAGGGAAAGGTTGGACATTTTTACCCTTCCTTACTTTCTCACATGCTTAAAAATATCTAAGGGAATAATGGAAAATTGGTATAAATGATGTAAGAATAATTGTGAGCCTTTGAATTAAATCCTGATCTAATGGTCTACAATTCCTAGCCTTCCGTATAAATAGCCCCCTAATTCCCTTTGCCATTCACACACACACGTACTAAGTAAGAGAGAGGGAGAGGAGGCGTAAAGAAAAGAGGGAGCTAAGAGTGAGAGAAGAGAAAGAAGAAAGAAGAAGTGAAAGAAGAAGGAAGGGAAGAAGGAAGAAAAGGAAGGCAAGTAAAGGTCTTATAAGGTAAGCTCCTACTCCAAATCTCTTCTAGATTTCTTCTTCATTCATTTAGTTTAAGATTAGTTAGAGTTTAAACCATTTTCTTCCTTCCTCTTACTTCTCTTTTTGGGTCAAGACATGATTTTAAAGGAAGAATTTATGGTTCATGGTTGATTT
This sequence comes from Adenanthera pavonina, assembly GCA_026686845.1. Taxonomy (NCBI): domain Eukaryota; kingdom Viridiplantae; phylum Streptophyta; class Magnoliopsida; order Fabales; family Fabaceae; genus Adenanthera; species Adenanthera pavonina. The sequence continues at coordinate 31,579,773 of JAIVEN010000010.1, forward strand.
GAATTCATATGATGATATTAATTTATTAAGTAAAGTTTAATAATACTAATAGGCTTTTATCAAGTCAAAGGAGTGATTCAAGAAAAAGAGAATCAAAGTTAAGAGATTAAAGTTCTGAGGTAATAACTCTTACTCTAAACTTTTATATTTATACATTGTACTTATATTTTAAAAGTGTTGCTGCGATATTTGGCTGCTTTTTATGATTGCTTTGACTATTTTAAGTTAAGGGTTAAGCCCCGGGATGTCCATATGCTAAACCGTTATGTTGTCGAAATTTTTACTGCAACCTATTGTGTTGATTATTTTTCTAAAAGCATGTTATGAAAGTATTGTGATGGCCACTAATTCAAATGCAGGAAATTGGGATGAGCCTAACCCAGACCTTGTGGAGGAGAGTATTGGGTCTAACTTAACTCCCAGCGATGTCAGCAGCAAGGCAACCACCAACCTGAAAGACTACCCAAACCTAGGAAATGATCCCATAGCCGCTAATCTTGTATGAATAGTTCTTCGAGGACTAGGGATAGCATTTATGAACAAAGACGAGGAAGTTGATTAGCCCATAAACTTTGTGGATTCCAGTAACTCTGACTCGACTAAACTGTTTGGAGAGAATAATGGTCTTTCCCAACTAGACCAAGGACTCCAAATTCAACTAATAGTCAAGATTGCTTCTGATAATTGTCGTGCTCAATATGGAGGATACATCCTAGCCCTGGAATCCCTGAACACAGTATTGGAGGTGAAAGAGCTCCTTGATAGGCGGCATGGTCATAGACTCCCTGAGGGATATTAGGTTGAGCAAGTGCTTGATGCTCTCCCTAACCATTGGTTATGGAATCACATCAAAGAGCAGTTGCAGGGTTTTGTGTTTAATACGCTGGAAGATTGCGTTATTGCCTACATGCTTCAGGTAGAATGCTATATGGAAGAGAAAGAGATTGAGCCAATGGAAGCCTCAGAGGAAGAATCAGAAGAGGATCCAATGGAGATGATTGATGATAGTAAGTCTGGCATTAGTTCTAAGATCCCATAGGGCTAATGTAATGATGGAGATGTAGTATAGCTATAGTTATGATATGACTACACTTTTGGTAATATATATGTATATGCAGTCTTTTTTGTCTAAGGTAGTAAGTAACTATGCTATATGACTGATATAACTGAACTAGCCATGTATTAATATTATGACTTAATAAAAAGTGGTATTTTGTTAAATTGTTGAGTACAATTTATTTAATGTTTATAATTAACCATGATAGATCAAAATGGTTAAGACAAGAAAAGTTGCCCAACTATAAGGACAGGCTACACAAGTACAAGCCTCTAGGACAATAACACGTAGATAAGCTAATGACACCACTCTGGAAGCTACCCAATCAGGATAAAGGACACAAGAGCAAGTTGCTAGTTCAACTAGAGAAATGGCTAGTTAAGCTACTCCTAGACCGGATCCCCTACAGTTAATCTTGGCATGCCTTGATCAATAACCAAAGACCATTGAGCAGTTGCAAGAGGTAGTCAACAACCAAAGAAGACAAGAGGAGACTCGAACGTTAGAAGTTTCATATATGCCTTCACAACCTCAACAACCACAGTAGGCCCCTGCGGGGCAAGTAGCAAGCCAAATGGTTGACTTTTCCAATCATCAGCACATGATCACTCAATTAAGAAAGCATCACCCACTATCCTTTGATAGAAAATTTGATGTGCAAATAGCAAAAGACTGAATCATGAGTTTAGAGAAGATTTTGAAAGTCATGGGTTGTACATCTAAGATGAAGGCAATCATGGCATATATATGTTAGAGAAGGAGGCTGACAGGTGGTGGCAAAACACCGAATTGATTATACAAGTAAAAAGTCAAACCCTGATGTGGGAGGTATTTCTTGAACAGTTTTATGAGAAATATTTTCCCCGATTAGTAAGAGAAGAAAAAAAGGCTGAATTCATCACAATTTGGCAAGCTAAAACTGAATTTGTGGATGAGTGTGTCAGGGGATTTATCCAGCTATCATGATACTCTATCTACCTTTAGCAGCACGATGATGAATGGTGGAAGACAGAGAAGTTGGAAAGGGGCTTGAAGGCAGCAATCAGAGAAAGAGTTGCCCCAATAAGAATTTAGACTTTCAATTGATTAGTCGAAGTGAGCAGAATTGCTGAGAATAGTTTGAATCATAAGAATACTACACCAGCACTTCCGACTAACACTAGCAACAACAATAACAAGAAAGCTACTGAGGAGGGAGAAGCCAACAAAGGTAAGGCCAAGAAGCCTTGGAACAACAAAAGGTTCAAGAAACAGGGCAAGAAGGGCAAGGGTGGTAGACAGAAGAAGCCAGCTCCAGTATGCAATCAATGTGGGAAAACTCATGGCGATAGGCCATGTTTAGTCGGGCAAAATGTATGTTTCAAGTGTGACCAGCAAAGACACTACGCCCGAGACTGCACAGTAAAGGTGGGTAATCTTAGACCACAAGCATAGGGGAGAGTCTTCACACTATCCCAACATAAGGCCCATAAGTCGCCTGATCTAGTAGAAGGTATGATTCAAGTAAATAATTATGTTGTTAAAGCCTTATTTGATTCAGGCACAAGCCATACATTCATATCTTATAACTGTGCTACAAGATTAGGTCTGGAAGTTAATATTTTACCATATGACTTGCATGTGACAACCCCAACTAGTAATAAGGCCATAACCTCCAATATCTGTTTAAACTGTGTAGTCAAATACAAACATTGTAGTACCATAGTAGACTTGATTTGTATGCCTTTCCTTGACATTGATGTGATCATTGGTATGAATTGACTGTCTCCTAATAGTATCTTATTAGATTATAAGAACAAGTCCACAATTTTGCTTGAGCCTTAACCTATCATTGAAATGGAACCTCATACTGAGACTAAGCTAAATTTCATAATGATCACTCAAGCTAAGAGATGTTTAGAGAATGGAGGTCTGGGATACTTGGTATTCTTTTTAACAAGTGTAGAGGCGGAGGATGAGACCCATGAAATACCATTGTAAAGGAGTTTCCTAAGGTATTCCCAAATGAATTTGGTGGTTACCTCTAGAATGAGAGGTGGAATTTAGTATTAATTTAACACCCAGAGCAGGACCAATTTCTAAGGCACCTTATAGGATGGCCTCTAGTGAGTTGGTAGAGTTAAAGAGCCAAATAGAGGAGTTACTAGAGAAAAAGTTCATCAGAACAAATATATCTCTCCAGGGTGCTCATGTATTATTTGTTAAGAAGAAAGACGGGAGTCTCCGGCCCTGCATAGACTATAGAGAGTTGAACAGAGTGACCATAAAGAACAAGTACCTATTACCTAGGATTGATGACTTGCTAGACTAGTTGGTTAGAGCTTATGTATTTTCTAAGATTAATCTAAGATCTGGGTACCATTAGTTAAGGGTCAAAGTAGAGGATGTTCTAAAGACTACATTCCAAACCAAATATGGGCATTACAAGTTACTAGTTATGCCATTTAGTCTAACTACTGCACTCGCAATTTTCATGGACTACATGAATCAGATTTTCAGGCCTTATTTAGATAGATTCATCGTGGTCCTTATAAATGACATTTTAGTGTACTCTAAATCTTTAGTGGAGCATAAAGCGTATTTGAGAATCATCTTTACAGTTTTAAAACAAAAGAGCCTTTATGATAAACTTAGTGTGAGTTTTGGCTCATAGAGGTACAATTTTTAGGTCATGTTATCTTCAAGGATGGTGTCGCAGTAGATCCCAACAAAGTAGATGCAGTTCTGAAGTAGGAGAGGCCCAAAACCATCGTAGAGATAAGAAGTTTTCTAGATTTAGTAGGTTATTACAGACAATTTATCAAGGACTCATCTCGGATTGCCTTGCTGCTTACGAGACTGACAAGAAAAGAAAAACCATTTGTGTGAGATAGAGATTCGAAAAGAGTTTTCAAGAACTAAAACTTAGGGTGACTTCTTTACCTGTATTAATCCTATCTGATTCCCAGAAACCTTATGTGGTTTACACAAATGCTAGCAAGTATGGATTGGGTTGCGTGTTGATGTAGGAAGGAAGGGTAGTAGCCTATGCTTCTAGAAAATTAAAACCACACAAAGAAAACTATTCCACGCACGATTTAGAACTCGTGGCTATAGTGTATGTCCTAAAGATATGGAGGCATTATCACAATGATGCTACTATAGAGATCTTTTATGACCATAAGAGCCTCAAGTATTTAGAAGATCAAAAAGAATTAAATGCGAGACAATGACGATGGATGGAACTGCCAAAAGATTATGAGCATTCAATCAAGTACCATCTAGGAAAGGCAAACGTTGTGGTTGATGCTCTGAGTAGGAAAGTCATTCATGTAGCCCACATGATAATACGTGAAATAAAGTTAATTGAGGAATATAGAGACTTAGATTTGTCTCTCGGGTTGAAAGAGACAAGGATTGGTAATGAGTTCTAATAGAAATTAATAAAGGCCTAGCAAGATGATATGTTTGCGGAGGGAATTAAGGAAAGAGTAAGACATGGAAGAGTAAAAGATTTTAATGTGTCTGGTGATGGATTATTAAGATTTAGAAAGAGGGTTTATGTACCTCCAATGACTGAGCTGAGAGAAAAACTTTTAGCAGAAGCCCATCAAAGTAAATACACAATTCATCCAGGTATTACAAAAATCTATCATAATTTGAAAAAGTCATTTTAGTATCCTGGAATAAAGAGTTACGTTACTCAATATATGGCTAAATGTCTTGTGTGCCACAGAGTCAAGATCGAACATCAAAAGCCAACTGGTATGCTCTGACCTCTCGAAATCCCTGAATGGAAATATGATAGCATTTCAATGGATTTTGTAATGGTATTGTCAAGGATCTCCTCAGGATATGATGCAATATGGGTAGTAGTTGACATGTTAACAAAGTCTGCGTACTTTATAACAATAAAGTCAACATACACCCTAGATAAGTTGGCCTAGGTGTACTTGAAAGAGATTGTAAGGCTCCATGGTGTGCTAAATAGCATAGTGTCAAATAGAGATCCAAGGTTCACCCCCAATTTTTAGACAACATTACAACAGGCCTTAGGTACAAAGCTTAGATTTAGCATAATATATCATCCTCAAATAAATAGACAAACACAAAAAAAAATACAAATGTTAGAGGATATGCTGAGAGCCTATGTGCTTGAGCTTAAAGGAAACTGGGATGTGTACTTATCATTGGCAGAGTTTGCATACAACAATAGCTACCATTTCTAGTATACATATGTCATCATATGAGGCCCTTTATGGGAGAAAGTGCAGGTCGCCATTATGTTAGACGGAGTTGAGTAAAAGGAAGCTTTTTGGTCTTGAGTTGATAGATCAGACTTCCAAACAAGTTGAGATAATCCGAAAGAAGCTTCTAACAGCCTAAAGTAGGCAAAAGAGTTATGCTGATAAGAGGAGAAGGCTATTAGAGTTCAAAGTAGGAGATCATGTATTTCTTAAGGTATTTCTCACAACTGGAGTTGGTCGATCAATGAAGACCAAAAAGCTTAGTCCAAAGTTTGTTGGGCCATTTGAAATCCTTTCAAAAGCCAGACTTGTAGCTTACAAACTAGACTTTCTCCCAAATCTAAGTCAAATTCATATTGTTTTCCATGTCTCCTAATTGAAAAAAAGTATCAACAAGACCCATCACATGTTATAGAATATGAAAATATTGAGTTGTAGGATAATCTATGTTACGAGGTCATACCTAAAAAGATTATCGACCGTCATGTCAATTAGCTAAGGAACAAGAAGATCTCTCTCGTGAAGGTAGTCTGGAAGGGTTTATCCTCAGAGGAAGCAACATGGGAACTGGAATCAAGCGTGAAGCAAAAATATCTAGAACTTTTTGATTGAGGTATATGTTTTAGAAATTTTGAGGACAAAATTTTATTTAGGAGAAGAGAAATGTAACATCCCAAATTTTATGTATGTATTTTATGACCAGATAATGTTATAAATAATATTAAAGTGTTCTGGATTAATTTATGACAATTGAGAAAGCCTGGATATTTAATTAAATTAGTTTAAGACCCAAAATATCCTAAAAATATAAAAAGGGGGCTTAAAAGGGCAAAATTGTCATTTTACAATAAGAGAGAAAATATTATTTTAATACTCCGGTGCAGACTAAAGTTACAAGTGATAGTGGTTATGTGGGCCCTGAGAGGAAAAGATACAAATTCGGTAAAAGGCGGGTCCCACGTAAGTAGTAAATGCCAGAAGAGGTGAATAGTAAAGTAAGTAAGATAGGTGGACTCTACATGAAAAAGTAAAAGAGAAAGGTAATGGGTCCCACAGATAAAGCAAATCGAAAAGATATTGACTATAATTGAAAACTCGGATAAAAAAATACTCAAACTAGAGCCAAATATATTTGTAAAAGTAAAATGTACACTTTCCACTCTCCTTGATGTGACTAAAATTTAGGAGGGAAATGTTGGACATTTTTACCCTTCCTTACTTTCTCACATGCTTAAAAGTATTTAAGGACATAATGGGAAATTGGTATAAATAATGTAAGAATAATTGTGAGCCTTTGAATTAAATCCTGATCTAATGGTCTACAATTCCTAGCCTTTCGTATAAATAGCCCCCTAATTCCCTTTGCCATTCACACACACACACGTACTAAGTAAGAGAGAGGGAGAGGAGGCGTAAAGAAAAGAGGGAGCTAAGAGTGAGAGAAGAGAAAGAAGAAAGAAGAAGAGAAAGAAGAAGGAAGGGAAGGTAAGTAAATGTCTTATAAGGTAAGCTCCTACTCCAAATCTCTTCTAGATTTCTTCTTCATTTATTTAGTTTAAGATTAGTTAGAGTTTAAGTCATTTTATTTCTCCCTCTTACTCCTCTTTTTAGGTCAAGACATGATTTTGAGGAAAGAATTTATGGTTCATAGTTGAGTTAAATTTATATAATAATATTAAATTATTAAGTAAGATTTAATAATACTAATAGGCTCTAATCAAGTCAAAAGAGTGATTCAAGAAAAAGAGAATTTAAGTTAAGAGATCAAAGCTTTGAGATAGTAACTCTTACTCTAAACTTTTACATTTATACATTGTGCTTATGTTTTAAAAGTGTTGCTATGATGTTTGCCTACTTTTTATGATTGGTTTGGTGTTTTAAGTTAAGGACTAAGCCCTATGATGCCGATATGCTAAGCCGTTATATTGTCGAAATTTTTACTGTAACCTATTGTGTTGATTGTTTTTCCAAAAGCATGTTATGAAAGTATTGTGATTATATAATATTTTTGCAAAGTTTGAGCTAATGTGATAATGTGATAAGTTTGAGCTAATGTGATAATGTGATAAGTTTGAGTTATGTTGCTATTGAGATGTCTCCCATCTCACCCCATATTTTCCAATGATAGGGCCAAGTAATGCTAAAGGAAAGAATTTAGTAACGAGGATAGAGGAAGAAGATTGAAGTATTGAACTAAATTGCTAAGTTTTGTTGTTGTTGTCTTCTTTGATCCATTGTATAAATTCAAATATGTATTAAAAAATTTTGTGGTTTATGTATATGGATAGATCTATGTCTTAAGAATATAATGTCATTAGTTTTGTTGTATTTGGATTTATGCAATGATAGTTATGCATGATTTACTAGGATTGCTCCAGTGATAGTCGTGTTTGATCTCTGAGGATATATTTTGATGCTTTGACTAGTAGGAGTAGAATAAATGTATAAAAAAAACATGGTTAGAAAGTAGATACATAAAGATTTCTGATGATGCTAAGTATGCACTAAATGACTTTGTATTTTAAGAGAAATGAATTTTCAAATTGAAGGTTCAGTTTTCAGATAAAAGCAGGGAAGCGAAAATGAATAGTGATGTTTATGCAATAAATTGTACAAATTTGTGTGTTCATTTCCTAGTTTCTTATTTTTTTTTTCCTGAAATTCAAGATGTTTAAGATTTTTAGAGGCTTAAGCCACTAGAAAATAATTTTTTTACATTTAATTATGATTTTTTGAAAAATTACTATGCAATAAACTGTAAACCAGTGAAACTAGTTCTATTAATTTTTAAAGTTTTAATTGGTTTTAGTTTTTCTAAGAATATTTTCATACATCAAATAAGTAGTTTTCATGGAAAAATATCTTAATAATGCACAACTCTAATCTAGATAGATAAATACAAATGACTAATTTAGAGGTAGAATTAGATATTTGTGGTGAGATACGTTGTAATTTTAAAGTATGATTAGAAGTTTTATTTTTGTGATAACTAATTAGATCCTAATTGTATATAGGTTAATTGATCAAGAAGTAATTAGGATTTTTTAGGAACAATGATCATTATAATTGTGTAGAGTCTAATTAAAGTACAATACATTACCTTTGCTCCTATTTTCCCATGTATTATACTTCATTTAGTGTCGATTTGATTTGGTTTAACGACTTGAATTACTTGAGGGACCACAATAGGAAAATTTAAATTTTTGAATTACTGTTCATTTGGTAATCTTATTTTTCTGTCTGAATTTTGAAAAATCATAATTAATTCTAAAAAAAAATCGTATGAAGATAATTCAGGCCTCTAAAAATAACTTAAAACATTCTTCACATGGGAAAAATAAGAAACATAACCTTTAATGTGCTAAATCATACAACATTTTCTATGAAATTTACTGTTTATTTGGTAATTTTATAAATTATCTAGATTTTTACTTAACTTTAAAAATTTATAATTAATTCCACACTTAACCAATTTGAGTAATCTTTAGCTTCCTAAAAAGTTGTTTTTGTCTACTTTCAAAGCATATATATTTCACTCAAATGTTATGCCCTTTTCTGGATAGAAATTCCCTTTCTCACCCACTACATGTCATAGTGGACAGTTTATGTAACATTTAAGCTAAATAAATTCATAACTCTATTGCATCATCAAAATGTGTCCGTATACCATTCTAAACATCACATAAGGTTCATAGGATCATGACAACATGAAATTACAGAATTTAGTCATCATGCTTAAATTTATACATATTTTCAAAATATAACATAATAACTTGCATAGTCAAGTTATTTACCACTTTCTTCCTCTTTTCCTTTTGCTTTCCTTTGATCTTTGCCATGGCTTAGCCTTAGCATAGTTAGTGTTTGGGATAATGAGATTATAATATCCCAATAGCAAATACATTTCAAACATTCATAATATTACATAGCTTTTAAAACATCATGATCATAATGAAAAATAAAATACGATATTGTTACATAAAAATTTCAGTATAGTTTTCCCTTAGAAAATGGACATTTCGGGCATTGTTCTCACATTAGAAATAGACACAACCAGTCACCAAATATCAAAACAACAATGTGGCAATACAATTATCATCATAAAACATTTCAATAACATAAAGGCAAGAAATGTAAATTTGCTACCTTAATGAATCATTTTGCTTTACCACTTTAATTCATTCTTTCCACTTGTTTCCTTGAGCTTTCCTAAACCTTAATCCATCATCAAACATTTTCTAAATCTACTAGTTCCATAGACCAATTTATAAAGAACCAATTGAACCCTAAAATTTCATATTTTTTTATCTTTGGCTTTCTCTTGAAAACCTAACTTGATCTTTGCTAATTCAGGCATGGAGAATTCATTTTTACTATTGGTTGCTTGAAATTCCAACCCCTTCTCCTAGTTTATACTTGGCCGAAATTAACCCTAGAGAGCAAGAGAAGGAATTTCAATTGTAACTTTACTTAAACTCATGCAATCATGCTTTATTGCACTAGTTCATATTTTTTCCTAGGTTTATTACATGAAAACACCTTTCTTATACCCTATGGGATAATATGACACTAAATAGTTGGCGTTTCTAAATGAAACGCCAACTAAAATTATACTTTAGTTGGCATTTATGTAATAAAGGCCAGGTAGAAGTTTTAAAAATTAAAAATGAAAAAAGATTAGTTTACCACGTAAAGTTTTTTAAAATGAAAAAAATAATTTTAAAAATATCAACTAAAATGAAAAAAATACACTTAATAGTTGGTGTTTTTTAAAAAATTATCAACTAAAATGAAGCGTGGAAACACGTTTATTTTGAAAATGCTAAATAACATGGTAAAAAAAGTTAGCACTTATCTAAGAAACATCGAGTTTTATGTGGAAAAAAGGTGACATTTATATTAAAAACGGCAACGTTTTTACATTTGATGGCATTTTCAGTAAAAACGAAAACGCCATCTTTTTTATTTTTATCTCCCTTGACTAACAACTTTTGTTTCCTTTTAAGCCTCATTTCCTCCCTCAAAAATTCCATTCTCCATTTCAGGTCTCAAAACCCCGCGTCAAGTCCTCTCAAACCCTCTGTTGCCCTCTTTTCTCTATCTCCTGCTGTGAACCCTAGATGCCTACATCGTTGCGAACCCAAGTCACCGTTCATCCTCAACCTCCTTCATCCCCTGTGCCCCAGCTCTGTCCTCCCACCATGTGCTTCATCAAAGCTCACCACCAAGCCCACCCTGTACTCCGTCCTAGCTCTTTGTTAAACTCGCCGTCGTCCGAAGTCACTACATTTTCTTCTCTCACAGCCTCCGCTGTTGCTTCACCCTTGTTTGTCTCCGCTGGCTGAGTTGGATCTCTTAGCTGACACTGAGAGAGGTAATCTTCATTAGCCTATCCTTTCTTTTGTACATTTCCTCCTTGATCTGCTTCATTTTCCATGCTCTTTTCACCTATTATTCTGATTTTGTCCAGTTATTACTTGCTTTCTTGATTTTTTTTAATCTGCCAACAATTTTTTCCCTAGAGCTTTAGATTCTAGCATTATTGGCATCCGTTTCTATATTTCAGTTGCTGATTCAGAGAATGGTGTCTTCACCTCTCCAGAGATTGCAAAATCTTTCGACTTCACGGTAGAAGAGCATATATATAATTGGTATTTTTCTATTATTAAAAAGAGCATGTTTTCTACAATTTGTTAATAATTAATAGAGCATTTTCCATATGGAGTCAGTGATTGTACTGGTATTCTTGTTTGTGCTTTTCGTAGTTTCTTATTGTTTGTTTAAATTGATTTGCTTGATTTTGATTCAGTGAAAAAGTTGATTGGTGCCTAAATGAACTGATGAGGAGCTGTTAGTTTATTGAGCGTGGAGCAAATTTGGTGATAATAATGTTGGGTCTGAAGGTAAAAAGAAGATTGAGATTTTATGGAGATCTTCATCTGTTTAGCAGTATGGTGAAGCTTGTGGTGATTATACTATTCAAAGGCATAGATTATTGAGAGAAACAAATGAATTCATCAAATTTTCTTTTTTCTTTGTGAACTGTTTTTATTGACATACAAGCTGACTTGCGAAGCTTTTTCTGAGTCTAGTGGGCATATTGAAGGGTGAAGTACACAGCTATACCATTTTTAGGGACGCTATTCTTTCTCCTCTATTCCTTTTTTGCATTTGGCATGCTCGCATATATGTCTTCTCCTTTCACTATTGCTATATTATTCTTACTTTTCTTTTTCAGTTATTGTCCGATAGCTTGGATGTCTGTGATTGTCTTCAATTCCATATTGTTGTTAAATATTATATATATTTTAATTCACAAGCTTCTTTTCATGCAGAATGGATAGGGTACAGTATGGCCTCACAGTCATCGGACAGGTTGGAGTTATTGTGTCACAATACCTTCTTGGGTCTTTCTTCCAAAATCGAGAAATTCAAATCACATTATGGTAACAAAGCTGATCAATGTCCTCTTCATTCATGACCAAAGTTACTGATTTTTAATATTCTGTCTATTCATGCGATATATAGGCATAGTATCATCTTTGTAAGTATGCACTTTTAACATCATTAAGGGATAGTTCTACAGGGTTCCAGTTGGTCTACAATCACCAGAAGGTATCGCAACACTCCATGGAGTATTGAGAAGGTTCAATGATCTTTTAAAGTTGTTTGCAGATGTAAGTTTTTTCCTTTCAGCTGCATCTTAGTATATCAGTTTTTTCTTAAACTGAATGAGTTAGTACTTTGACCCTGACTTTGACAACTTAGGTGTTGAGCAAACATTAGTACATATAAAGATTTTGTGTGTTGTTGTTTGTTTAAGTTATATTGATTTGTTGATATTGGTTTTGTTATTTTCTATCTTTGTAGGTTAAAAAGGGGTTTCTCAGGAAAAACATTCTTCCAGCTCAACCCAAAGGACTTTTACGATTGAAAAGCTGAGTTTTATTAGAAGAGGTAACAAAATGGTTTGGATTATTACAATACCAACTGTTGCATTTTTGGCATTATGGATCTGCAGGAATTTCTATTACTTTGGTCGCTCTTCAAGTTGGAAATTTATGGAATATGAATAAGTGTGAATATCATGCTTCTAAGGAACTTGCTCTTTCAAGTTTTAATTCATCCAGTTTTTTATTCTTGTATTTCTTTTTCCTGAAACTGATTATTGCAATAGATACAAGTCACTAATAGCTTTCTCTGATTATCTGGAAGCTTCCTAGTTCTCTGTTTATATACTTGTATAACTTTATTTTTTAATTGTCCATTCAACTAACCTTTGAATTGGATAAGGATATTTTTGGAACTTTTGCTCCTGAAGGTGGATGTAGAACTGTTCCATAGTGGAGTTTGATTTGTTATTAATAAGATTTCTATATAAACATTCATGTAATTAGTTCTCAACCACTTAACCTTTATAGTAAGCTTCCTTAGTTGACTCTTATAAAGCATTGTTTATACTTTAGAAAGTAAGAGCTATACAACTGTACAGGGTGATTCCATCTAATTTCAGTGATCTCATTCTAACTTTTTCTATTAATTTCATATTGAGCCTGATGATTGATTGTGGATGCAAGAGTTATGCAGGTAGTATTATAATTGCAATTGGTGTATCAAGATGTGCTGCAGTGGCATCCTTTCTTGAATTAGAGGCTACAGCTGCATCTTGCATTTGTTGTGCCTACGACATGTAAAGTTTGCCTGTTTTATATCAGTTTATATTTCAAAAATAATGTCCTAAACAAATGCCTTTAGTGTTCAAAGCAGGGCCTTTGCACTGTACCATGAGAAAGGAAGATGAGGCATCTGCATCAATCTATAGTACCATGAGGGTTTTACAAGTACTGAAAGAAAAAAAAGCCTTCCATAGCATTCTTGAATTGGGAGGATTTTTACCATTGACACATTCTTTGGGAGTCCAACAAAGAGTGTACTGCATCAACAGAAAAAGGATTGAAAAAAGGATAGGAAAAAATGAAAAAAATTTACAGCTTGATCATGTTCATATTCCAAATTGCTCTTTACAAGAAGTAGCCGTTTTAATTTATGTGCTTGTGTACAATATAAGTGCGTTTGAGATATTTTACATGATATGACCCCAATACTTATTACATTCCAAAATCCAATCTAGAGATGAATGTGATAGCCTGATAAATTGGTTGATGCTTGTGGTTTATAAGGGAAGATATAAACGTGACAAAAGCCATGTTTGCTGGAATAGTCTTTTCTGGAGAGTGCGAGAAACTTATCAATCACTTTTTCCCTTTGATGAAAGAATGCAATTTATTTGTTTCTCTTTGATCAAAGGTTTCTTAGTCTTTATTTTTTGTGCATCTCATATGCGAGTTTATCAATGTCCTCAATTTATTTAATTATATACTCATTGTATTATCTGAAAACTACAGGATGGATCATCTTTAATGTGGATTTCAAGTGTTGGATCTCGAAAGAAGATTGAAGCTATATTTTGTCATAAGAGTTATTCCTGGACAAAGAACAGTGAGATCTCTAGAATTTTATCTTATATTATGCAATTGCCTCATCATGCTTTGTTATTACTAGGTGATATAAGAGGTTTATATATTATAGTGTTTTTGTTTGTTTCTTAATTTTTGTTTCATATTGGCTAGTCTTTTGAATCCAACTTCAGGTATAGTGCACGTGAAAGGGCCTAAAAGTTTGGATGTTCATCGCATTTTCTTCATGCCAACATGTGTAGAGATATATGTTGCTGGGATTTGATTCTATTTTTTTTTGTTCTTCTAAGCCAAGTTAAACATTGTTTTTTTGAATGCTCCATGAATTTTAATTTTTTTTTGTTTAGTTTTTGGAGAAAGAAAACAAATATGTTAGTAGGAGATTTTTTATTAGGGATTGCTGATATACTAGAAATTAAGTTGTAAATTTTTTTCTTAATTAAATTGCAATTAAATTACTAGAATATATCATTTTTGTGTAATATATATGTTTTTTTAATCAATGGGTTGTATTTTTTTTTTTGAAAAAATACTAGCTTTTGTTGGCATTTATATAAATGCAACAAAAGCTTTTTTTTTTTTTAAATAAAGAGAAAAGTTGGCGTTTATAAAATAAAAGCCAACTAAAGTGAGTACTTTAGTTGGTGTTTTTGGAACAAACGACAACTAAAATATCCATTTTAGTTGGCATTTGTTCGATAAACACCAACTAAAGTATTAATTACTTGGTGTTTATTGAGCAAACACCAACTAAAGTATCAACTAAAGTGAATTTTAGTTGGCGTTTTACAAACACCAACTAAAGTCTTTTTTATTAGTGCTGAAATAGTTAGCGTTTTAGAAATGTCAATAAAGGTACAAAATAAATGCCAACTCCTTCCTTTTTTGTTGTAGTGCATGTTATGGCTGAAATTTATACCCAAGGAGGAGGAGAAGAAAACTTAATTGTCCTAACTTCAACTCATGGAAAATTATCTTAGAATTAAGGAAGAAGCTTACCTCAACTTTCTTCTTGATCTTCTTGGCTTGCTTTTTTCCTTTCCTTCTTCTTCTTCCTTCTTCCTCCTCTCTTTTCTCTCAAGTTTTTCAGCACCTCTTCCTTTATGTGTCCTCAAATTTTTGACCAAGGAGGGATTTCTATAAACTTCAAGGCTTCATAAACATTGTCCAAGTGTCCTTGCATGTGTATGGATGATATTGCTTCCTGATTAGGGTTTTCTACCAAAAAAGATAAAATATTCTTCCAATTCACATTTTATTGTTTCTAGTCTAGATCAATTTTGTATCATTTATTTTATGTCTGGTCAGTTTATTGGTGTTTTATAGTATATTCTAATACTGTTTAGTCATAAATGTATACTAGAATTATATTAGTTTGGAATTTGTATTTATCTTAATAACTCTCCCAAACTATATTTTATATGGAGTCCATATACTTTTTATTTTTTTTTGTATTTGTGGGGCCCATGATTCTTTTTCTTTTTTACTATTTTATTCTACTATATTTTGTAGTCCATAGCATTTTGGACTATTTCTTTTGGGCTCAATATATTATTCTAACAGGTTCAGTATGTCAGAAGATTCATTTGTGTATATATATATATCATTCCTATGTAATTTTCAAAATTAACGGCATAAAAAGACTAAATTTGAAATTTATTTCAAGTAAGGATCAAATTTAATTCTTTTTAAGAACCTTAAAAGGAATTAATTTCATTTAAAAACTAATTATGAAAAATTATCATTTTGCCTTTTATAATATTCAAACCAATGTTTTGAGAATTAGATTGGATTGGAGGATCGAATTAGTTGGATTATCACCCGGAAACAATAGTTTATATTTCAGTTTTAGACCGTTTTAGGGGTTTGATAGTTTTGAATCAGCTTTTGAGTTAGGAATTGTAGTTATCTTTAGAAAATAGAATAATTTTTTAAATTGTGTAAAATTTAATTTAAATTTAATTTTTTTGGTGAAATTATTAATTATAAAAATTATTAGATAATAAAAAATTATTTACGATCTTATTTTAAAATTATTAATTATAAAAATAAAAATTTTCATTATGTTATATAGTGATTTTATAATGTTATGGTCATGTAATGTTATATTGATTTAACATATATTATTATTATTATTTGAGTTAACTTTTTATAAACTTATTATGAACTTGAACTTTTTAGATTTATTTTCTTAAGAATTGGAAAATTTATATATATTATTATATATAATATTTCTTTTAATTATTACATTTCTGGTTCAACTGCTAGTCTAGTCGGTTAAATTATAAAATCATAACCAAATGACATTTTCAATTTAATGTTTGGACTGACTTTTAAAACATTAATTCAAGTATGATATATTCTTTCCAATTATGCTTTTCTAATAACATTTTCATGAATGTAGTTAAATAATCTTTAATAAATTGGGAATGTTACATAAAAGAATAAATTTTAGTCATTTTAAGGTGAAACCCAATCCCAAACGTTCGTAGTGATTCAACAACTCTTAATTTTTAATTGCTTCTTAATTTTCTTATTCTTATGTTTTCTTCTTCAAATATTAAACTATTGACTGAAATTAATTGAGTAAACTGCGACATTCCTTAGTTATGACTTATGGAGTACTCCAGAATCTTTTTCTATACACGATGGCTTGGTGCACTTGTACGCCGTGATCAAAATTTATTACTAATCCAAGTTACATCTCCAACAATTAGAAATTGATAAGAACAAATTAAATCTAAAGAGAAAAGTGTTGCTTAAGATTTTGTGCACAATTTTATTAATGCATTCCCATCAACATTTATTTTCATATCTACAATTTTTGTATTAAAAAAATTAGAAAGGGATGAAGGAAAGAGGCGCATGAGGGTTTGGCAGCAGAGGTTCTGAATTCCGTACGCACAGTAGCTGAGGCTTTAGTTTGAACTCATAACCTGTAAACTTTAATTTGATACTTCCTCTCGTGTTATATATAAAATTTTTTTTTATCTTAAATATAAGATTTTTTATAATATATAAAGTAATATTTATTATATATTTTAAAAATTTTTTTAATTAATATATTAAAAAAAAAATTAAATAAGAGTAATTTTAAAAAAATATTAGAATTTTGGGAGAAATTGAAATAATTAATTAGTTTTAATTTCAATTCTTAATTTACCATGATTCGATTAAAATTAAAAGAATTTTATATTAAGAGGGAGTAATATGTTTTTACAGAAGTTGTCAGTGTATATTTTTTCCAGTTGATTTTTACAATAAAATTATTATGCTCCAAAAAAGGGTTAAATATATCTAAGTAAAATTATTATTTCGAAATTCACTAGCTGGAAACATGTTCATTGAAAGAATTAGTCTTGACAGAATTTACAGCAAGAGTAGAAGAACGCACTGATCAATATAGCACGGTAAACAGTTTCACTAGAACGGCAACATCCACCTCCCATGCCTCCTCTTAGATCCGCACTCCCCACCACCAGCTCCACCACCTCCATTGATTCCTCCTACTTTGCAAACACCATTATCACCCCAAATCTCGCCATGCGAATCCTGCTTTGGGCATGTTAGCATTCCCGGATCTGTGCATTCTGCCATTCCTATAACAAATACCAACACCAAAGCAAGTACTCCAATACATTTATGAAATTTCATCCCCATTTTCCCACAAACACAGAAATACTCAACCAGAGCCTCGCTTTTCTTGCAATGAGAAGCCAACCAATACGCAGTACTTTATAGAGTGAAGGATGATGAGACCATTAAGAACGTCGTTGAGACCTCCCTTTCACTCTGACAAAGATGGACATGTAATTGTCTTTTCATCCAACACTTGGCCAAAAAATTCACACATGTTCAGAAGATATTTTTATTGCTGGGTCAATTCGCAATTAAATTGCTGTCTCAACCCTCAACCACTGTAAGTACTATTGGGAGAAGTATCATTAAATATTTGAATTATGTTTTCATGACTGTTTTATTTATTTTTAAAAATAAATAAATAAAAAAATTTTGTTTGAGAAGCTTGATTTTTATAAAATATTTTAAAAAATAAAAAAAATAAAAAAACTTATAATACTTTTAAGATATTTTATATTTTTTATTTTAAAAAATATTAAAAAATATTCACCTCATTAATGATAAAATTATAAATTTTAAATAAACTATTTAACACTTATTCATTATGGTTTTAATAATAATTATTTAAATTAATTTTTTATTTTCTTATTTCTAAAATTTATTTTAAAAAATAATTTTACAAATTTATTTTACAAATAATAAAATAAAAAATACCATCAATCATTAACCTTCCTATTCCCTTGCAAATATCACCATATCTAATTCTTATATTTTAGCATCAACATATTTAATAAAATTTATAATGAATTGTCCTATTTACTGTAAATTATAAATAGCGTGATGTATTCTTCAAATTTTATATATAATATTTGAAAATTATGAATAGTTTATGCACGGAGTTGTTTGTATATAAATTGGGGCCATACATTAGCGTTTGAAATCTTGGGCATAAGACCTTATGATGATCTTGACCCATAACTTTGAGCATTTAACCTTAAAGCCTTGCTTTGCTTGTAATGGGATGCCAGGCGACAAGCCGTGTTTACAGAGAAAAGGAAAATGAGAATCTCCCTTCGGTCCTCACCAAAAGGTATAAGCAGGTATAAGCACGGTGGACGGTCTAGATCAATTTGGATGGTTTATATTTAATTATATTTTTATTATATTAAATATAAAATTTAAAATAGATATAATTTTATAATTGGTACTTTTAAAAAATATTATTATTATGTAAAAAAATCAAAATAAAAAGTTATAAATTTGGACTATTCAGATTTGATCTGAACGGTCCAGAAGTGATGAGTACACAGTGCTCATTACTTCTTATGAGCACCGAAGGGAGATTCAGAGAAAATGATAGCATTAATAAAAATGGTTGGGATATCTCTTTCACTTTGCCATAGCTCAACTTATTTTTTTCTATCTAAAATATAAGTTTTATTTAACTAATTACACACATATCAAGAAAGAGAGTTCACCTAATTAAATTTGTAAAAAACTTATATTATTTTCTAACATTACCCTTAATAAAGATAATTTTCAAAATAATTTTACTTCTTATAAGTTAATTAAAGTTAAAGATAAATTAGGAAAAAAATAATTAATGCTTTTGATCTTAATTAAATAGGACTTATATTTTGTATCAGAAAAAACTTCTAAAAGAAAATTTATATTTTGGATCAGATGGAGTATAATGTTATTTTTATCAAACACTTGGCCAAATAATTCAAACTTGTTTGGATTCTATTGGACGATGAATCCATAATTAATGTTTTATCTCAACTCTCAACACTGCAAATTCTTTATTATAAGTTATTGCTTTGATCTTATTTATTTGGAAAAAAATATTTTACGGATATTAAGAAAAATAATTTTAGTTAATTAAAACTAACTAATTCATCTCACATTTAAAATATGTTTAAAATTATTTTTATTTAATTTAATACTAATTTTAATTATTAATATATTTCATATATCATTAACTCCTTTTTGAAAAGTCTTAATAAAGGGTAATTTTAGAAAAAAATTAATGTATCATTAACTTTTTTTTTTCCCTTAAATTTAGGACCACCAAAAGAAAGAAATTTTCTCTTATCAAAAGGATCGAAGGAAGTAGATTCTAAAAGATTTCTATGTTCCTAAATATGTCACTTTACTAAATGATTAGAGCATTTAATACTCATTCAAATCTTTAATATAAGATCCTTTTAACCAAATCATATGAATTAAATATGAAAGTTAAAGTTAGTAAACTATCTTAATTTTTCTGAAAATTAAGATATTTTTTTAAAATTATCCTTATTTAATTTTTCTCTCTCTCTTTTGAATGAATTAAATAAAGACATTTTTTAGAAATGTGTAATATCTTACATTTTAAAAAGGATTTTATATTTAGGATTAACACAAAAGATTATATATTTATGATAGGAGGAAGTACTTTTTTCAACAAGTACCCTTTATTTGTTTTTTATTTAATTGAGATGGGTTAGAAATAGTTATTGCATTTAATTATAGGTAATTTAGAAAAATAGAGGTAATTTTTTACAAATTTAATGACAATATCTACTTTTAATTAGTTTTTTTAATTTTCATGAAGTAATTGAAAGTGATTTATAATAAAGAATAGAAGAAGTACTATAAGAACCAATACCAAGTAGCAATAGTATTAATAAATGCTATCAATATCAATATATGTCCTCCATCTAATTTTATTTATCATTTTATAAAATTTTAAATATTTGAATCTAATTAATTATCATTTTACATTACAAATAAAAATTAATTTTGTTTTTATTGTTTTACCAATCATTAAAACCATAGTGATAAATTACAAGTCATTTTTTAGCATTTAGTATATAGTAATTGTTAAACAAATACTCCCTCCATCTCATTTTATTTTTTGCTTTAAGATTTTTTTTAACATAAAATTATTAAATAACTTAAATTATAGTAAAATTTAATGGTGTTTTATTAAAATATCTTTAACTTAAATATTAAAAAATACTTATACTTCACTTACCATTATTTTAAATAAAAGGTAAAATAATAAAAATAATTAATACTTCATTTTGAGATGGTGATGTTTGCAAAGAGTTATACTATATAGTAATTTAATAGTTAGACGAAGGTCCCATTAATTACACGGAATATAAAAAGAAGGCAATATTTATAATTTATAAGTTTTATAAATCGTTATAAATTTTATATTTTGTTCCCTATGTTTTATTTTATTTATCATTTGAAGGTTTTTCTATAGACTAATAAATTATTAAATAATATAAATTATAGTAAGATTTAATAATATTTTACTAAAATATGTTTGATTTAAATGCTAAATTATCATTATTTTAATTAATGATTGGTAAAACAGTAACATAATTAATACTTTATTAATAGTATAAAATAATATTTTATTAAATTAAAATATTTAATTTTTTTAAAATAATAAATAAAAAAATAAAGGAAATATATTGATGTTGATGGCATTTATTAATTCTACTGTATTGCTATTTAGTACTTCCTCTAATTTTTAATATAAAACTATTTTAACCGAATTACGTGGATTAAGAATTAAAATTAAAACTAATTAATTACTTTAATTTTTTTAAAAATCTTAATATTTTTTCAAAACTACTCTTATTTAATCTCTCTTTTTTCTTTTAAATATATTAAATAGAAATATTTTTCTAAAAAATATATAATAAATATTATCTCATATATAAAGGGTCTTATATTTATAATCAAATAAAAAATTCTCTATATAGAGAGAGAGAGAGAGAGAGAGAGAGAGAGAGAGAGGAGATAGTAATTGTTCGTGTAGCAGTTGAGAGTTGAGACAAAGCATTAATTATGGATTCATCAGCCAGTAGAATTCGAACAAGATTGAACTGTTTGGCCAAGTGTTTGATGAAAATAACATCGTTTGTCCATCCATGCCGTGCCAGAGTGAGAAATATTCCAATCACATTTATTAATGCTATCATTTTCCTATGCTCTCATCCGATTACAGCATTTTTTGTTGTTTCATTTACAATTCAAAGCAAATACATTAAGAAATATAATTATTTTTTTAAAATTTATTTTAAAATTTTTAATATGTCATTTAATAAATAGATAGATAAAAATAATTAATATCATTTTTTATTTTTTAAAAAATAGATAGGGATATAATTAAAAAATAATAATTAATATTATTTTAAAATTTAAAAATAATTAAATTTTTTTTTAAGTGATAGGTAAAAAAAAATAGAGGAAGTACTATATAGTAAATCCTTTTACAAACATCACCATATCTAATTATTGTACTCTCTCCACCCTATTTTATTTATTATTTTAAAGAAAATTGAAATGGCCTAGTTAATTTATAATTTTATATTACTAATGAAGTATTAATTTTTTTATTATTTTACCCTTTACTTAAGACATTGGTAAGTGAAGTACAAGTATTTTTTTGGTATTAAATCAAGGATATTTTGATAAAATCTTATCAAATTTTACTACAATTTAGGTTATTTAATGATATTTTGTAAAAAAAATAAAATAACAAATAACATGGGATATGATGCAGTATTTGTCTAGCAATTTGTCTAGGAATTTTAGTGTTGGAAAGATATGAGAGGGAGGAAGGGGAAAAAATTCATTAGTTTTCATTCTCTCCAAGGCTTGTTTGGTATGAAGGAGTTTTGACTTGGGAATGGGAAATGGAGATGGAAAGAACATTTTACTTGGTTTGGTATGTGGAGACATGGTTCCTAGGAAAGCAAAAATTCCATCAAATGATGGAATTTGCATTCATGAGGGGGGAGCTGGAAAATTTGAGCATTCTAGGGAAAGGTTTTTGGCTGATCAAAATAGCCCTCCTTATCTCTCCATCCTAGCCACCATAAAAAACTCTCTATGGCCTAAGCAGGCTATGTCGATGGCAACATCTTGAGCAAATCTAGGTTCGAATGCTTGAAGCTTCAAGTTTGAAGACTTCCGTAGATATGGGTTCAAAGTGCAACGAGGGAGGGTAATAGTGTTCGAAGGGGCGATAAGGAGCACTGTAGATGATGTAACAACCCCAATCTAATTATTTTGGTCATGTAAGTGAACTTATGGAATGGTATTTTTGATATTATATAAGACCAAAGGGAAGGAGGAAAATGGAGCAAGTAAAGAGTTAGGCTAGAAGCCCCTCTCTTCAATGAGCTTATAGGGCATCGTGGCGCTAGTCAGGGATTTTATGTAAATGAGAAGTGTGTCAGCTTGTTGGAATAGTGAAAAGTTTATTAGTGATCTCTACTAGAGTTGGTATATGGAGGTGGAGAACGTGGTTTAGGAGTACTAGGAGGCTTGATCTCTTAGGGTATGATTATTTCCTCCCCCTCCACCTCTCTTTACCTTCTTCTTTGTGGATTTTTGTGGGTTTTCCTTTGATTTCAAAGTTTACTAAGATTCCATTGATTATTTTTTGTTTAAATGGTTCATTGATGTTTGTTGGATGTTTGCAAGCCTTATGGATTATGGGTGCTTAAGTTGTAATCTCTCCAAACCATAGCTTCTAAACCTTGGGATTCCCATGATATCTAAACTTGGGTGAGTTCAAGTTTGTTTTTATGAGTGTTTTGGGTATAATGATGAATGGGAATGGTTTTGGTAACTTGATTTCATTGGACTTATACTTGGGTTACCAAGTTGAGTTTTTTTTGAGGCTATGATTTGTCTTGATTTGGGTGTTTCATGTGAGTGTAGAGTGCAAGCTTGCTTAAGTGGAGCTTCTTTACTCTAGGGAGTTATTTGGAAGTGATAAATCTGTTGGTAAGTGGCTACTTTATCTTTAAGTGATTTTTGGCCTAGAGGGTACCCAATGGCTTTATGAAGTTTAATGGTCCTATGGGAGTTTCATGTTTGATTTGGGTTGTAATTAATGCTTGAGAAGCCATATGTTAACTTAGTTGCATCTATCTTGTATATGTGTAGTTTGTACTTTGAAAGGAAACCATGGTTGTATGTGTGTGCACGTATAACTTGAGATAACTGGCATGTAATTCTTGCTAATTTATATATATTTAAACCTTTTCATATCATGATATGCTTGTTAGCACGACTAGTAGGACTTTGGTGCTTTCTTTCCTCTCTATATGTGTATATATATATATCATATAATGGCAAATGGTAATACGTGTATGTATGTATGATTATAAGAAAGCATCTGGCTAGTAGCTTGGTATATGACCTATTGTGCATCCCCATGCTTAGACTCACATGTTGACACAATGCTAGTATGATGATATATGAATGTATACATGTGTGATGAAATGACATGTTAGTCACTAATTATACATGATTGAGTATATGTTGGTTGGATGATGATGTCGTTGACATACCACATGATGTGTCGATCCACTAAATGGTAGACAAACTTTGTGTCCAAGTAGTGAGGCTTGTGATATCCCTATCACTAAATAGTTATCTTTTGGCCGGGATACTCAATTGACCGTGGAATGGGGATGCATTTCTCTAAATGACCACCAATTCAGGTGGTCCAAGAGAAAGAGAGTCATGGTCCAACTATTAGTGGAATAGCCTTCGGCCAGATCATGATTAATGGGAGGAGAACTTAGTGATTACCTTGGAATCGACCTTCACCAGTTGTTGGAAAGAGGGCTACTTGTTAAGATTACCTTGTGATGATAATAGCTTATAGTAACCAACTCATGGTTCTAGCTGTGTTGTTTATGGGGTTTTCATATGTCATGTGCATTGCATGATATAATTTACAATTATGCATTATGATGATATGTTTTAGAACTTTTTGATTGTTTTGAATTGGTTACTGAGACACTTGTTAGTTGAGCTAGATTGAATAAGAGGGGAGGTGAATTAGGCTATGAAAATTTCTGCAATACAAAAACAATATAACAGTACCAAAACTTAATTGAAGAATAGAGCAAGAACTTGAATGTAAATAAAGGAGGGTTAGAGAGAATCAAACGCAATAATTTATCCTAGTTAAGCCATTCCACTTGACTTGCATCTAGTTTTCAAACTACCATTTGAGATTTGTCCAATATACTTGCAAGATTCAAGTGGGTTTTTGCAAAAATTGTAGTACAATGCTTGACTAAAAAACTAGAGTCACAAAACTCTCATCTCACATCCTTTATACAGAGTGTTACAAAACCCTTAGTTTTTCCCACACAAAGACTCAACTACCCAAATGTAAAGAAAGATTTTACAACTCAAATAATCTCTCAAAGATTGGATAGAAACTATGAAGCTCAATATAGATTCAACCAAAAGGGCAGGTGAAGATTTGAATGCTTAAGAATAAAAGAACAACAATTTGGCACTTCGGATTCTTAATTTCGTTACCTACCAGTTTTAGTGAGGTTTTATATATAGATTTCCAAGCTAATCTAGCCTTCTGAAATAAATTATAGCTATTCACTAACCCCATTTAATGCACTTTGTCAGAACATGAATGTTCAAGATGAACAGCTTGAATGTTTAAGCTAGTTGGCTATATTATATTTCTAAGGTTTAGAGCCTCAATGAACATCCAAGAGTTTCCTCTTGATTGTTTATCTTGTTCTCTTAGGATGTCCAAAAGAAAGTTCAGACACGATGAATTATCAAGATATATAACTTGAACGTTTAAGACCTTTAATGGTGCAAAACCCAGAAACCTGAACATTTAAGTAGAACATCATAATCGTTCAAGATGTGTAGAAGGCAAAACTGAGATGTTCAAAACAACACTTGAACTTTTAAGATAATAAATCTTAAACCATCATCATGTGAGTAGTAAATGGAAGTAAGACTTCTGAAGCATGATGAACACTCAAATTGAATAACTTAAACGTTCAAGAGTGTTTCAAAAGAAATACTTCATTCTACCTGTCACCTTGAACGTTTAAGAGGTGCAATATGATTGTTCAAGCTTCAGCACAGAACTTCCACATATTTACCAACAAGCCTAAATACATTTAAGAGGATAACTATAAACATTCAAGTTGTCACCAGTGAGAAATATCATAAGAAACCTAGAACCTTAAAAGTTTAAGCTGATTCCCATGAACGTTTAATAATCAGAAATGTTCAAAACCACTTTGAAAAACATAGACCTTCTTTTGATCAAGTGAGAAAAAAAGTTAAGATATGATTTGAACAAAATTTGAGCATTTATATCCAATCACCTTACAAGATCCTAACAGATAAACACAAAAACAAAACTTGGTCTTCCCTAAATCAAAATTAGCATCTTACTTCATGAGACTTTTGCTTTTCTTTTCTCCTCTTGTTTTATGATCATCAAAATACACAAATCTCAACTTAGTAGCTTTGCTTGTACTTCAAAGAATTATACCATACTTTTATGATAGACGGTGAATATGAAGCATCAATTTCAAGGAAGTTCTTGTATGGCAATGATAAATCCTCAAAACTAAACTTGTACTTCGAGATAAAGCTATTAAATTTAACAAAGTGGCTATTTTTTACTATTCGAAGTACAAATTTTCTCATGAAGGCTTCTTAGAGTTGTGGATTTTGAATTAGTTCATCCTTATTGATCTCCATTCCTTGGGTTGAAGCTTTAGGTCTCCTCTGAGTTCTTTGCTTCTTGGTGGGAGGAGATTGAGCAGGATTCTTTGAAGATTCTCCTTGCTTTCTCTTGCTTGATTTTCCTTTCTTTGTTGGTTTATGAGAATCCTTAGTTGCATAGTGAGATTTGGTGCTCCCTTTAGGTCTTTGTTCTACAGTCTCTTTACTATTGGCCATAAGTAAATCCTCCAAAATCCTGAATTTAAGGTGATTATTTTGATGGGAAAAGGTCGAGAATAGGTATGTAGGTGATTTCGAGGCGATTAAACAATGGAATTTTGATTTAGAGAAGATTTGGATTTAGAGTGTTGTAAGAAAATATAAAGCTAGGGTTTCATTTGAATGGATAAAATGAGCCACGGATCAGTAACCCTTCATATATACTCATGCAATGATCATTCAAGTAGTTGCGCTTGAATGTTCAAGTTGAGAGACTGAAAAGAGAAGACAGAGCAAAACTAAAACCTAAATGTTCATGGTGTTTAATATGATCGTTTAAGTGTTCTTTTGAAGAACTTTTCCAAAAACTTGATCATGCAAGTTTATTCCTCATAATTATTCAAGTTGTTCTGAAAAGAGAAGCACAGAAACACAAGCAAGAAAAATACGCTCAAGTGTTTCTTCTTGAACGTTCAAGATATCACATAGAAACATGCTTCACATAAAGTTTCATCTTGTATGTTTAAGATGTACTCAATGATCGTTTATTTTTGGTTCTAGTATGATTCATCATTTTGGAAACACTTAAATACATTCATTGTGAAAGATTTAAATGTATAAGTTGAGTAACAAAATATTCATACAAGGCATGAAAAGCATGATAAACATTCAAGATGAAAATGTTAAATATTCAAGTTTATATGAAAGCTTTAGAACTTACAAAATGTTACATCTTATATTTTAAGACATTTTCCTTGAAAATTGCTTGGTTTTGAAGCATTAAAACAGCCTTTGAAAACTTGAACCAATTAAAACTTTAAAACTGAATAAAAATGTTTTCACTGGTTTACATCTCATTATGCCGTAATATTTCAAAAATCATAACTAAATATATAAAAATTATTTCCTAGTTGTCCAAGTCTTTAAAATTCGTTCACATATTGAAATTTAAGGAAAAAATAAGAAACTTGAAAATAGATTCACAGATTCGTATAGTTTATTGTGTAAACTTCACTATTCATTTTTGGGTCAATGATTCTATCTGAAATCTGAGCCTTAACTTTGAAAATTTGTTTCTCTTAAAATATAGATCCATTTGGTGCATACTTATCATTTTTAGAAATATTTACATGTCTACTATGTAACATATTTATTTTGTACATTTATTTCACCTCTACTGATCCGCGTACTAATTTAAATCTTCAAGGGTCAGAGACAACTTTCACTAGAGCATTTTTGGCAAAACATGAATAACTACCATTATATAACTCCAAATGGATTCAAACTAGTGGCATATTGTTTTTGAGACATAAATCTATCCATATATATAGACATTAGAATTTTTGGAGATATATTTGATTTTATACAATAGATTGAACCAATCAATACATAATGTATAAAATAGTTTTCAGCAAGGTTTCATCATCATAATCATTTTTCATGCTCCACATGCTTCCTCTTACCATAACTTAACCTTATAATTGGGGAACTATGAGGTAAGATCTAAAAAATCTCAATAGCCAACTTGCATATGTCATCATATTATCACAAAACATTTGAAAGTATATAAAATATAGCATACTTTCATTAAAACATCAAAACTTCTATGTTGTCTAATGGAAATTTAGCAATATAACGGCTTAGTAAATGGATATCTCGAGGCTTAACCCTTAACATAAAACAGTCACCAATCATGAAAAAAATTCATAACTGCAAGTCATTATTTACAGATCATAATAATATATAAAACATTTATAAGCAATAACATTAAGTAAAGGTAAGAGACTATTTTAAAGCTTTTCTAACTTCAATTTCAATCTTGCTTTTTCTTAGCTTTGGGTCATTTCCTTAGCTTGTTTGAAGTCTAATAGCATCATAAAAACTTGCTTAACAAGTTCATAACATCACAAGGAACTATGCATGGATAAGTGGCTCTAAAGCTTGACATTAGTCAAAGCATTTCCTTAATGATTCTCTTGACCTTTCTTGGCTATTTAAGATGTCAGAAACACATTGGAGCCATTGCTTTTATAAAAAGCATCTTCCTTCCCTTACTTTTCATTTTGGCTAAGACATGACCTTCAAAAATCCCAAATGAAAACTTCAATCTTTAACCATTTCGTTAGGTATTTGAATCATCAATCAACCATGTAAATTCATAGCAACTATTAGCCAAAAAGAAACACAAACTCTTGCCTCCCTTACTTTTCTTGGCCATGAGGCATATAAACATGTGAGGAAGAAAACCTAGCTTTCCTACTATGAATGATCACTAGGAAATGGAAAGGAGAGAACTTACGTTGAGCTCAAAGACCTTGGCTTCCTTCCTTCCTCTTCCTCTTTCTCTCCTTCTCCTTCTCTTCCTCTTCCTCTTGGCTTCCTCCCTCTTCCTCTCTTAAGGAACATGCCAACTCTCTCCCCTCTATCCCTCTTGGTGTTATGTTTATAAGCAATGAGGGGAGGGAGGTCATAGGTATTTATAAGAGAAATGAGTGGATATTGGCGCTTGAATTGGTTCTTGATCCAATGACATGCAATTATCCTCCAATTGTTTATTCCTTTTTACCCATTTACTCTTAGATATTTTCCCATTTGTGAGAGAAGGTTGAGAGATATTTTTATCCAATGAATTTTGGCTAAGAAAGTCAAAAAGTGCACATGCACTCTCATTATTTTATTAGATCTATTTAAATTCGGTTTGTGTATTTTTTTCTGAGTTTTCTTTTGTATCCTGTAGATTTATCTATTTACTTTATTTGTGTGACCCAATAACTTTTCTATCTTATTTTTTCATAAGGGAACCCCTAGTTTTGCTTACTTTTTACTATTCATATCCCATGACATTTACTATTCACATAGAACCCGCTTTTACTAGACTTATACTTTTTCCTCTCGGGGCCTGCATATCGAGTATTACTTGTACTTTTAGCCTGTACTAAAATATTATAATATTATTTTCTCTCTGTTATATTATAAAATGACCATTTTGCCCTTACCTTTCGGCCAAATGACCATTTTGTCCTTTTAAGCCATTTTTGATATTTTTATAATATTTTAAGCCATAAACCTATTTAATTAAATATCCAGACTTCCTCAATCATCATAAATTAATCCAAACTATTTAATATTATTCATAACATTATTTGGTCATAATATACATACATGAAAATTGGGGATGTCACACAAAACTTGCATGATAAATGTTGAATAGCCTTCTAATGATCTTTCAAGCATCAGATACTCCAACATTTTGTAATTTTTGGTCTTTTGAAGCTTGAGGAAACACCTGAAAAAAATTTTAAATACACTTTAATGCTTAAGTTAGTAAGAGTATCATCAAAATGCATAAATATCAAGATTGAATTAGAGCTCATTGGATTTTGACATGCCTAATTCTCTTCTTATATAGCAAAATCTATCTTTAGCAAGTGGTTTGGTGAAGATATCAACTAGCTGGAACTCGGGCGGAACAAACTCCAGTTGAACATCTTTCTTTAGCACATGATCCAGTATGAAGTGATGCCTAATTTTAATATGCTTGGTCCTTGAGTTTGTTATTGGATTCTCAGTGATGTTGATTGCACTAGAGTTGTCACATTTGATTGGTACTTTATTGAACAAAACACCAAAGTCCTCTAATTGTTACTTCATCTAAAGGATTTGGGCACAACAACTTCCAGCTGCTATGTAATCTGCCTCTGCTTTTGAGAGAGCCATGCTATTTTGCTTCTTACTATACCATGAGACAAGTGATCCTTCAAAGAGTTGGCATGTTCTACTTGTGCTCTTTCTATTAATTTTGGATCCAACAAAATTAGCATCAGTGTTACCAATTAGCTCTTTTATGTTTTCTTTTAGATACCAAAGCCTCATTTGAGTTGTCCCATGGAGGTATCTGAGAATCCTTTTAATTGCTACAACATGAGACTCCTTGGGATAGGATTGGAATCTTACACATATGTAGATATTAAATATGATGTCAGGTCTGTTGGCTGTTAAGTAGAGTAAAGATCCAATTATTTCTCTATACTTGGTGATGTCAAAAGGCTTTCCACTTTTATCTATGTCAAACTTTGTTGCAATGCTTATTGGAGTACCCATTGACTTTGCATCTTGCATCCCAAATTTCTTCATAAGCTTCTTCAGATACTTTGTCTGACTTAGAAAGATGCCCTCCTTGCTTTGTTTGATTTGAAGTCCTAGAAAGAATATGAGTTCTCCCATGATGGACATTTCAAATTCTCTTTACATTAACTTTGCAAAATCCTTGCACAAACTCTCATTAGTAGCACAAAAAATGATATCATTACCATAAATTTGTACAATGAGTAAATCTTTATTTTTCTTTTTAGTGAAGAGTGTTGTATCCACTTTACTTCTAGAGAATCCTTTTTCAATTAAGAAGTTACTTAATCTTTCATAACATACTCTAGGTGTTTGTTTTGGCCCATAAAGGGCTTTTTTAAGTTTATATGCATGATTTGGCTTTATTGAGTCCTCAAAACCTAAAGGTTGATCAACATACACCTCTTCCATGATATATCCATTAAGAAAAGTATTTTTTACATCTATTTGATATAGCTTAAAGTCTTTTACACATGCAAGAGCTAAAAACATTCATATGGCTTCCAATCTTGCAATTGGAGCATAAGTCTCCTCATAGCCTATGCCTTCCTTTTTATTGTAGCCTTTGGTAACAAGCCTTACTTTGTTTCGCACAATCATTCTAGATTTATTAAGTTTGTTTTTGAATACTCATTTGGTGTCAATGATTAGTCTATCAGTTGGCCTAGGCACCAAATCCCAAACTTTATTCCTCTAAAATTGGTTGAGCTCTTTTTGCATGGCCATTACCCAATATTCATCTTTTAATGCATTTTCTATGTTATTTGGTTCAATTTGAGATATGAATGCACAATGATTAATATTATTTCTTAATTGATTTCTTGTTCTTACTTGATCATGAACTTCATCAATTACTTAATATCTCCACGATCTAGGTAGTTCATGATCCTCTTCATTATTATCTTGCTCTTGGAAAATTTCTTCTTTTTGTATAGAATCTAATGTCCTTAGAGGTTCATTTTTATTTAAATTCAGATTGTTCAGGTTAATTATCAAGTCTTCTTCATCTTTATTAGAGGGTTTAGCCAAGGTTTCAGTTTCTATAGACACTACATACACAGACTCTTTAATTACTTGGGTTCTTTTATTATAACTTCTATATACTTTACTTTTATTTGACTAACCAAGAAAGATACCTTTATTAGATTTAGAGTCAAACTTGCCCAGATTATCCTTACCATTGTTGTGGATGTAGCACTTGCAACTAAAAACATGAATATGTGAGAGGTTGAGTTTCTTTCCCTTGTATAGCTCATAAAGTGTTTTGCTAAGTAGTAGTCTCATATATGCTCAATTAATGATGTAGCAAGTTGTACTAACTACATCATCCCAAAAGTACTTTGGCAATTTCTTCTCATTAGGCATTGCACAAGCCATCTCTTCAAGTCTTTCAACAACATCATTTTGTTGTGGAGTTCTTGGAGTTGAGAAATTTTGCTCTATTCCATTTTCTTCATAGAATTCCAAGAAGCTTGAATTCTCAAATTCACCTCCATGATTTGACCTAATAGCTACAATAGAACAACCTTTCTAATTTTGTACTTTCTTTGCTAAGATAAAAAATGTAGCAAACACCTTATCTTTAGATGGAAGAAATATAGTCCATGTAAACTTAGAATAATCATCAACTATAGGAAGAACATACATATTTCCATCAAAACTCTTGAAACAAGATGAACCAATCAAATGAATGTTTAGTAACTGTAATGGTCTTGATGTACAGACTATATTCTTATGCTTAAATGATGACTAAATTTGTTTTCCTTGAAGACAAACATCATATTCTCTATCTTTCTAAAAAAAAAAATATTAGGCAAACCAATAACTAACTCATTTTTAACAAGCTTATTAAGTTGATTCATGTTAACATGAGCTAATCTCTTATACCATAGCCAAGATTCATCATTTTTACTGATTAAACAGATAAAGTCTAAGGGAGGAAGTTCATCTAAGTCAACAATATAGCAATTACCATCCCTTTGAGCTTTGAGGATTGTCTTTTTGTCAATTTTCCTGATGACTAGACATTCCTTTGAGCTAAATAGCACCCAATTACCATTGTCACAGGTTTGGCTCACACTTAGGAGATTGTGGTTTAGGCCCATTACAAACATAATTTCTTCCACTAAAGTTTTTGAGTTCTTTGCTATTGAGCCAAAACCAACAATCTTTTGTTTTTGATCTCCTCCAAAAGTGACCGATCCTTCTTTCTTATCTCTAAGAATGATAAGCTTCTCTTTGTCTTTAGTACACTATCCATGTATCATTTATTGCTCTTCTTTGCTTTAAGGCATACCTACAGAATATAAGATCAAGTCTTGTTTTTAAATACCCATACTTTTTTGGGTCCTTTTCTATTTGTTCTAACTCCCTTTGGTATTGAAAACTCACTTCATCCCATTGCCAATTGCTTCTTCTCATAAAGACAAGAACTAGAATTGTGACCATTCTTGTTACAAAAGTTGCAAGTTGAAAAAGGGCTACCAGATAACATAGATGGAACAAAATATCGCATATTATATCTTTCACCACTTCTAGGTTTTCTTGTTTATGAGATAGATTTAATACTGCTAGGACCATAGCCAATGACATTCTTGTTATGAATACATCTTTGTTCACCTAACATGATGCTCAAAATCTCTTTACCTCTAGTGAATTAAACAAGTATGTTATACAGATTATCATTCTTTTCCTTTAATGTAGCACATGACACACAAGAGTTCAATTTTTCATTTTCAAAATCTTTTATTTTATCTTGTGTTTCTTTTCTCAAACTATTTGCTTCTTTAAGATGTTGTTCTAAAAGCAAAATTTTCCTTTTAGCTTTAAAAATATCCTTGGCAATTTTAGTGCATTCATCATGCAGATCATGAAATGTAGCTTGTAATTCACTATAAGAAAGGTTAGAAGAAGTTACCTCAGTTTCTTCTTGTTTAGTTTCCTTCTCTTCTTCTAGTGCCTCAACCATGAGACCTAGATTAGCTATTTCTTCTTCATCAGCCTCTTCATCTGAACTATCTCCTAATATAGAAGAAATGTATGCTTTCTTCTTTTTGTCTTTATCCTTCTTCTGCTCCTTTTCTTGCTTCTTTATGTAGTATAGACACTCCCATTTGATGTGTGCAACTTTTTTACACTCGAAGCATATGAGATGTTCCTTTGAATCTTTATTGTTGAATGGACCTCCATTCTTCTTTTGAAATTTTCTGCTGAACTTCTTTTTGTAGAACTTGCCAAATTTTTTGTCAAGTATAGCAATTGTTTCCTTATTTACTTCTTCATCTTCTCCTAAATCATTTGAGTCTTCCTCAGCATCTTTTAGAGTAATTCCTTTCTTCTTCTTGTCTTGATTAGCCTCTTTGAGATCAATGCTCTAAATAGAGCTGTGATTGAATTCAAGGATTCTCATTTAGCTTCTTTTATGGTAGTGACCTTTGGTTGCCACTCAATAGGAAGAACACAAAGGACTTTTCTCATGAATTCAGTTTCATGGTATGCTTTTCCAAGAGCTCTGAGGTGATTCACAATGTGAATGAATTTCTTTTGCATGTCGTTCATAGTTTCTCCTTCTTACATTTGTAAGCTTTCATATTGCCTGATGAGTGTGTTAATTCTGTTTTCTTTGACTCAATTGGTTCCCTTATGTGCAGTCTCAAGAGTTTCCTAGATCTCTTTTGTTTTGTTGCAATTAAAGGCTCTGAAGAATTCATCTTAACTTAGAGCACTCACAATTACTATCTTTGTTTTACGGTTGAGCAATATCTTTCTTTTGTCTTCATCATCCCATTCTCCCTTGTGCTTGGTAACTTCTCTATCATAAACTATTTCTTTAGTTCATAGTTTCCTTCAATGACTAGATCCAAGATGTTCAGATCTAAAGTTTCAAAGAGCAGCTTTATCTTCACTTTCCAATAAGCATAGTTTTCTCCATTGAATCCTATTGGTTTGTTGAAGTTGGACCCTTCAGGTACAATATTATCACCAAATCCAAACATCAGCAACTCTCATATTGTTAGATCTTTGATGAGAATCCAAGCTCTGATACCAAATGTTAGTTGAGCTGGATTGCAAAAAATGGGTAAATTGGACCATGAAAATTTCTGCAACAAAAAAGCAATATAACAGTACCAAAACTTAACCGAAATATAGAGCAAGAACTTGAATGTAAATAGAAAAGGGTTAGATAGAATCAAACACAATGATTTATCCTGCTTCAACCTTTCTACTTAGCCTATGTTAAGTCCTCAAACTACCACTTGAGATTTGTCCAATATACTTGCAAGATTCAAGTTGGTTCTTGCAAAAATCATAATACAATGCTTGACTCAAACTAGAGTCATGAAACTCTCTTCTCATATCCTTACATAGTGTATTACAAAACCCTTAATGTTTCCTATACTAAGACTTAACTACCTAAAGGTAAAGAAAGAGTTTACAATTCAAATAATCTCTCAAAGATTGGATGGGAACTATGAAGCTCAGTATAGACTCAACTAAAAAGGTAAGTGAAGGTTTGAATGCTTAAGAATCAAAGAAACAATAATTTGGCACTTAGGATTCTTAATTTCATTACCTATCAATCTTAATAAGGTTCTATTTATAGATTTCTAAGCTAATCTAGTTGTTAGAAACATATTATAGTTGTTGCTCCGAAGAACTAGTCATTCACCAACCGCATTTAATGCACTTTGTTAGAACTTGAATATTCAAGATGAATAACTTGAATGTTTAAGCCGTTCACCAACCCTTGTAGTTATGTTGGTTGAATGTGATGAGAGTTGATGTTTGAGTCTTCTTGATTTTATGGAATTATCTTTGCTCGATTATGATAGGATATGTAACCTATTTATAGCTATGTCCTATTTTAGGCTCAGGATTTGTTGACCTACATGCATTTCCATATGTCAAGATATCCCATGTGGTTAGTTTAGGTTTTTGGTAGGTTTTGTGGAAAATAGGTATGTGACCCATTAGACTAGTTGAGGTTCAAGGGAGTCAAATCCTAATAGAGGGGTTCCCTTGGGGTACAACCCCCATAGACAATATCCTTGTATCATTTGTGATGTGATGGGATAGGTTTAGCAACCATAGAATTGGTGGTTTAGGATCTAGAGTAGTGAGTGTCATGCTTTGGTTCAAAAGAGAGCACTTCGGTCTCAAGGGTCCAAATGTAACAACCCTCAACATATTATCTAGGACCTAGCTTCAAGGTAATGGGAAGTATACTTTTTGTTTGTGTAACATTGGAAGAACTAGGACCAGAGGAAGGATGAAATGAGAGAAGTTAGGAAGAATTAGAATAGAAGCTCCCATGCCATGGCCTAAATCAAGGGCGCCACGGCAAGTGAGATAGAGATTGATTAATATTTTTGGGTAGTAGGGTTTCACACTGTAGCCAGCTTTTCGTTCGTTGCGGTGCTAGACACTGAATTTCTATAAATTAGAAGCCATTTCGGTTAGACAAATAGGAGAAATAGAGGAAGAAGAAGATGAGCTTTGCTAGGGTTTGGAAGATCCTGTCTTAGGGAGAAATTTTGGACTTTCGGAGCTTTAACCTTGGTTGATAAGTATATTTTTGCTCCCTCTCCTCTATTTTCTATGCGTTTCTGGTATGAACCCATAGGAGTATGCTTGATTTCAAATCTATGGATGATTCTATTGATTAGAATGATTGTGTTGGAGTTGTTGAAGTGTTGTTGGGTATCCTTGAAGTTAGGTATGAGTTTAGGAGGGATTATGCATGATTTACCCCAAACCCTAACTTGGAATTCTAAGGTTTAGCTTGAAATCCAACTCGTAAGTGTTGAGTCATGATTTGAATGATTATATGAGGCTCACTAATGTGAAATTATACTATTGGAACATTAGGTCAAGTTTGAATTATTGATTTATGAGTTATGAATTGATATTGTATGTTGTGTTAATTGAGGATATTGTGATGTTATGGTATATAATCTATTGATTGAAAGTGTTAGTTTGTGATTTGATGCTTTAGAGGCTTGGCAAATCCCCTGTGTGAGTTGTGTCAGTAATTCAAGGTAATTGGATGTATCTGTATATTTGTTAATTATTAGCTATATGTTTATATATATGCATGTTTCTTTTCATACCATGATATTGTTTATGTGTATGCATGACCTTTTTCAAATCATGATATGTACGGCTAGTTAAGGTATGTGTATTTCGATCCTTGGTACGTATATGTGATGAGGATATATGTATATACACATGATGATGATTATGATAATGATGATGATTGCATAGTGGTATAGACATGTTGGCATGATATTGAACATTATCACCATATTGAGCATAGTGAGGTATGGTGGATTGGGTGATGATGACGAGATGAGATATGATGATAATGTTATATGATATGATATGATGATGTGATAATACATCCCTATAACTAAATCCTCTCTTATAGCTAGGAGAGTCAGGTGGCAGTGGATTGCACATTCTCTAAATCACCACCAATTCGGGTGGTCTAGGAGAGGGAGAACCACAATCCACATATTAGTGTGATCTTTGGTCAGGTTATACTACTGTGAGGTGAGCTTGATGATGTCTTGGAATTTGTCTTTATCGGTTGTTGGAATGGAATCACCTATTGGAAATGTCTTATGATGACACTAGCCCATGGTTCTAGCTGTGTATGTAGGAGACATGTATACGATGAAATTCTATATTGCATTACACCATATGCATATATGTATAGATTTGTGGATATTTGTTGTAGGTTGTGTGTTTTCTTGATTACTGAGATTCTGTCTCACACCTTTATGGTTAACATTTCAGGAGACGATTCTAATTCTAACCTAAAGAGGACTAAAAAGTCTTAGCTCTGCTTTGCACAGGAATATCCAAGTGTACTGGTAATTGTATGTTATTTAGTTTATGTGTTAGATTATGCCAAGTAGTGTAGTATTGTGTGTTCTACCTATGGGTTGTGTCCTGGGGAGTATTGCTAGTATATGGTATGATGATGATGTGTTGATAATGTTGAATGATGATGAATGGTATAGTTGTGGCTATATGCCAAGTTTGTGGTCTATGTGCACATGATGTGATTGTGGACCCTAGTGTGGGTCATGCTGTGATGATGCTTGTATTGGTGTTTTGTGTAGGCCTAGCGTGTTCTGTTTGTGAGCCCAATGCGGTTATTGGGCCTTGTATGTGTGCATTGACAATCTAGTCCATTGTGTTAATTTGGGTTCAAGAGGATCAAAACATGTAGGAGTGGTTTCTCAGGGGTGGAACCTCCTTAGACAAGTTAGTTGAGTTAATTGGGACCTACGTGAATGGTCCTAAGATGCCAATTTGCCTTTGATGGCATTTGGAGAGTGTAAGTTGTGAGTTTTAGTTAAAAAATAACCAAATCGATCACAAAAGTCCAAAACCTCCATCCATAGATGGATTGAGGTGAAATTAGTATCTATGGATGGATTGAGATGAGAGTGACCTATAGGAGTTGGAATCAAGTCAATTGGAGGTTGGAGCATAAAGTTATATGCATCGAAAGTTTGCCCAAAAAAATTAGCATTTTGCTAATATGATATCTATCATGGGTGCTGTGGTGCCAAGTGTGAAGCCATGGTGCCACCCATTTTTGCCTCCACCAATTCACGGCAGTATTGTTGAGGCTATAACTCCAGCTCTGTTTTGCCCAGTTTTGTCCTGTTCAGTTAGTTTTTGTGTTGAGTGCAGTAGTTTTCGGGGTTGTTTTTATTGGGTTGTTACAATCTCTATATGGAGGAATTTTGAGCTGCAATTTGTGACGTGTAGGCTTTAGAATCATACCGATAAGAGGTTTGGGTAAGGAGTTATGTGCATTCAAAGTTTGGTGAAATTATCAGCAAAAGGCTAATATAGTGACATCATTTGGTGTTGTGGTGCCCTTGTCCCAGCCGTGGCACCCTGCTTATCTAGTCTCTCGTAGTCCAGAAATAGAAAAGCTCCTCACTACGGTATCTTGAACCTTCTTTGATGTGTGCCCATGTTCCCTTTGAGATTTATACCTTGTGTTGCTTCACAGTCATGTCCTTGTGTTTTAGGAGTCTCATCTAGTCCAAATCCCTAGGATGCTATAGATGACATGGAGGGGGAGGGCTATGTGTTAGATGGCCAAATTGACAATTCTACAAGATTTTGTTCCAGTGGAGGTTAAGCATCGTCAACGATTCTCTTCAAGTTCATGCTCATAGAAAATTTTGCAACCTTTTTTGTGGAAATAAATATGCAACTTTGGATGGAAATTCGAACGTTGATTGTTGCTTCAGCCATATGGTGGTATAATAGAGGTAAATGTTATTATTCAAAGTTTGATAGAGTGCT
Organism: Adenanthera pavonina; assembly: GCA_026686845.1. Classification (NCBI taxonomy): domain Eukaryota; kingdom Viridiplantae; phylum Streptophyta; class Magnoliopsida; order Fabales; family Fabaceae; genus Adenanthera; species Adenanthera pavonina. Next base: position 31,618,316 of record JAIVEN010000010.1, read on the forward strand.
ATTCATATTTTTTGATCTATTTGATTGGATTTATGATTTTTAAATCTATTTATCATCTCTTCCATTATGTTCTTTTTGTTGATTTTCTGGGTTGGATGGGCATGCTTTAGGGAAGGATTTTGTTCGACAGATAGGAAGAAGATGAAGATGGAGGAGGATATTATTGTCTTTTAATTTTTTAAATCTTTCCCTTCCCTTCATTTTTCTGACAGACCAAACAAAACTAATTTCAAGATTCCATTCATTTTTTTTGACACACCGAATGTACTTTTAAAACACACTCTTATTTCTTTTCTTGTTCTGATTCCTATTCTCTTTCCTATTCCTATTCCATAAAAGCTTACCAAACAGGCCACAAGGATTTGTTTGAGAGAATGGGAAGGAAACAGATCGATCTATCGTACATAGGAAGCACTTCTTTTGACAATATTACTTTGTCATCTACCAAACACTATTTTTACATACTTTCTCTTACATTTCTTACTTTCTCAAATTTATTTTTCTTTGCACGAAAAAATTTCATTTTCCATATACCATGCTTACGTAGGCATGATAAATGTTTCAATAATTCAAGCCAGAAAGACCAAACAACATAAAAGACCAGACTCTATATTCTCTTTCCTATAAAAAATGATTCTACTTACCAAACAAGCCACATGGATTCGTTTGAGAGAATGGGAAGGAGACAGATCTATCGTACGTGGGAAGCACTTTCTTTTACTTGTCATCTACCAAACACTATTTTTGTATACTTTCTCTCACATTTTTTACTTTCTCAAATTTATTTTTCTTTTCATAAAAATAAGTTCATTTTCCATATACCAAACGTAGGTATGATAAATGTCTCAATAATTAATGCCAAAAAGACAAAACAACGTCCTTTAAAATATATATATATATCTTAAACCACCCTTTTTTTTTGAATTCAAAATATGAAAACAAATAACCAACTCAAAAACCTCTCTATGAGATGTAAGCATCTTTGCAGTTATAAATAAAGATGTGTATTAGATCCATACATATTCTTTTTCTGGCCAACTAGATCCACGCATATTTAGAATGTCAAGAGATGTTTTTTTTCTATAATAAAATTTAACCTCATAGTAAAAAATTAAAGTTAGCGACAATGACCAAACTAAATTTCTAAAATGACAATTTTAAGCTACATATGTACCAAACAAAAAATTGAGAGAAACCCTAATGGTGAATACAATGCTTCCTATGAACGAAGTAACAACCTTCTTGCAAAATTTGTCTTGCTGCAACATGATTTATTTATGTTTGGTGTGCGATTATATCAGCAACAATGCATTGGATTCCAGAATATTCCATTAGAACATGATCTGATCTTGTTTGTATATATTTATGTATGAGATCATGAGGATGGAGTAGCTAGCTGCTAGGTTGATTGGAAGTAAAAGTAGAAAAGCCCTGAGAATTAGGAGAAGTGTGGAAGATAGAAGAAAAAGGACCACTATGTTTAACCAAATAGGCAATAAGTGATAGCCAAGCAGCTGCACAGAGAAACACCACAAACCCAAATACAAGTCCCTTTACTTCTGAGAGGAAGAAATCTAGTGACATGTATCCATATACCAGTATTACCAGCACTGCTACTGTCCATGCCACTTTCTACACACAAGTAAAATACAAGTCAAAATCACTTTTTCTTTTTCTACATTTGTTTAGGGACTAATGAATGATGTATATATATGTATGGTATGTAAAATTTTTAAGGTATTAAAATCAATGGTTTTATGGCTAAAATGTAATGAGATTCAATTGGATAAGCCTTCTTTCCTAATTTTTTTGGGGTCCTATGTAATGCCCCTCATGATATTTTTCTTGGCATTGTGTTCAGGACCGGAGGAATCAGGACGGAGGAAGGCTCAAGTGGAGTCTGGAAGAGCTCCACGCCGCGACGAAGAGCAGGGCCGCCGCGGCGAGAAGCTTTCCAGTGGCATTGTTCTGGATTATTTGGTGGAGCCGCAGCGAGGAGTGTTGGAGCCGCGGCGAGAGTCGGAAAAATTGTTTAAATCCAGATCAGTCGGACGCGAAAGAAAGAAAGCAAAACGAAGGGAGCGACGCAGAGAGATGAGGAGCAGTGCTAGGGTTCGGCATTTTCGGTGTCCCGGAGTGATTCTCGCCCATCGGGAGCTTGGATTCAAGTTGGTAAGTGTTCCCTACTCCTCTCTCTCCATTTTCTTCGGTTGAAGTTTGGGATTTTCGGTTGTATGGTTGGATTTCCGGTTTGGGGTGAAACCCACCGATTGAAATGGATGTTTTGAGGTTAAGGAAGTGTGTTTTGAGGTTCTTGTTACTCGAATGTGAGTTTTGAAGGGATTATGTGTGTTTAGAGCTTAACCCTAGGTTGTCTTTGGTAATGGCTCTTAGGAATTCAAGGTGTCTGAGGTTGTGTGGTGTTTGAGTAATCCCTAAGAGCTTATTGATGCATAAAAGGGTGTTGGAACCTTGGGTTAGGTTAATATGGTGGAATTGTGAGGTTTGATTTGTTGGTATATTGTGCTAATGGAAGAATTGTGACATGATAAAGGTTGTTGGCCAAGCGAGAGGGGTTCACGCGTACTGGACAGTTCAAGGAAGCTTGTGGAACTTGTGTGTGTGTGGTAACTACAATTGAGGTAACCGGGTGTTTGTTTATATTGTATTGATTATGTTATATGATAGTACGCATATTTGTGTATATATGCATGTCTCTTTCATACCACGGTATATATGTGTTTGTGTGTACTATTTGTATATATATCGTGGTATGTATACTGTTAGACGATGGTTATGACTATGATGATAATATGTGTGATGATGATATGATATATTGCATACATGACATTATGATGATGATGTGATGATACATGAGCATCACCACATAACATTATGAGATTGTGATGTATGGTGGATATGGTGGTGATGACGTGATGGTGGTATGATGTATGATGATGTATATATGTTAGGGAGAATAAGGTTGGAATATATATATATATATATTAGGGAGGATAAGGTTGGATTATATATATGTTAGGGAGGATAAGGTTGGATTATGTATATATGTTAGGGAGGATAAGGATGGATGATATATGTATTAGGGAGAATAAGGATGGAGTCCCTGTGAGGGCAACATGCATGTTATTCATTTCATATTGCATACATGATTGGTGTGAGATATATGTATATATATATTTGTGTGTGTGTGGTTGTTGTTCCCGGTTACTGAGACATTGTCTCACCCCCTCTCCCATAAACTAACCTTTCAGCTGACGGTTCTGGCACTAGTCCGGAGAAGACGCGGGAGTAACTGTGTACGTGGGAATAGTCTATGTAGTGTGTGTACGTTGTATTAGTATCTTGTGCCAAGTAGGATAGCATGGTTTGTAATGGATAATGTTATGATTAAGACTGGTTTGGATGTATGGATGTTTATGTATGTGGTATGTATGGTTGAATGTTGTTGAGTAGTATGTGTGACAATTTTAGTAAGTCCAGAGTGTTGTTGGGCCTTGTTGGTTTGCGTAAGGGCCTGTAGCCCATTTGGTCAGGTTGGGTTTCATGGGGTCAAATCTCAGAGGAGTGGTTCCTTTGAGGTAAAAACCTCTTCGGACAGGTTGGTTTGGGGGTTTTGGACCTGTATGAATGGTCTCTGAGCGACCAGTTGCCTTTGGTGGCAATTGGAGGTGGCTAGTGGTGAGTTTTGGTCAACAAGTGGCCAAAACGGAATCAAGGATCCAGAATCTCCATACGGAGTTGGATTGAGGTAGAAGTAGTGTCCTTGGATAGATGGGGACCAGATTGACTTATAGGAGTTGGATTCGAGTCAATCGGAGGTCGGAGCATAAAGTTATGCGCGTCAGAAGTTCACCCCGGAGTGTTGAAATTGCTGATATACCATATCAGCAGGGGGCGCCGCGGCGAGGGAAGGCAGGCCGCGGTGCCAGAGGAGACAGAAGTGATGTTGAGACAGGGGAGGCCAGAGCCGCAGCGGTACTGTTGCGGCCGCGGCCCTAGCCTAGATTTTGGTGCTTTTGAGTTGTTTCCGCTGTGTTTATGAATATGGAGAGTTGTTTGAGATGTCAGGGTTGTGTAGGGTCAGGTTTTGAAGTTTTTGGTTAAGTTCGGAGGTGTCAGGAGGTAGGATGTTACATCCTACCTTCAGATTTACATAGAGTATGCCTACTTTATAGATTCGAAAGAGATAGGACTATTTAACCTGCGGACATATCAGCCCTCAATTGATAAATTATAATATATACACAAAAGCAAAATACAATTAATTAAAATGATGTTTTCCCTTCATTTGTTTAGGGACTAATGAATGATGTATGTATGACATCCAAAATTTATAAGGCCTTAAAAATCAATGGTTAAGTGGCTAAAATATAATGTTATGTGATTCAATTGATGAACTAACAGATCAGATCTTGATTTAGCCTGAAAAATCTTAAAATTAAATCCAATAGAGGCCAATCATGAATTGATAAAAAGCAAGGATTCAATATAATAGTAAAAAATTAGTATAACTTTTTTTAACATAAACTTTTTATATAAAAATTTGAAAATAAATTTAAATTATAATCGATATTCAATATTATGATTGAACTATGATTAAATTGAATATATATATATTCAACATTGTTCAAATTAAATCTAAGTAATCAAGATTCGACCGTTTTAGTCCAGTAAAGCTCAATACGTGGGATAAGACCGAGGCAGGAGTTTCTTCCCTCCTTCCTAATCTGCCATGCGAAAAAAGACCCAGCCACTGGGCCAAATGCACATTCGTGGATCTCATCTTTGTCTTTCTTTTTCTTATCAGATTACTATTAATCTAATTATGTTATCTAGTCAAATGCTAAACATTTTCCAACCAAGAGAACCAAAATAAAAGGATCAGTGAATAATAAAAGGACCAAGCAGTCATTAACATCTCACCTCCACAACAGGTCCAATTCTGAATGTCCCCATGACCTCCTCTTTCGACACCAACCTAAGAAGGGGAATAAGAGCAAAAGGAATCTGAATCGACTGAACCACATTGAGCCACTCGTTCAAAGTATCCAAGGACCCTTCAGAAGTGTTAACACACAACAGCCACAATCTTCGTAGGCATAATCGCGAGGCTTCTCGTAATCAAAGCCCTCAACCATTTCTTCAAACGCAGTTTCAGAAACCCTTCAGTGATGAACTGTCCAGCATACGTACCAGTGATCGTACTGCTCTGTCCTGCAGCAACAACCCTATACCCCACATATAAAGAATAGGGAAGAACCCTCCTCCGTACTGTTCTTGAAGGTACTGGCCGGCGTTGACGGGTCCGATGGCGTTGGCTCGTTCTGGGCCGTAGAAAACCCTAGCGAAAACGGTTATCACCGAGAGGTTGATGAAGAAGGTGACGAGAAGTGCGAATGAGGACTCGATTGTGTAGTAGTTTAGAGCCTCTTGGACTTGGCCTTTGTTTTGTGTGTCGATATTTCTGGATTGGACTAGAGCTGAATGAAGGAATACGTTGTGTGGGGTTATAACACAGCCTATAAGTTCCACAGCTTGACGAAGCGTTTTAAAGCTCACTTTTGGGACCAAAATACCTGGAAGAAGTACAAGTGTACAAGTGTCATACAGAGTGTGAACGTATATGGTGTGTGTAATGTATGAGCATATGTATGTTGCTTTCTTGTTTGGGGTTAGACGTATATATATGGATTATGGGTCACTTTCTGGGTTTGAGTTTTGCTGATCTTTTAAGGGATAGTAGAAAAATATGTTAGAGATAATTTGAAAAACTTAAATTCCACATTGGATGAGAATAAAACTTATAAAATATATATAAGAGGGAAAAGACAAAGCATGTTAAAATAATTATTAAAAGATAAAAATTAAGTAAATTTAAATATTATTTATTTAATATTTTTAGGGGTGATTCGTTAAATATAATTATGAGATATGTGAATGTCTTTGCTTTAGAAAAACTTAGGATCACATGTTTTTCGGAAGTCGGAATCCATATGTTCAGGGTCTCATTTGATAAAAATAGTGGTATATTTGTATATTCTTTTTTCTTGTTTAGGAAGTTAGGAACCTGAATGGTCAATGTATGGCTTGGTTTGACTTATGCAAATGTTTTTTTTTTGGGTCAGGGCTTATATAAATGTTTTGAACGTTCTTAATAAATCATAAGATAGCAAATTTGCACGTATATACCCATAAGAAATTGTCTAGCACTAGGCTTTGTATCGATGAACATCCAAGCAAAAGAAAGGGCCATAGTTCCAACGAAAATTGCAAAAACACCTTCCAGCTTCCTCACTCCATAATTCTCCAGAAACAGGAACACAAAACTGTTCAACAAAGCATGATTAAAAACAGAGAGCCCCCAATATATATATATTTTAAGTGTCAAATAATATATATCTAACTAACTCCTCATGGATTTTAGCTTCAAAAGAAGATTAACATTTCGGAAACCTTATTACATACGTACCTATCCAGGGCTGTGATTACCACTCCTGCCCAAATAGGCAAAATCCCATGACTCAGAATCTTGATGGCTATGGCACTACCAATTACCTCTTGAATATCTGCAGCTATCAATACCATTTCCGCCATCACATACAGCACCAACCTCGCCCACTTCGTGTACTCCTCACGGCACAGCTCCGCCAGGTTCCGCCCGTCGCCAACAGCTGTATCAGCAGCCCCATGATTGTCGTCCACATCAACAACCACAGCAACGAGTACCCTCCAATGGCTCCAGCCTGCAGATCACCCTCCAGATTCCCCGGGTCCAGAAACGCCACACTCATCAGCAACCCCGGCCCCGTGAAGAGCCACAGCTTCCGCCATGAGAATGGCGGCACCGCCGTGGTGCCGCGCCTGGAAGACTCCAAATCAAATATCTGAACTTTCACCTTATCAGCAAACACAACTTCGTCATCGTCGTTGTTGTTGTCCTCCACGTGGGAGGGCCATGGCAGCTCTGAGAAGCCCCAAGGCGGCAGCGATGACAACGGAATCGTCTCACATTGTTGTAGCAGTATGTTCTCTTCTGCTCCATCATCTTCTCGAGCTTCTACTTGTTTATCAAGCTTGAGTTTCTGAAAGTGAGCACTCATTGTACGTTACGATGCACCATGGATAATGATATTGCAGGTTTAGATTCTGGTTTTGAGACTAGATATTTTGGATACGGGGAAGAAGATGGAAGGAAATGAACCGAATGATATGGATATGTTAGGGGAAGAGAGAATCGAGGGGGATACGAGAATTTAGACCTCATGCTATTTTTGAACTGTTTAGGGCACAAAAGTATAGGGTTTGTACTATATTTATATATCGCAATTGCTATATTTTCGATTATGCTATAAATGAATTTGGTGAGATTTTAATGGTTGGAGCCATCACTTTTAGCTTTACAGTAAATGAAGCTAATGAATCTGAACAAATTAATAATATAAGGCACTGCTGATCTGTGAGGAGAAAAATAGATTCTTAAAAATTAATTGTGTTTTTTTTTTCTTGAAATTTAGGTAATTAACTAAGTGGATCACAGTGGCTAGCTATTCTGCTTATAGTGATACTAATAATGATATTTTTTTTTCATATATTAGAAGTATCTTTTGTTGGTTGTAGAACTAAATCTTCTTTGAGATATTAAAGGTAATAGATAGATCTCTCCCAATTAGGTCTGTTTCATATATTTTCTAATTATTTGTTTAAAGGACAAGAGCTCCTACCGATAGCACTAATCTAAGTTGATAGTAATATTGATTATTTGATTCAATGATTGAGAGGAAAACTTAATTCAATAGTTTATGATAAACATTACATATTTTAGTTATTAGGAGCTTCAACTGTGAGTTGCACTGAACACTTCACTATACATTTTATATTTTATATCGATAATAATGATTTCGTTAAACGAGTGATAGAAAACTTAATTCAACAATTTATGGTGCATGACATTACACATACTAGTTTTCTGATCAAGCCGTTTTCTCATCCATTGGATCGGATCAACTAACAATTAAAATTTCAGATAAGAGTGAACATGATTTCAAACAAATCCAAATCCTCAATTGGGATGGTGATAGTATATTCTTAGAGATTAAACATGCAAAAACTAAGAGACCCACCATGATAATCTTCAAATTGCATGCAGCAGAAGTTTGGTAGAGACTTCGAGAGTTACGATTCTATAAATAGCTTGGTCAATTATTAGCTTGTTAGTTGTTAATATATTCTTGGAAAGGTCGAGGGTTAGCATAGTATAAAAAAAAAAAAGATTTGGTTAATTTACCGGTACAGCCAAAGTTGGTGTTTTCTTCCATCCGTGCTAAAAATTTTTTGCTAAAAAATTCAAATCTAACAATCTTTCATAGTAATTTTAAAATTTTTCTTCCTGTTAGCAAGGCTGACTTCCCAAGAAGGGGGTGAATTGGGAAGATTGAAATTTTTCTGCACAAAGTGAAATGGGTGAAGATAGCACAGTATAATGTAAACAACGTATAAAACAGAGCAAGCTAAAAAGTAAAGGTAAGGAGAAAAAGACTCAGTGACTTATCCTGGTTCGGTCTATCCACTTGACCTACGTCCAGTCCCCAAGACAACTCTTGAGATTTATCCACTATACAGCAAGAATTCAACGGGCTTCTTGCTAATGCCACAGTACACGAGTATGCTCTGTTTCTTGAGCTCTCTCAAACACTCTAAGCACTTTCACAATGTGCTTCCGAATCCCCTTGTGATTTCTCCTCACAAGTAAATCTATCTTTCAGATGAAGAGTAGATTGTTTACAAAGATATAACTCTCTTGAATAGAGTAGATATGAAGGTTAAAGTACATATATTGAAGCTAGAGGGTAAAAGCTCTTTAGAAGAAGTTTTGACAGAAATTCGGTATATACAAGTTAGATTCGTTACCCACAACTTCAAATGATGTTATATTTATAGATTTAGGTCTCAAATGTCCGTTAGAGACAAAATCTATCCGTTGGGAAAGTTATCCAACGGTTACTCTGAAAAACTATCCGTTTACCAACCGCATTTAATGTTTCTGACATACTGAAATTCAAATTTTGGTTGGCCAACAGATGAATTTCGAAGGAACCAAAGGTTAAAGCTTTCAACGTTACAGCACGAAGTTCGTCTGTTCATGAAGTGAAATTCGAATTTTGAAACTTACAAAACATTTTCACAATGTGACATACAAATTTTCAAGAAGAAAGTTTTTCGGTTAAGTATGAACAGTGTTTTCAATTTTCTACAGTGCCTTCGAAATTCAAATTTTGGAAGCCCAAAATTCGTCTGTTCCCAGTACGTGAAAAGGAGGCACAGTAGTTCACTTTCTTCGAAATTCAAATTTTGAAGAGTGAAATTCGTCTGTTAGAGAGACTCTTTTCAGACTAACTTCATCATTCGAATGTTGTAAGTTCTTATCATTCGTTTGTCAATGTTTCACTTCAACAGACTCAAGAACTTAGCTTCTAAAATTCGAACTTCAATGTTCAAAGTTCGTCTTTCAGAGAGCAGTTTTGAAACTTAAATCATTCTTGATCTCAGATGAAGTTTGACATGGTTTCAGACGAATTTCTTTTATTTTCTCAAGTTTTGTTTTGTCTGAAATTCGAATTTTGAAGACTCAAAGTTCATCTGTTTCAAAGAAGCTCCTTTCAGACTTATATGAAAATTCGAATGTTGGAAAGTCAAAGTTCGTCTGTTAGAGAGCAGTTTTGAAACTTAAATCATTCTTGATCTCAGATGAACTTTGACATGGTTTCAGACGAATTTCTTTTATTTTCTCAAGTTTTGTTTTGTCTGAAATTCGAATTTTGAAAATACGAAGTTCGTCTGTCACTAAGAGGCTTCTTTCAGACTTGGATGAAAATTCGAATTTTGAACAACCAAAATTCGTCTGACAGAGAGCCATCTCTTCAGACTTATTCAGTTTTAGCTCAAAATTCGAATTTCCTGAAGCAAAGTTCGAATTTCCAACTTGGCAGTTAAGTTTAAACTTTCAAACTTCGTCTGTTTGTGGGTGTTTTTCAAATAAGTCAAGATTTAACACGAAATCAAGGTTTGAAAACATCTTTTTCTCAAATCAAAATCTTTTACCCATTCACAACTAAAACTAAAGATCCTACAAAAGATCTAACAATAAATACTCAGAAAATCTTCACTTGAAGCACTTTGATCTCCTTTGATGTCTTCAATCCAAGCTCTTGGATGTTAGTTTGAAATCATCAAAACTCTTGATTCAACATTCTCCCCCTTTTTGATGATGACAAAATAACTCACAAACTGGATTAGTACTTGGGTTTGCTTTCATAAGCTCCCCCTCAACATATGTATTACAGTTCATAAGATATCATTTTCAACAGATTAAGTGAAGAGATTCAAAGCCCAAAACATTGCAACCAAGAACATAATACATTTAATCAAATTGTTGCAATACATAAAGATCAGTTCTCAAAACATCAAACAAATACAATCAAACAAGATACAACAAGAAGATTCAGCCTAAGATCTAAAATCAATCACTTCTTCTTTGGCTTAGACTTCTTGCTGTATGTCTTTCCTTTTCCAGATGGCTCAGCAGATTTTCCAGCTTGCTTGGTCCCAGTTTGCTTTATCTTCTCCCCCTTTTTGGCATCATCAGAAAGCCCAACAAAGTCCATTGGAGGAGGAATCTGAGTGAGAGGAACAACACGAAGAGGGACAGGAGCAAAAGGAATCTCTGGCTGAACTGGTGCAGGAGGCTCAGGGCTAGGTTCTTCATCACCATCATCATCAGAGACCTCAAGCAGCTCTTGCATTTCCTGCCTAGAAAGAGCTAGTCTAGCTTTCTGTTCCTCTGATAGCCCATAAGCAGCAAGAGAATGAGAGGCTGGTTCAGCAGGAGAAAACATTTCTTCCAGCCTTCTCCTTTGAGCTTGCAGCAGGGCATTGTAAGCAATGGCAAGATAGTCAACAACAGGTACAATGCTCCTTTCCTCATTGCTTGCTTCTCCTGGCATAGAAGAGGTTGAAATGGCGGCAACCAGTCTTTCAACTTGCTTTGATTCTTGAATGGACAGAATTGAATCAGGAGCATCTTCTTGCATAGGCTCAAGAGGGCTTGTCTGTTGAAGTCCTTCTTCTTCCAATCTATAGTCCAGGGGTGGACCAGGACTTGGTGTCCTCATTGCACCAGCACCATCTGTATCATCATCATGGTCAGAGGAGGCAATCTCGAAGGGGCTTAGAGGCTCAGGAGTTGGAGACAGAGTAGGCTCAGGGATACCAGGCTGAGGTGGAGCTGAAGTGGTAGGAATTGCATTTCTTATTTCTTCATAAGCATCAGCCACCACCTTCATATTTATAGCCAACTGATGGATCTGATCTTGTAGATGAGCAAATTTGGCATTTTGCTTATCCCTAATGCTGAGAATGAGTGTTGACAAACTGTCAAACAACTTAGTGATCTTGGTTGGCTTGGCCTGTGAGGAGGGAGTGGAAGGAGGGTGAGTAGGCCTGGAGGGAGATGGAATTGGCTGAGAAGGCTGAGGTACAGATCTGCCAGGGGCCTCAGAAGTGCCTTCTTATTGGAGGGAAGCATCAGCAGCAAAGAACAAATCTTCAGATTTCCCTGCTCCCTTTCCAACCCATCTTCCTTCATCTATTTCAATACCATCCTTTGCAGTTCTTCTTCTTTGAATGCCTCTGTGAGTTTCCCTTTCCCCTTTTCAATGTGTTGAATCCTAGCATACTGCAGGATTCTTGAAATAATTGCTGCATAGGGGAGTGTGGAATCCTTCCTCTGATCCCTAGCCTTTATCATTTGCTGGAGGATGATATGACCTAAATTAATCAACTTCCCACGTATGATAGCAGTCATCACATGAGCCTCTGCCATTGTTATCAAATTGAAGCTGCCACCCTTGTTGAATATGATCCTGGACACTATGTAGTGCAGGATTCTTACTTGTACACTTAGGTCCGTGGGCTTCAACAGATTTATCGTTGGCCTGTTCTCCCTTCTTCTGTATAGGGTGTCCAAGATGGTGCTCTCCTTGTAGTTCAGAAAGGAGCCACCTTCTTTATCAGCTGTGCTTGCCTCATCCATATATCCAGAGGCTGTGATGTCAACTTTCAGCCCATCTTACCCTGGGATTTCCAGCACCTCATTGAAGGTTTCATCAGCAAGCCAAATGGTCCTTGATCTCAAGTTGACCTCCCATTTCATTTTCTTGCTGTTGTATTGAAGAGAGGCATACCACGTTTTCACTGCCTCATCATCATATTTTTCAGCAATTTCCAACAGATTTCTATATCTTATCAACCATATTGCAGCATCAAAGTTGTTGGATATCAGAAATTGTTCCACATTTACACAGTGAGGCTTGATTACCTTTTTGTTGGAAAATTTGGTAGAGTACTCTTCTTGAATCTCAGGAGTGCTCCACAGTGGCAGTGTAGTCATTTCATACTCTCCAGATTTAGTACTGGAAGAGGCAGAAGAAGCAACATCAGGGACAGAAGGAACTGGAACCGAAGGTTCTGTAGTTTTCGGTGAGGAGGGTCCTGCTTTCTGTGAATCTGCCTTGGATGATGATTTTTGGCGTTTGGAAGGAGTTGCCTTACTGGATTCGGCCTTTCTCTTGGATTTCTCTCCTTCCTTTGAGGCATATTGTGACTTAACATTCCTCTTTGGTCGGGCCTCAGCTTTTCCTGCTCCAGGATTTTTAACTCTCGCCATTTCTTGGATGAATGATGCTGAATGTGGCTTAGAATTGGTTTATAGGATGCGAAAGGAAGTTTAAACGGTGTAGAATGACGGTTTTTGGACAGAAGTTAAGAGGATTGAGAGAGGATCAGAACAGACTCAGAAGAGTTACAAATAGGGTTACGTTTGTTCATTGGAAAACCATCGGATTTAACGTATGTAACCGTCTGACAGACGAATTTTGAGGGGTCAAAATTCGAACTTCGGGCAGTTACAAGTTGAACCGTTCAGCAAAGCTTACTGACAGATGAATTTTCATCCTGAAAGTTCGTCTGACAGTGGCTTGGAACAAGTAATACAAACACAACAGACAAATTTTATTCCAACAAAGTTTGAATGTTGATGAGCAAACAGCAGGTAATAAACAAAACAACAATCAACAGACGAATTAAGCATGCAGAACTTCATCTTTCAAGCATTCAACATGAAGAACATGATTCAACAGACGAATTTTGAACTTAAAATTCGCATTTTTTAACTTTTGTAAAGGTTGTCCAACATTCGTATTTTAAAAGTGATAATTCGTACAACATTGATGGACAAACATAACTTTGAAATTTTTGCTTTTGAAAATTCGAACTTCAAAGGTCCAACAGACGAATTTCGAGGCATCATTGAGACTGTTCTAAGGCTAGTAGGCTGAAGTTCGTCTGTTGGTCAACTAAAATTCGAATGTTGACCATGTTGACTAGTTCAAAAACACAGTTTATGAGGCAAAATACGTCTAAAACACATTAAGATACGAATTTCATCTTATAAAAACTTACAGAATGGATCCAGAACTCAGAATTTTCATCATTTACTTCACTTTCTGGTTGTTACATTCTGATGTGCTCCAATCTTCAAGTTTATTGCCATTGAATCTTGTGAGGAGCACCTGCAGCTTAAATTAAACATACTCCGATGCTAAAGTTAGAATTAATCTTAAAGTTGAAACCTTTGAAAACAAGATTGTAAGAGAATAACTTACAGTTCACTGGGATTTACCATACCCAGTTCTCTTCTTATTTTGCAATGCCTATCTTCTGATAGAGGCTTTGTGAGTATATCAGCAACTTGATTCTCTGTTGGGATGTACTCCAGTTTAACTTCTCCTTTCAGAACGTGATCCCTTATGAAGTGGTGCCTAACTTCAATGTGTTTGGTCCTTGAATGCATGACAGGATTCTTGGTGATATTTATGGCACTTTAGTTGTCACACATGATTGGTATCTCTTTCATTTTAACCTCAAGATCTTCAAGCTGCTGCTTCATCCAGATGACTTGGGCACAACAGCTTCCAGCTGCAACATACTCAGCTTCTGCAGTGGATAGGGCCACACTGTTTTGCTTTTTGCTGAACCATGAAACCAGGGATCCTCCAAGAAACTGACAAGTTCCACTTGTGCTTTTTCTGTTAGTTTTGGATCCTGCAAAATCAGCATCAGTGTATCTTTTGAGATCTTCTCCATTGCCCTTTGGATACCAGAGACCCATCTGTGATGTTCCAATGAGATATCTAAAAATTCTCTTCACAGCTGTTGCATGGGTTTCCTTGGGACATGATTGGAACCTGGCACACATACAGACACTGAACATAATGTCAGGTCTGTTGGTAGTTAAGTACAGTAGGGATCCAATCATTCTCCTGTACTGAGTAATGTCAAACATTTTTCATCCATGTCTAGTTTGGTTGCAGTAGCCATAGGTGTTCCCATTGGCTTAGCATTCTCCATTCCAAACTTCTTTAACAGCTCCTTTAGATACTTGGATTGATTGAAAAAGATACCATCATCAAGCTGTCTGATTTGTAGTCCAAGGAAGAAGTTAAGTTCACCCATCATGGACATCTCGAATTCTCCCTGTATTAACTTAGAAAATTTCTTGCAAAGAGTTTCATTAGTAGCACCGAAAATAATATCATCAACATAGATTTGAACAATTAGTAAATCTTTATTTTCTTTCTTAGTGAATAAAGTTGTGTCAACTTTTCCTCTATTGAACCTCTTTTCAATTAGAAAATTGCTCAGTCTCTCATACCATGCTCTAGAGGCTTGTTTTAAATCATAAAGAGCTTTCTTCAGTTTATAAACATGGTTTGGTTTTGTAAAATCCTCAAAACCTGGAGGTTGATCTACATAAACTTCTTCCATGATAAATCCATTCAGAAAGGCACTCTTTACATCCATTTGATACAACAAAATATTTTTCATGCATGCATATGCTAGCAGTATTCTTATAGCTTCTAATCTAGCTACTGGTGCAAAGCTTTCTTCAAAATCAATACCTTCTTCATGATTATACCCTTTAGCAACCAATCTAGCCTTGTTTCTTATTATTGTTCCAGATTCATCAAGTTTATTTCTAAAAACCCATTTGGTACCAATAACAGGATAATTTTTGGGCCTAGGCACTAAATCCCAAACTTGATTTCTTTCAAACTGATTTAGTTCGTCTTGCATAGCTAAAATCCAGTAGTCATCAGTTAAGGCTTTTTCAGTACACTTAGGTTCAATTTGAGAAATGAAAGCGCAATTAAGCATTTGATCCCTTAACTGTTTTCTGGTTTTGACTCTCTCTTGAACATTTCCTATTACTTGATCAACAGGATGATTCCTTTGATATCTCCAAGCTCTAGGGAGTTCTTGAGATGTTTCTTCATTAATTTCTTCATCAAACTCTTGCTCCTGGATATCTTCCTCTGTGTTAACAGATTCAGATATCTTTGGAGGTTCAGTTTTACTTTTATCAGAAATGCCTAGTTTTTCAAAGTTAAAAGCAAGATCATCCTCATTGGTAACATGTTTTGAAACAGTTTCATTTTCAATGAAAACCACATGCACAGATTCTTCTACCACATTTGATCTTTTATTATAAATTCTATATGCCTTACTCCTACTAGAATAGCCCAAATATATACCTTCATCGGATTTGGCATCAAACTTACCCAGATTTTCTTTCCCATTATTGTGAATGAAGCATTTGCATCCGAACACATGGAGATGGGACAGATTTGACTTTCTTCCCTTGTAAAGCTCGTCTGGAGTCTTCCTAAGGATTGGTCTGATGTAGGCTCTATTTATGATGTAGCTTGCTGTATTTACTGCATCAGCCCAAAACACTTGAGAGAGTTCCTTCTCATTCAGCATAACTCTGGCCATTTCTCCAATAGTTCTGTTCTTCCTTTCTACTACCCCATTCTGTTGAGGGGTCCTTGGAGCTGAGAAGTTGTGGTCAATCCCATGCTCATTGCAGTACTCCAGGAAGTATGCATTTTCAAACTCTCCTCCATGGTCTGACCTGATTGACACAATAGAAATACCTTTCTCATTTTGCACTTTCTTAGCTAAGGTTACAAATGCATCAAATGTATCACTTTTAGAGGAAAGAAATAATGTCCAAGTAAATCTAGAATAGTCATCTACAATTACAAGTACATACAGATTACCACCTAGACTCTTTACCCTAGAAGGTCCAATTAAGTCCATATGCAGCAATTCAAGTGATCTTGTTGTGGTAACTACATTTTTAGGTTTAAAAGATGATTTATTTTGTTTCCCTCTTATGCATGCATCACATTCTTTGTCCTTTTCAAAAGATATTTTTGGTAGGCTAGTTACTAGCTCATTCTTGATCAGTTTAGGCAATTGATTCATGTTAACATGAGCTAATCTCCTATACCATAACCAACTATCATTATCCTGACTAATTAAACATACAGAATCCAAGGGAGGAAGTTCATCAAGGTCAATAGTATAACAGTTACCATCCCTCTGAGCTTTGAGGATTACTTTGTGATCACTTTTTCTGATGACCAGGCAAAACTTTGAGTCAAACAGCACCCAGTTTCCTTTGTCACAGGTCTGACTTACGTTTAGCAAATTGTGGTTGAGGCCAATTACAAACAGCACCTCTTCAATGGATGTTTCTGGATTTTTCCCCACAATGCCAATGCCAATGATTTTGCCATATTGATCACCTCCAAAGGTCACCTTTCCTCCTTTCTTGTCTCTAAGGGTGATGAACTTCTCCTTATCTCCAGTCATGTGGCTTGAGCAGGCACTGTCCATATACCATTTGTTGTTCTTTTTAGCTTTGAGATAGACCTGCAAAACTATGTTTATGTTTTCTTTTTAGGTACCCAAATTTTGCTTGGGTCCTTTTTGGTCAGTAGATTTTTCCCTAGATGCAGATGCAACTTTGGGAACCCATTCAACTTTCCTGCTAAGTCCATTTTTCTTCAATGCACAAGAACTGGAAATATGTCCCTTTTTGTTACAGAAATGACAGGTAATGAAGGGACTGCTAGATTGAGTGGTAGGAAGAAAACAATGTAGATAATACTTTTGTCTTGCATGCTTTGGTTGATTATATGTTTCAATGCAAGATGACATATGATCTTTCTTTCTGTTACTCTCAGCATGCACAAGAATGTCTCATGTATGCATTTTGGTTTTTCATCCTAATCTTTTCCTTGACAGCACATGGATCATAGCCAAGACCAGCTTTTCCTTGTGATATTCTTTGGCTCCCCATCAAGGCAAACAACATATCTTTATCTCTAGTGAGCCTAGACATGCTTTTAACTAAATAATCATTAGTTTGCTTAAGTTTAGTGCATGAAGTGCAGCAAACAGATTCAGTAGTAGGTAAAGAGGCAATTTCAGAAACTATGCCTTGAGATTCCAGCTTATTTATCTTTTTCTTTGCCAATTTCAGTTCTTTAGCAACTTTAATGAATTCATCATGAAGCTCATGAAATGCATCAAGTAACTCAGAATAGGAAGGTTCAGATTCATATACCTCTTCTTCCTGATCACCGCTGCATGAGGGTGTGGCTTCTTCAGAAGCAAGTGTCATCAGACAAATGTTGGCAATCTCATCCTCATCTTCTTCTTCCTCATCTGAGCTGTTGCCCCATATAGATGAAATGTAGGCTCTTTTCTTCTTCCCTTTGTCAGCAACTTTCTTTTCTTTTTCTTACTTCTTGAGGAATTGGGGGCAGTCCCACTTTATATGTCCCTGCTTCTTGCACTCATAGCAAGTCACAGGTTCTTTTGTTTCTTTCTTGCTTTCTCCAGCAGCTTCCTTCTTGAAGAATTTCCTGTTCTTCTTCTTGTTGTAGAATCTTCCGAATTTTCTGACCATCATAGCCAGAGTTTCTTCATCCAGCTCATCTCCTTCATCAGATTCTTCTTCCTTTTCATCAGTAGCTTTGAGGGCAAGGCCTTTCTTCTTTCTGTCCAGCCCAGCTTCCTTGAGAGCTTTGATTTTTCCTTCATACTCCTCAACGCTGCCAAAGAGAGCTGTGACAGAGGCAATTGATTCTCCTCTGGCTTCCTCTATTGCTGTCACCTTGGGCTGTTATTCCAGAGGGAGAGCTCTGAGTATCTTTCTTACTTTCTCAGATTAATTGTATTCCTTTCCCAGGCTCTTCAGCTGATTCACAATGAGAGTAAACCTCTTTTGTAGCTCCTTTACAGTTTCTCCTTCAGCCATTCTGAAGCTTTCATACTCTCCAATGCATGTGTTCAGTCTGTTTTCCCTGACCCCAGTTGTTCCTTCATGTGCAATCTGCAGAGTATCCCACATTCCTTTTGCAGTGGAGCATTGTGAGACTCTGTAGAATTTGTCCTGGTTCAGGGCACTGACTAAACAATGCTTTGCTTTGAAATTCAGTAGGACTCTCCTTCTATCTTCATCATTCCACTCTGCTTCCTGCTTCTCTTTGTGTCTTCCATCTTCAGTTAGAGCCATTGGGACGAAATCTCCTTTTTCAATGACTGACCAGATGTCAAGATCAATTGATTGTAAGTAGATTTGCATCCTCATCTTCCAGTACCCATAATGCTCTCCACTGAAGCCTGGTGGTCTGTTAGTGTTATTCCCTTCAGGAAGTATACTCTCTCTAAAGCCAGCCATCTTTGTTCCCGGACTGTAAAATCCTTTGAATGGGAATCCGGGCTCTGATACCACTTGTTAGCAAGGCTGACTTCCCAAGAGGGGGGTGAATTGGGAAGATTGAAATTTTTCTGCACAAAGTGAAATGGGTGAAGATAGCACAGTATAATGTAAACAATGTATAAAACAGAGCAAGCTAAAAAGTAAAGGTAAGGAGAAAAAGACTCAGTGATTTATCCTAGTTCGGTCTATCCACTTGATCTACGTCCAGTCCCCAAGACAACTCTTGAGATTTATCCACTATACAGCAAGAATTCAACGGGCTTCTTGCTAATGCCACAGTACATGAGTATGCTCTGTTTCTTGAGCTCTCTCAAACACTCTAAGCACTTTCACAGTGTGCTTCCCAATCCCCTTGTGATTTCTCCTCACAAGTAAATCTATCTTTCAGATGAAGAGTAGATTGTTTACAAAGATATAACTCTCTTGAATAGAGTAGATATGAAGGTTAAAGTACAGATATTGAAGCTAGAAGGTAAAAGCTCTTTAGAAGAAGTTTTGACAGAAATTCGGTATATACAAGTTAGATTTGTTACCCACAACTTCAAATGATGTTATATTTATAGATTTAGGTCTCAAATGTCCGTTAGAGACAAAATCTATCCGTTGGGAAAGTTATCCAACGGTTACTCTGAAAAACTATCCGTTTACCAACCGCATTTAATGTTTCTGACATACTGAAATTCGAATTTTGGTTGGCCAACAGATGAATTTTGAAGGAACCGAAGGTTAAAGCTTTCAACGTTACAGCACGAAGTTCGTCTGTTCATGAAGTGAAATTCAAATTTTGAAACTTACAAAACATTTTCACAATGTGACATACGAATTTTCAAGAAGAAAGTTTTTCGGTTAAGTGTGAACAGTGTTTTCAATTTTCTACAGTGCCTTCGAAATTCAAATTTTGGAAGCCCAAAATTCGTCTGTTCCCAGTACGTGAAAAGGAGGCACAGTAGTTCACTTTCTTCGAAATTCGAATTTTGAAGAGTGAAATTCATCTGTCAGAGAGACTCTTTTCAGACTAACTTCATCATTCGAATGTTGTAAGTTCTTATCATTCGTATGTCAATGTTTCACTTCAACAAACTCAAGAACTTAGCTTCTAAAATTCGAACTTCAATGTTCAAAGTTCGTCTGTCAGAGAGCAGTTTTGAAACTTAAATCATTCTTGATCTGAGATGAACTTTGACATGGTTTCAGACGAATTTCTTTTATTTTCTCAAGTTTTGTTTTGTCTGAAATTCGAATTTTGAAGACTCAAAGTTCGTCTGTTTCAAAGAAGCTCCTTTCAGACTTATATGAAAATTCGAATGTTGGAAAGTCAAAGTTCGTCTGTTAGAGAGCAGTTTTGAAACTTAAATCATTCTTGATCTCAGATGAACTTTGACATGGTTTCAGACGAATTTCTTTTATTTTCTCAAGTTTTGTTTTGTCTGAAATTCGAATTTTGAAAATACGAAGTTCGTCTGTCACTAAGAGGCTTCTTTCAGACTTGGATGAAAATTCGAATTTTAAACAACCAAAATTCGTCTGACAGAGAGTCATCTCTTCAGACTTATTCAGTTTTAGCTCGAAATTCGAATTTCCTGAAGCAAAGTTTGAATTTCCAACTTGACAGTTAAGTTTAAACTTTCAAACTTCATCTGTTTGTGGGTGTTTTTCAAATAAGTCAAGATTTAACATGAAATCAAGGTTTGAAAACATCTTTTTCTCAAATCAAAATCTTTTACCCATTCACAACTAAAACTAAAGATCCTACAAAAGATCTAACAACAAATACTCAGAAAATCTTCACTTGAAGCACTTTGATCTCCTTTGATATCTTCAATCCAAGCTCTTGGATGTTGGTTTGGAATCATCAAAACTCTTAATTCAACACTTCCCGTATAATATTCTAACTCTCTTGTTCACCAAAAAAAAAAAAATTCTAACTTTCTCTAACTTGAAGTCGTCAGCTGGGAATTTAAGTTAATATTATCGTTCTTCTTCATGTTATGTTAAACCTAATTATAAATTAATTACATTTTCATTTTATTTTTATTTTTATTCCACTTTCTGTTTCTTTAGAAACTTTTCTAATTTATCAAAAGTCCAATTAATAATAAGGTACTGGAATATGTAGTTTTTTTTTTGGAACAAATGGGAATATGTAGTTTAAACAAAAGGATTTGGTTCACTTTTTTCCCCACTGGATTTTTAATAGTGAATTTCTCTTGTTTTTCAAGGTATAATATGCTTGATATTATGAAATGTGATAAAGGTATACTTGAAGAGGGTGATAATGAAAGTTCACATGAGAGTGAGTAAGAGATGGGGAATAGTGACGAAGAAGGCAATGATGATGATAATTTTCATAAATAAGTTGATGTTGGTGTAAATAATGTGATTGGAGAAGTTATTGGTAGTTGCTCCACTTTGAAGGAATATCAACCGAGCTGTTCAAAGTTAATGCCTTTAATTGATGTGCTTGAGGAAGATGACAGTGGTTTGCAATCCAATCCTGAAGTTGAGGAGTTGCATGAAGATTGTGGATCTAGTGATGATGATGGTGAGACCCCAACTAGGTACGACAAATACAATTCTTCTGAGATGCACAAAGACTTCCAATTTAAGTTGGGTATAGAGTTCACTTCAATTGCTCAATTTAAGGAGGAGTGGAAAGAATATGCTCTATTTCATGGATATGATATTTGGTTCATGAAGAATGATAAGGTGAGATGTCGAGTTGCATGTAAAGGGGAATGTAAGTGGTTGATGTATGTGAGTAAAGTTGGGGGTGTATTAACATATTGTTTGAAGACTTTCCAACTGAAGCACACCTGTGAGGTGAACTTTAATGGGAAGATGGCTTCTTCAAAATGGATATTGGATAAGATAACAGCTATATTGAGGTCAAAC
Organism: Adenanthera pavonina; assembly: GCA_026686845.1. Classification (NCBI taxonomy): domain Eukaryota; kingdom Viridiplantae; phylum Streptophyta; class Magnoliopsida; order Fabales; family Fabaceae; genus Adenanthera; species Adenanthera pavonina. The sequence continues at coordinate 31,639,920 of JAIVEN010000010.1, forward strand.
AAGAATATTAAGTTGGCTGATGTAATTGCATCAGTGAGGGAACACTATATGGTGGATGTAAGTGTTTAGAAGGCTTTTGATTGGATTCATACTTAACTCAAATTGACATAATGCTATATGTTGAAAGCATGACAACTTCCAATTATAAATATGTTTGATTGGATTTGCACTTATCTCATTACAAGATTTGTAGAAAATTGAGTGAAGGCAAAGAAGTATCATGATAAGGGAAGGGTATGCCCACAACCATGGAGAATGTTGGTAAAAGAAGTTTAAGAAGCATGCAAATGGGTGGCTAAATGGGTTGGTGGTAATCGATTTGAAGTGGCACACAACACTTATAAGTTCAAAGTTGATCTCGATGAAAGAGTTTGCTCTTGCTAATGGTGGCAACTAATTGGCATTCCATGCAGGTGTTTTATAAAATATATGTACTTTATTACTAGCTTGTATGTAATTAGTTCTATAACTAAATTTTATGACTTCTTATGTTACAGGCATGCAGTAAGTTGCATTTTTGCCAAGCGAGAGGATCCATATAATTATGTGCACTATAATTTAACTTTGGAAGCATTTCTCATTTGTTATACCCTTGTGATTGAGCCTATTTAAAATATCCATTTAAATTGGTGTCAAGCCAAAAAAAAAATTGGTGTCAAAGCTGCTTTACCCTATTTAAAGTATCCATCTAAATTGGCCTTAAAACTATATGTACAATCATTCCAATATAAAATTAACCACATCAACTTCAAAATATCCATTTAATATTGCACCCAGTGTAACACCTTATAACTGATTCCCAAAACACAGCACAAAGAAATTGAAACAGCTTCACAATGATAGAAATAGAGGGTGGCACCATCGCTGCTACAATGCCACTGTGGCTCAAGAGCACACTGGACAAAAACCAAAAGAAAATAGAATTATGTGGTGCCGTGGCCTTACCCCCGGCGCTGGGGCACCCATGATAGATATCACATCAAGAAAATGCTGATTTTTTTAGCGAACTTCTGACATGCACAACGTTGTGTTCTAACCTTTAATTGACTTGATTCTAGCTCATACAGGTCACTCAATTCCTAATTTAACTACAGACACCAACCTTACCTCAAATAATCTGTGTAGAGATTTTAGACAATCGATACTATTTTGACCACTTTTTGACCAAAACTATAAACCTAAACACCCCATTGCCACCAATGACCAATTGACAGCTAGAAACCATACGCACAGGTCACATATGACATAACCAACTTGTCCTAGGAAGTGTCTCCTTGAAGAAACCAATCCTCCGAGTTTTGACTGCCTTGAACCCCAAATCCACACAATGGGTTATATGCCATAAAACACATACATGAGACCTAAGACCGCATTGGGCTCACCAACAAGACATACCAAGTGTATTAAGGATGTTCATGCATACCAACATAGATTGACCCATACTACGGTTCCGAATGATATCACAACTCATAATGATAACATATATTGACATTTAGCCATTCTATTAGTATTCATCATTATTCTTCCAATCACACATTATCTCATACAACATAATACTCCTAGGATACAAGCTACGGGAAAACACACAGTACTACACTATTTGGCACAATCTATTACATAAACTAAATAACATTTAGTTACTAGTTACACTTGGATATTCCAATGTGAAGGAGAGCCAAGACTCATTAGTTCTCTCTGGGCTAGTGTTAGAATCTTATCCTGAAATATTAACCACAAAGGGTGTAAGACAGAGTCTCAGTAACCAGGAATCACACACATTGCACAACAGACAATATATACATACAATAAGATATTCTTAATGAATGCATATGATACAATGCAATGCAAATGTCATAGTATATATGTTCTCCTTTGTACATGGTTAGAACCATAGGCGAGTATCGTCACATGATATACCCGATAGGTGATTCCCTTCCAACAACTGGTAAAGATTGATTCTGGGACATTATCAAGCTTATTGTACACTAGTATGACCTGGCCAAAGACCACTTTAATGATTGGACCGTGGTTCTCCTTCCCTTGAAACACCTGAATTAGTGATGATTTAAGGAACGTACATCCTTAAATCTACTGCTGCCTAGCTCTCCTAGCCATCGGAGAGGATTTAGTGGCAGAGATGTATAATCATCAACCTCACTACTTGGCCACTGGTAGTTTAGTATACCACATGGTATCTCATATCTTATATTATCATCATCACCCACTCAACCATGTCTCAGTATGCACAATGCAATGATGATGCTTAATTTCATGCTAACATGTATACACCAATATGCAATCATCATCATCATAATCATCATCAATGTCATGTTAGCATACTATCATTTGGGGATGCTAAAGAATCATACATATAACAATATATTTATCATACAAGTATCAAAGATCAAGATTCACATACCTCTGCTAGCTGTGCACATACCACAATATGGAAAAAGGACCACACTCATGTATAAACAATATCATGGTATGAAAAAGAACACACACATGCATACATGAACGGATACACACATATACAATGAACACTCAGTTATCTTAAATTGCCAACACACTACACTTAGGGCGATTTGGCAACCCTTTGAAGCACCAATCACAAACCAAATACTTCCAATTAGCCAAATAATTGCTACAACACCATAATTTCCTCAATTAACATAATACTCATACAAGGAAAAACTCACAATTCAACCACCTTAACTTAACCCATTGTTTCAATAGCATAATCACACATTAATGATCCCCAATTATCCATTCAAATCATAAACCAACACATACAATTCAGATTTCAAGCTAAACCTTAGAATTCCAAGTTAGGGTTTGGGGTAAATCATGCATAATCCCTCATAAACTCATACATAAACCTTAAGGACACCAAACAACACTTCAACAACATCAATACAAGCATTTTAATTAGTAGCATCATCCATAAACACAAAACCTAGCATACACCCATAGATTCCATGGTAAAAATGGATAGAAAAGAGAGGAGAGGAGCCAAGACCCAGTTACCGAGTAGGACTATAACTTCTCAAGTCCATAAAACACTCTTCTGGGTCAAATCTTGGAAGCCCTATTAGAGCTCCCTTCTTTCTTCTCCATTTTCTTCTTCCTTGTCCTACTTGTTCACATTTGATTTAAATAAGTTTTGCGTTTGGTGTTGTGATGGATGATAAGCTCGTTGTGGTGCAAGACCTTACTGCCCTCTGTTTCACTCATCGCGGTGTCCCTGTTTCTTGCCGTGGTGTAGTGGCTTATGTCTCCATTTTTCTCAACTTCTCTTACTTAATCCTTTCTTTCGACCTGGTTCCTCCTGCTCTGCACAATACAAAGGCCTTGCTTTTCATTAACCTGTGACTAAGTCTAGGGCGATATGTTGTTATTACATTCTCCCCACCTTAAAAGAAATTTGTCCTTGAAATTTGAGAACACTAACCTCAACTGTGAATGGACATATTCCTTCCACCTTAATTCTTCCATTTCTTAGTAGCTTTTCTCAACCATAAAGAAATTTGATAAGATGCTATCTCTTACTTCACTTTAACATCCATATATCCATGCGACTTATATTGAATAATTGGCCATAATGTCAAAACTTCGTTATATTCCTAAGCATAAGATGGTCGGATAAATATCTTGATGTGAATTCCTTTGCTCCACAATAGACTTTTCACACAAATATTTAGGCAAAACTTCTAGGGCAGACAATCTTTTTTCCTCAACTTTCGACTTTCTCCCTTATTGTCCAGATAATTACTTGTCCACACAAATGACTAATCACTTTTAATAATTTCTTTTAAGATTCAGATCGCACCAACTGCCACATTTACATTGATGAGGCTTCATTAATCAAACACCACCGATTTCCATAACTTGTCTTAATCACTACATGACATCTAAAATTCACTCTTTATTGCTATATTAAGAGGAAAACCTCATTTTCTGATAACCTGTTTCTTGCTGTGACGTGGTAGCTTATGTCCCCATTTTTCTCAACTTCTCTCTTATTTCATCTTTTCTTTGGTCTTGGTTCCTCTTGCTCTACACAATACAAAGGCCATGCTTCTCATTAGCCTGTGAATAAGTCCAGGGCTACATGTTGAGGGTTGTTTCACCCAGTATTTGGCCATAAGTGGGCAATAATACAATAAAACATATCAAATGCTGTGGTCTTTCTTGTGTTCAAATTGCCTATTCTCATCGTTTTAATAATCCAATATGTCAAAGGCAAAAAAACAAAACAAAGGGAATCCAACTTGATAAAAAGACAACCACTTTTCATTAACCAAGAAAGGTTTTTACATCATAAACTACATGCTATACTTCCATAGGAGACAGTATAACAATTCAAGTCTCGATTAAATTCCATTTAAAGTCAAAATACAAAACAAAGTGGTCCAAACTTAACTAACTACAATACCAAAACTAACATATTCCTAAGCAAGCATTCCAGTTTTCAACTACAACTCTCAAACCATTTCTAATATTCTAGTTTTCAAATACAACTCCTAAACCATTCCAAATACCCCATAAGACTTGGACCATTTAAGCTTTTCAATACTTTCCATAGCAAAAAAAAGCTTTATCATAAACAAATTGCTTGCATAGTTGATTCCTAATTCTAATAGCTTGAAGTTCAGTAGTTGTCAGGGACAAGAAGCTTTCAATAATATCTTATCCACAATCCACAGAGGTAGCCTTTTTATCACTGCAAGTTTGAAAGTCAATTTTTCCAATACTTCTATGGGTAACACATGAACCTGATCACAAAAATAGAACCCAAAAACATAAGAACTTCAAACTTGCTTGTCAGACATGAACTTGATTAAAATAGAGCGAAATAACAAAAACCCAATTGAACTTCCTGGGAATTTTAGAACTCACCAAGCTTCCTTGGCATTTCAGAACTCACCAAGCTTCCTAGGAATCATGATAAAAAAAATCTAACCATCAATAAACATATTAGCATTTGAAACAATCATAGTGTAAGAAAATACCTAATTATTGATGTCATGCTTCAACCCATCGATGATAATGATGATGTCGTGCATTTTAAATCAGGATATGAGTCTACTGATAGATGCTTGAAGCCATAAATGATAATCCACTTTGTTCAACACATCATAGGAAAATTGAACATTTAGATGCATCAAAAGGGAACACGACCAAGCCATAATTTCATTACTTGAAAATCGTACAATTTCATGGAGGAAAATTGCACAATTTTATAGCACAATCACTATCTTCGGATCTATCCTCTTTATCTTCACTATGCCTTCACCACTGCTATGTCACCATCAACCATCATTGCTTTGTCTCCACCATAAATCACCTGCATTGTTGCCTTTGCTCATTTTCTACTCCTAAGGCTCTATTTGGTTCAACCAAGGGAATTCAAGGGGAAGAGATTGAAGGTATTTTAATGAAAGGGATTGGAGGGATTTTAAAATTCTCTTATTTGGTAGGATTAGAGGGGAGAAAATTGAAATAATTTTAATAAAACTTTGTTTAGTTCAGGAGGGAAGGGGATTTAATAACCAATTTACCATTACACCCTTATATCTTATATTATTTATTTTTTTCATCTTTTCTAGTATATATATGTTTTCACTCTAACTTAAAAATATAATTAATACAATATCATCATATATAGATAGAAATAGTTATTATAATTAATAAAATATAAAGTAATTTTAATATTTAAATTACGTAAAGAACAAAAATTATAACACCAAATTTTTAGTTGATGTAGCATCATCACTGACTTAACTTCACATTCAAATCATCTCTTACATTGAAAATACTCAAAAATCAACATGCCAACCCTTCATTCATCATAGCAAACAACAAGGACAACCCTTTTTCAATTTAATACCTTAAGGAAAAAAATGACAAAAAGAAAAAGAAAATTCCCATTTACATCAGAGAAAAATATATAAGAAAAAGAAAGAAATAAAGAAAATACCCAACTCTGCAATTCCAAAAATCGAAAAATAATTTGAGAACTTCACCGACAAGGCTTCAAAATTAGAATAAGCAAAGCACAAGTAGATAATCCAAATACTAACACAGCAGAAATAGCATAGAAAACCAAATGCTCGAACTCCTATTCAAATTAAACAAAAACTAATTTGAATCAGTTGGTGGATAGAAGCAATGAAGAGAAGGATGGGCTTATAGCAACTATGTCAGGATTGTACTAGGATGAGACTTATAAAGTAATAGACCAAGGAGGGATGAGAATTATACAGTAATAGACTTATATCACCACATCAAATTAAGACCAAATCTGATAGGCATGCCAAAATAAAAATCATAACTTGGATCACCATGTTAATACCATGTGAGAACCTTCATTTAACATATTATTGAATCGAGTGTTTTGATGATTCTAAATAACCAGAGCTTAGAAGGAGAATATCAAAAGAATGTGAGAGAATCAAGTGAAGAAATCTAATTTAGAAATATGTAAAGACTTAGTTTTTATGATTTATCCATTTGTAATTTGGGTAAAAAGCTTTGATCTTAACTTCTTCCAGTTATCACAATGTTTAATTATGTTATCAAATGTTAGCTCATGTTAGAATTAAGAAATATTGGTTGACAAATGAATTTTGCTGTTTGACACATACTTATTTTGTGCAAAATTTGAACTTTGTTTTGTAAAATTCGAAATTACAAAGGTTTTATCTTTGATAGATGAATTTCAGTTATAAAATTCAAATTTCAGGCTAAGCACTATTAATGAAATTGTGCAAAATTTGTATGAAGCTTAGTCAAAATTTGAATGTTGGTAAAGTTCCAAGAGAGTTTAGAGTTGCCTTCTTTGACAGACAAACTTTGGACTTTAAAGTGTGAACTTTGAATGAGGACTTGTGAGTCCAGTTAGAGCATGCCTCTAACAAATGGACTTTGTAGTTCAAAATTTGAATTTCACAGAGGAGAACTTTTGTGTTATATTAAACATGCCTCTGACAAATGAATTTCAGCTTCTAAAATTTGAATTTTGAGTGCACTGTGAAAATGATAGACAACTGTTCAAACTCAACAGCTGTACTTTCAATATGAAAATTATATGATGGGATAACTTTGACAATCTTAAAATTCAAATTTCACTATTGAACAGACGAATTTGGGAATTTCAACGTTAAAGTCTTTAACATACGATCTTTATGAAATTTGTCTGTTGACACCTAAAATTTGAATTTTGGTGTGTCAAATGAGTTAAATGTGGTTGGTGAATGACTAGTTTTGTAGAGTAAATGTTGGTTAATGTCTCTAATGGCTAGATCTTGTGTCTAATGATTAGTTAAGGTACAAATCTATAAATAGAACTTCATTTCGAGTCATAGGTAATGAATTTAAGTCTGTTTTTACTGAAACTTTGCTGAATTTATTAGACAAAGCTTTTTCACTAATATACTACATTTATTGTGCTGTAACCTTCTTATTTACTCTACTCTAAAGAGTTATTCATTCTATATAAAATCTTTTCTTCATCTAGAAGAAAGATTCTTTATGAGTGGAATCACAAAGGAAATAGGGAAACACTTGTAAGAGTGTTAAGTGTAGAAATTGAGTGTTCTTAGAACAAAGCACGAGTCTGTATTGAGGTATTGCATGGAGCTCGTTGAATTCTCACTGATAGTAAAAATCTCAAGTGGTGACTTGGGGATTGGACGTAGATCAAGTGAATTAGACTGAACAATGATAAACTTCTGAGTCCTTTCTTCCCTTGTCTTGCATCTACACTCATCTTCACCGTACTTTGTTTTTTTTGCAAACCTTTGCATTCACTGTAGACTTACATTTTTCCAGAAAAATTTTGAATTTCCTAATTCACTCCCCTCTTGGGAAGCTAGCTATTCTAACAAGTGGTATCAGAGCTTGGACTCTCAGCTGAAGGATCTTACCATTTGGGAGAATAAATGGCTTGCTTTAGAGAAAATATATTACCAGAAAACAATAATACTAATAGACCTCCAGGCTTTAGTGGAGAACACTATGGATATGGGAAAATAAGGATGCAAATATTCTTTAGTCCATGATCTTGGAGATCTGGTTAGTCATCAAGGAAGGTGATTTTTTGCCTATGAAACTACATGATAGTGACACATACAAGAAAAAATCTAAAGAGGAATGGAACAATGAAAACAAGAAAAGAGTTTTGCTAAACTTCAAAGCAAAATACTGCTTGGTAAGTGCTCTCAACTAGGACAAATTCTATAAAATTTCCCATTGTTCCACATCCAAAGGAATGTGGGACACTCTAGAGATTGCATATGAAGGAACCGCTAGAGTGAGAGAGAACAAGTAAAATTCTTGCATTGTTAAATAAGAAAGTTTTAGTATGAAGGAAGGAGAAAGTATTAAGGACTTGTAGAAGAGGTTCACTCTCATTGTGAACTAACTAAAATGTCTTGGGAAGAAATACTCTCAATCTAAAAAGGTCAGAAAAGTTCTCAAAGCCCTGCCCATTAAATGGCAACGAAAGGTGACAACCATAGGAGAAGCTAGAGGAAAATTAATAACTTCTATCACAGCTCTCTTTGGTAGCCTTGAAGAATATAGGGGCAAAATAAAGGCTCTAAAAAATGCAGGCAAAGAAAAGAAGAAGAAGAGTCTGGCAGTAAAAGCCACAGAAGAAGAAGAAAAGGACTCTAATGATGAAGAAGAGCTGGATGAAGAAACTTGTGCAATGCTAGTCAGAAAATTCGGAAAATTCTATGGCAAAAAGAGATGCAAGAAGTTCTTCAAGAAAGGAGCAAGAACCCATAACCTGCTATGAGTGCAAGATGTAACATCTCATACTTATACTTATTTCCCATGTATTAAACTATATTTAAGTCCATTAATGTTTGATTAGAGACTTGATTACATAAAACAACTTAAACCAATTTATTCTATTTGAGGTACTCTTCCCTTGGTTAACTTCTTTTCACCCCGTAAATTTTGAAAATTCATAACTAAATAAAAAAAAAAACATATTGATATGGTTCAAGTTTCTAAATATAGCTTAAAAGATTCTATACATGGGAAAAATGTTGAACAGGGAAATTACTCAGCCAACTTATACAGTAAATTTATATTATCTTGACTATAGCAATGGTCATTTTTGAAAGCAATCAACCAATTTATACCATACATTTTCATAAAAATTTCGGCATGGTAACATTTTAAAAATTGGACATCCAAGAGTCATAAAAACTCTCATTCAAATAGCCAACACATCAAATACAACATAAAACATTAATGTTATAGCATGGCATGTTCCAAACATCATTGAAAATAGTTTTAACAACTTTGACAAAATTGGTAAAATAACTACCTTTGGGCTTTCCAAGTTCCACCAAACTTTGTACACCTTTTCCTTGATCTTCTAACACTCCTTTGGATTCCATAGCATCATAAAATAATGCCATTAACCACTAATTATACAATTTCATTTACAAAGTGCTCACTTGAACTAAAATTTGCACTTTGTTATCCATCAAGCATTCCTTGTACAACATACTTGTTCTAACCTATTTTGGACTCAAGGAATCCATTTTTGCAAATTTTTTATAGATTTTAAAATATTGAGCCTTGAATATCCAGAAAAAAATTTCAGGATATTACACGAGAAGTAAGGCACATCAAATGGGAATGTCCATAATTCCCGAAAAAGCAAGATAATGAAAAGAAAACTACTGATAAGGGTAAAAAGAAGAAGGCATACATCTCCTTAATTTGGGGCAACAGCTTGGATGAAGAAGATGAAGATGAGGAAGAGATTGTAACACCTTACTCCTAAACACCTCTTGACTTGAACAAAAACTTAAAAAACTAACCAAACACAACTCAAACAACTCATAATAACTTCCTAAAATCTCAAAGCAGTGGAAAAATGTCAAAGGACACTAGAAACTGGGCTGGGGCCGTGGCCACTATAGTACCATCATAGCTTTGACCCCTTTCAGCTCCCTTAGCGCTCATAGACTTGCTGGTGCCATGGCCTGACTTTTTGGCGCTACGACATCCCTGTGCTGATGTAATATCATCAAAAACTTATCCTCCGGGATGAATTTTTGACACGTATAACTATATGCTTCGACCTCCGGTTGACTTGATTCTAACTCTTACAAGTCATTCTTGTCCCAATCTATTCATAAACACCAATTTCATCTTAATCCAACTCCGTATGGAGATTCTAAACACCTGACACTATTTGATCACCTTTTGACCAAAACTCACCACTAACAACCTCTAATTGCCCTAAAGGCAAATTGTCACTCAGAAATAATTCATACAGGTCTTAAACCACTTAACCAACTTGTCTAAAGAGGTTTCACCTCAAAGTAACCACTCCTCTGAGATTTGACCCCCTTGAGCCCTAAATTGACAAAGTAGGCTATAGGCCAAAAACACACCACAAGGCCCAATTCCACCTTTGGGCTCACAAACACTACCATACTGACACCTCAACATCTAAAACCATACTGTTAGCAAGGCTGACTTCCCAAGAGGGGGGGTGAATTGGGAAGTTTGAAATTTTTCTGCACAAAGTGAAGTAAGTGAAGATATCACAGTATAATGAAAGCAATGCGTAAAACAGAGTAAGGTGAAAAATAAAGATAAGGAGAAATGAAGTCAGAGATTTATCCTAGTTCGGTCTATACACTTGACTTACATCCAGTCCCCAAGACACCTCTTGAGATTTATCCACTATACAGCAAGAATTTCAGTGGGCTTCTTGCTAAAGCCACAGTACATGGGTTTGCTCTGTTTCTGAGCTCTTTCAAACTCTCCAAGCACTTTCACTATGTGCTTCCCAATCCCCTTGCGAATACACCTCACAAGTAAATCTATCTTCCAGATGAAGAGTAGATTGATTACAATGAAATAACTCTCTTGGAAAGAGTGGATGTGAAAGTTTAAGTACAAGTTTTGAAGATAAGAGGGTAAAAGCTTTTGAGAGAAAGATTCAGCAGAAATTCGGTATATACAAGTTTGATTCGTTACCCACAACTTCAAATGATATTGTATTTATAGATTCAGGTCTCAAATATCCGTTAGAGACTAAATCTATCCGTTGGAGAAGTTATTCAACGGTTACTCTGAAAAACTATCCGTTTACCAACCGCATTTAATGTTTCTGACATACTGAAATTCAAATTTTGGTTGGGCAACAGACGAATTTCGAAGGAACCGAAGATTAAAGCTTCCAACGTTACAGCACGAAGTTCGTCTGTTCATGAAGTGAAATTCGAATTTTGAAACTTACAAAACATTTTCATAATGTGACATACGAATTTTCAAGAAGAAAGTTTTCAGTTAAGTATGAACAGTGTTTTCAATTTTCTACAGTGCCTTCGAAATTCGAATTTTGGATCCCCAAAATTCGTCTGTCCATAGAACGTTTAAAGGGACACAGTAGATAACTTTATTCGAAATTCGAATTTTGGAAAGGCAAAATTCGTCTGTCAGAGAGACTCTTTTCAGACTCATTTCATCATTCGAATGTTGCAAGTTCTTATCATTCGTATGTCAATGTTTTATTTCAATAGACTCAAGAACTTAGCTTCTGAAATTCGAATTTCAATGTTCAAAGTTCGTCTATCAGAGAGCAGTTTTGAAACTGAAATCACTCTTGATCTCAGGTGAACTTTAACATAGTTTCAGACGAATTTCTTCAATTTTCTCAAGTTTTGTTTTGTTTGAAATTCGAATTTTGAAGACCCAAAGTTCGTCTGTTGTAAAGAAGCATCTTTCAGACTTATATGAAAATTCGAATGTTGGAACTTCAAAATTCATCTGTCAGAGAGTATTTTTCAAACTTAATTTCATTTTGATTTCAGATGCACTTTATCATAGTTTCAGACGAATTTCTTTGGTTTTTACAAACTTCATTTTACTTGAAATTCGAATTTTGGAAGTGTGAAGTTCGTCTGTTACAAAAGGCCTCTTTTCAGACTAGATGAAAATTCGAATTTTGAACAACCAAAATTCGTCTGACAGAGAGCAGTCTCTTCAGACTTATTCAGTTTTATCTCGAAATTCGAATTTCCAAAGGCAAAATTTGAATTTCTAACTTGACAGTTCAGTTTAAACTCTTAACCTTCGTCTGTTCATAGGTGTTTTTCAAATATAAAAAGATTTAACACAAAATCAAAGTTTGAAAACATCTTTTCTTCAAATCAAAATCTTTTACCCAATTATACCAAAAACTAAAGATCCTACAAGAGATCTAACAGCAAATATTCAGTAAATCTTCACTTGAAACAGCTTTGTTCTTCTTTGATATCTTCAATCCAAGCTCTTGAGTGTTGGTTTAAAATCATCAAAACTCTTGATTCAACATTCTCCCCCTTTTTGATGATGACAAAATAACTCACAAACTGGATTAGTACTTGGGTTTGCTTTCACAAGCTCCCCCTCAACATATGCATAAGATATCAAAACGACAGATTAAGTGAAGAGATTCAAAGCCCAAAACATTGCAACCAAGAACATAATATATATAATCAAACTGTTGCAATACATATTCCAATTAAGGGGTAGTTCTCAAAAAATATTAAACAACCAATTACGATCAATTCAAAACAAGATACAACAAGAAGATTCAGCCTAAGATCTAAAAACATCACTTCTTCTTTGGCCTAGACTTCTTGCTGTAAGTCTTTCCTTTTCCAGAAGGCTCAGCAGATTTTCCAGCTTGCTTAGTCCCAGTTTGCTTTATCTTCTCCCCCTTTTTGGCATCAGCAGGAATACCAGCAAAGTCCATTGGAGGAGGTATCTGAGTGAGAGGAACAGCACGAAGAGGGACAGGAGCAAAAGGAATCTCTGGCTGAACTGGTACAGGGGGCTCAGCAGGCTCAGGGTTATCTTCTTCATCATCATCAGAGACCTCAAGTAGCTCTTGCATTTCCTGCCTGGACAGAGCTAGCCGAGCTCTCTGTTCCTCTGATAGCCCATAAGCAGCAAGAGGATGGGAGGCTGGTTCAGCAGGACTAGCCTTCTCCTTTGAGCTTGCAGCAGAGCATTGTGAGCAATGGCAACATAGTCAGCAACAGGTACAATGCTCCTTTCTTCAGTGCTCACATCTTCTTGCATAGAGGAGCTTGAAATGGCTGCCATCAGTTTTTCAACTTGCTCAGATTCTTGAGTGGACAGAATTGATTCCTGAGCAACTTCTTGCATGGGCTCATGAGGACTTGTCTGCTGAAGTCCTTCTTCTTCTTCCAATCCATAGTCCAAGGGTGGACCAGGACTTGGTGTTCTCATTGCATCAGCACCATTTACATTATCATCATGGTCAGAGGAGGCAATCTCGAAGGGGCTTGGAGGCTCAGGAGTTGGAGATAGAGTAGGCTCAGGGACACCAGGCTGAGGTGGAGCTGAAGTGGTAGGAATAGCATTCCTTATTTCTTCATACGCATCAGCCACCACCTTCATGTTCACAGCCAACTGATGGATCTGATCTTGTAGATGAGCAAATTTGGCATTTTGTTCATCTCTTATGCTGAGAATGAGTGTTGACAGACTGTCAAACAGCTCAGTGATCTTTGTTGGCTTGGCCTGTGAGGAGGGAGTGGAAGGAGGGTGAGTTGGCCTGGAGGGAGATGGGATTGGCTGAGAAGGCTGAGGTACAGATTTCCCAGGGGCCTCAGAGGTGCCTTCTTGTTGGAGGGAGGCATCAGCAGCAAAGAACAGATCTTCAGATTTCCCTGCTCCCTTTCCAACCCATCTGCCTTCATCTCGTTCAATACCCATCCTTTGCAGTTCCTCTTCTTTGAACGCCTCAGTGAGTTTCCCTTTCCCCTTTTCAATGTGCTGAATTCTAGCATGCTGCAGGATTCTTGAAATAATTGCAGCATAGGGGAGTGTGGAATCCTTCCTTTGATCCTTTGCTTTTATCATTTTCTGGAGGATGATATGACCCATGTTAATTAGCTTCCCACGAATGATAGCAGTCATCACATGAGCCTCTGCCCTTGTTATCAAATTGAAGCTGCCACCCTTGTTGAATATGATCCTGGACACTATATAGTGCAGGATCCTGACTTGTACACTTAGGTCTGTGGGCTTCAACAGATTTATAGTTGGCCTGTTTTCCCTTCTCCTGAACAAGGTGTCCAAGATGGTGCTCTCTTTGTAGTTCAGAAAGGATCCTCCTTCTTCATGCTCTGTGCTTGCCTCATCCATGTATCCAGAGGCTGTAATGTCAATTTTCAGCCCATCTTGTCCTGGGATTTCCAGCACTTCATTGATTGTCTCATCAGCAAGCCAGATGGTCCTTGATCTCAAAGTGACCTCCCATTTCCTTTTCTTGCTGTTATATTGAAGAGAGGCATACCAAGTCTTTACTACTTCATTATCATATTTTTCAGCAATTTCCAACAGGTTTTTGTATCTCATCAACCATAATGCAGCATCAAAGTTGTTGGATATCAAAAATTGCTCCAAATTTACACAGTGAGGCTTGATTACCTTTTTGCTGGAAAACTTGGCAGAAAACTCTTCTTGAATCTCAGGAGTGCTCCAAAGTGGTAATGTAGTAAGCTCAAATTCTCCAGATTGTGTAGAAGAGGAGGAAGTCACAGCAGCAGTATCACCCGAAGGGACTGCAGTTTTTGAAGAGGAAGGCCCAGTTTTCTGAGAATCCGCCTTGGATGATGATTTCTGGCATTTAGAAGGGGTAGCTTTACTGGGTTCGGCCTTTCTCTTGGATTTTTCTCCTTCTTTTGTGGCATATTGGGATTTGACCGTTCTCTTTGGTCGAGTCCCAGCATGTCCTGCTCCAGGGATCTTTACTCTCGCCATTTTTCAGTAGAATGAAGCAGAATGATGTCAAGAAAGGGTTTATAGGATGCGAATGGAAGTTTAAACGGTGAAGAATGACGGTTTTTGGATAGGAGTTAAAAGAATTAAAGAAAGAATCAGAACGGATTCAGAGAGGTTACAGATAGGGCTGCGTCTGTTCTGAGAAAAACCGTAGCATTTAACGAGTGTAACCGTCTGACAGACGAATTTTGAGGGGTCAAAATTCAAACTTCGGGCAGTTACAAGTTAAACCGTTTAGCACAGCTTACTGACAGACGAATTTTCATCTTGAAAGTTCGTCTGACAGTGGCTTGAAACAGGCAATACAAGGTCAACAGACGAATTTTGTTCCACCAAAGTTCGAATGTTGAATAGAAAGAGGCAGTTAACAATCAAACTATCAATCAATCAGACGAATTAAACAGGCAGAGCTGCATCTTTTAACAATTCAGCATGTAGGACATGATTCATCAGACGAATTTTGAACTGAAAATTCGAATTTTCTTACTATGTAAAGATTGTCCAACATTCGTATGTTAGGAAGTAATAATTTGTGTAGCAGTGATGGACAAACATAATATTGAAATTTCTGATTTTGAAAATTCGAACTTTCAAGTTTCAACAGACGAATTTCGAGGCATTACAGAGAACTGTTCCAGGGCATAACAGGCCGAAGTTCGTCTGTTAGTGAACTGAAATTCGAATGTTGACCATATTGACCATGTCAGAAGCACATTTTATGAAGCAAAATACGTCTAACATACATTAAGATGCGAATTTCATCTTTAAAAACTTACAGAATGGATCCAAAACTTAGGATTTACATCATTTACTCCATTTTCTGGTTGTTCCATTCTGTCGTGCTCCAATCTTCAAGTTTATTGCCATTGATTTTCACAAGGAGCACCTGCACCTCAGATTAAACATACTCCGAAGCTCAAGTTAGAATTGATTCTGGTATTGAAAATTTTAAAGACAGAATTGTATGAGAATATCTTACAGCTCATTGGGGTTTACCATTCCTAATTCTCTCCTTATTTTGCAAAGTCTGTCTTTTGGCAGAGGTTTTGTGAGAATATCAGCAACTTGATCCTCTGTTGGGATGTACTCCAATCTGACTTCTCCTTTCAGAACATGATCTCTTATGAAGTGATGCCTGACTTCAATATGCTTTGTTCTTGAGTGCATGATAGGATTCTTGGTGATATTTATAGCACTTTGGTTGTCACACATGATTGGTATCTCTTTCATTTTAACCTCAAGATCTTCAAGCTGCTGCTTCATCCAGATGACTTGGGCACAACAGCTTCCAGCTGCAACATACTCAGCTTCTGCAGTGGATAGGGCCACACTGTTTTGCTTTTTGCTGAACCATGAAACCAGGGATCCTCCAAGAAACTGACAAGTTCCACTTGTGCTTTTTCTGTTAGTTTTGGATCCTGCAAAATCAGCATCAGTGTATCTTTTGAGATCTTCTCCATTGCCCTTTGGATACCAGAGACCCATCTGTGATGTTCCAATGAGATATCTAAAAATTCTCTTCACAGCTGTTGCATGGGTTTCCTTGGGACATGATTGGAACCTGGCACACATACAGACACTGAACATAATGTCAGGTCTGTTGGTAGTTAAGTACAGTAGGGATCCAATCATTCTCCTGTACTGAGTAATGTCAAACATTTTTCATCCATGTCTAGTTTGGTTGCAGTAGCCATAGGTGTTCCCATTGGCTTAGCATTCTCCATTCCAAACTTCTTTAACAGCTCCTTTAGATACTTGGATTGATTGAAAAAGATACCATCATCAAGCTGTCTGATTTGCAGTCCAAGGAAGAAGTTAAGTTCACCCATCATGGATATCTCGAATTCTCCCTGCATTAACTCAGAAAATTTCTTGCAAAGGGTTTCATTAGTAGCACCGAAAATTATATCATCAACATAGATTTGAACAATCAGTAAATCTTTATTTTCTTTCTTGGTGAATAAAGTTGTGTCAACTTTGCCTCTATTAAACCCTTTTTCAGTTAGAAAATTGCTCAACCTCTCATACCATGCTCTAGGGGCTTGTTTTAAACCATAAAGAGCCTTCTTCAGTTTATAAACATGGTTTGGTTTAGTAGAATCTTCAAAACCAGGAGGTTGATCTACATAAACCTCTTCCATGATATATCCATTTAAAAAGGCACTCTTTACATCCATTTGATATAGTAAAATATTTTTCATGCATGCATAAGCTAGCAGTATTCTTATAGCTTCTAGTCTAGCTACTGGTGCAAAGGTTTCTTCAAAATCAATACCTTCTTCCTGATTATACTCTTTAGCAACCAGTCTAGCCTTATTTCTGATTATTGTACCAGATTCATCCAGTTTATTTCTGAAAACCCATTTGGTACCAATAACAGGATGATTTTTGGGCCTGGGCACTAAATCCCAAACATGATTTCTTTCAAACTGATTTAGTTCATCTTGCATAGCTAAAATCCAGTAATCATCAGTTAAGGCTTCCTCAGCACATTTAGGTTCTATTTGAGAAATGAAAGCGCAGTTGAGCATTTGATCCCTTAACTGTTTTCTGGTTTTGACTTTCTCTTGAACATTCCCTATTACTTGATCAACAGGGTGATTCCTTTGATATCTCCAAGCTCTAGGGAGTTCTTGAGTTGTTTCTTCATTAAACTCTTGCTCCTGGACATCTTCCTCTATGTCAATAGATTCAGATATCTTTGGAGGTTCAGTTTTACTTTTGTCAGAAATTCCCAGTTTTTCAAAATTGATAGTTGGATCATCCTCATGTTTTGACACAGCTTCATTTTCAATGAAAACCACATGCACTGATTCTTCTACTATATTTGATCTCTTATTATAAACTCTATAAGCCTTACTCCTACTTGAATAGCCCAAGAATATACCTTCATCGGATTTGGCATCAAACTTACCCAGATTTTCTTTCCCATTGTTGTGAATGAAGCATTTGCACCCGAACACATGGAGGTGTGACAAATTTGGCTTTCTTCCTTTGTACAGCTCATAGGGAGTCTTCCCAAGGATTGGTCTGATGTAGGCTCTGTTTATGATGTAACTTGCTGTATTCACTGCATCAGCCCAGAACACTTGAGAGAGTTCCTTCTCATTCAGCATAGCTCTTGCCATCTCTCCAATGGTTCTGTTCTTCCTTTCCACCACTCCATTTTGTTGAGGAGTTCTTGGTGCTGAGAAGTTGTGGTCAATCCCATGCTCATTGCAGTAATCCAGGAAGTATGCATTTTCAAATTCTCCTCCATGGTCTGACCTGATAGACACAATAGAAATACCTTTCTCATTTTGCACTTTCTTAGCTAAGGTTACAAATGCATCAAAGGTATCACTTTTAGAGGAAAGAAACAATGTCCAAGTGAATCTAGAGTAATCATCTACAATTACAAGCACATATAGATTACCACCAAGACTTTTCACTCTAGATGGTCTAATTAAGTCCATATGCAACAATTCAAGTGGTCTTGTTGTTGTAATTACATTTTTAGATTTGAAGGATGCTTTGGTTTGTTTTCCTCTTAGGCATGCATCACATTCTTTATCCTTTTCAAAAGATATTTTAGGAAGACCAGTTACTAGCTCATTTTTAATCTGTTTAGACAATTGATTCATGTTGACATGAGCTAATCTCCTATGCCATAGCCAACTGTCATTATTCTGACTAATTAAACATACAGAGTCCATGGGTGGAAGTTCATCAAGGTCAACAGTATAACAGTTACCTTCCCTTTGAGCTTTGAGGATTACTTTGCGATCACTTTTTTTGATGACCAGGCAAAACTTTTAGTCAAATAGCACCCAGTTTCCTTTGTCACAGGTCTGACTCACGCTTAGCAAGTTGTGGTTGAGGCCAATCACAAACAGCACCTCTTCAATGGATGTTTCTGGATTTTTGCCCACAATTCCAATACCACTGATTTTGCCATATTGGTCACCTCCAAAGGTCACCTTTCCTCCTTTCTTGTCTCTAAGGGTGATGAACTTCTCTTTATCACCAGTCATGTGACTTGAGCAGGCACTGTCTATATACCATTTGTTGCTTTTCTTAGCTTTGAGACAGACCTGCAAAACAAAGTTTATGTTTTCCTTTTAGGTACCCAAATTTGCTTGGGTCCTTTTCGGTCAGTAAGTAATTCCCTAGATGCAGAGGCAATTTTGGGAACCCATTCAGTTTTCCTGCCTAGTCCATTTTTCTTCAATGCACAAGAACTGGAAATATGTCCCTTTTTGTTACAGAAATGACAGGTAATGAATGGACTACTAGATTGAGTGACAGGAAGAAAACAGTGCAGATAATACTTCTGTTTAGCATGCCTTGGTTGATCATATGTTTCAATGTGAGGTGATGCATCATTTTTCTTTTTATTATTGTTAGCATGCACAAAATGTCTCATATACATATTCTGATTTTTCTTCCTGATCTTTTCCTTGACAGCACATGGATCATAGCCAAGACCAGCCTTTCCTTGTGATATTCTTTGGCTCCCCATCAAGGCAAACAGCATATCTTTACCTTTAGTGAGTCTAGACATGATTTTAACTAGATAATCATTAGTTTGCTTAAGTTCAGTGCATGAGGTGCAGCAAACAGATTTAGTAGGAGGTAAAGAGGCAGTTTCAGAAACTATGCTTTGAGACTCCAGCTTAATTATCCTTTTCTTTGCTAGTTTTAGTTCTTTAGCAACTTTAATAAATTCATCATGAAGCTCATTAAATTCATCATGAAGCTCATGAAATGCATCTAGTAATTCAGAATAGGAAGGTTCAGATTCATATACCTCTTCTTCCTGATCACTGCTGTGTGAGAGTGTGGCTTCTTCAGAAGCAAGTGCCATCAGACAAATGTTGGCAATCTCATCCTCATCTTCTTCTTCCTCATCTGAGCTGTTGCCCCATATAGATGAGATGTAGGCCTTCTTCTTCTTTCCCTTATCAGCAGCTTTCTTTTCCTTTTCTTGTTTCTTGAGAAATTGGGGGCAGTCCCACTTTATATGTCCCTGCTTCTTGCATTCATAGCAAGTCACAGGTTTTTTTATCTCTTTCTTGCTTTCTCCAGTTGCTCCTTTCTTGAAGAATCTCTTGTTTTTCTTCTTGCTGTAGAATCTTCCGAATTTTGTAACCATCATTGCCAGAGTTTCTTCATCCAGATCATCTCCTTCATCTGATTCTTCTTCCTTTTCATCAGCAGCTTTGAGGGCAAGGCCTTTCTTCTTTCTGTCCAGGCCAGCTTCCTTGAGCGCTTTGATTTTTCCTTCATATTCCTCAAGGCTGCCGAAGAGAGCTGTGACAGAAGTCATAGATTCTCCTCTGGCTTCTTCTATAGTTGTTACCTTGGGCTGCCATTCTAGAGGGAGAGCTCTGAGTATTTTTCTTACTTTCTCAGACTGAGTGTATTCCTTTCCCAGACTTTTGAGTTGATTCACAATGAGGGTGAATCTCTTTTGTAGCTCCTTTACAGTTTCTCCTTCAGCCATTCTGAAGCTTTCATACTCCCCAATACACGTGTTCAGTCTGTTCTCCCTGACTCCAGATGTTCCTTCATGAGCAATCTGCAGAGTATCCTACATTCCTTTTGTAGTGGTGCATTGTGAGACTCTGTAGAATTCATCTTGATTCAGGGCGCTGACTAAACAGTGTTTTGCTTTGAAGTTCAGTAGGACTCTCCTTCTGTCCTCATCATTCCATTCTGCTTCCAGCTTCTCTTTGTGTCCTCCACCTTCAGTTAGAGCCATTGGAACGAAATCCCCTTTTTCAATGACTGACCAGATGTCAAGATCAATTGATTAGAGGTAGATCTGCATTCTCATCTTCCAGTACCCATAATGCTCTCCACTGAAGCCTGGTGGTCTGTTGGTATTGTTCCCTTCAGGGAGTATACTCTCTCCAAAGCCAGCCATCTTAATTCCCGGACTGTGAGTTCCTTTGTATGGGAATCCGGGCTCTGATACCACTTGTTAGCAAGGCGGACTTCCCAAGAGGGGGGTGAATTGGGAAGTTTGAAATTTTTCTGCACAAAGTGAAGTAAGTGAAGATATCACAGTATAATGAAAGCAATGCGTAAAATAGAGTAAGGTGAAAAATAAAGATAAGGAGAAATGAAGTCAGAGATTTATCTTGGTTCGGTCTATACACTTGACCTACATCCAGTCCCCAAGACACCTCTTGAGATTTATCCACTATACAGCAAGAATTTCAGTGGGCTTCTTACTAAAGCCACAGTACATGGGTTTGCTCTGTTTCTGAGCTCTTTCAAACTCTCCAAGCACTTTCACTATGTGCTTCCCAATCCCCTTGCGAATACACCTCACAAGTAAATCTATCTTCCAGATGAAGAGTAGATTGATTACAATGAAATAACTCTCTTGGAAAGAGTGGATGTGAAAGTTTAAGTACAAGTTTTGAAGATAAGAGGGTAAAAGCTTTTGAGAGAAAGATTCAGCAGAAATTCGGTATATACAAGTTTGATTCGTTACCCACAACTTCAAATGATGTTGTATTTATAGATTCAGGTCTCAAATATCCGTTAGAGACTAAATCTATCCGTTGGAGAAGTTATTCAACGGTTACTCTGAAAAACTATCCGTTTACCAACCGCATTTAATGTTTCTGACATACTGAAATTCGAATTTTGGTTGGGCAACAGACGAATTTCAAAGGAACCGAAGATTAAAGCTTCCAACGTTACAGCACGAAGTTCGTCTGTTCATGAAGTGAAATTCGAATTTTGAAACTTACAAAACATTTTCACAATGTGACATACGAATTTTCAAAAAGAAAGTTTTCAGTTAAGTATGAACAGTGTTTTCAATTTTCTACAGTGCCTTCGAAATTCGAATTTTGGATCCCCAAAATTCGTCTGTCCATAGAACGTTTAAAGGGTCTGTCCATAGAACGTTTAAAGGGACACAGTAGATAACTTTCTTTGAAATTCGAATTTTGGAAAGGCAAAATTCGTCTGTCAGAGAGACTCTTTTCAGACTCATTTCATCATTCGAATGTTGCAAGTTCTTATCATTCGTATGTCAATGTTTTATTTCAATAGACTCAAGAACTTAGCTTCTGAAATTCGAATTTCAATGTTCAAAGTTTGTCTGTCAGAGAGCAGTTTTGAAACTGAAATCACTCTTGATCTCAGGTGAACTTTAACATAGTTTCAGACGAATTTCTTCAATTTTCTCAAGTTTTGTTTTGTTTGAAATTCGAATTTTGAAGACCCAAAGTTCGTCTGTTGTAAAGAAGCATCTTTCAGACTTATATGAAAATTCGAATGTTGGAACTTCAAAATTCGTTTGTCAGAGAGTATTTTTCAAACTTAATTTCATTTTGATTTCAGATGCACTTTATCATAGTTTCAGACGAATTTCTTTGGTTTTTACAAACTTCATTTTACTTGAAATTCGAATTTTGGAAGTGTGAAGTTCGTCTGTTACAAAAGGCCTCTTTTCAGACTAGATGAAAATTCGAATTTTGAACAACCAAAATTCGTCTGACAGAGAGCAGTCTCTTCAGACTTATTCAGTTTTATCTCAAAATTCGAATTTCCAAAGGCAAAATTCGAATTTCTAACTTGACAGTTCAGTTTAAACTCTCAACCTTCGTCTGTTCATAGGTGTTTTTCAAATATAAAAAGATTTAACACAAAATCAAAGTTTGAAAACATCTTTTCTTCAAATCAAAATCTTTTACCCAATTATACCAAAAACTAAAGATCCTACAAGAGATCTAACAGCAAATATTCAGTAAATCTTCACTTGAAACAGCTTTGTTCTTCTTTGATATCTTCAATCCAAGCTCTTGAGTGTTGGTTTAAAATCATCAAAACTCTTGATTCAACACATACATGCATCACAAACAGTCATACTCATCACATTCATATTATACTAGCAACAACCATATCATTACAGCCATCCAGAATTTCACATCCATTACAATCACTATCCTACTTAACATAATATACATAAACAACACAAATACTACATAAACTTGATATTCCCACATCTGGTATGCTACTCCCTTACCTTCTCTGGGCTAGTATCAGAACCTTCACCTAAAATAATAGTTCATGGGAATGGGGTGTGAGACAATGTATTAGTAATCAGGAACAACCACACACAATATATATATACTGATCCATACAATCGTGCCCCTAGTGCAATATAATGCTAATGAATGGTATGCATGTTCTCTCTCATACACGGCTAGAACCACGATCTATCATCATCATAAGACATTTTAATAGATGATTCCTTTCCAACAGTCGCTAAAAATTGATTTTAGGACATCACTAAGCTCATCTTACCTTAATGTAACCCAGCTAATGGTTACACTAGAGCTAGGACCGTGGCTCTCTTTCCCTTGGACCATCTCAATTGGTGGTGATTTAGGGAAGATGCATCCCTTAATCCACTGCCACCTGGCTCTCTCAAGGAGAAAATTTAGTGATAGGGATGTTTCATCATATCATATTGTCCTCTGCCGCCTGGCTCTCCTAAGGAGAGGATTTAGTGATAGGGATCTTTATCATATCATCATCTCATATCATATCATCATCACCTTATCATCAATCTCTCACTATGCATTCATATGTTAATGATGCCAATATCATGCCAACATGGCTCTACACACACATGTATATATCATCGTCACGTGCATCATATGGACATGCTACCATGCCATGATATGGGGATGCTACACATCATACATACACAACATATATAACTATCACATATCAACTAGCCATGTGTATATCATGATATGTAGAAAACCATACACATACATAACCAATATCGTGGCATGAAAAGGAACATGTATATATACATATATATACTATCATATCTTACTATATAATACAAACACCCAATTACCTCAATTGTTACTATTACACACACATGAGTTCTACAAGCTTTCTTGAACTCCAATCCCATGACTTGACTTCTCCAAGCAACCAAACAACTAACGTGAATCCAAGCTCCAGAGGTCCAAAAATCACTCCCAATGGCCAGAAACTTCGAACCCTAATACTACTCCTCCATCGCTCCTTCCATTTCTTCCTTTTTTGTTCATCCGATATGATTTAGATTCAAACTAATTTCTTAACTTTCGCTGCGGCTCCAGATAAGCTCACTGTAGCGCCACTAGTTTCAACCAAAATATGCCATCGGAGCTCGCTCTCGTCATGGTGGCCCTGCTCCTCGCCATGGCGTGGAGCTCTTTTTCCTCTACATTAACTCTTCCTCTGTCCTGTTTCCTTAGGTTTTGTATACAATGCTAAAGATGTCATGAGGGTTATTACAGAGATCGCCAATATATGCTTGATGGCACTTGCTGAAGAAGGAGCGCATAATCAATTAGATAATGAAACTGAAGATGAGGTAAATGATTCTGACCCTTCTTATTTTAAATTACTTAACACATTTCATGACTTGCATGATGAGTTCATCAAGATTGCAAAAGAACTTAAATTGGCTAAGAAGAAAATTAACAAACTAGAATCAGAATGTAAAATGTCTGACACTGCATCACAGCATAAAGATGAACCTACTTGCTGCACATCATGCATAGAGGTTACGAAGAAAAATGAATATCTGCTTAAGAGTTTAGCTAATTTCATAAAAGGTAAAGATATACTGTAAGCTCTGCTAGGTAGCCAAAGGATTACATAAGGTATGACTGGTTTTGGTTATGACCATTGTGCATTCAAAGAAAAGACTAAGAAGAAAAACCAAAATTTGTATGTGAGGCATTTTGTGCACGCAAATGGGTATAAGAAGAAATGTGACTCTTTAAAAACTATTGCGACTTATACCCAATCCAAACATGTTAAATAAAAATATTATTTGCATTGTTTTCTTCCTACATCTCAATCTAGTAGTCCTTTTATCACCTGCCACTTCTGTAATTAGAAGGGACATATCTCCAGCTCATGCTCCTTAAGGAAAAATGGACTTGGTAGGAAGGTAGAATGGGTTCCTAAAGGTACATTTGTACCTAGGGAGAATGCCACTAATAGAAAAGGACCCAAATAGATTTGGGTACCTAAGAAGAAAAACTAAATTCTATTTTGAAGGTATGTCTTAGAGCTAGCAAGAGTAACAAATGGTATATGGACAGTGCATGCTTAAGACATATGACTAGTTATAAGGAGAAGTTTATCACCTTCAAAGACAAGAAAGGAGGAAACGTGACCTTTGGAAGTGACCAATATGGCAAGGTTGTTGGCATTAGCATCTTAGGCAGAAATCCAGAAACATCTATAGAAGGGTGCTACTTGTAATTGGTCTCAACTATAACTTGCTAAGTGTGAGTTAAGCCTATGACAAAAGAAATTGGGTACTATTTGACTTAGAATTCTACTTGGTCATCAAAAAAAGTGATCACAGGGTCATCGTCAAAGCTCAAAGGGATGGTAACTGTTATACTATTGATTTAGATGAACTTCCTAATCTAGATTACATCTGTTTAATCAGTAAAGATAATGAAAATTGGTTATGGCATAGAAGACTAGCACATGTTAACATTAATCAACTAAATAAGTTAATTAAAAATGAGTTAGTTACTGGTTTGCCTGAGATTTCTTTTGAAAAGGATCAAATAAATCACTATGCATTTATTTCTCAAATTGAACCCAGCTCTATTGAAGAAACATTAAGTGATGAGTACTGGACAGTAACTATGCAAAAAGAATTAAATCAGTTTGAGAGGAATCATGTGTGGGACTTAGTGCTTAGGCCTGATAATCACCCTATTATTGGAACTAAATGGGTGTTTAGAACAAACTTGATGGATCTAGAATAATAATTAAAAACAAAGCTAGATTGGTAGCTAAGGGATATAATCAAGAAGAAGGTATAGATTATGAGGAAATTTTTACTTCAGTTTCAAGATTAGAAGTAATAAGAATCCTCTTAGCATATGCATGTATTAAAAACATTATGTTGTATTAGATGGAAGTAAAAGGTGCCTTTCTAAATGGTTATATCATGGAAGAAGTTTATGTTGATCAATCTCCCAATTTTGAGGACTCAACAAAGCCAAATCATATATATACACTGAAGAAAACTCTTTATGGATTAAAATAAGCACCTAAGCATGGTATGAAATATTAAGTAGCTTCCTAATTGAAAAAAGGTTCAATAGAGGCAAAGTTAATACAATTCTTTTTATTGGAAAGAAAAAAAAAGATTTACTTCTTGTCCAAATTTATGTTGATGATATTATATTTAGTGCTACTAATAAATCTTTGTGCAAGGATTTTTCCAAGTTAATGCAGAGTGAAGTCAAGATGTCAATGATGGGAGAACTCAACTTTTTCCTTGAACTACAAATCCAACAATGCGGTGATGACATCTTTCTGAATCAATCAAAATACCTATAAAAGAGTTGTTAAAGAAATTTAGGATGGAAAATGCTAAGTCAATGGAAACTCCAATGACTTCTGCTATAAAGCTTGATATGGATGAAGAAAGGAAACCATTGGACATAACTCAATACAGAAGAATGATTGGTTGCTTACTATACCTAACAGCTAGTAGACTTGACATCATGTTCAGCATCTGTATATATGCAAGGTTCCAATCATGTCCCAAAGAGTCCCATGTCATAGTTGCAAAAAGAATATTTAGATATCTACATGGAACATCACATATGGGACTATGGTATCCAAAAGGTTATGGAGAATAGCTTGTTGGTTATACTGACATTGACTTTACTAGATTAAGGATTGATAAAAGAAGCACAAGTGGTACATGCCAATTTCTTGAAGGATCACTAGTCTCATGGTTCAGCTAGAAACAGAATAGTATGGTTCTCTCCACAATAGAATCTGAATACATAGCTGCTGGAAGCTGCTATGCTCAAATCCTTTGGATGGAGCAGCAACTGGAAGATCTTGAGTTGAGATGAAGGAAATACCTGTGAGATATGATAATCAAAGTATCATCAACATCATGAAAAATTTAGTGATACATTCAAGGACAAAGCACATTGAGGTCAGATATCATTTCATAAAGGATCATGTTCTGAAAAGAGATACCATATTCGAATTTATCCTTATAGAAGGTCAACTTGTAGATATCTTGACGAGCTACTCCCAAAGGATAGATAGTGTAAAATCAGAAGAGAATTGGGAATGGTAAATCCCAATGAACTGTAAACATGCTTCTATACAAATCTACTTATATTCTAAAGTTAATTTGTTAAATCATTTACTAACTTAAGCATCGGAGTATGTATAAAGTGTTTTGCAGGTACTCCTTATAAGCCTATAAGATAAGATTCAGAATAATAGAGTTTCCTCCATTTGAGCAATCAACATTTGCTGAAGAAGATTGGATATTCAAATGTTTAGCATCCGTCTGTAAGTTCAATCTTGCAAAATTTGCATTTTGACTGTTAATAGATGAATTTCTATGCTCTATCTTGCTTTTTAAATGAATTTGCATGCTTAAAATTCAAACTTTAGTCCTTAACAGATGTATTTCAATTCTTCACATATTATACTAGTGTTTTAGTCTACTAGAAATTCATCTGTTGCTTAATTAAAATTTGAATTTTGAACGTTGATATATGTGTTGGCTATGTCTATATGGACAACATTCGAATATTGATGATTTAGTATTTGTATTTTAGACTTTTCTTCACAAAGTCACAAAATTCAAACTTTGAATCCCAAAATTCGTTTGTTGGACATCAAATACTTGTTTATCTTGTGTTGAAACTTAAAAATTCGAACCTTGAAGACACAAAGTTCATCTATTGAAGCTTTTGTCTCTATTTGAGTCTTTAACAGATGTATTTCAAGGCTGAAATATGAATGTTAATATATTATCTGGGAAATAAGTCTTTGACAGATGTACATCAATGTTGAAAATCTGTCTATGAAGATAGTCTCTCTGCGTTATGTAGACAACGTAACTGACCAAAATTTGAAATTTGGGCACCAAAATTTGAAATTTGAATGGTTACATAAGAAAATCCATAGGGTCACACTTTGAACAGATGCAACCCCATATGTCTTTCAACCAAAGTTATTCCTCTCCTCTCTCAACCATTCTTAAATTCTTTTGGCCAAACCTTATTTTCCACTAATTAAACTCCAACCAAATCACTTAAACACCTTCAGAACATTCCTTGAAACACATTCCGAGTGAAAATGGTGAGAGTTAAGAATGCCAATGTTAGAAAAGAGGAGTTTAGGTCCAAGCATTCCACCAAATCTCAATATGCAGCGAAGAAAAACGAACCCAGAAACGGAAGGTCGACTAGAATAAAGGAACCCCATCAAAGAGACATAAAACAACTTCAAAGGGAGAATCGAAGAAACAAATCCTTGCTGCTCCTGTGTCAAGCATTGAGTCAGAAGAACTGCAACTGGCTTCAGAACCTCTTTGCAGCTCTAAAAGCATCATGAAAGAATTCATCATGAAGTTTGTTGTGAACAAGGTAATCACTCCTCACTGCACTACTTTGGAGCAGTTTCTATTTTCAAACAACTTTGATGCTAGGTTCTGGTTGAGGAATTATAAAAATCTTCTGGAAATTAAAGAAAGATATAATGATGAAGTGATCAAAACTTGGTATGCTTCATTGAAGTACAATGACAGGAAAAAGACGCATCAAGTAACTCTTAGGTCCATGAATCTATGGTTATCTGATGAAAACATAAATGATGTCTCAGAAATTCCTGGACAAGAAGGTTTCAGAATTGATATCATAGCCATCAAGTATATAGAGGAAGATAATGATGCAAATAAGGAAGGTGGGGAGTTTTTGAACTGTAAACAGAGTACAATTCTGGATGCACTCTTTAGAAAATGTAAGAATAAGCCTCCAGTAAAAATAGTGAAGCCTTCTAATCTTAGTATTCAAGTAAGAATCCTACACTACATAATGTCTAGGATCAATTTCAACAAAGGTAGAAGCTTTAATTTGATCACAAGGGCTAAAGCTCACATTATGGCAGCCTTGATAAGAGGAAAAGTGATAAATCTGGGTCACATAATTCTGCAGAGAATGATCAAGGCTAAAGACTAGAGAAGAGACTCTACTCTACCCTATGTCTTTATCATTACCAAGCTTCTCAAATATGCCAGGATTCAGCACTTAGAGAAAGGAAAAAGAAAGCCAACTGAGGAATTCAAGGAGAAAGAGCTAATGAGAATGGGGATAGAAAGGAAAGAGGGTAGATGGACTAGGAAGGGGCCTAGAAAATCTGAGGATCTATTCTACGATGAGGGAAAGTCATAGCAGCAACAAACTACCACTGAGGCTGTCCTAAACATCTAGCTTGCACAACAACCAGCCCAACCAAAATCTCCTCAACCACAGCTTACCCAACCACCTTAACCCTTCACTTCATCTACTTTAGCCAAACCCAATACCATAATTGAGTTATATGACAACCTATCTGCAATGATGATGAGCATTAAAGAAGAACAGAATGTCAAGTTTGCACACTTGCAAGATCAAATCACTAATTGGCTAAGAATCTCAAGGTGATTACTAATGCCTATGATAACATTCGAAATTCTCTTCTAACCATATTAGCACCACCTCAGACTGGTACCTCTAAACTTCTTAAATCTGCCTCTCCTTAAATCCTAAGTCCATTTGAAATTGGCTCCCTTGATGCTACTGGTACTGCGATGATGCTGCTATTGCTAACCCTCAAGCCTCTAGTAATGAAACAAGTCCTAGTCTATCTCTAGATTATGTTGTGGAGGAAGAGGCCATTCAAGGAGAAGGCTCTCATGAGCCAATAATGGAGGAAGCCTAAGACTTAGTTTTGCCATCTCAAGAGACTGAGCAAATCGAAAGGCTTGTTGTAGGTCTCACTACTGCACCAATTACTTAAGCTGCCCTTAATGAGGTAAGAGGTATCATGCCCTATATCGACATCACTATGATTGCACATTAAGTTATACTACAAGCTCAAAAGAAAAGGCCTAATAAAATGTTTGCTCCTTCTGCTCCTTAACCATCACACTTTTCATAGTTTGGAAAAAGGGTAGTTCTCCAAAGAGCCGCCTTAGGTTTAGACTGAAAAATTCAAGTTCCACACATTATCCAAAGTTTAAATAACAATCATATCACTACTAAAGTGTTCAAATAACAACCATATAGCTATTAATGTGTTACATTTTACTAAATGCTCTATTGTTATGCAAGAAAACAACTATTAAGTGTTCAAATAACAATGAAATAAGTGTTCCATCAATAAGTGCTTGAAGAAAAAAACCAAAATTTCAACCAATGGTCTTAAACTCAATTAATGCATTCCAGACTTCAGGCTCAGCTTCCCATAATTGAGTCTTCTAGTTCCAAGCGAACCCACTCAAACTTCTAAATATATCATACACCTCTAAAAAAGACTTCTTTAATGTCTTCCACTGATTCTTCACTTTTTCCTTGTCCACTTTCCTTGCAAACAACTCACTTAGCACTTTGCAAATATTTTCATATGCAGTGAAAGTAAATGTGCCATTCATTCTTCGTCCCTCATTATGTTCATGTGTGAACGCATCAATAAGTGCATCATCCATGCTTCTTCTCCAGTTAAGGTATTCCTTATCATTGTTTTCTGAAGATGAATTTTTTGGAGCCATCCTATAACATTAGAGCATCATAGAATTTAAACAAAAACCACATCACATAATAAAACATCAAACTTCAAATTATATTAAGCACACCAAATGATAATACAATAAAGTTCAAACTCCAAAGTTAAAACTTGGCAAAAAAAAACTCCAAAGTTAAAACATCAAACATCAAAGTTAAAGTCTAAATTCAATTTACACAATACAAAGTTCATAGTTTCTTGAACACATTAAACTTTAATTAATAAGAGTGTTTTGGTAATCTGTCTACATCTGAATGGCTATACTATCTCTAATAAATTCACCGCGAGCGGCCTCATTAGTGGCACTACTTGGAGCATGATTATTGCCATTAGATTTACTCTCTTTAGCAAGCTTATCATAAACTGTAGCTATAAGATCTTCATCAAGGTCAACACTCATTAAGAAGTTATGAAGAATGTAACATGCATATATGATCATTTTTTGAGCTTTGAGTCCATAGGTAGGTTTTCCAAAGCTGGATAAAGTTTCAAATCTTTTTTTCAAGACACCAAAAGCTCTTTCAATTGTATTGCCTAATAATGCATGTCAAAGATTAAATAGCTCCCTATAATTTTGGGGTGGATTTCTTCTTGAATATTCTTTCAAGTGATAATGAACTCCACAATAAGGTGTAATAAGTCTACTTGTTAACATGAAGCTAGCATTCACAAGGTAATATTTACCTCTCATAAAGGAGGATAATTACTAAAATACCTTATTAATTTCAATTGAATAATTTTGAAAATTGCTAAGATTTTTACCTTTAGGAATTTTTAGCCTATCTTCTTGTGTTAATGCATTTTTTATAATTCTTGAGTTTGATGCAGTGCCTTCCCATCCGCAGAGCGTATAAGTGAACTTTAAATCAAATGTGCAAGCTGCTAACACATTTTGTGTTGGGAATTCTTTCATACAATGATATCGGTGAGCATCTACAGGAGAAACTTTGACTCATATGTGTGTTCTATCTATGACACCAACATAATCCTTAAAAAAGGAGAAGAACTTACTAGTGTTTTCGATTTGAGGAGGGATTGTTAATTCATCAGGTTGTACAAGAAATTTTCTTCGTCTATGATAGTCCTCAACACTTTATAGAAACAATGACTAGTCGCACCAAAATGCTGAAACCAAAAGTTTATTTCATGATTTTTCACTTTATGAGTTAATATATAAATAGTTTTTGCATCTTGTTCTTCTACACTTGATTATTCTGTGGGTTGTAAGCCACCATTTCTTTCTAACATACTATATAATGCAAAAAAAAAAGCTTCAAGACTCATTCTAATGATATCACGACCAGTTGTGCTACAAGTTATTTGACTCATAACTTCTTCATAAATCCTTTCTCTCTTTGAACTCATACTGTAACATATTTTTCTTCTAGGAGACATCCAAGTGCAATATGTAACATTCCTAAGAGTCAGAATATCTAAATATCTATAAAGAATTTGCAAAAATGGGTAGACACCATTTTGTTTGAAAAAGGGCAAAAATGTCATTTTTCAGGTTGGACAGAAAAATAAGAAATTACATTTTTGGTATCAAAGTGGTTTTATACCAAAAAGTATAACACTTTATATTAGGGCTTATTTTCCATGTATTAGATCATTTTAGATTCCAAATATGCTTGAAGAGAAGTTTGAATTAATTTAATTTCAAAAATAGAATTTTCTCAATTCTTGGGTACTGTTCATATTGACATTTCCATTTTCCTGATGAATTTTGAAAATTCATAACTAATTCTACAAAAATTGTATTGAAGTGATTAAAGTCTCTAAAAATATATAAAAGGATTCTATATATGGAAAAAATAGGAAAAAAAAGCAGATACTAGGCCGATTAGTACCGTTTATTCCTTGAGTAAGTACTATAGATTTGGTCATTTTTTAAAATTCCTTATTTTGACAATAATTTTGAAAAATCGTATTTCATTCTATTCTAGATCAAATCATGCATACTCTATGTCATTTGAAAGCTCTATATGTCTACTTTCTAGATATATTTTTTTATATATTTATTTCACTTGAACAGGGCATGACATTAACCTAAATTGTGAAGGGTCATAATTAACTTTTATTGGAACAATTTTAGGAAAATCTTCATATCTTTTATTATATAGCTCCGATTATCTCCAAATTAGTTGCATATGAAGCTTGAGACATATATCTTTTTATAAATATAAACCACTGAATTTTTGGAGCTTTGTACAATTTTATATTATCTTTTGAATTTTTCAGTATCTAATTTTCAGTTTCCAATTTTCTAAATCTTGCCCTTCTCTGATACCAAAGAGTGTAACACCTTGAATTAGGGCCCACTTCCCATGTATTTGATCATTAAAAGTCCATTTATACCTTTTAAGGATCTTGAATCACTTGCATACGATTTTCATTGAATTAGTTATGTTTTTCCGAAATTCAGTTGGTAAAAGGGATTTGATTTAAATGAATAGTACCCAAATTTTTGGGAAATTTTATTATGACATATTATGTGATTCAAGGTCCTTAAAAGGTATAAATGGACTTTTAATTATCAAATACATGGGAAGTGGGCCCTAGAATGGGTATGTTATTGTGAAAATTCTCAATACCCTCAAAGTCAAGCTAGTTTATGATGTCCTCATAGCTCCTAATTCAAAGAATATGAACTAGACCTTTCAAATGTTATAAATGAATAAATGATACCAGAGTAAAATATTGACTGTGAAGTCAAGTAAGTAAGAAGTAAAATTATTTCTCTGGGGAAAATGGTCTAAAAAATTGGGAATAAATGGAAAGAAAGTATGAGGCACAACTATATATCCAAATTTTGAGGATCAAATTTATTTTAAGAAGGAGAAAACTCAAAAATGCCAAGCCAAATTACCTAAAACCCATGGCCAAAATCACTTGAAGTTACAAGGAAAGTTTTTACCTTTTCTTTCCTTCTCTTTTCTTCTTCCTCTTTCTCGTTCTATCTCTACGTGGCTTCCTTTTCTCTTGCTATCCAGAGCTACCTCTTCCTTCCTTCTTTGTGCAGCGCATTGATCAAATGGGAGGGAGTTTAAATAAAGCCATTAACTTGATTAATTATACAAGTATGGTTGAATTAAACCAAATCTTAACCAACAAGTTTCCAAATAAATTAATAAATTAATCCAATTCTCCCATGTGCATGATGAGTTTGGACACCACTTTAGAGAGGAGAGACAGTAAAATAATACATATTTTTTCCAGTCCAGTAATACTCTGTATTGGTTACTTTATTCATGGACTAGTAAAATTACTTTTTGTAGTATAAAACCACATGGGTAATGTGGTCTACAATTAACTA
Organism: Adenanthera pavonina; assembly: GCA_026686845.1. Lineage (NCBI taxonomy): Eukaryota > Viridiplantae > Streptophyta > Magnoliopsida > Fabales > Fabaceae > Adenanthera > Adenanthera pavonina. The sequence continues at coordinate 31,673,701 of JAIVEN010000010.1, forward strand.
TGGTAATTGGGATATTATTTTTGCTACTTAATTGACCAACTTACGTGCTAAAAGAAAGGAGAAGGAAACTACTCAAGGTAAGATCTTTCTTTTTAATCCTTAAGACTTTTAGTTCAAGTTTATGGGAGCTTAGAGTTGGTTTGGCTAAGTCTTCTTCTCCTTCCCTCCAAGTCTAAATTTTGGCCTAAGCAAGAACGTATAAGGGGAGGTATTTTCTTGCATTGAAATCATGAAAATGTATGAATAAGTCACTTGAGACATGATTTCAAGAGATTAAAGAAAGCCATCCTTTCTTTCTTTCCCTTCCATGAGTAAATTTTGGCTAGTACCTAGGGTTAAGAAAGAATAGGAATTTCACAAATATAATGCAAAAAATGAGTTCCTCATGCTGAAAAACCATAGAAACAAGTGTGAAAATCATGAAAAGGAAAAGATAAACAATATGTAATTTTAGGGTTTCATTGACACTTGTTGAGTTATGCTTTGAAATCAATGGCTTGAGCAAGTGTTTGATGGTATTTGGGGACTTGAGGAAGCTTAAGAAAGCTAGAGGAAGCTTTGGTTTAAACAGAAAAGCCAAGAGATATCATTAAAGGTAGCTAAGTTTATATATTTTTGCTTATGTTATTTTGCTTTGATGCAAACTGGTTTCCGTATTGTGTATTGTGATTTCTTGACTAGTTTTGACTGCAATATGAAGGGTTTTATTCCCCAAGATGTCCATTTTCTAAGCTGTTATGCTGCTGAAATTTTTATTAATTATATGGCAATTTGATGATTTATGTGATTTAATGTGATCAAATGTGATTTTTATGTGAAATGAATAACATGAGCATGAATATAACTTTCTACTGAGATTACCCCAGTCTCATCCCCTCAAGCATCACAAATGTTTGGTCCAAGCTTTAGCAATGGAGGTATCCAAAGAAAAGGCAAGAAGAATGAAGGAGTTTATGAAGCATGCTTTGTTTAGAAAGTTATGGCACTCTAATCTTTGTCAATTTGAATAAAGTAATATGTGCCTTTGTAAGGGTATGCTTTGCTACTATTATGTTTATGTAAGTTTATGGCAATGTATGGTTATAGCATGAACAAGTTTGAGCAAAGTATGTGATGCATATGAATGTTTTTGTCATGATATGATGAAAGCTGACTATTCTGAACATGCCTTGGTTATGCACTTACTGTTTATTCTAAATGTGATGCACCTATGAGTGTCATATATGTTTGAAAACTAGACAGTGAGAGCTTTCTAACAAGATAAAGAACACTTAAGTTGGGTATGTGTAAGATTTATAGTGTATTTTTAAATTTGCGGGTCAAAATTGGACCGTGAAGTGAAAGCTGCGAATTTTACTGTATGTATTACTTTCTTTGAAAAGTGATATAAAATATAACAGAGCTCCAAAAATTCATTGATTTAATCTTATGAAAATATTTATGTTTTGAGTTTAATATGCCACTTGTTTGAAAGTGATTGGAGCTATATAGTAAGAGTTATGCATGTTTTGAGTTTAATATGCCATTAGTTTGAAAGTGATTAGAGCTATATAGTAAGAGTTATACATGTTTTCCGAAAACTGTTCCAACAGAAGTTCTATCCTAACCCTTGGTGGTTAAACATGGTGTCATGCCCTGTACTAGTTAAATAAATATACAATAAAATATGGCTGTAAAATAGACACATAGAGCTTTCTAATGGCATAGAGAAAGCATGATTTGGCTCATTGTATAATGAAAAATGAACTTTTAAAGTTATGGCCAAAACCCTAGAGTAGAGAAAAATGACCATTTGAACAGTATAATTTGTGCAATAAACTGTACTAATTGGCACGATTAAAATGCTATTTTATATTTCTTCCATGTAGATTGGATTTCAAGGTATTTTTAGAGACTTGAATCACTTTGATATAATTTTTCTACAATTAGTTATGAATTTTCAAATATTGCCCAGGAAAAAAAGGTTTACCAAATGAATAGTAACCGGGGGAAAGAAAATTTTCTATCTTAATCTATCATGTAACTCAAGCTTCTAAATATGTTCTATGGAGCATAATAAGGTCCAATACATGGGTAATGTTGTCTATAGTTAATGTGTTACATTTTTGGTAAGAAAAGAATAAAGAGGAAGAAGAAAAAGGAACGCCAACCTTGAGGATTTAAAGTACAAGTGCAAGGTATGATGCTTCAACACTTTAAGCTAGTTTTTAAGTAGTTTGGTTTGGTTTCTTTGAGTTCTCCTCCTCTCCTCTTGCTGCTCTAATTTTGACCTAGGCCTAAAAAAGAAAGGAAAGTTGTTTTTATACCATAAATCCAAGATAAAGCATGAGTTTTTATGAAAGAAAGCAAGCTAGATATGTTTTGAAGTAAGTGGTTGAAAAATGAATGCTTTCCCTAAGGATACGGATCTTGGCCAGTCCAAATGAATGTCTTAGGGTGGAAATTTCATTAATTTGATGCCAAAAATGGATTTCCCACAACCAAAAATCTTAAAGACAAGTGTTGGCTCAAAGATAGAGCTTAAGATAAAGAAAATGGATTTTCTAGGGCTTCAAAGAAACTTTATGATTTATCTGTGTTTTAGTTTATTGAGTGAATGTTTAGTGATGCCAAGGGACTTGAAGAAGCCTAACAAAACAAGTGGAATTATTGGTTTCAAGAGGGAAGCCAAGTGATACTCCAAAGAGGTAGCTAAGTTTCATTTTTATGCTTTATGTTCTATCATTGAGCTTATATGATGAAATTATGTTGCCATATTGTGATTATGTTTTCTTTGATTGGTTTTGGCTATTAAATGATAGGTTTTATTCCCCAAGATGTCTATTTTCTAAGTCATTATGCTGTCAAAATTTTTATGACCAATGTAATAATTTATTATTTAAATGTGATTGATGTGATTAAATGTGCTCAAATGTGAGTTATGTGACATAATTGACATAATTGCATGAAATGTAATTTGCTACTGAGATTGCTCCCAATGTCATCCCCTCAAGTATCCCAAATGATAGGCACAAGCTATGGCAATGGAGTCCAGAGAGCTAAGAAGAAGGAAGAAGAGAATGATGCTTGATAATGTTTTCAAGCTATAAGTGTATATTTTGAAGTAATGTATAAAATCATGTATATATTTTTAAGATATATGCCATTATTTCGTTATGCCCTTATGAGGACTATGAAATGTATTGTATAGATTGGAACATGGAATAACCATGTGAGCATGTTATGAGGCTTATTTTCCATGTTATATTGCTAAAAGCTCATTCTATAGCAATAAAAGTGTAGTCAACATTGTTTAACTGAAACAGGGAAAATAGATTAAGTGTCATATATTCTATAAAAGTAGAGAGAACAAGCTTTCCAATGAGTTAAAGAACACTTAATTTGGATATATGTTTGATTTGTCGTGTAATTTTGAAATTGAGAGTCAAAACTAGACAGTAAAGTAAAAGCTGTGAATTTCACTGTAAGTATCACTTATTTTGAAAGGTAGTATAAAATCGTATAGAGTTCCAAAAGTTTAGTGGTTTATATTTATGAAAATATCTATGTTTTGAGTTTAATATACCACTGATTTGAGTTCAATTGGATTTGCATAATGAGAGATATGTAAGTTTTCCCAAGACTGTTCTAGTAAAAGTGATGTTATAACCCTTAGTGATTCAAATTATTTTTTTCCTTGTTCAGGCTAAATAAATGTACAACAAAAATATGACTATAAAATTGACACATAGAGCTTTCTAGCGACATAGAGAATTCATGATTTGGCTTGTTGTAGAATGAGAAATGAATTTTTAAATTTATGGCCAAAATTCTGGAAAAAAGCAAAATGAGTTTACGAATTGGTCTTGTTAAAGGAAAGTTTCATATTTTTTCCTTGTAGAGCATGTTTCTCGCTTAATGTAGAAACTTGAATCACCTTGATATAATTTTTATGAATTTAGTTATGATTTTTCAAAATTTGTCCAGAAAACTTGAGAACCAAATGAATAGTACCATTTTAAAAAAAAAATATTTTGATTCTATTAATGGTTCAAGGTCCTAATATGAGCTATTTAGACATTATATATGCTATAATCTATGGGTAAATATAGATAAATGTAACATGTTACATAATAGTAGTGTGCAATGACACAAATGAGTAGAGCTATTGCTCTTTGGTGCAATTCAACCCATTGGCACACCACTAACAACAATTGAGTTTTCAAGTCAATCTAACAAAGGAAATAAAAAGGAATAGTCAGTAGTTAACCTTTAATCCTAAAGACTTTCCTCACTCAACAATTCCAAACTTAAAAAACTGTTACCCTGAACCAATAGCAAGGTAGAGACAATATTATCTTGCAAATCATTGAATAGAAAAAAATGAAAATGGCAACAACCAATCAATCTATAACAACTATGCAATATGGTGTCATATTTGTTGAATCAAGTGTTTTGATGATTCCAAACAAACTGGAGCTTGGAAGGAAAATATCAAATGAGTAAAAAAGAACTCAAGTAAAGAAATCCAGGAAGAAATGAGTATAGAATTAGTTTGTAGGATTTCTAACAGTGTTCACAGAGTAAAAGTCTTTGATCTTACACCCACTGATTTTAAATAAGTATTTTTCAACTAATCTATGCTAACTTATGTTCAATTTGAAAAATACTGACTAATAGATGAATTTTGAACTGTTAAACTCCATATATGTAGTTGAAAATTTGAACTTTGGTAACTGAAATTCGAAGTTGCAAAGATGTTACCTCCGACAGACAAATTTCAGGTTATTGAAATTTGAATTTCGAGACAAGTATAATTTGTGAAAATTGGAAAAGTCATCTGAAGTTATGTCAAAGTATGTTTGATATTAGAATATAAAAAGAGTTCAAAGTTAGTCCTACTAACAGATTTGGTTTCAAAAATTTGAACTTTGGAATGGAAATGTATAAGTTTGATTAGAGGTTTCTCTGACATATGAACTTTGATTTTGAAAATTCAAACTTTGGAATGAAAATGTATAAGTCTGATTAGAGGTCTCTCTGACAGAAGAATTTTGAAAGCTCAAAATTTGAATTTCAAAAAGTGAAACTCTTATGCCATATTGAGCTGCTCATTGACAGACGAATTTTGGATCCCTTAAATTTGAACTTCGAGTGCACTATGAGACAACTGTTCACACTTGAGAGATGTACTTTAAACTTGAAAATTAATATGTTCTAACATGGGAAATAATTTTTAAAATCAAAATTCAAATTTCATTTTTTAACAGACGAACTTTAGAAGATCAATTTTTAAGTCTTTAACTTATGGTCTATGCGAAATTCGTTTGTTGACATCCTAAAATTCAAATTTTGAGTGTCAGACGCATTAAATGTGATTGGTGAATGGCTAGTTTTGTAGAGTAACCATTGGGTAATGTCTCTAATGGCTAGATCTTGTGTCTAATGTATAGTTAAGACACAAATCTATAAATAGAACTTCATTTGAAGTTGTAGGTAACATTTTTACAGTGTATATACTTAAACTCTGTCAAAATCATTAGATAAAGACTTCTACTCACTCACACTTTATTTATTGCATCTCAACTGTCATATCTACTCTATATTAGAGAGCTTCTCTTATTGTAATCAACATTTTCTTCATCTGAAAGAAATATATTATTGTGAGGGGTTTTCATAAGGGTTTTGGGAAACGCTTTGCTGGAGTGCACAGTGAGAATTTGTAAGCTCTTAGAACATAGCACAAGGTTGTACTGTGACATTACAAGGAGCCTACTCAATTCTTCAAAGATAGTGAAAAATCTGAAGTGGTGGCTTGAGGACTGAACGTAGGTCAAGAGGAATAGACCAAACTAAGATAAATCTTTGTGTCTTCCTTTCCTCTACCCTGCAAACTGCCATTTTATTTTTGCACTATGTTTTTATATAACTTTTGCTTTCACTGCTCTTATACAATTTTGTAGAAAATTTCAAAATTCCCTATTCACCCCCTCTTGGGAAGCTAGCAGACTTAGCAAGTGGTATCAGAGTTCGGACTCCCAACTGAAGGATCTAACAATTCAGGAGAATCAATGGTTGGCTTTGGAGAAAGCATTCTTCCTGAAGAAAACAACACCAATAGACCTTCTAGCTTTAGTGGAGAGCATTATGGATACTAGAAGATGAGAATGCAGATCTATCTCCAATTCATTGATGTAGATATCTGTTCAGTCATCCAAAATGGAGACTTTGTCTCAATGAATTTGTAAGATGATGGCAAGTACAAAGAAAAGCCAGAGGAGGAATGGAATGCGAAAGACAAGAGAAGAGTCCTGCTCAACTACAAGGTAAAACACTTCTTGGTGAGTACACTTAATCAGGATGAATTCTATAGGGTGTCTAAATGTACCACAGCCAAAGAAATGTGGGATACTCTAGAAATTTCTTATGAAGGTACTATTGAAGTGAGGGAGAATAAACTGAATTCTTGTATTGATGAACATGAAAGTTTTAGAATGATGGAAAGTTTTAGAATGATGGAAGGAGAAAGCATCAAAGACATGCAGAAGAGATTCACCTTCATTGTGAATCAACTGAAGAGCCTTGATAAGGAGTACACATAGCCAGAGAAAATCAGAAAGATTCTTAGAGCTTTTCCTCTGGAATGACAACCAAAAGTAATAGCTATAGAAGAAGCCAAAGGAGAGTCAATGACTTCTGTCACAACTCTTTTTTGGAAGTCTTGAAGAATATGAGGGCAAGATGAAAGCTCTTAAGGAAGCTGGTCATGATAAGAAGAAAAAGGGGTTTGCATTAAAAGCTACAGAAGAAAGAGATGAAGAATCTGATGATGAAGAAAAACTGGATGAAGAGACTCTGGCTATGTTGGTCAGAAAATTTGGAAGATTCTACAGCAATAAGAGAAATAAGAAGTTCTTCAAGAAAGGAACAACTGCAGACAACAAGAAAGAAAGCAAAGAGCTTATCACCTGTTATGAATGTAAAAAATAAGAACACATTAAGTGGGAATGCCCATAATTCCTTAAGAAGCAGGAGAAAGAAAAGAAAGCTGCTGACAAAGGCAAAAAGAAAAATGCCTATATTTCATCAATATGGGGCAATAGCTTAGATGACGAAGAGGAAGAAATTGCTAACATCTGTTTGATGGCACAAGTAGCAGAAGAAACTCAAAATTTATCTGACAGTGATCATGAAGATGAGGTTTGTCTTAGAGCTAGCGAAAGCAACAAATAGTATATGGACAATGCTTGCTTAAGATATATGACTGGTGATAAGAAGAAGTTCTTCACCCTTAAAGACAAGAAAGGAGGAAAGGTGACCTTTAGAGGTGACCAATATGGCAGAATAGTTGGTATTGGTATCATGGGTAAGAATCCTGAAACATCTATAGAAGAGGTGCTGTTTGTAGTTGGCCTCAACCACAATTTGCTAAGTGTGAGTCAAACATGTGACAAAGGGAACTGGGTACTGTTTGACTCAAAATTCTACCTAGTCATTTGAGAAAGTAATTGCAAAGTCATCCTCAAAGCTCAATGGGATGGTAACTGTTGTACTATTGATCTAGATGAACTTCCCACTTTAGACTCTGTTTATTTAATTAGTAAAGATAATGATAGTTCGTTGTGGCATAGAAGACTAGCACATGTTAACATGAACCAACTAACCAAGTTGATAAAAAATGATTTAGTCACTGGATTACCAAAAATTTCTTTTGAAAATGATAGAGAATATGATGCATACCTCAAAGGAAAACAAACTAAATCATCTTTCAAACCTAAAAATGTAATCACCACATCTAGACTACTGCAATTGTTACACATGGATTTGTTAGGTCCATCTAGAGTAAAAAGCATTGGTGGGAACTTGTATGTGCTTATGATTGCAGATGATTACTCTAGATTTACTTAGACTTTGTTTCTTTCCTCCAAAAATGAAACATTTGATGTATTTGTAACATTAACCAAGAAAGTACAAAATGAAAAAGGTATTTCCATTGTTTCTATTAGGTTTAATCATGGAGGAGAATTCAAAAATTCAAGCTTTTTGGAGTATTGTGAAGAGCATGGAATTGATTACAACTTCTTAACCCTAAGGACTCATCAGCAAAATGGAGTAGTAGAGAGGAAGAACAGGATGATTGTAGAAATGGCAAGAGCAATGCTGAATAAAAAGCATCTTCCTCAATTTTTCTAGGCTGATGTAGTAAACACAGTAAGCTATATAATTAATAGAGCCTACATTAGACCAATTTTGGAGAAGACATCTTATGAGCTATACAAAGGAAGGAAGCCAGATCTCTTACACTGCATATGTTTGGATGCAAGTGCTTCATCCATAATAATGGAAAAGAGAATCTGGGTAAGTTTGATACCAAATCAGATGAAGGTATATTATTTGGCTATTCTAGTAGAAGTAAAGCATATAGGGTTTTCAATAAAAAGACTAGAGCTATAGAAGAGTCTGTGCATGTTGTTTTTACTGAATATGATATTGTTTCCAAGCATGCTATAGATAAGGATGATCTTATTTCTAGCTTTAAGAACTTGAACTTTTCTGGAGAGAAGATAAAATTGAACCTCCCAAAATATCTGAATCTACTAATATAGATGAAGATATTCAGGAGAAAGATGTTGAATGTGAAAACAATGAAAATTTTTGTTAAGAACTCCTTAGAGCTTGGAGATATTAAAGGAGTTATTCAGTTGATCAAGTGATTGGGGGTGTTCAAGAGAATGTTAAAACCAGAAGTTAACATGGGGATCAAATAAACAACTGTGCATTTGTTTCTCAAATTGAACCTAAGTGTATTGAAGAAGCCTTAACTGATAAATATTGGATATTGGCTATGTAAGATGAACTCAATCAGTTTGAGAGAATTCAAGTTTGGGATTTAATGCCTTGATCCAGGGACCAATTATTGGAACTAAATGGGTATTTAGAAATAAACTTGATGAATTAGGAACAATTATAAGAAACAAAGCTAGATCAGTAGCTAAAGGGCATAATCAGGACGAAGGCATAGATTATAAGGAAACTTTTGCTCCAGTTATAAGATTGGAAGCAATAAGAATCCTCTTAGCCTATGCATACATGAAAGACATAATGCTGTATCAAATGGATGGAAAGAGTGCCTTTTTGAATGGTAATATCATGGAAGAATTTTATGTTGATTAACCTCTTGGTTTTGAGGACTCAACAAAACCAAACCATATCTATAAACTGAAGAAAGCTCTTTATGGCTTAAAACAAGCTCCTAGAGCATGGTATTGAAAGCTAACTAATTTTCAAATTGAAAAAGGATTTAATAGAAGAAAAGTAGACACAACACTGTTTACTAAGCAAGAAAATAAAGACTTACTTATTGTTCAAATTTATGTAGATGATATTATATTTGGTGCTACTAATGATTCTCTTCGCAAGAATTTCTCTAAGTTAATGAAAAGTGAATTTGAAATGTCAATGATAGGTGAGCTTAACTTCTTCATTGGATTGCAAATTAAACAATGTGATGATGGCATCTTCTTTAATCAGTCAAAATATTTGAAGGAGCTACTGAAAAATTTGGAATGGAAAACACCAAATCAATGGGAACTTCTATGGCTACTGCAACAAAACTTGATATGGATGAGGAAGGAAAGCCTTTTGACATAACTCAATATAGGAGAATGATTGGTTCCCTGCTATACCGAATAGCAAGTAAACCTGACATTATGTTCAGTGTCTGTATGTGTGCAAGGTTCCAATCATGTCCCAAAGAGTTTCATGCAAAAATTGTGAAGAGAATTTTCAAATACTTAATTGGAACATCACAGATAGGACTTTAGTATCCAAAAGGCAATGGAGAAGAGCTCACGAGATGTATTGATGTTGACTTTGATAGATCCAAGACTGATAGAAAGAGCACAAGTGGGACGTGTCAATTTCTAGGTAGATCCTTGGTTTCATGGTTTAGCAAGAAGTAGGACAATGTGGCTCTCTCCATTATAGAGGCTGAGTATATAGCAGCAGGCAGCGGTTGTGCTCAAGTCCTTTGGATGAAGAATTTCTAGGTAGATCCCTGGTTTCATGGTTTAGCAAGAAGTAGGACAATGTGGCTCTCTCCATTATAGAGGCTGAGTATGTAGCAGCAGGCAGCGGTTGTGCTCAAGTCCTTTGGATGAAGTAACAACTTGAAGATCTTGAGATTGAGATGAAGGAGATACCAATAAAATGTGATAATCAAAGTGCCATAAATATCACAAAGAATCCAGTCATGCATTCAAGGACAAGGCACATTGAAGTAAAACATTACTTCATGAGGGATTATGTTTTGAAAGGAGACGTCAAATTTGAATGCATCCTTATTAATGATCAAATTGCAGACATTCTGACTAAACCACTTGCAGAAGATAGATACTACAAAATCAGAAGAGAATTAAGAATGGTAAATCCCAATGAATTGTAAGCAAGCCTCTAACTGAATCTATTTAAGTTTTTGGCATTAAATTGATACTAACTTTAGCATTGGAGTGTGTTTAAGATGTTTCGCAGGCTCTCCTCATAAGTTCAGATGATAGTAAATCAGTTTAATGGAGTTTATCAAACCTACATGATCAAAAGATATTGAAGCAAAGTTGGAAATTCGAAGTTTTAGGCCCTATCTGTAAGTTTAGCAATCTAAAATTCGTACTTTAGATGTTATTAGATGAATTTTCATGTTAAATTGTGATTGTGAATGAATTGTCATGCTCAAAATTCAAACTTGAGTATTGATTAGACGAATTTTAGTGGCCCTTACGTGTAACAGTACCCTCATGTCCCTCAAAATTCGTTTATTGCCCAGTATAAATTCAAATTTTTGAATAGCAATATGAATACTTAGTTTGTTCAAAATGCTCATTGTGTGAACTTCAATACCTCAAAGTACGCATTTTAAGAACTCTTTACAAAACTTTAAAATTCAAATTTTACAACCTCAAAATTCATCTGTTAAAGCATGCTATCTTAATTGGTCTCCGATAGATGAAGTTCAAGGATAAAACTCGTTTGTTCAGTTTCTCACTGTTTGTTTGCTTAATTTATAATCCTTCAAAATTCAAACTTTGATGTTTCAAAGTTCATCTGTTGAAGTCTTTACCTTGAACTTAGCTTTAATCAGACGAACTTCAAGATGAAAATTCGTATGTTAGAAAGCCTCTCTTTATCGGTTAACTCATAACTGCTCGAAATTTGAAGTTTGGCCCGTTAAAATTCATCTGCTGAATGGTTACATAAGATAAAACCAAGGGTCTCATTTTGAACAGATGCAACCTTATTCATCTCTCTCTTAAGTTTATTCACCTCCTCTCTTAAATTCTCATCAATTCTGTTCATGAATCTCCATTTCCCACCGTTTAAACTCCTTTTTGGACCTTATAAACCCCTTCCTTGCATCTTTATGCAACATTCTGTTAATTTAGATGTTTTGATGATTCTAAAACAAATAAGCTTGGAAGATCCAATATCAAAGGAACACAAGTGAAATGAAGAACAAAGTTGGAGTTTCCTGTTGATTGAAGAACTGTTTCACTCATACTTAAGGAACTTATCTGTAAAAGAAAGTAGTTGAGCTTTGAATTTCAATTAACCTAAATGAGATGACTAATTGAGTTATTAGTTCTTAACTCATGATTTCAAAATGATTTTCAAGAAAAGAGCTATTTAATGAGGATAAATTTTCAATCTCAAACTGATTCTAAGTGCTCAATTGTTTTTCATGAAAATATTTTAACTTATGGGAATAAGATCTCAATTTCAAAGATGTTACTAAGTGTTTACCTTGTTTTCAAAATAAAATCTTACCTTCGACGCATAACCATTTAAGGTTTTAGGATAAAGACTCAATCTTAAAGCTTTTCCAAAGTCCATCCTTCAATTTCATGAAAAGGGATTGAGGTTATCCACATAACACAGCTTGGGGATCAAGTTCTCAAGTCTGTCTAGGAGATTATCCTGATAAGGTAGGCATCTTATTCACATAACAAGGTGAACAGTAAAGAAAAGTGGTACTATATAGCCCGTTATTTGTATAACCTGGAGAGGTTATCCACATAATGTGTATTATAGAGCACTTGCACCCCTCGGGAAAACAAGTTATCCACATAACCACGAGAGGTTATCCGCATAACCTATATTTCAGAATACTTGAACTTTCCTGGGGTAAAATCTGTTATCCGCATAACCAATGTAGTTTATCTGCATAACCTATATTTCAGAATACTTGAACTTTCCTCGGGTGAAACAGGTTATCCGCATAACCAAAAGAGATTATCTATATAACCTATATTTCAGAATACTTGAACTTTCCTCAGGTAAATAGGTTATCCGCATAACTTTGGGAGGTTATCTTGATAACCTAAGTTTCATGAAAACTCAATTTGAGAAAAACTTAACATTATCCTAATAACTAAGTGGGTTTTCAGGAAAATGATTCTGAGCTAAAACTTAGTCATTCTGGGTAATACGTTATCCACATGGCCTAGCTAGGTTATCCACATAACGAAAAGCTCCACATTGAAAGCAAAAGCAAACAGTTACCCGTTATTCACATAACCTAAGGAGGTTTTCCACATAACCTCTGTCAGATGCATTTAATGTGGTAGGTAAATGGCTATTTTATTAAGCGTAACGGCTAATCTTTGTTTCCAACAGATAGTTCTGCCTTAAGATTATAACTAGGACCTCATTTAAGTTATTGAGTAATGAGAAAAACAATATACATACCAAAACTCCGCTGATTCATTTATTAATTCATTCAAAGCTCAACTACCTTCTGTTTTGCTTATTCATTGTATCTCAACTTTCATATCTACTCTTTTGAAAGAGTTTTCATTATGTAAAATATCTAAACACTTGTAGAGAATAGTTAGTGTGAGATTACACTAAGGGAGATAGTCTTACTCTTGAGTGAGAAGAATGAGAAAACTTGCTGAAGTCCAAAGTTTGGGCTGGTGATGTTGTACTACGGTCATTGCAAGAACCCATTCAAATCTTGCAAGAGATAATGGAAAAATCCCAAGTGGTGGCTTGGGAACTGGACGTAGGTCAAGTGGAATAAACCGAACCAGGATAAACTACTGAGTTCTCTTCCCTCTATTTTTTATACTTTGTTTTAGTTACCTTTTTTAGTATCATTACTGCTTTTCGTCTTCGTAGAAAAATTTCAATCTTCCCAATTCACCCCCCTCTTGGGAAGCTAGTTGAGCTAACACATTCAATCTCTAGAATGGCAAGGGTTAAAAATCCTAACATGGGTAAAGGAGAGTTTAGACCAAAGAGGGCTGTAAAGTCTTAGTATATCTCCAAGGGAGGTGAAACTCAAAAAAGGAAAGGTGAATCCAGTAAGGGAACCCCATCAAAAAGGAAAAAAACTACCCCCAAGGCTGATTCGAAGAATCCTGTTCCTACTGCTGTTGCCTCCACTTCGCCCAGTACTGAGTCAGAAGAATTCTAGTTGACCATGAAGCCATTATGGAGCAATGCTCATATCCTGGAGGAGTATACCATCAAGTTTATCAACAAGAAGGTAATCAAACCTCATTGCACAAATTTGGAAGAATTTCTTGTCTCCAATAATTTTGATGCTGGGCTATGGTTAGTAAGATATAAAAATCTTTTAGAAGTAAAAGAGAGATATGATGATGAGGTGATCAAAACATGATATGATGCTCTGTTGTATAATAGCAAAAAGGGAAATTAGCAGATTAATCTGAGGTCTAGAACTCTTTGGCTCTCTGATGAAATCTTTAACAAGGTCTTAGAAATTCCTAGGCAAGATGGGCTCAAAATTGATATCTCCACCTCAAGATACATGGATGAAGATGAAAATGCAAATGATCAAGGTGGTCCATTCTTAAATTACAAGGAGAGTACAATTCTGGATACCTTGTTCAGAAGGCATGAGAATAGGCCTCCCTTAAGTTTACTAAAGCCCTCTGACCTGAGTGTCCAAGTTATGATCCTGTACCATATTGTGTCCAGGATCATATTCAGCAAAGGAAGGAGCTTTAATATGATTACAAGGGCTGAGGGTCATGTGATGGCTATACTGATGAGAAGAAAGCTGATTAATATGGGAAATATCATCCTCCAACGTATGATCAAGGCACGAGATTAAAGGAGAGATTCCACATTACCCTTTGCCTCCATCATCTCTAAAATACTTTAGTATGCCAGAATTCAACACTTGGAGAAAGGAAAAAGCAAGCCCACTGAAGTCTTCAAGGAGGAAGAATTGCAACACGTGGGAATTGAAAGAAAAAAAGGAACGTAGGCTGGGAAAGGAGTAGGGAAATTAGAAGACTTGTTCTATGAGGAAGGTCAATCACAATAGCAAGTAGGAACTTTTGAGGCTACTCCACCTATACAACCTACACCACAGCCTTCCTAGCCTGTTTCTCTTCCACCACAGCCTACTCAGACACCTTAACCATCCACTCCCTCAACCTAGGCAATGCCAACCAAAATTATTGAATTGTATGACAGTCTATCTGCACTCATACTGAGCATTGAAGATGAGCAAAATCCCAAGTTTGCTCACTTACAGGATCAAATCTTTTAGTTAGCTAAAAACATGAAAGTGATTGCTGATACATATGAGGACATCAGAAGGGCTATCCCCTCTACTTTAACTCAACCTCAGCTAGGACCCTCTGAGCCTACCAAGTTTCCCACTCCTGAACCTCTAAGCCCCTTCAAACTAAACTCTCCTGAGCCTAATGCTGTAAAAATTGCTGCTGAGGCTGCTGGCTCTATGGTTACCCTATAGGCCTCCAACAATGAATAGGCCCTGATCCACCCTTAGACTATGGTATGGAGGAAGAGACTCTTCAAGATGCAAGCTACCACGAGCCTATGGTGGAAGATGCTCTGGAGTCAATTCTGTTACTTTAAGAATATGAGCAAATAGAGAAGCTTGTTGCAGCCATCACCTCTACTCCTATTATTTAAGCTGCACTCAATGAAGAGAGAAGCCTTGTCCCTTATGTAGATGTTACTGACCTTGCACATAATGCCTTTGTGCAAGCACAAAAGAGAAGGCTTGATGAGATGTTTCCTTTTCTAGTTCCTCCTCCATCTCTTTCTGAATTTGGTCTCTCAGCAAAAAGTTATGTTGAATCTGTCCCTCTTCCTTAGATACCCTCCATTGTGCCATTTGTTCTTGTTCCTCTACATGCCATTCCAATATCATAGATTCCTCCTCCTGTTATGCATGTTTCTGTTCTTGATGATGCCAAAAAAGGGAGAAGAAATCTGAACAAACTGGGAAAATTGAAATAGAGCATTCTGGCAAGTCCTACAACAAGAAATCCAAGCCCAAGAAGAACTGATTAGATCTTAGGGCTGCTTGTTTTTACTTGCTTTTGTTTGTTTTTATCTGCAGTATCTCTTGTACTAAAAAGACCATCTTGCATTGATACTGTGTTTGCAATGTCATCTCTTTGTTAATACAATGAGATTCCATATTTTCCTTCTGCTCTACTGTATATGTTGTACTTATCTTTAAACTTTAATGCATATGTTGAGAGGATGCTTTTAGAAGCAAACCTAAGTACTGATCCAATTTGCAAGTTATTTTTTCATCATAAAAAATGGGGAGAATATTGAATCAAGTGTTTTGATGATTCCAAACAAACTGGAGCTTTGAAGAAAAATATCAAAGGAAGTAAAGAAATCCAAAAAGAAATGAGTATAGAATTAGTTTGTAGGATTTCTCACAATGTTCACAAAGTAAAAGTCTTTGATCTTACACCCACTGATTTTAAATAAATATTTTTCAATTAATCTATGCTAACTTATGTTAAATTTGAAAAATACTAACTGACAGACGAATTTTGAACTGTTAAATTCCATATACGTAGTTGAAAATTCAAACTTTGGTAACTGAAATTTGAAGTTACAGAGATATTACCTCTAACAAATGAATTTTAGGTTATTGAAATTCGAATTTTGAGACAAGTATAATTTGTGAAAATTGGAAAATTTGTCTAAAACTATGTCAAAGTATATCTGATGTTAGAATGTAAAAAGAGTTCAAAGTTAGTCCCACTGATAGATGAATTTTGGTTTTGAAAATTCAAACTTTGGAATGGAAATGTATAAGTTTGATTAGAGGTTGCTCTAACAGATAAACTTTGATTTTGAAAATTTGAACTTTGGAATGAAAGCGTATAAGTCTAATTAGAGATCTCTCTGATAAACAAATTTTGAAAGCTCAAAATTGGAATTTTAAAAAGTGAAACTCTTATGCCATATTGATCTGTTCACTGACAGATGAATTTTGAATCCCCAAAATTTTAACTTTGAATGCACTATAGCAATATGAGATAGTTGTTCACACTTGACAGATGCACTTTAAACTTGAAAATTCGTATGTTCTAACATGAGAAATATTTGTTAAAATTAAAATTTGAATTTCACTTTTGAACAGACGAACTTTGGAAGTTCAACGTTAAAGTCTTTGACTTATGGTCTTTGAGAAATTCGTCTGTTGACACCCCAAAATTCAAATTTTGAGTGTCAGACACATTAAATGCGGTTGGTGAATGATTAGTTTTGCAAAGTAACCATTAGGCAACATCTCTAATGGCTAAATCTTGTGCCTAACGCATAGTTAAAACACAAATCTATAAATAAAACTTCATTTGATGTTATGGGTAACATTTTTACAGTGTATAGACTGAAACTCTATCAAAATCATTAGACAAAGCCTTTTACTCACTCATACTTCATTTATTGCATTTCAATGGTCTTATTTACTCTATATTAGAGAGTTTCTATTGTTGTAATTAATCTTTTTTTCATCTGGAAGAAAGATATTCTTGTGAGGGGTTTTCACAAGGGTTTTGGGAAACGCTTTGCTGGAGTGTAGAGTGAGAATTTGTAAGCTCTTAGAACAGAGCACAAGATTGCACTGTGGTATGGAAAGGAGCTCACTCAATTCTTACAAGATAGTGGAAAATCTCAAGTGGTGACTTAAGGACTAGACGTAGGTCAAGAGGAATAGACCAAATCAGGATAAATCTTTGTGTCCTCCTTTCCTTTACCTTGCAAACTGCCATTTTATTTTTGCACTCTGTTTTTCTGTAACTTTTGCTTTCACTGCTCTTTTATAATTTTACAAAAAATTTTAAACTTCTTAATTCACCCCCCTCTTGGGAAGTCAACAAACCTAACAATATTTTTATTTTATCAACAATAGTCCTATTCAATTAATCAATGGGTAAAAAGTAATTTAGATTGCAAGCAGTTAATCAATCTATGCAAGCATCGTAATCATTCCTAAAGTTCGTAAGCATAAGCTTTTTCATAGCATCATAATCACTTGATTTATGAACACTCAAGTGACTCAACATACTTATCACATCTCTGAAAGAAGGAACAACCAAAGATAGATATGAATGACTTGAGGTCTTGAGTAGAGCATTTAGAAAAGTAACATATACTAGATGATGAATATTTTCCCCTTTCAATATATCTACCACCCCAAAATGTTGGTGCTTGATTTCATTCCTAAGAAAGTATCATTATAACTAATTAAGTTTTCATTTTAAAAAATTAAGCTAAAATAGAACCAAATTCAATAATTCAGCTCAAGGGCAAGGCACAAACTTGAATGTCTGGAAATAAATAGGGAAAGACAGTATGTCCAATCCTAAGTGTTCAAATTGCTAAACTTGAGGCTCTCTCTTCTAAATCAAAGGCAATGCATTTAGCAATTAAAACCCATTGTGCTGATCCTCAAGCAAAAATGCAAATATAGTAGATCTCGTGAGATAGAGCCATTGTAAGAAAACTGAAGGATATCTTCAAGAATCAAGAACTATATCTGTATCTCACATACATATGATAGATAGAATATTGGATGTGAACGGTGTACCAGACCACTTTACAACCAAAGTTATAGAAATTCTATGAAAAACCTTATGTAATAAAAATTACTAATTTCTACAACCATTCAGATAAGGTGAAGGTGCTATGAATAGGAAGAAGCAAATAACAATTAAAAAAAAAGGCATTGCTATATGAGCTATGAACAGGGAGAAGCAAATAACAAAAAAAAAATGATCAAAGCTACTATGTGAGCTATGAGCTGGAAGAGACAAATTAAAAAAAAAAACACATAGATCAGCCCAAGCAAGGAAATGGGAGAGGGAACACATATGAAGATCAAGAATAGATAAAAAAGGCATGAATAGAGACGAAAATGAAGCAAGATAAAAAAAAAAATAGATCACCTGGGATGGAAAGATGGTAACCATGATGGGTGGAAATTTAGGTGACGGCAACGATGCTGGCCAACGAGTAGGTGATGGCGTAGGGAGGGACAACATGATGCAAGCAAGATAAACAAACAGAGGAGAGGGTTCCAGAGCAATACATGCAAAATGAATAAGAGCTCTGGAGGAGGATTTTTTTTATTTTTCTGCAAGGTATAATTGTAATATTAAAACAAGAGGAAGGGCAAATTAGTTAGAATATTTTATATTATACTCTCTTCCCTCCAAAAAAAACCCTAAATTTTAGGTGGGGGGGGAGAATAAAACTGGACAGATCAAGGGGAAGGGGAAGCTATAAATCCTCTCACTTCCCCTCCAAAATTTTGCTCCACACAAAGGGAGGGAATTCATCCCTTCCAATCCCTTTCCCTCCTTTAAAAAATTTGATTTCATCTTTTAACGAGACTTTATTTAGTATATATTTATGGTTTGCTGATGACGCCATCCTTTTTTTGGAGGAGGATGTAGAGAATTCTGTTAATACTCTTTTCTTATCCAAAGTTTCAGTTTACCTAAGGATTAAAATCAATTTGGCAGGACTTAATGTGTATTACTATGATGAGTATCATCAGATTTTTACCTCCATAGCAGGTTGCCCGGCCTCTCTTTTATAGGAAAGTATGTTTTTATATCTTCAATTCAGTGTCCTGCACATGGTTCTTTTTAAGGGAATGGTGATCTTATTTGCAAAGAGATTGGGTTGTTCTGCTGCATTTTTTATTAAATTCTTTTCAGATCATTGTACTTCTCTATTTTCAACTTTCTCTTACTCTCTCCTATATTCTAACTCTGTTCAACGTAAATAAATTTTTCCTATACAAAAAAGAAAGAAAAGAAAACCCAACAAAAAAGAGAATCCTTTTTATTCCTTTTTTTTTCTGGATGGTAATTGACTTTTCTAAATTAAAAGCAGACTTATGATTACATAATGATGGTTATTATGAGTCAACTCATGCCATTTTAAAGCTGAAAAATAAAATTGAGGCAAAAACAAATTGAAAAGATCCGAAATTCATCTTTCATAATTATGGCTTATCGAGATAGCATTGTATCTTGGTATCCCTGCACTGCTATTAAGCCCACACAAAAACAATATGATTAAATTTTATGATGGTTGTCTCACTTTACAGTTTTCACAAGATCATTGTCATTATCAAGAACATACTTCGCTACACTAAGATTTGGAAACTAGAGGAAAAAACAGAAAAAGGCTATTGAAGGAGGGGAACATCCATGAAGTGTAACATACCATAGTGATAAGTGTCACACCTCGTACTTAGACTCATTTCCCATGTATTAAACTATATTTAAGTCCATTAATGCTTGATTAGAGACTTAATTACATAAAACAACTTAAACCAATTTATTTCATTTTGAGTACTATTCCCTTGGTTAACTTCTTTTCATCCGGTAAACTTTGAAAATTCATAATTAAATCAAGAAAAATCATATTGACATAGTTCAAGTCTCTAAATACAGATTAAAAGATTCTATACATGAAAAAAATGTTGAACAGGGAAATTAATTGGCCAACTTATACAGTAAATTCGTATTATCCTCACTATAGTAATGGTCATTTTTGAAAATTTCTGATTCTGACCATAACTTTGAAAAATCATCATAAATCATATACAACTCCAAATTGAGTGATCTTTATGTTTATGGAAAGATACACATGTCTAGTTTTTATACATATAATACACTCATCCATGAACCCATAAAAATTCTGAACAGTACATGAAATTCTGTGCAGTGTCACAATGGCCATTTTCTTCCTACAACTTGTCAACATAGACCTTAATATGTACATACATGGCCATTTCTTATCTTCACTTAAAACATTACATCATAGTAGATATAGATGCACAGAATTACATTCATGTAAAGTCTTAGAACCATACACATCATTTTCACAAGGTGTTCCAAGTAAAGCACCAATGCAAGTAAATTCATTTTAATTAAGAGCTTGCTTTTCCTTCCCCTTTTCTTCTTGGGCAATCTTTCCATAACTTGGACCTATAAAGTGAAACATTTGGAAAGAGAATGAGATTCAAAGAATCTCAGTAGTTACAACCAAGTATGTGCATATTTCATCATATCATTCATAGAATCATCATTTGAAAGCAATCAACCAATTTATACCATACATTTTCATAAAAATTTTGGCATGGTAACATTTTAAAAATTGGACATCCAAGAGTCATAAAAGCTCTCATTCAAACAACCAACACATCAAATACAACATAAAATATTAATGTCATAGTATGGCATGTTCCAAACATCATTGAAAATAGTTTTAACAACTTTGACATAATTGGTAAAATAACTATCTTTGGGCTTTCCAAGTTCCACCAAACTTTATATACCTTTCCCTTGATCTTCTAACACTCCTTTGGATCCTATAGCATCGTAAAATAATGCCATTAGCCACTAATTATACAATTTCATTTACAAAGTGCTCACTTGAACTAAAATTTGCACTTTGTTATCCATCAAGCATTCCTTGTACAACATATTTGTTCTAACCTATTTTGGACCCAATGAATCCATTTTTGTGGTCAAAATCATGAAATTCCCTTCCTAATCCAAACCCTAATTAGGCAGGAAATTTCATAAAATTGTAGAAAAATAACTACCTGATCAATTTGAAATCCAATGCCATATTCTTGCATCTTGAAATATTTCTAAGCATTTCTATGGTTTAGTTTCTTCATAGCCTCATTTTCTCTCTCAAGAACTTCCATGATTGAAACTTTAAGAGAGAGAGGAATAAAAATACTCTATAGAACTACCCTAACCCACCAGAGAACATAGTTTTATGGTCATAGAAGTTTACCTTGGTGTATATGACTTCAATCTTTTTCTCCTTGCTCTTCCTTTGCTCTTCAAAAATTTTGCTCTCTCTCTCACTCTCTTGGCTACTGACTAGACGTGAAGAATGAAGGAAAATGTGTTGAATTAAGAAGTTTTGATGATTCCAAATCAACTCTCAAGAGCTTGGAATAAAAGATATCAAAGGTGCACAAAGAGTTCAAATGAAGAAATCCTGGAGAAATCTATGCAAAGTTTGTTGTAGGTTGTTTAGTTTTATTTTATTTTGCATATAAGGCTTTGATTTGGTGGAAGGAAGTTTTAAAACCTTGATTTTATGTTAAATCATGAAATATTTGAAAAACACCCACTAACAGACGAAGTTTGAAAGATTTATATTGAACTGTCATATTGGAAATTCGAACTTTGGCTTTGGAAATTCGAATTTCGAGTTAAAACTGAATAAGTTTGAAGAGATGCTTCTCTGACAGACGAATTTTGATTTTCCAAAATTTGAATTTTCATAAGTATCTGAAAGAAGCTTTAAAGCAACAGACGAACTTAGGGTTTTGAAAATTCGAATTTCAGACAAAATGCAACTTATGAAAATCAAAGAAATCGGTCTGAAATAATGTCAAAGTTCATCTGAAATCAAGATTATATTGAGTCTCAAAATTGTTTACTAACAGACGAACTTTGAACATGAAAATTCAAATTTCTGAAGCTAAGGTTGTGAGTCTGTTATAATGATATGCTGACATACGAATGACAGTGTTTATAAATTCAAATGTTAAAGTAACTCTGAAATGAGGTCTCTCTCTAACAGACGAACTTCACTCTTTGAAAATTTGAATTTCGAAGTAAATGAACTACTGTGCTTTTTGAGCTTACTGTGGACAGACGAATTTTGGGGTTCCAAAATTCGAATTTCGAAGGCACTGTAGCAAATTGAAAGTATTGTTCACGTTTAACAGAAAAACTTTCCACTTGAAAATTCGCATGTCACTACTTAGAAACATTTTCAAAATATCAAAATTCGAATTTCACTTCATGACAGACGAACTTTGGTCTTTCAACGTTGAAGCTGTTGACCTTCGGTATCTGTGAAATTCGTCTGTTGACCAACCGAAATTTGAATTTTAGTATGTCAGAAGCATTAAATGCGGTTGATTAACGAATAGTTTTTCAGAGTAACCGTTGGATAACTCCTCCAACGGATAGATTTTGACACCTCAAAATTCTTCTGTCAGACGGTTACTTACGTTAAAATTGACGGTTTTCATTTGAGCAGACCCAACCCTACTCTCTTCCTCTCTGAGTCTGTTCAAATCCTCTCTTCAATACTCTTAAATTCTGACTGAAAATCTTCATCTCCAACCATTTAAACTGATTTGTGCACCCTATAAACCCAATCTCGGCTTCATTCTGAATCATTCATCCTCGAAAATGGCAAGAGTAAAGAATCCTGAAGCTGGCAAAGGAGAAGCTCGTCCAAAACGTTCAGTTAAATCAAAATATGATTCCAATGAAGGAGAAAAACCGAAGAGAAAGGTCGAATCCAGCAAGGGAACTCCTTCCAAGCGCCAGAAAACTACACCAAAGGGAGAATCAAAGAAATCTGGACCCTCTTCCTCGAAGGAAGCAGAACCTTCAGTCCCTGTTCTTGTTGCTACTGAAACTGTTGCTTCCACTTCCTCCTCAAGTACTGAATTAGGAGAATATGAGCTCACTACATTGCCATTATGGAGCACTCCACAAATTCAAGAAGAATATTCGACCAGGTTTGTAAACAAAAAGGTAATCAAGCCACATTGTGTGAACTTGGAGGATTTCTTGGTCTCTAATAGTTTTGATGCTGGTATATGGATGTTGAGATACAAGAATCTGTTGGAAGTATTGGAGAGATATGATGATGAAGTAGTAAAGACATGGTATGCCTCCCTGAAGTACAATAGCAAGAAGAAGAAATGAGAGGTCAATCTGAGATCAAGGACCATCTGGCTCACAGATGAGACTCTCAATGAAGTGTTGGAGATCTCAGGGCAAGATGGCCTCAAGATTGACATCACTGTCTCTGGATACATGGATGAGGCAGAAACTGCTGATGAAGAAGGTGGCCCCTTTCTGAACTACAATGAGAGCACAATTCTGAGCACACTATTCAGAAGAAAGGAAAACTGGCCATCCATAAACTTGTTAAAGCCCACAGACCTCAGTGCTCAAGTGAGGATCCTACACTACATAGTGTCTACGATCATATTCAACAAATGAGGCAGCTTCAATCTGATAACAAGGGCAGAGGCACATGTCATGGCAGCAATCATGCGTGAAAAGCTCATTAACATGGGACATATTATACTTCAATGCATGATCAAGGCAAGAGATCAGAGGAAGGACTCCACAGTCCCCTATACATCTATCATTTCTAGAATTCTGCAGTATGCTAGGATTCAGCATCTTGAAAAGGGGAAAGGGAAACCCACTAAGATCTTCAAGGAGGAAGAACTTCAGAGAATGGGAATTGAAAGGAGTGAAGGAAGATGGATTGGGAAGGGAGTAGGAAAATCTGAAGATCTTTTCTTTGTCGAAGGTGTCTCCCAACAGCAAGAAGGTACTTCTGAGGCTCCTGCCAGACCTACTCCTCAGCCCTCTCTGGCTATCCCTTCTCCATCAAAGCCTACTCACATTCCATCCACTCCCTCATCTCGTGCCAAGCCAACCAAAATCACTGAGTTGTATGACAGCCTGTCTATACTCATTCTTAGCATCAAGGATGAGCAAAATGCCAAATTTACTCATCTGCAATATCAGATTCATCAGTTGGCAAAGAACATGAAAGTGGTTGCTGATGCCTATGAAGAAATTCGAAGTACAAGTCCTGCCACATCAGCTCCACCTCAGCCAGGGTTTTCTGTGCCTGTTCAGTCTCTAATCCCTGAGCCTCCAAGCCCCTTCGAGTTAGCCTCTTCTGACCATGATGATGATGTAGATGGTGCTGAGCCTGCTGGTACAATGAGGACACCAAGTCCTGGTCCATCCTTGGACTATGGTTTGGAAGAAGAAGGACTTCAAGAAACAAGCCCTCATGAGCCTATTCAAGAAGATGCTCATGACTCAATTCTTTCCACTCAAGAGTCTGAGCAAGTTGAAAGACTAGTGGCAGCCATTTCCTCTTCTTCAATGCAGGAGGGTGCCAGCAATGAAGAGAGAAGCATTGTACCTGTTGTTGATTTTGAAGCTATTGCTCGTAATGCTCTCTTGCATGCTTAGAGAAGAAGGCTTGAGAAAATGTTTCGTTCTGATGAACCAGCTCCTTCTTCTCTCGCTGCTTATGGGCTTTCAAAGGAACAGAGAACTCAATTGGCTCTTTCCAGGCAAGAAATGCAAGAATTGCTTGAGGTCTTTGATGATGATGAAGAACCAAGTCCTGAGCCTCCTGCACCAGTTGAACCAGAAATTCCGTTTGCTCCTGTGCCTCTCAGAGCTATTCCAGTCTCTCAGATCCCTCCTCCAGTTGATTTTGTTGGGCTTCCTGATTATGCCAAAAAGGGGAAGAAGAGTAAACAAACTGGAAAGCATGCTGCTGAGTCATCTGGGAAAACTTACAGCAAGAAGACCAAGCCAAAGAAAAAGTGATTGAAGAATTGATTAGAATTTAGGCTTGAGTCTTCGTGTAGTGTTGTACTATGTTTTGATTGTTTGGATTGTTTGCATTTTGTATTTGTTTTGTGTACTTAAATGAACTTTGCTTAAATCATGTCTCTGTAAAGCAACACTTGATTAAATGAAAGAATTTATTGATTGCAATGATTTGCTCTTTGAATCTCTTCACATGGTTTACCATATATGATATCTTTCGATATATAATGCATATGTTGAGGGGGAGCTTGTTAAAGCAAACCCAAGTACTAATCCAGTTTGTAAGTTATTTTGTCATCATCAAAAAGGGGGAGAATGTTCAATCAAGAAGTTTTGATGATTCCAAATCAACTCTCAAGAGCTTGGAATAAAAGATATCAAAGGTGCATAAAGAGTTCAAATGAAGAAATCCTGGAGAAATCTGTTCAAAGTTTATTGTAGGATGTTTAGTTTTGTTTTATTTTGCGTATAAGGATTTGATTTGGTGGAAGGAAGTTTTAAAACCTTGATTTTATGTTAAATCATGAAATATTTGAAAAACACCCACCAACAGACGAAGTTTGAAAGATTTATATTGAACTGTCATATTGGAAATTCGAACTTTGGCTTTGAAAATTCGAATTTCGAGCTAAAACTGAATAAGCTTGAAGAGATGCTTCTCTGACAGACGAATTTTGATTTTCCAAAATTCGAATTTTCATAAGTATCTGAAAGAAGCTTTAAAGCAACAGACGAACTTTGGGTTTTGAAAATTCGAATTTCAGACAAAATGCAACTTATGAAAATCAAAGAAATTGGTCTGAAATAATGTCAAAGTTCATCTGAAATCAAGATTATATTGAGTTTCAAAATTGTTCACTAACAGACAAACTTTGAATATGAAAATTCGAATTTCAGAAGCTAAGGTTGTGAGGCTGTTATAATGATATGCTGACATACGAATGACAGTGTTTATAAATTTGAATGTTAAAGTAAGTCTGAAATGAGATCTCTCTCTGACAGACGAACTTCACTCTTTGAAAATTTGAATTTCGAAGTAAATGAACTACTGTGCTTTTTGAGCTTACTGCGGACAGACGAATTTTGGGGTTCCAAAATTCGAATTTCGAAGGCACTGTAGCAAATTGAAAGTACTATTCACGCTTAACAGAAAAACTTTCCACTTGAAAATTCATATGTCACTACTTAGAAACATTTTCAAAATATCAAAATTCGAATTTCACTTCATGACAGACGAACTTCGGCCTTTCAACGTTGAAGCTGTTAACCTTCAATATCTGTGAAATTCGTCTGTTGACCAACCAAAATTTGAATTTCAGTATGTCAAAAGCATTAAATGCTGTTGGTTAACAGATAGTTTTTTAGAGTAACCGTTGGATAACTTCTCCAACGGATAGATTTTATCTCTAACGGATATTTGAGACCTAAATCTATAAATATAACATCATTTGAAGTTGTGTGTAATGATTTTAACTGTGTATATACTAAAACTCTGTCAAATCATTTCCACAAAGCTTTCCACAAAGCTTCATACTCTCACGCTTCAATATTTGTTCTTCAACTTTCATATTTACTCTGATTAAGAGAGTTCAATCTTTGTAAACAATCTAATCTTCATATGGAAGATAGATTTTCTTGTGAGGAGATATCACAAGGGATTAGGAAGCACTTTGTGAAAGTGAAGAAAGGGATTGAGAGAAGCTCTAGAAAACAGAGCACAAAAGCTGTACTGTGGCATTTGCAAGAAACCCACTGAATTCTTACAGAATAGTGGAAAATCTCAAGTGGTGACTTGGGGAC
Source organism: Adenanthera pavonina (assembly GCA_026686845.1). Lineage (NCBI taxonomy): Eukaryota > Viridiplantae > Streptophyta > Magnoliopsida > Fabales > Fabaceae > Adenanthera > Adenanthera pavonina. The sequence continues at coordinate 31,700,226 of JAIVEN010000010.1, forward strand.
TGGACGTAGGTCAAGTGGAGAGATCAAACCGGGATAAATTTCTGAGTCTTCTTCTCTTTTCTATTACTTTCACTGTTATTTATTTATACTCTGTTTTACCATTATATATTGCATTCTTCACTTTCTTGATATTTTGCAGAAAATTTTTAATCTTTCCAATTCACCCCCCTCTTGGGAAGCCAGCCTAACTAACAAAATGAAGATTAACTACACTTAAACCCATCACTTAGAGGAGAGAGATGAAAGGAGGAAATAGTAACCTTAGTTAGCAAACTAAACTTGGGTTAATTTTAATGAGCTTTTGAAAAAATTTCCTCCTTATCCTCTTCAGTGTGCAGCATGTCCTTTATCATCATATTTGGCCAAAACTTGCTTCATAAAGTTTAATGGATTAAAATACCCTTTACCAATTAAATATACACGTACTGATTAGGTATTTTTGTCAAAATTGTTATTAAATTGATACAGGATTATCCAACAATTAATTTTAGTCTAAAATCATTATTTCAATCCAAAATATATTTTAGCAAGGCTAACTAATTTTTCTTCAATTACTACTGTCTCTTCTTGTAGTCCAAATTGACTTTTATCGGGTAAAATATTAACAGTAAATCATAATTTCCAAATAAGTAATATTTTGATCTAAATAAATTCTATACTATATTCCATTGGACTTAGCTCATTGAGAGCTTCATTTTGACTATAATTTTTTATATTTACAAAAAAGCCCTTAACCCGAGGTCAATTTATATTTTTTAAAACTTTCGGGTCATTATGGGTACTTTTTCCCAAAATTTATAAACTTTGCTCAATCTTCCCCAGCCTCCACCGCCTTCATTTTTATTTTTTTTTTATTATTATTATATTTTTTTATTTTCTTTTCTTTTTCCTTTTTTTTTCAGGGGCAAAATAATCATTTTTTCCTTTTTTCTTTCAACTGAGATAATTGACTTTTTTATCCTATTTTATGTCAAATGGTGTATATCTATTTTTATAAATTCTTTATAAATTTTAAAATATTGAGTCTTGAATATCTATAAAAAATTTCAGGATATTATAATAAAAATCTCCAGTGCTTCAAGCGTAGCTATGCTTAGTGAAATTGGAGTCACTGGATGGTTCTTTAGAGCTTCTGCTCCCAAAGCACTAACTTCATCATGCTCCTAATGCTGAAGAGAACTTGTCGTACTGCCATGCTTCCTTTTTCTACTGCATGGCTTTAGCAATGCCTTAATAGAGGCATTTGAATTTGAAAGACTCAATGCGCCTGAACTCTTATTCTTGATGGTACTCAAATCAACAAAGGCATTATTGACAACTTCCTGTGCAAGGCATGACACCATTCTTGTTCACAATGACTAATTAGTAAAAATCATTCAGCATGCCCAAGCTAGCCTAATCTAACAGCTAGGAAAACAAAATATATTGACACGAAACTTGATGAGCCAAAAAACGACCACTCCTGCAATCTATAGACAAAGTTGTTCAAAAAAATCTACAAGAAATACAACAACAACATTAGCCTTATCCCACTAATGTAAGGTCAGCTATATGGATTATATGACACCAATGGACTCTATCAAATGCCATCTCCTCAGATAAATCATTTCTTAAGAGATCATTCCTTATAATTTCCCTTAGTGTTCTTTTTGGTCTTCCTCTATGTCTTTTGATAGGGCTCCAAACTATTTGATCAACTCTCCTCTCTGGCTCCTCTTGCCCTCTTCTTTGTATATGCCCAAACCACCTTAAACGATTTTCCACTATTTTCTTCTCAATAGGTGCTACTTCGACTTTCCTTCGTATACAATCATTTCATTTCTTATCCAATTTTGTATGACTACACATTCATCTCAAGATTCTCATCTCTACTACTCACATTTTATACTCTTGTTAACCTTTCAAAGCCCAACATTTACTATCATATAGTATCGTTGGCCTTATAGCTGTTTGATAGAATTTCCCTTTAAGCTTAGTAGGTACCTTGCGGTCACAAATAACTCCTGATACTTTTCTCCACTTTAACCACCCAGCTTGTATTCTATACATAATATCTCTATTAATTTCACCATCACTCTATAAAATTGACCCCAAATATTTAAACTTTGACACTTCTAGAATAGTTTACTCTTCAATTTTTACCCCCAAATCATTTCTAACTAGGCTCTTTTTAAATTTACATTACATATATTATGTCTTACTTCTATTCAAGCGGAAACCCTTTGATTCCAAAGCGTGTCTTCATAACTCAAGTCAGAGTTTGTGACCTCAAAAAATCTAGAAGCTTACAATGCATAGTTTGCTCTCCTTCGTATACAATACTATAGTTTGTGACCTCAAAAAATCTACAAGAAATAAGTACAGGAAAAATAAAATGAAAAATTTCGTTTTAGGACCTTCTAAGATAAAATACTATAATTTGTGACCTCAAAATGGCTTATTAACAAAGAAGGAACAAGGTCCTTAATTGAAATTAAATTCAAAGGTCATTTACCAAAATGCCCGTACTCATTCATCAATTTAGTCCTCAGGTTTTTTCAACCCATCCTCCAACATTTCCAACTTGTCATCCACAATTTCCAACCATAAGATTCAGATAGAGAGCAAACAAATGTTCAGCTTGAGGGATTTTCAACCAATACTCAAGAATTTCTAACTTATCATCCACTATTTCCAGCCATAGAGTTCAAATGGAGAGCAAACAAGTACACCTTGAGGGATTTCCAACCTATTCTCCATAATTTCCAACCATAGAGTGTAGATGAACTTTGTTCCTTCTTTATCAACAAGTTATTTTGATTTGGAGGTAACAAATTGTATTATTTTTTCTTAGAAGGTCCTAAACCCAAATTTTCCCAAAATAAAAGGGATTATGAGAGGATACAACCCAACTAGGGAAGCATACATAGACATAGTGCTGTCAGATAATATTGGGGAAGGGTAGAAGATAGATAAGAAGAGTAAAAAATTAAAAAGGGGAGGAAATTCACTGAACAATTCATAATAATATTCAATCAATAGGAAAAGAGAGATATCACATTGAGTAGTTCTAGGGCTTATTTATAGAAGTCTAAATCCTAATTTAACTAGGATTCTAAAAGGATAAAATAATTTAAATCTAAACAAAAGATAAATAATAAACTAAACTATTTCTTAAGACATAAGATAAAATAAATCTAATAAAATAACAAAATCCTAAAAATAAAATAAATTCAAAATAAATTAAATCTAAATAATCTAAATTATTTAAAATCCTACTTATCTAATTATCTTTTTTGCATCATGCTCCCCTACTTGAAAGGACTCTCCTTTGGAAAGCTAATACTCCCGTAGATCTAGGAAACCTTTTTAGCAAATAAGATAGTAAAGGAAGAGATCTGAGTAAAGGACCATTTCTTCAATAACCCAAGTATTATTCAACTCAGGAAATCCTTTCCACCAAACAAGATAATGATGAATGGGATCTAAGCAAAGAGACTTCATATCAAAACTCCATATGGGTGCTGAATTTGGAAAACGCTTCCAATGGATAAGGTATTGGTGGATGGAATTTTTAGGCAATAAAACATTGCGCTCTTCGTTTAAAGTAGCAATCTTTACACTAAGTGGCATAATAGATGGATAAGGTGGAACAAGAGCATGCTGTAGCTGCGCATCAACAACCTTAGAGGACACAACTTCCATTGGTAGAGATTGTTTTAGCATTTGTCCCTTCTTCAAGCTTCTTTCATCTTCGAAAACTAAAATATCAAGGTCGTCTTTGGATTCTGGGGAATTGTTTGTAGGTGGTGTTGTTTCAATTTGCTTTGTAGCTTTAACCTCCTAGTTTGCTTGCTCTTCTTCCATCTGACACTTGCATTCTTCCTCTAAAGCCTTATAAGTTATCTCTATGCCCTTATTCAGCAACTTGAAGGCATATAGGATGCCTTTGGATAATCTTTTTGATTCATTAAATTAAACTTACAATTCGTTTCATTCATGCGACGATCAAGGCGATCAAACGAATGCTCAAAGCGCTCTAAGGAAGTTGTAATAATGATATTAATTCAAATATACCTCCAAATAAGCTTCTAGATGATGATTCTTGTAGTTAGGATAGGCTGGCAAGGAAAGAATTTTGCGCAACAACTCAAAAATTGCAGAAAAAGTGAATCTGAAGCAACTACACGGACGGCGAGTGGGGTGACGTGTGGGGCAGGTGAAGCCCACATGCAAAGGGTTCTGCTGGTGCGTGACAACGTGTCTGGCGACAAGGCTTCAGGGTTTGGCCAGTTTTGAGGAGCTAATCATGATGGTGGTGTGATCTTGGCAAAAACACATTAGGAAGTATGGTTTCTAGTACAGACAGTGAAATGGTTGGGCTTTCCAACAAGTTTTTAGGTAGGTTTCTGGTGAGGGAAGTGTGAGAAGGAACTTGGCTTTGATACCAAATTGATGTGGGATAAGGTAGGAAGGGTAGAAGACAGATGAGAAGAGTAGAAAATTAAAAAGGAGAGGAAATTCACTGAACAATTCTCAATAATATTCAATCAATAGGAAAAGAGAGATATCACAATGAGTAGTTCTAAGGCTTATTTATAAAGGTCTAAATCCTAATCTAATTATGATCCTAAAAGGATAAAATAATTTAAATCTAAACAAAAGATAAATAATAAACTAAATCATATCCTAAAACATAAGATAAAGATAAATCTAAACCAAATAACAAAATCCTAAAAGATAAAATAAATTCAAAATAAATCAAATCTAAATAATCTAATAATTATTTAAAATTCTAATTATCTAATTATCTTTTTTGCATCACATAGTCAAGGTTTGGAAATGACAAATATATTACAGAGCTTGTGTTTGTTAAACTTCATACAATTCAACTATATTTCTAGACCAAATACCACTCATATAAACACGAAACAAATAAATAGAAGACAAACATATAGGGCAGGATATTGAGCCTTCAATTCTTCTACAAATATCAAACAATCTAGAATATCTGCTCAACATAAATCTCTAACTTGTACATTACTCTGCAGATTATTCTAACAGATGCCGCAGAGAAATCATAAACTGCATGCTAAATTATTTTTTTTTCCATCTAAATTCTTGAGATTCAAGGTAAGATCTAGTTTAGACAAGTAGTTTGTAGGGATGTGGTTGACTAAAAACTAAAATATAAGAAAAGATAAACGAAAATCGAAACCAATAATCTTATGCACTTCTGTGCAGCAGAAATTGGAGGATGTAAAAACAAATAATTTAATATTTTTCTAGTACATGACATGATTAACTCATTCCTATAAGAAAAAAAGGAAATTTGCTGTGGAGTTTAATGGAAAGGCAATTATTACATTGAGCTTTTAGCCACGGGATCATAAATATAGTTAAACCCAAGAAAAGACAAAACGAAAACTTGAATTCACATTTCCAATGGTTCAGATAAAGACAGCTTCAAACAGCCACACTTTGTCAACAATATAATATCAACAGTCAGCAATGGGACATCTTTGTTAGAAAGTATACATACCAACACCCATGGAAATAAGGAGAATTCTTGTGATAGAATAGACTTTGATTCTTAATTCTGGCAATGCACATGACTCGAAGTACACTGAAATGATTCGTGCAGTAGAGGCCGCATGGGGCAATAGTTAACTACAATACAGATATGGTCAATAAGTAGAATTCTGCATTCTTGCAGGAAATAAATACACAAAAGATAAATGAGGAAAAATCACATACAAATCATACATGGTATAGAGAGAAAGATGAAATGAGTTCTTACATGTACTAAGAGAACTAATCCTACTAAGAGTTCATATCCTACTATCACAAGAATGGTTCCCCAAATAGAACTTGAGAACATAACATAAGCCCACCCCAAAAGCCCATATACTCATAACGCATTGAAACAGGAAAAGAACAATGTCGGAATGCTTAAGAAAAGGATATTTGGTTGGATAAAAGAAACAACAGGCTTTCACTCTGCAGTGCTACGAGAGACATAATAATGGCCACCGACAATTCTGGAGACCATTTGTTCAAATGGTACCACAAATAATAACCTTTAAAAATAAGTTGTTTTAGTAATAACATTCAACAACAAAAGTAATAGCATCAACAAAAATATGAATAACAAGGAAGTTGAAACAGAACAATGATATATGTACAAGACAATTAGTTAAAAAATAAATATCAAATGACCAAGAGAAACAGAATGTTGTGGGACAAATGATTAAGAGTCATAGACCAAGGCAATGGATATAAACTTGAGAGAAGGCTAGACAAATGCATTAATGTAAAAGACTTTGACATAGTAGAGACCTTTAAGGTTCTAGAAAGCTTAACATTTCATGTATCACATAAGTTGCACCACCAACTGAACACCCCCCTTCTTTTTTTTTGTTTTGTTTTGCTTTTTTTTTTTTTTGTTGGGGTTCTTTTAAAGAAAGGAGGGTAAAGGTATTAAGTAGGTATACCTGCCCACACCCTTTAAGACAGCAGCGAGCAATTCCAGACCATATGAGTGCAAAACAGGAAGTTCAGAACAAATATCCTCTTGCTGCTTGGCAGTCACAAAGGGCATTGACATTTGTGACAAAGAGCCATTCACCATCAGTACTCTGTCAACAAGAGCCAATAACATGCGAACAGGAACATTTACCTGGCAAATAGTAGCACATTGATTTTCATCATTCTTCTATATCACATTTAAAATTTGTAGTAAAAAACCTGGATCCTCATTCCTTCTCTTGAAAGAACTAAACAGTACCTTAAAGGGTTACGAACTTGTAAGCATTGTGCAACAGCAAAGCATAAGTGTAGAGACAATAGACATTGGTGATCGCTCAAACCTTTTTGCTGCTTCGTAATTTGCTTTTTCAGAGGGTAAATAGCCACCTATAGCTGGGGGACGATCTTTTCCAGGTCGAACAAATAATTTAACAAGTTCATGGCGCTTGGTTTCTGGAATATGAGCAACATGGTCAACTACTGTCACTACCTGGCACCAATGAAACAAATAATAGTGATGTATACCTTCTTCTAGACCTTGAAAGGCATGATTCAATTGATCATTTATTACGATCAAAATTTTCTGCATCATGACGAACCGGCTTTCTGCATCTCCTTTTGATTTTGGCAGTAATGCTAGGGAATGAGCTAGTTTCTGGAGTTACAACACCAAGCAAAAGCCAGGACATATAAGATCAAGACCCTGCACGTGTGTGCACACTCACATATATGTACACATATACATATACTCTTTCTAAGAGACCATACATCCAGAGAAAAGAGTTCAATCTTCTAAATTAAAGGCAAAGTTGAAGGCAACAAAAACAAGTCAATAAATCCCACCCTATTAGACACCAACTGACGAAACTCCATAAAAATTACTAAATATTTATGCCAAAATCCAAATTAATGCATTATGAGAAAATACTCTTAATTTTATTTTATGGTGTAATATATCATTATAATTAGGCTTGTATTTGGGTAATTGGGCTACTTTAATTTTTATTTAGGGATTTCATTAAAAGTTTTTGGGCCCAGAGTTATGTTAGCCCATACCAAAATTTCCCAGCTGGATTAAGCTATTTGATATCATTTAAGGCTCATTTAGTGAGAGGAAAAGAGAGCAAAATGAAAAGAGATTTTGAGGATATAAAATGACTTTTGTACCCCTACTTGAAAAAAGTGATAAAAAGGAGACAGAAATTGTTAAGTAATGATTGAAAAAATATAATAGACTTCATACGAAAAAAAAAGATAATAAACATTGCAATAAAATAAGGGAATGAAAATCCCATTGCCTTAGACAAAAAAAACAGGGCCTTATATACTTGACGCCATTGGTATTTCTTATTTTGGTTTCCTATAAATGGGCCTTGAGTCGCTAGGGAATATTGATAAGGTGTGGAAGAATTATAGAGAGAGAAAAGAGTGAGAGAGAGAGAGAGAGAGAGGAAAGAGGAAGAGAAATAAGAGGAAGAGAAGAGAGAGTTAAGAGAAACTAGAACTCTTATTTAGAAAATAGAAATAACTTCCAAACTTTCCTTACACTCCCTTTATAGTCGTTGTCCCTCCAACGGCTATAACCACCCAACTGACATTTAATTGTTTCACATACACACTTATACATCATGACAATACCTCCAACCCCCTGCCCCCCTCTCTCTCCAAAAGACCCTTGACCTCAAGGGTCAATAATCACAAAAGAAGGGTACTATTTTTGGAACTGAAATGAGGAAACCCAAGTGGCTTCCTCATCAAGTAAGCCTTTCCATTGCACCAACACCTCTCTAAAGATCCGTCCCTTCTTCCTACGAATTCTTTTGTTCAAAATCTTCTTAGGTAGGTTTTCTTCTAAAAGCAGAGGCCAGTCCACGGGTGGATGTCTTTTGCTTAACTATAGGATTAGGGCATAGTTTAAGTAGTGATACATGAAAGGTAGGATAAATCCGAGAGTCAGCAGGCAGTTCTAATCTATATGCAACTGGAGCTATTCTTTCCATCACCCTATAAGGTCCAAAATACCTAGGAGCCAATTTCTGAGTACTCCAAGAAGCTGCTTAAATCTGAAGATAGGGCTGCAATTTTAAGAAACCCCATTGCCCCAACTGAAATTCTCTATTAGATCTTTTTAAATCTGCCTTCTGCTTCATATGGTTCACAACTCTGCTCAAAGGATGCTTGATAACAGACACTACCTCTTCCCTTGCAGAGAAAGAATGATCTATAGCTTCAACTGAGGATTCCCTTAGTAAATAAGGACTATGAATAGGAGCCTTCTACCCATATAAAAGCTCATAAGGAGTTGCCTTGGTGGATGTATGAAAAGTGGTATTACACCACCATTCTACATGAGATAGCCACCTACTCCATTCCTTAGGTTTCTCTTAACACATACACCTCAAATAGGATTCTAGACAGTGATAAAGCACTTTTGATTGCCCATCTGTTTGGTGATGGTGAGCTGAAGATAACCTTTGTTGAACTCCAAATATCCTCAAGAACTCCTTCTAGAAATTACTTGTAAAAATAGGATCTCTATCACTTATAATTTCCAATGGAGCACCATGAAGCTTATAAATTTGATCCATAAATTGTGAGCAGCAAGGAAGCAGAGAAAGGATGAGAAAGAGCTAGGAAATGTGCATATTTACTTTACCATTAGATCTAGGAAGGCCTTCAATGAAATCCATTATAATACTGTACCATATCCTACTAGGAATAGGAAGAGGTTGTAAAAGTCCAGGAGTAACCACTGTTTCAGTTTTACATCGAGCATAAGTATCACAATTCTTCATAAAATCTTTAACGTCTTGAAACCACCAAAATAAGCCCTTCATATGTTTATAGGTAGCATTAATGCCTGAATGCCCCCCTTGAGGGCTAGCATGCATCCACTTCAGAAGTTGTTGTCTCAAAGAAGCATTGTCTCCAATCACCCACTTTCCCTTCCTTCTTGAATGTTTACCATCCCAAGAATACTTACCAATAACATCTGGATGTTGCTATAAGTGACTGATTAAGCTTCCCAAATTAACATCTTCATCCCAGCTCTTTTCAATTTTTGTCATCAATTCAAAGGATATGGTAGATAGCACCATTGTAACAATTGAGGACCTTATAGTCGAGAAAGAGTATCAGCTACACTATTATCCTTCCCCTTCTTATAATGAATTTCATATTCATAACCCATAAGTTTAACTACCCAATACATCTAAAAAGAAGTCTACAACTTTTGATCCAGCAAATATTTTTAACTTTGTTGATCTGTTTTAATTATAAATCGCCTTTTATCTAAATATTGATGTCAATGCTCCATTGTTTGAACTACAGCAAGTAACTTCTTCTCATAACTTGAGAGATTTAGATGTCGTGGAGCTAAAGCCTTGCTAAGAAAATGCAATTGGATGATCTTTCTACATTAGAATTGCACCAATACCAGACCCATAAGCATCAATCTCAACTACAAAAATCTCGCTAAAATCTACTGGTGCAAGGACTGGAGCTGAAGTAAGAACTCCCTTTAGTTTATCAAAAGCTTCAGCAACATTTTGAGACAATTGAAAATTGTTTGTCTTCAATAGCTCAGTTAAAGATCTAGCTATTTCACCATAATTTCTGATAAAACACCCATAATAGCCAAACAATACTAGAAAAGCTCTCAATTGTTTAATATTCCAGGTGCCGGCCATTCTTGAACTGCTTTGATTTTCTGAGGATCAATAGATACACCCCCATTGCCTATTATGTGTCCTAGATACTCCACCTTAGTTGTAGCAAAAGTGCACTTGCTTTCTTTGACAAAATAGAAGTTTTGCCATTGGACTTCAAACACCACCTTCAAGGGTTTAACATGTTCATCTAATGAAGAACTGTACACTAAGATGTCATTAAAAAAAAAGTACAGATCTCCTCAAATAAGGCCTGAAAATACTGTTATTGCTCCTTGAAATATGGTAGGAGAATTGGTTAGGCCAAATGGTATAACTAACCATTCATAATGGCCTGAATGCATCTTGAAGGTTGTCTTATAACTATCTCCAGGTTCTATCGTTGAGGGCAGTCATGGTTCTTTGAAAATTTTTTATGACAATAAAAACACAGATTTTGATTTCGTTGTTGTTATACCTCTTCAAGTGTTAAAACCTTGTTAATCTTGTATGTAGGCCTTGCTACTTCTTTATTCTTCAATTTTGGATGGGACCCAACAACAACTAACATGTTTAACTGGGACCCACTCTCTACTACAGTAGTTTGAGAAGTCCTCAACCTGTCCATAACTCCTCCCAGCTGTCTTCCTCCATTCGTGACACCAAGATTCAAATTCTTGGAGACCTATTTCGTGTATCCCTTCATAGAATTCAACTTTTGAAGTCGAAAAATACTTCTTGCATCCATTAAAGTTGTGGGCTTGAAGAAACGAACGAGACCGGCCAAATCTTGCTGAAGCCTAACCAAGTAATTTTTGGGCAACACCAATTTATTGCCAATACAATCAAACTAGTCATTGTAATCGGCCAATGGCCCAAATCTCAACATCATAAGATTGTGAGTAGGGTCTTCAAAGGCTAGGCTGAACCTATTCTTGAGGGCTTTTGCATATTCTTGCCAAGAAATCACCTCACCCTCATGACTTTGTTCAAATGCCCGATGCCATTGGAATGCCTTCTCGTCATGATGCAAGCTGGCCAACGTAATTTTTAAGTCTTTAGGTGTCTCATCAAGGCAAAAGTAAGTTTCACACTTGACAATCCACCTAAGAATGTCTCCTCTCTAAAACCTAGAAAACTCTATCTTAGTGAAGCATGTCTGCAGCTAATATTCCCTTGGTTCTTGCCTATGACAACGCCCATCATTTCTAATAGTATGAACACCATTATGTCCTCCTTGATTGGCCTCGTGTATAAACTCCTTGTGTTCTCGCATGAAGCCAGTTAATTGGGCAGAAAGACCTTGAATTAACTCTTGCATTGATGTCAGTTTCTAATCCATCTTTTGCTCCAACTGCTCCTCCATCTCACATAGGGATGTTTGTGTGCGAGTTTCTATTCCCATAATGGCCCAGAAAGGATTTGGTTTGATACCATTGATAAGGTATGGAAGAATTATAGAGAGAGAAAAGAGTGATAGAGAGAAAGAGAGGAAAGAGGAAGAGAAGATAGAATTAAGAGAAACTGGAATTCTTATTTAGAAAAACAGAAATGACATAACCTCCAAACTTTCCTTACACTCCCTTTACAGTCGTTGCCCCTCCAATGGCTATAACCACCCAACTGACATTTAATTGTTTCACACACACACACACACACGTGTTCACACTTACTTATCATAACAAATATTATTAGCAATTATTATTAATAAATTGATATATGGAATTCAAGTGTTTTTCATTATTTTCTTTTGTTCTCTTCCAGTTTACTTAAGTTTTATCCCAATGAAGATAACATGTGAGATAATGCCCATGAAAGTTTGCCTCTCAGGCATATACTGTTCTTCCAATAGTGCATTCAAGACACAAATTAATGGGAGACACGTTAGGAACCCGTCCTAAGAGCCTTCTTTGAGTTAAGGATCATGCAACTCAAGAAAACATGAATTGAACACAAGAACAATGAAGACCAACAATGAGCAAAAACTAAAGAAAATAGACATGATGAAATAAGAAGACTGAACAAAATATTGGTTGAAGGAAATAGACTCCAAGAGAACCCGTCTCTTGAATCCTAACTCCGGGACGTCACAAGGATCACCACTCCTTGATAAGTTCTCATTCTTTATGGCACTCAAGGATAAGTAAGAAAGAACTCACTGAATAGCAACAAAGTTGCTGAAAAGAAATTCATTCATTCATGTTGTCTTTGCAAGAGTACAAGAGGTGCCTATTTATAGACAAATATTAACCCACAAACTAACTCTAGTTCAGTCCACAAACCTATCCTTATTAATGCTCATTAATACAAAGAGAAAACCCTAAGCAAAAAGGAACATTTAATTCTAATTTTGAATTTGAAAAGGTTGGCTCCTCTTTAATGCATAAAGCAAAGCAAATCATATCATTATATGCCTTTTATTCAAAAGGAAACAACTTGACTAAAATAATCCTAATAAAACTTATTAAAACGTCACTTTTAGTGATCACATGAGGAGCACATGTTGTCTTCAATTTATATCTCCCAAATGGGCTTCTTTTGGGCTTGGATTATTAGCTTATATGATTGGAAGCATTTTCCACACTTTCTAGCAGCTCTTTTTGGGTTGTAGCTTGATTCAAATAATTGTGTTTCATGCTCTTTCCAAACTCATTGCCATGTCCAAGGACTTCAAATGCTTCATGCCTCAATCGCACTCTATCACAAATGGGACTTCAGTTCTCACACTGACTCGAAAACACTAAACAGCTTCTACAAAGAGACAAAGCAACCGAGCATAAGACAAGGAAATATCCCACAAACCATATACCTATATCCAAATCCTCATGCAAAAGATGTACATTAACCAGATTACGGCATTAAATAACATTAAAAATATACCTACTAAACATTAAAATAACCTCTAGACCCAAATTCCTCTGTTACAACCCCCATATTCCAAAATATCAAACAGAACTAACGCAAACATACATAGGAGTAGAAAAAATATTTTTAAAATAGTAAAAGAGGAACTTGATGCCTTGGAAAAAGTTTCATTTACTACAAGTTTCAATTCTGTAAAATAAATTTAATTAGTTCCAAAAAACCCTCCACCTTCCTTGGAAACTAAGTGTCCCAAATGATCATCAAACCTCTGAAATATGAGAGTGTGAAGAAACAGAGGATCCTTTAACCTAGATTTCAAGAAATTCCTTAACAGCAACTCATCCACAATCTCAGAATTACACTACAGGACATGAATACGGAGAAACTTATGAGATAATATCCCTAACCTTGCTATGTTTAATGAGGCCACTACTTTGCCAAAGCCTTTGACATTCCACCCAAGGCTGCTAAATAATATAGCCAATTATTTATTATTCCACCTCTCTAGTAGCTAGCTCCTAGTAAGCAAAAAGTATGTGACTTCAAGGTGGAGCAATTAATTAAATATCGGACTGTATAAAAATCCATGAGCAAGCTACTGCTGAGACATCCAGGCAAGAGAAAGCACAATACCTTCGGCAAATACTGACTGCATTCTCCTGACAAAAGTTTTGAAGCAATAACGGATTCAACCTGCATAAATTTGAAATACTCATCAAGTCATGAATACACTAAAAGGAAAACTCTACGACTTTCCAGAGCATTTTCCTACCGTTTTTTTATAAAATATGAAATATCAAATTATATTACTAAGAAAGAAAAATACGACAGACAAAGATAGGTATTCTGCTTAAGTGAGTATACCAAAATGTATTAGGAAAGAGAGCAGAAACTCAAACATGCAGCAAAGATGCCCAGTCCATTTGCATATCTAATGGTGACAATAACTTTTTGATGGGCCTGAGGTTACAAGCCCAACCCAAGTTTATATTGGGAAAAGAAAGAGGGGGAAGGTTGCTGAGTTGGCAAGAGCAAAGGACGTAATGACCTCTGACAATATTAATCGAGGGAACGGAGCAGAGGCAGAGGAGGAACAAAGAGTACAGTGAGAAGGAAGCTGGCCTCTCGAATTGCTAGCAAATGGGAGTGTTGCCATTCGGTTGTTTCTATCCTTTTCAGTATCTGTGAGTGAGTGCTTGTGATTAATCTAGCTAGACTATGGTTTTCCCACTGAGAATTGTAGCTACTTAGAAATTTTGACTTAGTAAGTATATTTTCACAGCTTGTTCACAGTAATACAAAGAGAATTTCCAGGTTTCCATCACTTTTTCTTTTGTTTTTTGTTTTTCTTTAAGAAAAACTCTGATCCAAACAGTGAACATCCCTGAAAATGAGCATTCTATATTTCTATTCCAACCAAAGCACCAAATAAGAGCAAAACCTTTGAACTCAATGACGAGAGAGCACTATGAATTCAGAGGACACCCAATTCTCACCTAAAACCTCAAACGGCAAATTTCAGAAAAAAAGCAGCTAATGGGCAAGGTAAAAATAAGTGAGCAACAGTTTATTCAATATTCATTTACATAATACAAATGACTGAGAGGAAGATACTGAATGTAGGATTTATTCATCTGTTTAATCAAAATTCCAAACGATTGAAAGACAAACAGAATCAATAAGAGACAAAAGGGATTCAAATTTATCAGCAAGATCCCTTAAAAAGTCGGTATTTCAAGAACTGGTCACCTGAATTAACTACAAGCTTGAACTGGAGAATTGTTCAAAGAAGACACTAGACTTAGGAAAGCTTGAAAGAGCGGATAATTCCCCTCCAGTGTATCCTCCCTCCCAAAACCTAATAGGACAACCATTGCCAACCCTTAAAGAAACCAAAGATCTATAAAAATCATATTCCTAAAGAAATAAAACTCCAATGGCTTAAGTGGCAGTGATTGCTGGGTTCGCCATTCTTTCTTGATTGTTTAAATTTTTTCACCTAGTAAATAATTTTAATGTCCCAATGTCTAAATGAGTGTTACGGCTGACTCAATATGGAATTAGTGTCAGTTGAAACATCCTACCAATGAAAATGAGTTACAGCAGTACTCCCTCTGTTCCAGTTTATAGTGCACTTTTAACTACTACACACGTATCAAGACAATGATTAGTAACCGAAATTTTTTTCCATTATTTCTCAAATTACCCTTATTTAATAATACTTCATACATTAATAAATTGCATCAATTCTCTCCTTCATTCTTTTTTCCGAATTTCCATGAGTCATTGATAATTGTAAAAAGTGAAGTTTTTGGAGAAATTCTCCTTCATTCATTTATAATTTGACCAAACTATTAAAGATTTTTTATTAAATGCATTGATAACCGTATAATATATAAACTTATTTATTAGGGGCAATACTGAAAAGGCAATAAAAAAAAAACACAATGTAATCTGTGCAATACACTATATTTTGAAACATGAATTTCTCAAAACAGTGCATTATATAGCGTAACGAAGGGAGTAAATAGTAACAATAAATAATATTTATTGTTGTCCAAGTGTGGTCATTCCTTTGATCCTTATCCATTCTATTCTTTTATTTTTTTTCAGTGTAATTCTAGAATTAGCCTAGGGCTACATGTCAGCTTCTTAGTAAATATCTTGTATTATTTATTCTCAATCAGTGAATAGTGAATGCATCGATTATTGAGCCATTCTCTGATTCCTCTGAAACCCTAATTAAATGTTGGCCGGGAATTTTTCCATAACATATTAAAATCACTTGATTGTTAGAATTATACTTTGACTGTTTGTTAAGTTTAATAAAGTGTGTGCCATTCTTCCTGGTACTATTATTTTTGTATTTTATAAATAAATTATTAAAATATAGGGTCAAAGCAAAGGTATGGTTAGCAGAAATTAGGGGCTGAAGAATAACGGCCCCTCCAGCCTTCATATGCTCATTTTTTTGTAATAATATGAAATATGAAACAATTTAACTGCAAGATAAAATCCTAGAAAAAATTTAATAAAAAAAAGTGAATCACAAAGTAATAAGAAATCTGAAGATAACTAACTTTCCTGTCTTCAAAATAAAACCAAGGACTAATCCTAAGAGATAACTTTAAGACTCAGAAAATAACCAACTCCAATCTTCTAACACTCTAACTTAAAGCCATAAGATCTACCCTAAAGTAAAATATAGGTTTTTCAACACACGCTTTCAAGCTGAACACTATAGAAGCTTTAGCTTGTTACAACTAACAAATATAACCTGATTAAAATAAAGAAATACATTAGTCTTAAACATCCATAGACATTTCAAAACAACTTGTAAAGCTGCACAACCATACTGAATTATGACTCACTTGGTTGTGTCCAAGTTAAACATCAATTCAGGAATGTAAGCAACTAGTGTTTCCTCTAGTGATCTCCTCAATAGACAAATAGCAACTCCCACAATTCTTAGGCCTGCGTCCCACAAGTATCCCCCTCTGCATCATCCTGGCTGCTTTCCTTAGTCACATCAGTTAACACAATGATGCAATTCCCAAAATTCTTTAATATACTTCCCTCGAGTGGCCCAATTAACCTTCTCCAAACTTGGGTATCAAAATCTTCAATACACAGCTCAATCCCCGCTAATGCCTCCCCAGGTTGTCCCTAGAACTTAGATTGCAACTTCCTCGACAGTAAAACATGAAACCAAAATCAGAACCAAACTACCATAATCACCATGTAGAACTCAAAATCAACAACTCCATAACATAAAACACTATCTTCACTAAGAGGTAAAACACTATCTTAAATGATAATCCTAAAAGATAACTGTAAAACTTCTAGGGGAAAAAATACTAATCCTTAAGACTCCTACTTAAATAATAATACTTATCCCTCATCAATATAGATTTTTCAATAATAGTTCAAGTCAGACTTCCAAATTACAATGTGCAAGGCAGGGCACCGTGTGCCACAGCTCTTGAAGCCCCTAACCCTATTGCAACAGTCATCCACATGCCATCAACTGCTATGCACAAGAGGATAAAACAAGCCCTCTACACGTCTACCCTAAAAACCCCTTGAAAGGACCATGCTCTAAATTATCATAACACACAACCAGAACTTAAAGAAGCAGAACCTCCTCACTTTGATTGAGTTGAGATCTCACTTGACAGCAACTTGTTCCTAGATCAACGTCCAAGCAGGGTAGATCTTTCGCAACTATGAGGATGCCTCACATTGGTTCAAGCATAGTACGTGGGACATTTCTCACAGTAACCATAGTGTAATGTCCAACATATCTTGCTTCTAGACTGAGACGGTACTTTCCAAATCACTACTTATTTATGAAATTACATAAATCCGGATTCCTAGTTCAAATAAAATATTATATTATTCAGAAATTTCTGATTAAAAGGAATTAGTGGAATTTGTACTAAAAAGTCAATTTTACTAAAAAAAAAAAACCCCACACAACACATTATTTGGCAATATTAATTGAATATACTGAATAATCATGTACAAAATGTTACAACAAAGAGAAGAGAAGCTTACACTCTCATAATTGCGATGAATAGAAAATGGGAATGAATTCATTATTGTACATAACAAATGAAGTGCACCTTCCTGCATGCACCACAATTCAGATAACAAGTGAATCTCCAATAAGTAAACAAGCAGATGTGAAAGAACTGACAAACAGAAACTAGGGTACAAAGCGTGTAAGGGAAAAAAATACTGTCACGTCAATTGTTTGTCAGCATTTAGCAACAAAAGGCTACATGATAAACATTTTGTCTTTCAGACAAGCTAAGTTTTAACAGCAAGATTGCAAGTCGCTCATCTCTTACCGTATACTTTTGTGTATGAGAGTGAGAGAGAGAGAGAGAGAGAGAGAGAGAGAGCAAAAGAAATGGTACTACTGCAAACCATTTTTTCCCACTTCCAAGCATGAGAATACTAGCCCTGAGAAGATTGACTATATTCTTTATGCATTATGTAGTGAAACAAATGGTTTCTTACTTTGAATCTATCAACATATACTGTTAATAAATATATTGGGCTCAAGATATAATTCTGTCCAAATGAAATCTAAACACAAATCCACTTCAAAACAAATGCTTTTCCCCAATCCTTATTACACGATTCCCTTCTGAAACCTAACAAAAGAAATGTTGCTAGCACAACAAAATATATACTGTAATTTGCTAAGAGAAATAGAGAACTTAGCTTGCTTTTTTATTGATCTGATTGTGCGATACAAATAGGGAGAGTCTAGGGTTACATCTAACAATCAAATCTAACAATCAAATATGATCTTATATCCTAATCAAACCACAACATATAAATAGGATCAGATTCTAATCTCCTAACAAAGGAAATAAATAATTAAATATAATGAAAAATACAAAAAAAATTAATTAAATGAAATAAAATTGAATAAACTTGTTTATTCAATGGGCTGGGCCTACGACTTCCAACACTCCCCCTCAAGCTGGAGAATAGATATTCATCATCCCCAGCTTGCCGGTTAATTCTTCAAACTTGGGCTTTGCCACTGACTTGGTGAGCATATCTACCACTTGTTGCCTTGTAGGGATGTATTTTACTTCAACAATTTTGCTTTCTATCTTCTCATTTATGAAATGACAATCAATCTCAATATGCTTTGTCCTATCATGATGGACAAGATTCTTTACAATTCTATATTGTCACACAAAACTTTCATTTGTCCGTCAAAACTTATCTTCAGCTCCTTAAAGAGCATTTCAAACCCTAAACCTTCACACAAACCAAGAGCTAAAGCTCTAAGTTCTGCTTCTGCACTACTACGAGAGACTACTGGTTGCTTTTTACTCCTCCAAGTAACCAAATTTCCCCATACAAATGTGCAATAACCTGTAGTAGACCTTCTGTCAGTCATAGAACCTGCCCAATTAGCATCTGTGTAAATTTCAATTCCCCTATGAACTCCCTTTCTAAAGTCGAGTCCTTTTCCTGGTGTGAATTTCAAGTATCGTAATATTCTGAGAGTAGCTGTCATATGTTCTTTGTTAGGTTGGTTGGAGAATTGACTCACCACACTCACTGCATGGGCTATGTCAGGTCTTATGTGAGAGAGATAAATAAGTTTGCTAACCAAGCGTTGATACCTTTCCTTATCAACCAACAGACTGTCTTTATTCATGCTGTGTTTGAGGTTCAATTCCATAGGAGTAGCACATGGTCTACACCCAAGCATACCTATCTCATGCAACAAGTCAAGTGTATACTTTCTCTATGAAACCACAATTCCAGTCTTTGATATGGCAATTTCCATTCCTAGGAAATATCTCAACATTCCTAGGTCCTTTACCTCAAATTTTGTTGCTAACATCTTCTTGAGTCTTTCTATCTCACTTGTATCATCACCTGTGAGAATAATGTCATCTACATACACGATTAGAATAGCTAGCTTTCCATCCCTATGCTTGATGAACAATGTATGATCTGATTGACATTGAGTGTAGCCATTCATCTTTACTGCCTTAGTAAATCATTCAAACCACGCTCACGGAGATTGCTTTAAACCATGCAAGGACTTCCTGAGCTTGCAAACTTTATCCTTGTTGTCATCAGTCTTAAATCCAGGGGGAATTTCCATATAAACTTCTTCTTCTAAGTTCCCATTTAGAAATGCGTTCTTCACATTTAGTTGGTGCAATGACCAATCAAGATTCACAGCTAATGAAAGAAGCACCTTAATGGTGTTAAATTTTGCTACTGGGGCAAAGGTTTCTGGATATTCAATCCCATATGTTTGTGTAAACCCTCTGGCTACAAGTCTAGCCTTATGGATGTTTAGGCTCCCATCAAGATTGTATTTATTTGTAAGAATCCATTTGCAACCAATAGTCGCTTTACCCTTTGGTAGCTTTGTCAATTCCCATGTCTTATTTTTCTTCAAGCCCTCCATCACTTCATAAATAGCATTTCTCCAAGCTGGAATTTGCATGGCCTCATATACATCCTTTGGTAGTTTTTAAGCTGACACACTAGCTATAAAAACCTTCATAGTAGGAGATATTTTTTCATATGAGACAAAGTTACTAATTGGATGCTTAGTACAAGATCTTACCTCCTTTTGTAGTGTAATTGGCTAACCAAGATCTTCAAACTGTGGATTTGAGGCTGGGAGAGATGATTGGCATGATGTATCTTGACTATCTTCACTTGATTGTTGTGTTGGAACCTATGCTTGCTGCTGTTCCGTGTCTGGTAGCACTAATTCTTCATTCTGGACAGATCTGTTGTGACCTTCAAATGGTCTCAAATCCTGGGTAAGTTGTTCAAGGTCAATTTCAGGCAGTTCTTGGGGCTGATCTAGTTGTTCTGAGTTGGTTTCAGGTTCGGCCAAGGGCTGAAAATAGGATGGCTGCACAAAGGTTGGGGTAAGGTCTGGTGAGCTATCTGGAGAAGCAAAAATGGGCCATTCGTGACTACTACTCTCCCCTTGAATGGGCATTTTTGGGTAATAGTGTTGGTGTTCAACCAATGTAACATCCAAAGAAATATAGTATCGTCGAGTATGTGGGTAATAGCATTTGTATCCCTTTTGTGTATAAAAATACCCAACAAACATGCATTTGGTGCTTCTAATTTTGAACCTTGTGAAACATGGACAAAGGTTGTGCAGCAAAAAACTTTGAGAGGAGGAGAATTTATCAGTCTAGTTGAAGGGTATTTTTCAAGAAGGACTTGATGGGGAGTATGTAAATGAAGGGTTTTTGAGGGTGAGCGATTGATAAGATAAGTGGAGGTTAACATAGCATCTCCCCAAAACTGATTAGGAGCATTAGAAGCAATTAAAAGAGATCGAGTCATATCAAGTATTTGTCTATTTTTCCTTTCAGAAATTCCATTTTATTGTGGTGTTTTGGGACAAGAACTTTGGTGATGCATGCCATGTAAGTTTAGAAATTCTTTCAGGGTAGAATTGAAATATTCTTGGCCATTGTCTGTTCTTAGGACCTTGATTTTTGTTTGGAATTGAGTCTCAATCATGGCATGGAAATTTTTGAAGACAGTTGGAATTTTAGATTTTCCTTTCAAGAGGTATATCCAAGTTAAACGTGTGTGGTCATCAATAAAGGTACAAACCACCATGCCCTATTAGTACTTGTTATTTGTGAGGGTCCCCACACATCACTGTGAACAAGATTAAAAGGTTATGTGGGTATGTAGGATCGAGATGGATAATTATTTCGAGTGTGTTTGGCTAAAGAACAAGCTTCACAGATAAAGAAAGATAAATCTTTATTTGAAAATTGAGGGTACAACTTTTTGAAATACTCAACACTAGGATGTCCAGAACAGGAATGCAACAATCTTATTTCATGCAAAACAGACTCAGAAACTAAAGCTGTAGACTTAGGACTAGGTAAAATTCTAGTCATACATGCCTTCTATTCACTAGCAACTTTTCTTTGAAAATAGTAGAGATCTCCATCCCTTTCACACTAGCCAATCATCTTCCTGGTCCTCGCATCCTGAAAAACACAGTCATGTGACCTAAAGTTAACATCAAACTTGCTGTGTCTTGTGAGTTTTCTAACAAAAATCAACTTACAAGCTAGCTTAGGAACATATAACACATTTGTAAGCACCATATTATCTGATAAGACTATAGTGCCAATACTAGCAACTTCTACACAATAAGCACCATCTTTCTTTACAAGGTCTAATGTCTTTAAACAGTGAACTATCTCCTGCCATGTGGTCAGTTGCACCAGAATCCATTATCCACAGGTTTGGATCATGTTGTGCTAAGGGAAAAGCAACTGAAATCATACCTGACTTGGTTGTAACTAAACCAGTGGCTGTGCTTACTCTAGGGGGGCTTTTCATAGTCGTGAAGGAGCTTTTGTCTCTGATCAATTTGCTCCTTCAATTGATTGTAATCTGGTTTTTGTTCATCATTACATATAGCAACATAACTATGACTGTCCCTTCTTCCTTTCTGTTTGTCTTGGTTTGGGTGACCATAAATCTTTCAACAAGTGTCACGGGTGTGACTCTTTTTGTTGCAATGCTCACAGAAGAGTCGACCACCTTTCTAGATGTTCCATCACCCTGAGCAACCATCACTGATGATTCACTGATTGAAGGAGTTTGGGAACCACCAATGATTCTTTTTTGACTTTCTTCCCTCTTGATTGTTGCAAAAACTTCTCTAAGAGATGGAAGCTGAGGACAACTCAGAATTCTGCTTCTTACTTCCTCAAATTCTCCATTCCGACCAAATAGGAATTTATAGATCCGCTCAGCTTCAACCAACTTCTAATAGTACTTAGAATCCGCAGTGCAGGACCATGCATGAACCTCATATAAATCAATTTGCTGCCATAATTGAATCAAGGTATTGTAATACATTTTTACTGCCATGTTACCTTGCTTTAATTCATGTAACTTTCCCTAGATCTCAAATAGGACGGTAATGTTGGAGGCTAATGAATATAATTCTTGAGCTGCATCCCAGATGTCACAAGTAGTTCTGTACAACATAAAATTTCATCCAATCTCAAGCGTCATAGAATTAACCAGCCACGACATCATCTGGTTATTCTCTATTCACCATACATCATACTTTGCGTCAGTAAGAGGAGGTGGAGGAGAGCGTCCATTGATATACTCTTCCTTGCCTCTACCATGGATGAACATAAGAAAAGACTGAGACCACTGCAAATAGTTCTCTCCATTGAGTTTGTGACTTGTGATGAGTGCTGTAAGATCACTTGAAATAGAGAACTTAGCTTGTTTTTTTATTGATCTGATTGTGCGATACAAATAGGGAGAGTCTAGGGTTACATCTAACAATCAAATCTGATCTTATATCCTAATCAAATCACACATATAAATAGGATCAGATTCTAATCTCCTAACAAAGGAAATAATCAAATATAATGAAAAATACAATCAAAAATTAATTAAATGAAATAAAATTGAATAAACTTGTTTATTCAATGGGCTGGGCCTATGACTTCAAACATCTACTTTCATCCATTTTGCTTGATGAAACTTTCTTTTATTGACCACCAAGAAAAGAAAATAAAATCATAATGTTCAAATTATGATAGTACTTCTTACCCATATAGCCTTTGAGTTGTCATCATTTAGCAACTTCAGAACTGGTTGAACAACTTTTGCAGCAAAAGAAGACCCATCGTTCTTAACAATAGGAAATCCACTTAGCCTAAATTAAGAGAGAGAATGAGGAGTAGCATCTAGCTAATAGAATCATGACAGAATAGTTTTGAATGATTTTCCCCTAATAGGAAGGAGTGTAAATGTATGTAGCATGTTTTGTGGAATGATCATGCTTAACCAAGTCTGTCTTCAAATTGTTGAAAACAAAACCAACTCATGGACAACAAGCATTGAACTGGAGATGGTTGTATTAATATATTTTATAATAACACCAATAAGCTACAGGAAAGACTCCACCAAATGAATTTATTTATTAAACCTTTCATACTAACTGCAGAATTACAGCAATATTAATTCAAATAAAAATGTAAAAGAATATCTTTCACCAAAGAGAATTAAAAAAAAAAAAGTCCCATTTATAGTTTAGAACTTCAGCAAGCAATTGAATATAAGGAATCCAAAAATTGAGGAACTTGACAACACTTTTTTTTTCTGCACGCTAGGTATACTTCTCAGGAAATAGCTTCACAGGAAGTATATTTCTTGGAAGTTCACTTTTTGGGAAGTGTACGTATATCTTACTTGGTTTATTTTAAGTTTCTGAAAAGTTTCAACTATATTTTAAGAGAAATATATTTTATTTTTATATTAAACACAAAAATACCCTTTTTATTAAAAAAATTGATTAATGAATTAATGACCTTTTTGGAAAATCATTGTAAGATTCTCAGAAAGTAGAACTTCCCAGAGGTTTGCTCGGGAAGTAGAACTTCCTGAATTAAGCCCAACTTCTTGAGAACTTCCAGGTTTTTTCCGAACCAAGGAATTGTTGCTTGGTTATTTGAATATAGAATCCCGAGAAGTTGAACTTCCCCTATACAAAGCGACCTCTTAATGTATTTAATAGTTAGTAGGATACAATCTATATTCCAAGATTATGAAAAACTCACAAACTAATGTACAGATGATTTTGTGCATAAGCAAAGGTACGTAGATAGGGTGTGATAGTAAAACATTTGGCTCGTTGCATACCAATCCGCCACACAAGATTTCTAGGAATTTTGTCAATCAATAACAAACATGAGCATTTTACATGACATGTCTACAATTGTACAATGATGAATAGGGAAGTATTTGAGTAAAAGGAAAGATCTAACCTTGAAAACAAATTAGCTGATAGAATAAGGGCTAGGCATGACTTGAGAGAGTTTGGAGAGAAGCATGGAGAGCTTGAAAGACTTGATCAAGGTGCTGAATATAAAGCCCAAGTTTAAGTGAGATCATCAACTCCAAAATACAAGTTTCATATTCAAGCCCAAGAGGAGCCCATTGAAGGAGGTTACTTAAAATATCATGTGCTTCATTAAAAGAGCATGTGACTTAGACATTAATGGGCTTAATTAGTGTTAATTTTATTTTTATTAATTATGGGCTGAACTTTGTTAATTAATAAACCCAATTAGTTAAATAGTAGTCTTTTTGATAGCCCACCTTATAAATAAACATATCATGTGCCAAACATGTAATTTCATTAATGTGTTGGCATATTTATAAGGGCTTATGTATTATTTTATTATTTTTTACAAATTTTTATTATTTTATTTTAGGGCTTTATTTTGTTAGTTTTTTAGGTTCAATAAAAGTGTTATTTGAGCCCAAAGTCTCCTAATCCTATTAGGATTACTTGAGCCCAAATTAATTAGGTTTTCTAGACTTATTAGGTTAGATTTTACCTTGCCTATTTAAGGCTAATTTTTATGTGCGTTTTTCAAATTTTAGACAAATGAGAATTTCAATTTTGTGAGTTTTCCTCTTGTGATTCTTTAAGTACTAGAGAGAACACTATGACTTATCAAGGAATTGATCAATTCTTGTGGCGTTATCAGAATTAGGGTTCAAGAGACCGGTTCTCTTGGGTTCTAATTCATCTAGACCAACATCTATCCATTTATTTCTTTATTTTTGGCTTTCTTTTGCTTGTGTTCTTGTGCGTTTTGTTCATTTTCTTTACTTTCTTGTCTTTGTGTTCCTTGTTTCGCAAAGATCTAAGTGTTATATGCATCAAAGTGGGTTATTTGGATTGATTCTCTAAGGGTTCATTTATCATCAGCTATTGAAGCAAGAGTAGCTACCCTCACAAAATGAGAGTGTACTGGTGACTGTTTAAATAAGGAGCATGAAAGACATGACACACATGAGTATATCACAATAACAACCAAATTAAATAGGACAATTTCAATCTTGACCTAGAACCCAACTTGTAAACAAGTGATATATGTGTTTGAGCAGATAAATACACTAAAAAAAAATGCACATAGGGAGTCCAATTGTATCAGTTTTACATGTATAATAGCAAATGCTAGATGAATAAAGAAAAGACTCAGAAAAGAGTCTTGTACTTCATAAAACCAATTTGAATTTATGCTAGAATGGTCTACAATAGAGGCTATTTATTTATTAAGGGATTTGATTGAAAGATACCGGAGTAAAGAGAGAGACTTGCATATGGTTTATATTGATTTGGAAAAATCCTATAATAGAGTACCAAGAGATGTATTGTGGAAAGAAATGGAGAAGAAATGTGTTCGTGTGGCTTATATTCGAGCCATAAAGAACATGTATGAGGGGGCAACAACAAGTGTGAGAACCCTTGGAGGTGTGACAAAAGACTTCCCTATAACAATAGGCTTATATTAAGGATCTTCCTTGAGTCCATACCTATTTGATCTGGTTTTGGATGTTCTTACAGAACATATACAGGAAGAAATTCTAAAGTGTATGCTCTTTACGGATGATATAGTTTTAATTGAGGATTCAAGAGAAGAGGTTAACTCTAAACTTGAATTATGGAGACGCACTTTGGAATCAAAAGGTTTTTGTCTGAGTAGAAGCAAGATGGAATATATGCATTGCAAATATAATAAGAGGCCAATTAGAAATGATTCAGAGATAAAAATTGGAGAGCAAATCATTCCTGAAGTGTCAAAGTTTAGATATTTGTGGTCGATTTTACAAAATGATAGTGAAATTAATGGGAATGTTATGCATAGGATGTTGAATCAAGTATTTTGATGATTCCAAACCAACCTTCAAGAGCTTGGAATAAAGATATCAAAGGTGCACAAAAGGTTCAAGTGAGAGAATTCTGGAGAAATAAGTGCAAGGATTTATGTAGGATGTTTAGTAATGTTTTTATTTGAGTAAAAGACTTTGATTTGGTGAAAAGATGTTTTAAAACCTTAATTCTATGATTAAGACATGGAATATTTGAAAAACACCTACCAACAGACGAAGTTTGAAAGGTTTACACTGATCTGTCATATTGGAAATTCGAACTTTGACTTTGAAAATTCGAATTTCATACTGAAAATGAACAAGTCTGAAAAGAGGTCTCTTTGACAGACGAATTTTGACTTGAAAAATTTGAATTTTGATAAGTGTCTGAAAGGAGCTTTCAGTAACAGACGAACTTTGGATTTTGAAAATTTGAATTTCAGACAAAATGTAACGTATGAAAACTAAAGAAATTCATCTACAATTATGTCAAAGTTCATCTGAAATCAAGTTTAGATTGGATTTCAAAATTGCTCACTAACAAACGAACTTTGAATATGAAAATTCGAATTTCAAAAACTAAGCTTGTAAGTCTGTTACAATAATATGTTGACATACGAATGACAGTATTTATAAGTTCAAATTCTGAAGTGAGTCTGAAAAGAGGCCTCTCTGACAGACGAACTTTGCCCTTTGAAAATTTGAATTTCGAATTAGATGAACAACTGTGCCTTATAAACCAGCTACGGACAGATGAATTTTGGTGTTCCAAAATTCGAATTTCAAAGGCACTGTAGCAAATTGAAAATACTGTTCACACTTAATAGAACGTCTTCAAACATGAAAATTCATATGTCACAACATAGAAACATTTTCCAACGATCAAAATTTGAACTTTTCTTCATGATAGACGAACTTTGGATATTCAACGTTGAAGTCTTTAGCCTTCGGTTTATGTGAAATTCGTCTGTTGACCAACTGAAATTTGAATTTCAGAATGTTAGAAGCATTAAATGCGGTTGGTTAACGGATAGTTTTTCAGAGTAACCATTGGATAACTTCTCCAACGGATAGATTTTGTCTTTAACGTATAGTTGAGACCTAAATCTATAAATATAACATCATTTGAAGTTGTGAAAAAAAGAATTTAACTTTGTATATACTGAAACTTTACCAAATCATTTACTCAAAGTCTTTTACTCTCTCACTTCAATATTTGTACTTCAACTTTTATATTCACTCTGTCTAAGAGAGTTTAATCATTGTAATTAATCTTATCTTCATCTGGAAGAAAGATTTTCTTGTGAGGGGATATCACAAGGGATTGGGAAGCACTTAGTAAGAGTGCATAGAGTGAAAGGGTGAGCTCTAGAAATAGAGCATCATCTTTGTACTGAGGCGTTTGCAAGAAGCCCATTGAATTCTTGCAGAATAGTGGAAAATCTCAAGTAATGACTTGGGGACTGGACGTAGGTCAAGTGGAGAGACCAAACCAGGATAAATATCTTAGTTTTCTTCTCTTTACTGCTACTTTTACAGTTTATTTATTTATACTCTATTTTACTATCATACTTTGCTTTCTTCACTTTCTTGACATTTTGCAGAAAATGTTTAATCTTCCCAATTCACCCCCTCTTGGGAAGCCAGCTTATCTAACATAGGATACAAGCTGGGTGGTTAAAGTGGAGGAAAGCAACATGAGTTATTTGTGACCGCAAGGTACCTACTAAGCTTAAAGGAAAATTTTACAGAACAACTATAAGGTCAATGATGCTATATGGTAGTAAATGTTGAGCTTTGAAAGAATAACAAGAGCATAAGATGAGAGTAACAGAGATGAGAATGTTAAGATGGATGCGTGGTCATACAAAATTAGATAAGATATGAAAT
Organism: Adenanthera pavonina; assembly: GCA_026686845.1. Taxonomy (NCBI): domain Eukaryota; kingdom Viridiplantae; phylum Streptophyta; class Magnoliopsida; order Fabales; family Fabaceae; genus Adenanthera; species Adenanthera pavonina. The sequence goes on from JAIVEN010000010.1 coordinate 31,728,377, forward strand.
GACTGTATACGAAGGAAAGTTGGGGTAGCACCTATCGAGAAGAAATGATGGAAAATCGTTTAAGGTGGTTTTGGCAAGTACAAAGAAGAGGGCAAGAGGAGACAGTGAAGAGGGTTGATCAAATGGTCTAGAGCCTGATCAAAAAGTATAGAGGAAGACCAAAAAAGACACTAAAGAAAGTTATAAGGAATGACCTTTTGAGAAATGATTTATCTAAGGAGATGACATTTGATAGAGCTCATTGGTGTCGTATGATCCATGTAGCCGACCCCACATAGTGGAATAAGGCTAATGTTATTGTTGTTGTTTGGAATCCAGTGATGAAAGAGGTCACTAAGTGCATAAATGGTTCCTATTTTTCTTTCGGAGGTCATGCATCCCTTATTCAAAGCTACCTATCTTGCATCCTAATTTAGTATCTTTCCCTTTTCCAAAATTCATTAAGGGCTGCAAAAGGGTTATAAGAGATTATGCAGGATTTTCTTTGTTCTTTCATGGGAGAGGCAATAAGTAATTACATATAGTTTCCACATCAATAGCAAATCTGCAGTATATAGCAGTTGAAATTTGAAGAGGAAAAGGAAAAGAATGCTTGCAAGAAAAGAAGCTGTGTGCATGTTAAACAACTTGATACCTGTAAAAATTGCAGCGACTTCTCAAACCACTCTGACCACGAGTTTAGGAAACAAGAAGAGCTGCACTCTTGACAAGTAAACCCCAGCAAAGAGATTCCTACCCAACATTTATCTAGCTACGGTAGAGAAATATGACCATATAATTGGCATAAATATATCTTCCAACATCCTATACTGAATAAAAAGCTCAAGCCTAAACTGTTGTGTGTCAAGAAGTAGTTACTAGCATGAAAAAAACAACTATGTAACCAATGAACCAGGCTGTAAATCATGGTTTTGACTCAAATGAAAAATAAAATGTCCAATTCATTCAAAACTCTTAACAATAAGTACAAACAAATAACCAGTTTCATTAGTGTCAAATATAGTTGAATACCAACAAAGTGTAGCCATAGAATAATCAGAAGCACCATGTCACTAGAGGCGAGAGCCAAAATGCAATCGACCCATGAATCAATAGCAGATTTCCAGCGTTCAATTTGCTTTGGGTTTAGGTCATCGGCAAAGGATTCAACAAGAAGACGGTGAGTCTTCATCATGGACACAACACGAGAAAGCTCTAGGGGATACAAAAAGGGATGCTTCTCATTGGGAAGGTTGTCTTTGATAAGGGTATGAAGCAAGCGGGGTTTAAGTGCAACATCATACATGTTGTTGACGTGATCAAAAGCCACCATGGCTTTGCAAGATTGAAACTTCGAAGCTTGCTATATTAAAGTGAGTCAAACTCTTGCTCTTGCTTTTACTCTCTCGACTGCAATGCTCATTCTCATAAAAAAGGTGAATGTGCCTCTTCTCTCTTCCGCCAACAACAACAAGCTCGCGTGATATTCTGCTGTGTTCTTTGTAAAGTCTCTATTTTGAGAAGAAGACAGAGCTAAAAGATGGGCTTCATGCACCGGGTCGAGGGGTGGGCTAGGCTGCTGGGGATAAGCACGTTGGACTTCCATGGCACTTGGGCTGAAAATTTTAGTTAAATTAGATATTCATTCATGATAAGAACTGTAACATCCTAATTCTCACTAACTATAGAACTCATAACATAACTTGAATTTCACATGCTTTGTGTATATGTTTCTAGTTGGATTTTGGTTGAACTATGAACATGCATTATATGACATTAGAAACCGTATGGAACCTTTAGCAAGAACTAAAAAAGTTGGATATGCTATTTAAAAACTACGAACATTTAAAATTTCATATGTCGTTATATACATATCTAGATAAAATTTGACTTAGTAGTCAACTGTGAATATATACTGTATGACATCAGAAATCCTGTGAAGCTATAGGTTGAGATTCTATGCCTTGGGAAACATGGTAATAGTGGTACTTAGGGACCAAATTGCAAAGAGGGTTAAATCATGGGGTCAAAGTAAAAATTTATGAAGTAGGCACTAAAAAACAAAATAATGGGACACAGATGTCATTTTTCCAAACAAATTATCTGCTCAGTATTTGACAGTATCGGTTGTAGGAATAGAGTCAGAAAAATAATCGCTAGAAATTATCCTCTAATAAGCAGAACAAGAAAATGCATATATTAGACAGAAAAGAGGACCGAAGTTCTATAATTTAAAAATTTCTAAAAAATAGAAAATAAGTTTGTATTAGAAAACCCAAATATATTATGACGCAGAATAAGACATTGGATTTTTCTACAAAGTTTAAATAGCCATATGATCAGTCTATGAATAATTGGATTAATCGGCAAATTAGAAAATGTATAAAGTTTAATGTCAAGTCTAGATTCATTAGAGATTGAATATGACTCAGTAACATGTCTAGATTCATTTTAGACAACCAGAATATTTTTAGTAATAGATAACTGATATGGCTCTAGTTTCAACAATAATATACAAATGAACTTAGAAACTAACATTATGATCTAATTAACTTTGTATGAGGAAATTAGTCAGTAATCAGGATATATTGACATCCCAAAATAATGTTCTAAGTCCCAAAATATATAATTACATTGCTGAATTTATTTTAGATCCTACAACCCAGAATAAGGAAGAATTGGACCCGAAATCGATAAAAGGAGCCCAAAAACCTATATACCTTGACCTAAAGCCCAGAATGAGATATGTAAAGCCCAAATTGCATAAAAGTATATCCCTTGGGTTGATTAGACAAGAAAGGACGAAAATTGAGAGGAAAAAGAAGCAAAAATCAATTTGAACTCTAACGCACACATGGCACCATTTGAAGTAGACACATGTTAGAACCAAATAAAATATATTTTGGGTTGAAAATATCAACTAAAAACTTCTAGAAAAAGGGCAAGGTGGCAGCTTCATAAAATACTCACATGATATATTAAATAAATTAATATGGAATAATTAAGAGCGATTGGATCAAGATCTAATCCAAGGGTCATTTTGTATTCAATTCACCTATAAATAGAGGCTCCTCCTTTCCCCCATTTAGCCATCAAATTTCATTCAAGGTAGAGAGAGGTTAGAGTGAGAAGCTCCAGGAAAGAAGGTGTGATATGAGGTTCTGAAGTTCTGAGAAATATTTCTAGGTAATATGCTTTTTCCTTTTCTCCATTTATATTTTAGTTTAGCTATTTGATTTATTAAGAGTAGTCATTATGCTAGTAGAAACATGTTTTGGGGATTTGCCATGATGAAATATTGAATCAAAGTTGAGGTTTTGCTATAATAATGCTTTGAATGTCATGAAGGTTGTTTGAACATGCATGATCATATACAATATGATTTTAAGTTTGATTCTTAGTAATTATGGTTGTACTGTTATGCTGCTGAAATTAAGTGTGGGAAAATGAATTGTCATATTACTGAGATTCTGTCCGAATCTCACCCTAATATCTAACATTTTTAGGCCCTGGTTCTGCCCAAGGAAATGAGATGACAAATTGATGAGGAAATGCTGTCCAAGTCATCTTAGAATTATATATTATATTACATAGGATTAGATGATATATTACATTGTATAACGTAAATTACAACGTTCTAATAATGAAATATTATGTCCCTATACTTTGGTGTTGAGATTTTTCCTATTCTTTGTTTATGCTTCATTATTAACAGGATAGAGTCTATAAAATTCGAAATTTATTGTAGCAGTAAAAGTGTGAATCAACATTTTTACATTAAAATAGACATCATGAGCTTTTCATAGAACTTGGAATCACCTCAATACGTTTTTTGTAGAATTAGTTATGAATTTTTAAAGTTCGGCAAAATTTTACAACCTAAGCTTAATCTATGCGAAATTAAGGGCTCATTTGCTTCCAAATCACTTTATTTTGAACATTAATCATGAAATAATGCATGTTTAATGGTTGCAAAGTAAGGTGTTACAAGAAATTTAAAATAAAAAATAATAAAAATAAAATTTTAAACGAAAATTACAATATTTTCACTATAAAATAGAATAGATATTATTATATGATAATAAATATATAATAAATATCATTTTAAATGATAAAGTATCTTTTAATTTAACTAAACATATTCTTTCAAGGCCTTGTACTGAATTTGAAGAATGAACCATTAATCACTTATAAATAATGCAATTTATTATAAGTTTTATATAATATATTAATTAATTTTATTTTGAAAATTTATTTTTAATTTAGTCTTCTATAAATAGAATATTCTTATAGCAATAGTATTATTTTTCATTTGATCTTTCACTTATAAATATTTTTGGTTTTGACCTTTTAAAAATAAAATTGTTATCAATCACTAAACCAAAAATGGTTTTTTTTTGTGTATCAATGTTGGTGGTTATTTAAGAAAAGTGAGGTGAAAATGTGGATAAAATTTCCTTTGCAGCTTTATAGCTATTAAAAGAAGTGCAAAGGAAATTCCTTTGCTCTGCTTTTAATACCCGCAAAGAAAAGTCAGTTCAGTTATAAGAAAAAAATCAAACTTTCTATTAGGGTGGTTCTTTAAATAACCACAAAGGATAGTTAGTTCAATTATAAAAATAATAAATAAATAAACTCTCCTTTGCGGTTGTTTAAATAACCGAAAAAGAAAGTTAGTCGGCCAGTTAAAAAAAACTAAACTTTCTTTGTGGTTCTTTAAATAATTTAAAAAAAAAAGTCAGTTCAGTTAAAAAAAAAAGCATAACATTTCTTTGTGGTTCTTTAAATAACTACAAAGGAAAGTTGATATTCCTTTGCGATTATCTAAAGCCAATATTTTTATTTTATAGAAACACACCAAAAGGATCACCATTTCTAGCTGTTGGTGAAAAGAAAATTAGCAAACATTATTACTCCTTTACATTTTCCTTACTTTTCTATTTCTTTCATTCTCATATCTTCTTTCTCTCATCTCTTGTCATTATCCTCGATGCCTCTCATCTCTCATCTCAAGCATGGGACTCAGAACAACAGCGATGGCATCTTCCTCCAGCAACAACTATGGTGTCCTTCTTCATCCACGGTGAGTTTCAAGCTCAGATCCCATTGTCATCACCATTCCGTACACTGCACGAAGCTCTGAGTGAAGGTCAAATTTGTTAAGCCACCATGAGTTATTAGATCTAGGATGCCATCAGTTGAAGCTTTCTATCCATGCCAACATCTAGCCAAGATCTAGATGTTCAATTGTGTTAAATTTGCATTTGTGCTTCTCTATTTGGATTTCTGACTAAGTTGACATTAGAAATTTCATTTCATTTTGTAGATTTGTAGGTCTATTCACTATAAATCTAAATTGGTTTTGTAGATTCAAAATTTGCTAATAGATTACAAACAATAAATATGATGCTTTTGGGGTTACTTGTTTTTATTTCAAATATTAGTGTGTTGCTATGTTTTTTTTTTTATATCATGTGCTCTTTTGATGTTGGTATTGGCAGCGGAAGGAGTGGTTGTGGAGGTGGAGATGTAGATGGAACAATGAATGAACCCATCATCTTTGTTGTTTTTTTTCTTTTTTTTGTTTTTTTTTAAATGAATGACTTTCCTTTGAGATTATTGCAAACAAGTGCAAAGGAAAACTATATTTTTGTTTGTGGTTATCAACCGGAAACAAAATTTTCTTGGCACTCAAATCCTTTATAGTTCGGAACTGCAGAGAAACACTAAACATAACTATCAAGAAAAGCTATTTTTTGTGTAGTGAATATTACTCTTATGCTGGTATATTATATAAGAAATTAAAAAATGTAATGAAAAATAAACTTTTTTAATAATTAATATCACTTGATCGTCATTATATAATATGTAGATTAACAGTTGTTCATAAAAAATAGTTGGTTAAAAGTAAGTTGGGCAAAAAAATAAAAAAAACTATTAACTGTTAATTTTATTTACAGTAGATTTTTTTGGCCAACTATTTACAGTAGATTAAGACAACTATATTATTGATAATAATTTTTTTAAGCAACTGACTTAAAACAAGATTTATGTGCGAGAGACAGCATTAAAAAGACCACTTTATAAGTTAAAATATGTCTCCCTTTATTATTAAGATCAAGGGAGCAATGTCTCATTGAACATCTATGATTATATGATAACTGTTAGTTTTACGTAACAGATAATAGTGGTTCCTCAATAATATTTTGAAGAGTTGGGAGGCTAGAAATCCAACATTATTTAAAAGACGATACTAATATTGGATAGCAATGATTTAGCGTAAGCATGACTTATGTTTACTTCGAATACTTTCTTACATGAAGACGACCCTTGGCAGCTCAAGCCATGGCCAAAAACTGATATAAGACTATATTTGATTTTACTTGAAAATCGGCTACCATTCTTTATTTTTTGAAAAACTATTTGACCAAAAATTTCCCGCTAGCTTTAATGGTGGATATTCATTCACTGCTGCGCCTCACTATATTTCTTAATACTCATGATGAGTTTACTTTTAGATATTTTGAACAACACCACCTACCTAAACAACCTATAATTTTTAGAATATTTTTTATTTTGATTTGTTGATTATATAAATATATATAATTGTGTGAATAGTGAGTTAATAACATCGAGTGAATAGAAAATAATAATGGTTTTCATATGTTTTGAAATAATATTAATTCTTAAGAATTTTTTTAACCAAAGATGTTCTTAAGAATAGAAGAAAAAATAAAAGAATTTTTCTATAAAAATAATCCAATAAATTCAATAAAACAAAGGCCACAAAATTCAAGAGTGCCAAATTGTATCACTCTAATTACTTTCAATTTGTACCTTATATTGAAAATAACGTTGTTTACAAAATGTACCTTATTAGTCTATTTTGTACCTCATATTTGAAAAAAAAAAATAGGGTTGTTGACCTAATGAGCACTTGCTCAGTTTGTAGAGTTTGTAGAGGTTGTGTTAGTTTAATAGTGTTCTCGGATTTGAGCCTATTTAAAATTTTTATAAGGTTAGTTTTGTCATAACAACTTTTTTTTTTTAACAAGCCTCCCCCCAAAAGCCCTTACTTTTGGAGAGAAGGGAGAGCAATAAAGTTTTACTGAGCCAAACGAGGGGAACTCTCCTCTCTTCTAAAAAATTTTTAGACAAAACAACGGGTTAAATAAATTAATGTTGATTAGTTAATTAATTAGGTCCCTTTATTTGGTATATAAATTAGATTATAGTGTAGGAGGTCTCATGGAGAAACACAAGGATCAATGTAGCATTTGATATTGAGATTGACTGTTTGCAATTGATGTGCTACCTCTCCTGATCAATTTCCTAGCTACATTAATCAAAGCCTATGGTTAATTATCACTTTTATGTATTTCTCTTAATTAGAAAATACAATATGGTTATTTTATTAGAAAAGCATTAATTTCATGATTCTTTTCTTTAGATTCAGCATGAAAATATATGGAAAATAATAAACAATTCGGCAAAGTGGTTGCTAGTAATATGATCCAAGTAGTGGTGATGTCACTTTAAATTTGATCCACAAAATCATTAGCTTTTTTTTAACCTGTTGGGTTTATTTAATTCAACTGAGAGGATTGAAAGAGCAATGATTGAAAGGATTTTTAATTAAGGGGATTGAAGGAGAAGGAATTGGAGGGGTTTTAAAATTCCCTTATGGTGGGATTAAACGGGGGGGATTGGAGGGATTTTAATAAAATCTTATTTAATTTAGAAAGAGATTTGCGGAGATTGAGTAATAATTATTTAATTCCCTCCAAAAAATCACAATTTGGGGGGAGAAATAAAGGGATGGTGGAGGGGATTAAATCCCCTTTTGAACCAAACAAGGGGCAGGGATTTAATCTCCTCCAATCCCTCCTCCCTTTAAATAGCCCTCAAAAACTTCCAACCAAACATAGCCTTTAAATCTATATAGATCGATATAATTATATAATATCTGTAATTATCAGGTCATATTTGAACATTACTTGTCAAATTTAAATAGGGATAGATTTAATGATGTAGTTTTTTTTTTCTATTCACAATATCCGAATTCGAGACCTCACTTAAAAAATGTTAAATCCATTTTCACTCAACCCGGGTTGTCATGATTAGTTATGTAACTCTTTTTATCAATCCAAATCTAACACATGCCCACCAACCTACCTTCCATCCCCTTGGTGGTCTAGTTGGTACACCTCCTGGCCCAAAATATATCAAGTGACCCAACATTGAGTTTCAATATTTGATAGCTTGTATTGAGATTTTGGCATGCATTCTTTCATTTCTTTGTCCAAAAAGAAAAAAAAAGGAAATGAAAAAAAAGAAAGAACAAAAAAGAAAAGAAAAAGAAAAAAAGAAAAAAAAAGGAAAAGAAAAAAAAAAAGAAAACAATAGGAAAAGAGAAGGATAATTATATCACTCTATTTGAAGAATTGAACAAGTTTTATGAAAACCCTTATCACAAAGCAATCTTTGTGCATGAAATATACTTGAGCACTCCCTTGAAGATAGCATCTTTCTTCGGGGCAATTGTGCTTCTGCTGCTCACTTTAATCCATAAAATATGCTCTATGATCCCCATAATTAAGAGTAGGCACTTGTATAACTCTCTATCCTTAATTGAATTTGTTGTGGACCATTTTCTATATAACGTCGATCTTGTAACAACCTTATTTTATCATCTTAGAAATGTATGTGAAGTGTGCAAAAGGCCAGGATTTGAGGAGCACGTGAGAAACAGAGCAAGAAAAGAAAACAGATAGAAGTGCTCTACACCGTGGTGGCATCTCTTCATACCACGGCTCTATAATCCTCTGCTATGGCATTAGTCAAAAAATTATAATAAATTAGAACGCATCTAGTTGACAAAAATAAAGGGAGTGCATGAAAGAGGTAGAGTGCTCTACTACAGTTTGAATCTTGAAGAAGGAGGATGAAGTTCTTATGCTTTGGGGAGGTTAAATCATCAAGGTAAGGTAATTTTATCATCTTTCCCTCCTCTTTTTGCAAGGTTTGGGTTGATTTTCATGGGTGTGACCTTGGGTCCAAAATTGATAAAGTTCCACCAAGTAAAATGAGTATAAATGTGTTATTGATGTGTTGTGTAGCATTCTCAATCTTGGGTAAAGGATTTTGAGTGATTGTGAAGTGGTTTTCCCAAACCCTAACCTCAAATCTTGGGGTTTTTCATAAAATCCAAACTAGTTGGGTTTATGGTTTATTTTGGGAATTAATTTAAGTTTATGGATGAGTGGGTAAGTGGTTGGTATCTAGGTTCTATTGGCTTTAATGTGTAGGATGTTGGTTTAAGCTTTATTGAAAGTTATGACTTGTAGTAATATGTGTGTATGATGAATTATATAGGGTGTGCCTTGCTTTGTAGAAGTAATTGTGTTCCAAGAAGTTGTTTAAGCTCTTTGGTAAATGCTATTTAGATGTATGAAGGATTTATGTAGTGGTTTCTATAAAGGCTTTGATACTTGAAAATGGTTGACTTGGAGTCTTGCAATTGGTCACATGTGGAAAGAGGTCTGGTGGTCAAAGGGTGTATAGTTTAGAAATGGGAAGGTGTTGAAGTGTAGTTTTAACCAAAAGTGACCATTTCGGTCACATGTGTCCAAAACCTCCATACGGAGAAATTTTGGGATACAGTTTGTGCCTATAGTTAGAGGAGGTATAGAGTAACTTGTAGCGTGTCATTCGAAGTTAAGGGTAGGAAATTATACGTGTCCAAAGTTTGTTCAATTTGATAGCAAATTGCTGTTAAGATAGCAACTAATGGCATAGTGGCACGATCTCCTTTATCGCGGTGCCACAGGGGAGACTTGTCTCCTTCATTTTTCTTGTCATCCAATCATAGTTCGATGTCCTCCAATCATGCCTGACCCTATTTTCTAAGTCTCCCTTCTTGTCTTTTCACTTTTGGGGTCTTATTTTGGTTGTTTTTTAGTTATGTCTTAGTCCACATCATAACTAGTAATCATTTTAATGTCAATTTTTGGTTTAAGTCATAGGGTGTTACATTTTTTGTATTAGAGCAATGGTTCAGGCCATTGTATATGTATTCATACATGTATGTAGCTATACTTGGCAAGACTAAAACCTTGTAACTGTAGTGTATTGTTCTTGTTCTTGAAAGATCATGTTTCCCCATGGCAGGCCAATGGTAAGGTGGTAATCATTTGAAGGGAAATGCATATGAAGATCTCGGGTTTGGGAGATTGAGTATATAGTCGGAGATACATACTTTTAAGTGTTTAAGCGGTCAACTTAATAGAAGAAGGTTTACCCTAGTTATAGGAAATCAGAGCTGAACTCTGAAGATGGAATATTGTAGGAATGCAAAGAAATAATGGGACTATGAGAGGATTCAACCCTACTTGCTTCCAACTTAAGGTTGGACTCAGTGGTGATAGAGAATGGAACAACTAGAGGGAAATTGTATTTGGAGTAAAGGATGGGCATCCTGGAGCTAAGATAGTGTTGGACAATAGAGGCCTTGGCAATGATAGTGACTACAAAGTCAATGCTATTAGGGAAGAAGGTGAAAATGAGTTGACTAACATCCAGAGGATCACATCCACTGACTTGCAAAGCAGTAGTTGGACATTTTCAAGATAAGAAAGGAGGCCTAGTAGTGTTAGGGAAAATGTGAGATCTATTGTAGGAATATACTTCTTTGGAGCAGGGAGTTATTTTGGAATGGATTGTTAACAAGCTTCACTATTTGGATAAGTTTCCTAATGGATTGGAATGGATTTTACCCTATAATCCTATAATAAGTTGTAAGTAGTAGTTGAGTAAGAGTTTTGAGTTAAGTCATGGTAATTGCTAACTAAAGGGTTGAATATGGCTGGTCAAGGATATTCTAGTGATGGAGAGTTATGTGGAGTCCTTATAATTGTTGAATGAGTTCATTATCAAATTGTGGAATGAGTTGTCAACCTAAGAGATGAAGAATTTTTTTGGCTTGGTAACATGATCAATAGTAGTGGTTTGGAACTGAGGTATTATTGGCAAAGTGTCAAAAGAAATTCTTTCTTGGCATAGATTCATGGTAGTAGAGCATTAAATATAGGACATTTGGTTGCAAGCCTTATTCTAATGCTGATTCTCAAAGTTACTTGATGGATATAAGTTGTCGAGCTGACCCCTCTTCATATAAAGTTGCTTTTAAAGCCTTATAATGAAGCTGTCGAGGTGTACATGGGAGGTTACTGTTGTTGAGAAGTATGAGAATCTTATGAAGATAAGTCATGAGTCTAAAGCTAGTGGTTAACTACTTGAGGCTTAGTATCAGTTGGCCATACATCTGACACACCAATCACTCGGGAAGCGAGACAATAATGGATTGAGAGTGAAAGACAAGATTCATGACTAGTTGAATGCCTATCTTTTGAGAGATTGATTGAGGTACCCAATCAATCAATGTGTTATAGCTATCAACTGATCATGATAAGAACGATTCTTCCCCTTAAGTATCGATAGGCAAACTTCTTAATAGCTACGAAGGGAGGAAAAGAATTGGAAAGCCCGAGACATAAGGTCTGTATAGAACTTAAGAGGATTGCTTTGAATTAATGAAAGGAGTATGGAAATTTCCTATTGGTTTTTAATTGGAAGTCTTAATTATGGTGGTATAGTAAATGGTGAAGTGAGTGCACCATAGAAGTTAAATTCAACTTGGAAGAGAAAAGAGGTTTAAGTTTTAAAGATGTACTACAGGGTTGTTGTATTAAGGGATTGGAAAAATGTGGGCATTTATTATAACAAATGGCATTTCTTTGATCTTATGGCATAACGTAGAGGAAGTTTGGTTTGTAGGTCCTTTAATAGGACTGAAGCTTAATGATATAATGAAAGTGAGATGGTTAAACTATCAAACCTTAACCTTAGAAAACATTTACTATTCTTCTTTAGTGGTTTAGGTTCCAATTAGGTGCATTTGGAAGCAAATTTGGGCTAAATTTAAAAAATTTCAAAAATTACTAAAAATCACTATTCATGTGGTAACTATAATAATTTGGCTGAACTTTGAGAAATCATAATTAATTATAGAAAAATCGTTTAAAGGTGGTTCAAATTGAAAAATTCATATTTTAAAATAATCTATGAGGGAAAAATATTAATTTGGAATTTTATTAGGCAAATAGCTATAGTAAATTTCATGAATTTACTTACAATTTTACCCTAATTTTTCCAAATTTCATTCCATAAAATTCGATAATACCATTCTCTCAATAGTAGTCATATAACATATGTAAAATTGATCCAAAACAAACTTTATTCATTATCTAGGAGTCACATGTAATTTACATAATTCTAGCATAGATTGTCATTGAACTTTGATGTAACATAAACATCCAAAATATCCTTCCTATTACTAAATATTTCTTCATGAATCCTCCTCCTTGCCTTTCACATGAGACCTAATCATGATGGGGTGAGATTTATGAAAATTTCAATAATATCATAATCCCATTCTTAGCATAATATTTAGAAATAGTTGCAAGAAACAAAATTTCATTTTGGCATGGTAACATTTAGGATCAAAAGGTATTTTTTAGCGTGTTCATCATGTTCATCACATGTTCATACTTATTCATGCAAAATTTATAGTATGTTCATCATTCTTTCGCCATTTTGATCCAATATCATCATCATATTCATAACATAAACATGTTTCTACCTACCAATCATAGAAATATAAGATCTAAACAACTATTGAGAAATAAAATGCAAGAAAGGGAAAGGATGTTACCTTAAACTTGCAAACCTTCCTTTCCTTTTCTCCTCCTTCTCCTTATAACTCACACTCTCACTAATATATGATGGATTTTCATTTTTTGGTGTGAAGAATGAAGGGGAGGAAGAGCCTATTTATAGACAACAAGAAGCAACTCTATCCATTGGATTAAATTTTGATTCAAGGGCCAAAATTGCACTACATCACATCTTTTCTCCACCATACACATAATTTCTTCACATAATTTCTATCTAATTAATTTTTCCTCTCTTGCATTAATTTGGATGCAATAAGGTAAATATTGCATCATTATACTTACGTAAGCTTACTTCATCTAAGCTTCCAATTTTGATACCTAATCTTTGAAATAGTATCATGCATGGTAGTTAACTCTTAACCACTCCGTTTTCTTCTTATTTGCACGCCATTTTGAGTCCAAATTCAGTCCAAGATGATACCTTTAATTATTTGGGCTTAAATCATTTAATTCTTGGCCCAATTTCAACATATACCGGTTTTTTCAGGCTCTTATTATGTAAATTTTGTTTGGTAAAATTTTTCATGCATAAATATATTTAAAATATGAATTTCAAACTCATTATAACCTTAATTAATCATTTCTAAGCCCATATAATTTATTTTAGAATGTATTTTACCTTATTGGGCTCTAACTGAAAACACTGATAAAATTAGTCCTGGTTAGTTTTTTCCTGTAGCCTCTCTGCATAGATTGTTAATTCAGATGTTTTGATGATTCTAAAACAAATGAGCTTGGAAGATCCAATATCAAAGGAACACAAGTGAAATGAAGAACAAAGTTAGAGTTTCCTATTGATTGAAGAACTATTTCACATACTTAAGGAAATTATCTGTAAAAAAATTATCTGTAAAAAAAGGTAGTTGAGCTTTAAATTTCAATTAACCCAATATTAAATGAGATGATTAATTGAATGATTAATTATTAGTTCATGATTTCAAAATGGTTTTCAGGAAAATAGCTATCTAATGAGGATAAAGCTTCAACTTGAAACTGGTTCTAAGTGTTCAATTGGTTTTCATGAAAATATTTTATCCTATGGGAATAAGATCTCAATTTCAAAGGTGTTTCTAAGTGTTTATCTTTTTTTCAAAATAATATCTTACCTTATACACATAACCATTTAAGGTTATGGGGATCAAGACTCAAACTCAAAGCTTTTCCAATGTCTATTCTTCAATTTCATGAAAAGTGATTGATGTTATCCGCATAACATAGCTTGGGGATCAAGTTCTCAAGTCTATCCGGGAGATGATCCTGATAAGGTAGGCACCTTATTTACATAATAAAGTGAACAATGAAGAAAAATGGTACTGTGTTGCCCGTTATTCGTATAACCTAGGGAAGTTATCCGTATAACGTGTGTCATAGAGCACTTGGACTACTCGGGTAAACAGGTTATCCGTATAACCAAGGGAGGTTATCTGCATAACCTATATTTCAGAATACTTGAACTTTCCTTGGGTAAATAGGTTATTCGCATAACCAAGAGAGGTTATCCGCATAACCAATATTTCAGAATACTTGGAGTTTCCTCGGGTTAATAGGTTGTCCACATAACCTTGGGAGATTATCCTGGTAACCTATGTTTAAGGAAAACTCAGTTTGAGAAAAACTTAACATTATCCTAATAACTAAGTGGGTTTTCAGGAAAAATGATTCTGAGCTAAAACTTAATCATTCTGGGTAGTATGTTATCCGCATAACCTAGCCAGATTATCCACATAATGAAAAGCTCCACGTTGAAAACAAAAGCAAATAGTTACTTGTTATTCGCATAGCCTAAGGAGCTTATCCACATAACATCTGACAGATGCATTTGATGCGGTAAGTAAACGGCTACTTTATTGAGAGTAACGATTAATTGTTTCCAACGGATAGTTCTACCCCAAAACTATAAATATGACCTCATTTAAGTTATTAGGCAATGAGAAAAATAATATACAAGCCAAAACTCTACTGATTCATTTATTAATTCATTCAAAGCTCCACTTTCATTTCTACTCTTTTGAGAGGTTTCATTCTGTAAAATATCTAAACACTTGTAGAGAGTATTTAGTGTAAGATTACACTAAGGGAAATAGTCTTACTCTTGAGTGAGAAGAGTGAGAAAACTTGTTTTAGTTCGAAGTTCAGGTTGGTATTGTACTGCGGTCATTGCAAGAACCTATTCAAATCTTGCAAGAGATGGTGGAAAAATCCCAAGTAGTGGCTTGGGAACTAGACGTAGGTCAAGTGGAATAGACTGAACCAAGATAAACTACTGAGTTCTCTTCCCTTTGCTCTTTATTTTTTTATACTCTATTTTTAGTTACCTTTTTAGTATCACTATTGTATTTCGTCTTTGTAGAAAAAATTTAATCTTCCCATTTCATCCTCCCTCTTAGGAAGCTAGCTGAGCTAAGAAGTGGTATCAGAGCCTAGACTCCCAGTTAAAGGATCTAATAATTCGAGAGAAGACATGGCTGGTTTTGGTGAAGGCATCCTTCCGGAAGGAAACAACATCAACAGACCTCCTGGTTTCAGTTGAGAACATTATGAGTATTGGAAAATGAGGATGCAGATTTACCTTCAATCCATTGACTTGGATATTTGGTCGGTCATCCAGAAGGGAGACTTTGTTCCAATGAAACTACAAGATGACAGGAAATACAAAGAGAAGCCTGAAGAGGAATGGAACAAGGAGGATAGGAGAAGGGACATTCTCAACTTTAAAGCTAAGCATTGTCTGGTCAGTGCGCTCAATCAAGATGAGTTCTACAAAGTGTCTCAATGTATAATAGCCAAAGGCATGTGGGATATTCTAGAGATCACTCATGAAGGAACAACCGGCGTAAGAGAAAATAAGCTGAATACATGCATTGGAGAATATAAAAGCTTCAAGATGATAAAGGGTGAGAATATCAAGGATCTGCAGAAGTGATTCACCCTCATTGTGAATCAGCTGAAGAGCCTTGGAAAGGAATACACCCAGTCTGAGAAAGTTAGAAAGATTCTCAGAGCTTTGCCCATTAAGTGACAACCGAAGGTGACTACAATAGAGGAAGCTAGGGGGAATCTATGATATCTGTGATAGCCCTCTTTAGGAGTCTTGAAGAATATGAAGGGAAGCTGAAGTCTCTCTAGGAATCTACTTCGTCTGACAAGAAGAAGAAGAGTTTGGCTCTCAAAGTAGAAGCAGATGATGATGATGATTCAGAGGAGGATGTTGAGCTAGATGAAGAGACGATGACCATGCTGGTGAGGAAGTTTGGTAAAATGTATGGAAAGAAGAAATTTAAAAGGTTTGCAAAGAAAGATGGAGCCACCAGCAGCAAGAAAGAAAACAAAGACCTTACTATATGCTATGAGTGTAAGAAACCTAGACATATCAAATAGGAAAGTCCTTTGCTGAGTAAGAAACAAGGGAAAAACAAAAAGGTTGACAAAGTGAAGAAGAAGAAGAAAGCTTTTATATCTTCCATCTGGGAAGATAGGTTAGATGAAGAGGAAACAGCAGGAGATGATGAGTTGCTAACCTATGCCTAATGGCTTAAGAGATTATTAAGAAGGAGAAGAGTTGCAATCAAGATAGTGACAATGATTCTGAGGTAAATGACTTAAACCTTCTTACAATGAATTACATGATACTTTTAATGAACTGATGGCTGAATTTCTCAAAATATCTAAACAATTGAGTCAAGCCAAAAAGAAAATACATAAGCTTGAGAGTGTATCTCATACATCTTGCACTGCTTCACAGTTTTCTTCTTCATCCACCTCTATTTGTGTCTCATGCATTGAGTTGAGAGATAAGAATAATTATCTCCACAAGACTCTGACCAAACTCACTAAAGGTGAGGACATGCTGAGAGTATTATTGGGAAATCAAATTGTGAGTCAGAACAAAATTGGTCTAAGATATGACCCATGTGCAGTCATAGAAAAATTAAAAGTCGAGAAGCAGAACCTTTACCTGAGAAACTTTATGCATGTTAACGGCCATAAAACAACTCAGAATATAGAGTCATTCCCAGTCCCTAGAAATCAAAAGAACAAATACTATAGTCATTATTTCAGACATGCATCTCTTTCTTCTAGCCCTTTCTCCACATGTCACTTCTGCAATAAGAAGGGTCATATGTCCTCCAATTGTATGTTTAAGAAGGAAGGAAATGGCAGTGGGATGAAATGGGTCCCCAAGGATACCTCTACTAACAAGAAAGGACCCAAGCGAATATGGGTACCTAAAAGAAACAACTAAAACTTGTTTTGTAGGTATGTCTCAAGGCCAAGAAGAGCAACAAATGGTACATGGACAGTGCTTATTCGAGACACATGACTGGAGAAAAAGAAAAATTTATTATACTGAGAGATAAGAAAGGAGGAAAGGTTACTTTCGATGGTGACTAGTCTGGCAAGATAGTTAGGATTGGAATTGTTGGAAGAAATCTAGAAACATCAATTGAGGAAGTCCTGTTTGTAGTAGGACTCAATCACAACTTACTAAGTGTAAGCCAGACCTGTGATAGAGGCAATTGGATTCTATTTGATTCCATCTACTGCCTAGTCATCAGAAAAGTTACCGTAAAGTGATTCTCAAGGCATAAAGAGATGGTAACTGTTATACTATTGATTTAGATGAATTACCTTCTCTAGACTTTATATGTTTAATAAGTGAAAATGATGATAATTGGTTGTGGCATAGGAGAATAGCATATGTTAGCATGCATCAAATGAAAAAACTCATTAAAAATAAACTTGTGCTTGGTCTACCCAACATTAAGTTTAAAAAGAACAAAGAATGTAATGCTTGTCTTAAAGAAAAACAAACAAAGTCCTCATTCAAAACCAAAAACATTGTTTCTACAACAAGACCTCTACAATTACTTCACATAGATTGGATAAGACCTAATCGTACTAAAAGTATTGGTGGGAACTTATATGTACTTGTTATGGTAGATGATTATTCTAGCTTACCTGGACTTTATTTCTTCCCTCTAAAGATGAAACATATGATGCTTTTCCGATCGTAGCTAAGAAAATTCAAAATGAGAAAGGTTACCCTATTATATGTATTAGAATAGATCATGGTGGAGAATTTGAGAATGCCAAATTTGCTGACTACTATGATGAAAATGGAGTGGAGTATAACTTCTCAACCCCAAGAACTCCTCAATAGAATGGAGTTGTAGAGAGAAAGAATAGAGTGTTGGAGGAGATGCCTCATGCAATGCTGAATGAAAAAGGATTGCCTCAACAATTCTGGGTTGATGCTGTAAGCACAGCATGCTACTTGATGAATAGAGCATACATCAGACCCATGCTAGGGAAGACTTCGTATAAGCTGTACAAAGGAAGGAAGCCTAACCTCTCATATCTTCACATCTTTAGAAGCACTTGCTATGTCCACAACAACAACAAGGACAATCTAGGTAAGTTTGATGCTAAATCAAATGAAGGTATATTTCTTGGCTTCTCAAATAGAAGTAAAGCATATAGGGTATTCAACAAGAAGTCTGGAACTATTGAAGAATTTGTGCATATAGTCTTTCTTGAAAATGAAACTCTATCTAAGCATGCTAAAGATGAGGATGATTTAATTTCCAGTTTCAAGAATTTGAATGTGTCTAAAGAAAATAAAACTAAACCTCCTAAAATATCTGAATCTGGTGATGTACAGGAAGATATCCAGGAGAAAGATAATGAATGTGAAATAAATAAGGAAGTATCTCAAGAACTCCCTAAAGCTTGGAGATATCAAAGGGATCATCCAGTTGATCAAGTTATTGGGGATGTTCAAGAGAAAGTTAAACCCAAAAGATAACTTAGGGATCAAGTTAACAATTGTGCATTTGTCTCTCAAACTAAACCTAAGTGTACTGAAGAAGCTTTAACTGATGAATACTGGATTTTATCTGTGTAAGAAGAACTTAATCAATTTGAAAGATGTCAAGTCTGGGATCTAGTTCCTAAGCCCCAAAACCATCCTATTATTGGAACCAAATGGGTGTTTAAGAATAAACTTGATCAATCAGGAACAATAATAAGGAATAAAGCTAGATTAGTGGCTAAAGGATATAATCAAGAAGAAGGCATTGATTATGAGGAAACTTTTTCTTCAGTTGAAAGATTGGAAGCAATAAGGATTCTCTTAGCGTATGCTTGTATAAAAGATATTGTGTTGTATCAAATGGATGTGAAAAGCACTTTTCAGAATGGGTATATCATGGAAGAGGTTTATGTTGATCAACCTCCAGATTTTGAGTACTCAACTGAGCCAAATTATGTATATAAACTAAAGAAAGCTCTATATGGGTTAAAACAGGCTCCTAGAGCATGGTGTGAGAGACTGAGTAATTTTATGATTGAAAAAGGTTTTAAAAGAGGAAAAGTTGATACAACCCTATTTATTAAAAGAAAAAAATAAAGATTTACTCATTGTACAAATTTATGTTGATGATATAATATTTGGTGCTACTAATGAATCTTTGTGCAAGAACTTTTCTGAGTTAATGCAGAGTGAGTTTGAAATGTCAATGATGGGTGAGCTGAACTTCTTCCTTGGATTGCAAATCAAACAATGTGATGATGGCATCTTCCTCAATCTATCAAAATACCTCAAGGAGCTGCTAATGAAGTTTGGAATGGAACATGCTAAACCTATGAGAACTCCTATGGCCTCTGCAACTAAGTTAGACATGGATGAAAAAGGAAAACTCTTTGATATAACTCAATATAGGAGGATGATTGGATCCCTGCTATATTTAACTACTAGTAGGCCTGACATCATGTTTAGGTTTTGTATGTGTGCTAGGTTTCAATCATGTCTTAAAGAGTCCCATACAATAGTTGTGAAAAGGATTTTCAGATACTTGCTGGGTATATCTCAAATGGGACTTTGGTATCCAAAAGGGACTAGAGAAGAGCTAATAAGGTATATAGATGCAGATTTTGCTAGATCCAAGACCGATAGAAAAAGCACAAGTAGAACATGCCAATTTCTGGGAGGCTCTCTATTGTCATGGTTAAGTAAAAAAGCAAAATAGTGTAGCACTCTCCATAGCTGAAGCTGAGTATGTAGCAGCAGGGAGTTGTTGTGCATAAGTCCTTTAGATGAAGCAGTAACTTGAAGACCTTGAGATTGAGATGAAGGAGATCCTAATAAGGTGTGATAATCAAAGTGCCATCAACATCTCAAAGACACTGTTATGCATTCAAGGTCAAAACATATTGAAGTAAGACATCACTTCAGAAGAGATCATGTTTTGAAA
This sequence comes from Adenanthera pavonina, assembly GCA_026686845.1. Lineage (NCBI taxonomy): Eukaryota > Viridiplantae > Streptophyta > Magnoliopsida > Fabales > Fabaceae > Adenanthera > Adenanthera pavonina. Next base: position 31,748,403 of record JAIVEN010000010.1, read on the forward strand.
GGTGATGTCAAGCTGGAATTTGTTCCTACTAAAGATTAGCTTGCAAACTCCTGATAAAGCCACTTGCAGAAGACAAACATGAAAAAATCAGAAGAGAATTAGGAATGGTAAATCCTAATGAATTGTAAGTATTTTCTGAAATCCCTATTTGGAATATGATTCAATCATTAATAATACTAACTTAAGCATCGAAGTATCTAGAAGTTTGTTTTACAGGTACTTCTTGAATTGAAATATTCAAAATCTGATGAATTGAAGTATCCTGCATGATTAGAATGAATTATGGTGAAAAGAAGAGGCTTATGGGGATAACACGGCTATCGCTAAGTGTTTATGACCTTTTTAAATTTGGTTATCCACATAACCTCATAGTCTTATGCTGAAAACAAGTTGATTTTCTGATGTGCATAGTATTTGTATTTGAGGTTATTCGCACAAGATATGAAGATTTTCATAAAAATGAGACCTTTTGTGAACCTCTGGCTTCTGAGGAACTCGATATTTGGATAAGGTCTCTACCTTATGTGTATAAGCTACTTTGTTTTGTCCTTTGTATATGTTTTGTGTGCTTCAATTTCAGGATAACCTGCCTAACTTATCCACATAACGTTACTTTTAGAGAAGAAATTCCCAAAGTGAGAACATTATCTGCATAAGATAGCAAGGTTATCCGAACAACCTGCTCTGTGGAAAACTTCTTTGCGTGTCTTTTGTGAAACCTCTTTTCATGATAACGTGGTATGCTTGTACGGATAACTTCTCTTTTCTCCCCTTTGTCTCAAGTTGGTTATGCGGACAACCTAAGGACCTTATATGCATAACCTAGTAACCCGTGGGTTTTCTTACGTTTCCTAAGGCTCGTTATCCACATAACCTTCATAGGTTATGCACATAACCTCGAGACTATATATAGGATTCTCTGTTTTTCAACAAAACCTTGTACAAAAAACCTAACTTTATCCTGAAAACCTCTAATCGTACTCCTCAAGCTTTACAAAATCTTCAAAGTCCCATTCATTTTCCTGCTCTCAAAAATATCTGAGTAATTCTAAACAACTTTTATCTTCCCAAACCATGTGGAATCACTCCTATGGCAAAAACTATAGGTGGCAATCAAAGTGAAAGACCACAGCGCAATATGAAGTCCAAATATGCTTCAAAATAACCAAGTCAAGGGAAGAGAAAAGCTGAATCTGAACCGAGTAAATCGACAAAGAAGCCTAGAACACCAAAGCCAAAGGGAATTTTAGAATCTGAACCCTAGGATGACACTCACGTAAGTACTTCTGCTACTGAGTCTGGGGAAGCTTTAATTACTGAAGAACTTATTGGCATAACTATCTTGAAGGAGTCATATGAGGCTAATTTTAAGAAACGAAAGGTAGTCAAGCCTCATTTTGTAAAAATAAAAGAATTTCTTATAAGAAACAAGTTTGATTCTACTGGGCTAGTAGAGAATTATAGGGGACTGATAGAGCTGAAGGAAGATTATGATGAAGAGGTTGTATATGCTTGGTATCATTCTCTGAGAATTAATCATGACACAAAGCTGTTAGAAGTGAGATTAAGATCGAGATGGATTGCCTTACACCCTGACTTGCTGTGTGAAATTCTAAATTTGCCTACTAGAGGAATAAGGGTGAACATTGAGAATTCAAAGTATCCCCTTGAAAATGAAGCTATAAATAAAGACAATAGGGATAAAGCAAATTACAAATGGAGCACAATAGTCTCAAGGCTGCTTAGGCAAAGACAAAATGTGCCTCCTGAAGGAAAAATTGCCCCAACTCTTCTGATTATTGAGAACAGGATTCTTCACTACATTGTCTCATGCATGTTTTTCAATAAAAGTGGGGGCTTCAATTACCTATCTAGAGGAGAATTCCAAGTCATGCTGTTGTTGATAAAGGGCAAACTAGTGAATGTGGTAGATATCATTCTACAGAGGATATATAAGGCAATGACCTATAAACAGATTCATAATAGCCATTTAGACATATTATCACCAAAATCCTGAAGTTTCATAACATATTGCACATTGAAAGAGGGCCTGTACTACTTCTAGAAGAGTTAAGTGAGAAAGTCCTACAGAAGATGGGAATGAGTCTGGAGAATGGGAGATGGGTTGATAAGAAAAGGGACACTGAAGAAGGTTCTAAGTCAACATCTGCCACAAAGAATTCTTTAGTTGGTGATTCCAGCTCCTCTCCATCCATACCTATTGAACCACCTTAAACCATGCACCCTGAACCTCATGCACCTACCCCTACTCCTAGCAAACCAGATGAAATCCTAGCCATTGTCCTGCTTACACCAATAGATATTCCTTTACTATACCAAAATCTATTCTAGATTACCATGGCCACTAGGAAAGAGCATAGAGATGACATGATTAATCTTGGGTATTTCATTGTTGAGATGCAGGAGAAATTTGAGACTAAATTTGAAAGTCTCACCCAAGAAGTGAAACTCCTATGTGAGCAACTTGCTTCTGGTATTCCTTAGCCTTCCTCTACCCCAATCCAACCACCACCTCCCACTTACACTGAACCAACTACTTTTGCATAATCACCTACTTAATCAGAGGACCTAGGTCCTAACTTGGACTATGGTCTTGAGGAAGAAGCTATTCATGATTCAAGCAAAGCCTTAGTTCTCTCATCTGAAGGTGATTTCATTCACAAATCTATCTTTATCATCGAAGAAAAGAGATTAATGCTTTCTTTCCTCCTTTCCTTGATCTTATCTCCTTTGAAGGCATTACTTATCTTCCTAAGGCTGCTGTGCAGGAAGTCATCACCATTGCCTCTAATTCCAATCCCTCTCCAGCACCCCTTCCCACTGTCTCACCTTCAATTGTGATGCGGGACATTCAGTACATTCCAGTGTTTCCTTCTATTCCCCCTGTTACTTCAAGTGTGCCACTTCGGCCAGTACCAGTATCCACTATTCCAGCCCAACCCTCCACCCGTCCTATTTCTTTGGATGAAAGACTTCAAAGAATTAAGGAATGGAAGGCTAAGCTTGATTATGATATTACCAAGATGGATGTTGGTGTTGCTCAAATCTCTTCTATTGCTGATGGCAAAAAGGGGGAGAAAGAAGAGACAGAAAAGAATAACGAAAAAGAAGAGAAGGAACAGAAAGAAGCAAAGAAAAAGGAGAAGAAATCTAAGAAAAAGAAAGACACTTAACTGGATTTGTTGATCTATGCTTGCTTGTTCTATTCTGCTGTTTTCAAGAGCTATGTTTTTGTATTTTTTTTTCTCATTTTGTTTCTGTACTTGTAATGGATATTTATAATACAATGAATTTTCTTTTGTGAACGTGTTCATTCCTATGTTTCTTGTTCTGAGATATGTTCTTTACATTATTTGACCTTATTTAAATCATGCACATATTGAGGGCGAGCTTCATGCAAACTCAAGTACTAATAATAAATTTAAGTTGTTTTGTCATCATCAAAAAGGAGGAGAATATTAATTCAGATGTTTTGATGATTCTAAAACAAATGAGCTTGGAAGATCCAATATCAAAGGAACACAAGTGAAATGAAGAACAAAGTTGGAGTTTCCTGTTGATTAAAGAACTGTTTCACATACTTAAGGAAATTATCTGTAAAAGAAGGTAGTTGAGCTTTGAATTTCAATTAACCCAATAATAAATGAGATGACTAATTGAATGATTAATTATTAGCTCATGATTTCAAAATGGTCTTTAAGAAAAAAGCTATCTAATGAGGATAAAGCTTCAACTTGAAACTGGTTCTAAGTGTTCAATTGGTTTTCATGAAAATGTTTTATCCTATGGGAATAAGATCTCAATTTCAAAGGTGTTTCGAAGTGTTTACCTTGTTTTCAAAATAATATCTTACCTTATACGCATAACCATTTAAGGTTATGGGGATAAAGACTCAAACTCAAAGCCTTTCCAAAGTTCATTCTTCAATTTCATAAAAAGTGATTGAGGTTATCCGCATAACACAGCTTAGGGATCAAGTTCTCAAGTTTATCCAGGAGGTTATCCTGATAAGGTAGTCACCTTATTCGTATAACAAAGTAAACATTGAAGAAAAGTGGTACTGTGTAGCCCGTTATTCACATAACCTAGGGAGGTTATCCGCATAACGTGTGTCACAGAGCACTTGGACTCCTTGGGTCAACAGGTTATCCGTATAACTAAGGGAGGTTATCCGCATAATCCATATTTTATAATACTTGAAATTTCCTTTGGTAAACAGGTTATCCACATAATCAAGGGAGGTTATCTGCATAACCAATATTTCAGAATCCTTGGACTTTCCTTGGGTAAATAGGTTATCCGCATAACCTTGGAAGGTTATTCTAATAACCTATGTTTCACAAAAACTCAGTTTAAGAAAAACTTAACATTATCCTAATAACTAAGTGGGTTTTCAGGAAAATGATTCTGGGCTAAAACTTAATCATTCTGGGTAGTATGTTATCCACATAACCTAGCTAGGTTATCCACATAACAAAAAGCTCCATGTTGTAAACAAAAGCATAACCTCTGACAGATGCATTTTAATGCGGTAGGTGAACAACTATTTTATTGAGAGTAACGGCTAATTATTGTTTCCAATGGATAGTTCTACCCCAAAACTATAAATAAGACCTCATGTAAGTTATTGGGTAATGAGAAAAACAATATACACGTCAAAACTTTTCTGATTCATTTATTAATTCATTCAAAGCTCAACTACCCTTTGTTTTACTCATTCAGTGTATCTCAACTTGCATATTTACTCTTTTGAGAGAGGTTTCATTCTGTAAAATATCTAAACACTTGTAGAGAGTACTTAGTGTGAGATTACACTAAGGGAGATAGCCTTACTTTTGAGTGAGAAGAGTGAGAACACTTGTTTTAGTTCGAAGTTTGGGCTGGCATTGTACTGCAGTTATTGCAAGAACCTATTCAAATCTTGCAAGAGATAGTGGAAAAATCCCAAGTGGTGATTTGAGAACTGGACGTAGATCAAATGGAATAGACCAAACCAGGATAAACTACTGAGTTCTCTTCCCTTTGCTCTTTATTTTTTTATACTCTATTTTCAGTTACCTTTTTAGTATCACTATTATATTTAATTTTTGCAGAAAAATTTTAATCTTCCCAATTCATCCCCCCTCTTAGGAAGCCAGCTGAGCTAACATAGATAATTATTATAAACCTTCTAAAATTATTTTGGACTTATTCTTGATTATTTCATAGTCTACTGGATCACCTATAATTTAATCAGTCTGGAAATCAGGTGAATTGGGCTTATTGGGTTCTTTATCCTTTCTTGACATCGTTTGAGCTATTCTTGTCAATAATACTTTTGAACCTCCAAAAATCATCCCTGGCCTATTAGGGTTTTCTACACCTTTATTGGGCCTTTATGAATAGTACTCTTGGCCCATTAAGAAACCGGTGCAATCTTACTGGGGCTGGACTCCAATTTTTACTCAATATTCATTAGACTAATTCTATGGCTATTTAAACTTATGGAAAAATCTAGTATCTTTTTTTATGCCATAATATATCTGAGTTTCCTAATGTAGACTTACTTTCTAATTCTTATTAGTTTACAGATTATGGAACTTCGGATCAATTTTCTGTCCAATATATCTATTTTCTGGTTTTGCTTATTAGAGTATAATTTCTTATGATAATTTTCCTGAATCATCTTCTATAATCAGTCTTAGCAAATACTAGACAGATAATTTTTTTGAGGAAATGACATCTATGTCCCCCTTTTTGTCTTTTTGCTAATAATTAATATTTTCAATTATGCAATCCAACTTTCTTTGAAATTGTGTCCCTGATTATCCTGTACAATTTAGTCCCTGATTTGATTTACATAAGATATCTAAGCCCTTTTAATTCTAGTTATGCAGTAATTCTCTAAGCCAAAATTCAAACAAAATCATAAAAATTTAGATGGTACATTTCTCTCCCCCTTAAATAAAATTTCATCCTCGAAATTTGGCACATACCTTTTCTTAGAATAGTTCTGGATATTTTTGTCTCATGTTATTCTCAATTTCCTAAGTGGCTTCCTCAAGAGAAAAATCTTTCTAGACCACTTTTACCAGTGGGATATTCTTGTTTGTCAGCTACTTGACTTGAAAGTCAATGATTTTCTTTGGTTTCACCTTATAAGATAAATTATCTTGCAAATTAACATATTCATATTCTATAATATGTGAAGGGTCTGGTTGGTATTTCTTCAATTAGGAAACATGGAAGACATTATGAATTTGGCTTAAATTTGGAGGTAAGGCCAATTTGTAGGCTACAGGTTCAACTTTGGAAAGGATTTCAAAGGGTCCAATATACTTTAGGCTAGGCTTTTTACTTTTCAGAGATTGATCTACTCTAGTTGTAGGGGATGCCTTAAGAAAAACATGATCTCCTTCTTGAAATTCTAATGGCTTTCTTCTCCTATTAAAATAACTCTTCTGTCTATTTTGAGCCGTTAACAATTTCTTTCTTATTAATTCAATCTGTTTGGAGGTCTGATCTACAAAGTTTGGACCTAGTAATTTCCTTTCCCCAAGTTCTACCTAATATAAGGGAGACCTGCACTTTCTTCCATACAAAACCTCATAAGGAGCCATCTCAATACTAGAATGATAACTATTATTGTAAGCAAATTCTACCAATGGCAAGTATATATCCCAGTTTCTTTTCTTTTTCAAAACATAAGCTCTTAACATGTCTTCAAGAGTTTGAATGGTTCTTTCTATCTGCCTATCAGTTTGAGGGTGGTAAGCTGTGCTAAATCTTAACTTAGTACTTGAAGCCTTCTGCAAGGATGTCTAGAAATTTGAAGTAAACCTTGGATCTCTATCTGAAATAATGCTACTAGGTATATCATGAAGTCTAACTATTTCTTTAATGTATAGTTGTGCTAATTTATCTAAGGTATAGATAGACTTTATAGCTAAAAAGTAGGTAGTTTTTGTAAGTCTATCTATAGTTACCCAAATAGCATCATATCCAGATGAAGTTCTAAGTAAACCTATTATGAAGTCCATTAAAATACTATCCCACTTCCATTATGGGATGTCCAAAGGTTGTAATAATCTTGTAGGCTTTTGGTGTTCAATTTGTACTTTTTGGAAAGTTAAACATTTAGCAACAAATTGAGTAATATCACTTTTCATTTCGGGCCACTAGAATAATTTCTTTAAATCATGATACATCTTTGTAGTTCTTGGATGAAAGTATATTTACTCTGATGAGCTTCTATCATGTTCTTTTCTTTTATTTCATTTATTGGAGGTATATAGATTCTTTGTTGAAATCTTATTAGACCATCCTCTCTTGATTCCTCAAATCCCGAGGCTTGTCCCTGCTCTATTCTTTCCTTGACTACTTTTAAGAATTCATCTTTCTGTTGGGCTTCTTTGATTTCTTTCCATAACTCCATTTCGATCCTAGTTCTGCCAATTTGTTTTTCATTCATCATTATTTCACCAGCAAGAGCTAAATCTCTAAATTTTTCAATCAGCTCTAGTTCTTTAATCATTATGGTGGCTATGTGAATAGATTTTTGACTCAGGGTATTGGCCACTATATTGGCCTTTCCTAGATAGTAATTAATGGTTAGTTCATAATCCTTCAATAATTTCATCTATCTTCTTTGCCTCATATTGAGTTCCTTTTGTTCTTGTAAATATTTGAGGCTCTTATGGTCACAATAAATTTCTACTTTAGCACCATAAAGATAGTATCTCCAGATCTTTAGAGCATATAAAATAGCCGCAAGTTCTAAATCATGTGTGGGATAGTTTTCTTTGTGAGGTTTTAATTGTCCAGAAGCATAGGCTACAACTCTACCTTGCTGCATTAATACACAACCCAAACCATATTTACTTGTATCACTATAGACCATATAGGTCATATGTGGTTCAGGTATGATTAATATAGGAGGAGAGGTTAGCCTTTTCCTGAGTTCTTGAAAACTATTTTCACAATTCTGATCCCACACAAAAGAATGATCTTTTCTAGTAAGTTGAGTAAGGGCAAAGCAATGCGAGAAAAGTTTTGAATAAACCTTCTATAATATCCTATTAAACCGAGGAAACTTCTTCCTTCAGTCATAGTTTTGGGTTTTTGCCAATGTAGTATAGCATCCACTTTGCTTAGATCTACTGCGACCCCTTCTTTAGATACTACATGCCCTAAAAATCAGACTTCTATGAGCCAAAACTCACACTTGCTAAGTTTAGCATATAGTTTCTTTTCCTTCAAGGTTTTCAGAATGATTCTTAAATGCTTCTCATGCTCTTCATAAGATTTGGAATATACAAGTATATTATGAATAAAGACCACAACAAATTGATCTAAATAAGGTCAAAAAATTCTATTCATATAGTCCATAAAAATAGCTAGTGCATTAATAAGACCAAATGGTATAACTAAGAATTCATAATGCCCATATCTTGTCCTAAAAGCAGTATTTGGAACATCCTCCGCTTTAACCCTTAATTGGTGATAGCTAGATCTTAAGTCAATTTTTGAAAATACACTGGCTTCTACCAGTTGATCTAGCACAATCTAAGGCTTCCATCCTTCTTTTTTTACAAACAACATAGGAGCATCCCAAGGTGAGACACTTGGTCTAATAAAACTCTTCTCCAATAGTTCCTCTATTTGTTTCTTTAACTCTATCATTTCATTCGGAGCCATTCTATAAGGTGCTTTGGAAATGGGTCTGGTTCCAGGTATAATGTCAATGTTAAATTCTAATTCTTTTTCTGGGAGTAGACCGGTGATTTCCTTAGGAAAAACTTCAGGAAATTCTATTATTACTGGGATCTCTTCAATTGCTTCTTCTATTTCAACCTTAACAAAGAAGAAAATTAGATATCCTTGACATCCTTTCTCTAGGTATTTCTCTACTTGAGTAGTCATCAGAAAGTTGAGCTTAGCCTCAGTATTTGGAATTATTTCAGGGGTAGGCAAAATTAAGGTCTTATTTTTACAATCAAGAAGGACATTATTGGCAAATAGCCAATTCATACCAATAATAACATCAATGTTGGTAAAGGGCAAACAGATCAAATCAATGGTGGTGCAGGAATGTTTATACTGGACATTGCAATTCAAGCACACATGGGAGGTGATGGCTTTAACTCCAGTAGGGGTAGAAACATGTAAATCATAAGGCATTATAGTAATTACTAGCCCTAATTTCCCAACAAAATCATAGGATATGAATGAGTGACTAGTACCTGAATCAAATAGAGCATTTACAAGATAATCATTTATCTTAATCGCACGTTCGATCATTTCAGGTGACTTCCTAGCCTCTTGCTGGTTAAGAACAAAGACTCTCCCTTGGGCTTAGGGCCTGGTATCGTTCACCTTCATGGTGCAGTCCTTTACAAAAGGTCTAGCTCTCCCACATTTAAAGCAGGCATTCTGTCCTGCGAGGCATGGTCTTGCACCATGATCCTTCCCACATTGACGACAAGTCAATCCAGAGGTGTTTCTTTGATTGCCAGGGCCATTCCTTTTCCCAAATCTCTTAAACCTCTTATTCTTATTCCAAGCCTTCTTACCCCTATCTCGTCCCGCTTCTTCTTCAGCTGGCCTTTTAATACTTTTTGGTTCAACAGCCTGAATAAACTTATGATTTAGACTATTTTCTATAATCCTACTTACCTCTACCAGATGGTTGAAAGTTCTAATCTGCATTGGAGCCACCCTTTCTCTGATGGTTGGCCTCAAACTTCTTTCTAACTTTTCCGCCTTCCATCTTTCATCATTCCCTTGCTGTAAGTAAGTACAGTACCTCGATAATCAGATGAATCGTGCTACATACTCATCTATAGATTCATTTTCTTGTTGCCTTATAGTAATGAATTCTACTTCTTTCTCATCCCTTACCAACTTCTGAAAATATTTCTCATGGAATTGTTCTAGAAATATTTCCCAAGTAATAGGGACATTCCTTCCTCAGATAATTAATTCTATATTGTTCCACCAATGATCTGCTTCTTTTTCTAACATATGAGTGGCTAATAATGCTTTTATTTCTATTTCACAACCCATAACCCTGAAGATCTTTTCAAGCTTAGCAATCCAATCTTCAGCTACCTGTACATTAAACTTTCCATCAAATGAGGGAGGCTGATGCTTATAGAATTGGATTACCACTTGTTGTTGATCAAATTCTTGTACTCTTGGTGGGCTAGGTTATCTTGGTGGATTTTGTTGTGATGGTGGATCTACATTTCTTTGGGTATTTACAGCCTCTTGTAAGCGTTCTATTGCTTGCTGCTGTTGGTTGAGCTAATTAAGGATCACTTGTAAAGGATCTACTTGGGGTCCTCCTCATCCTCTTGTTGATGGTCTTCCTCCTCTTATATTCACCATTTTATCTATTCAAAATAAACAAGGATCCATTTCATACTACAACATATAATACAATCATTTATTCATTATACAAGATATTTTATATCAAGCATCCCTATATGTTACATAACATTTCACTCTACCCTCAAACTTAGTTAGTTAGGATCGCTCTATTTACAATGACAAAATTTGTAGTCCCTTGTCATATCACTAACTAAACACACATCTATCTCTTTCTAAGATGATGTGGAGCTTTTATTAGCAGCCTGACGGTTGCCAGCATCAGAAACCATTAAGTCTTCTTCTGGTGGGTTTCTATCAGTTGATGCTACTTTCTCTGAGTCACCATTTGGAACTTCTTGCTCTGGTGTTTCTTCTGCATCAAGTGTCCGGTATCCTCTCCTAATGTTTCTTTGCATCTCTTTAGCCCATCTTCTCCGTTCATGGACCTTAAGTTCATCCAATCATTCCTCTAAAGAGTAACCTTCTTCATCATTTCTAATTCTTACCTAAATGGGGGTCCAAAAGTTATTGTCTGGCATCACATTTAATACTGCATCAACCCAAATGGAGTCATGATAATAAGCTTATTTTCTAGTTGCTCGATGTTTAAGGGTTCTTACATTTTCCAGAAAAAGCTGCATTTGTTCATGTGGATCGAAGAGATTCCACCTATGTACGAAGAGTCGTTTAATGGACCACCTCAGATTACCTTCTGTATCAAAATAAAAAGGAGGCTTATCTCTATCAATATTATTTAGTTCTTCAGGACATAATTGTGGTACTAGCAGGTCCTCATCTAGTGCTTTATTATTCTGGTCTGTTGATTCCATCTCAGGAACTACCTGATCCATTTCATTTTCTTCCTCTTGTTCTTCTTCATCTTCTTCCATTTCCATATCTTTTGACAGCTTAGGGTAGTCTTCTAAATCCTCATCTGTTAGATTTTCAACTTCCAGTACATCCCAATTGAGATTTGGTACTTCATTATCATTCATGGGATAAGAAGTTTCCTCTGTGGATTCAGATGATTCTTCAATCCACCCATTGTAATTAGAGATAGGAGTATTATTGCTAGAAAATATATTTCCTGTCCTCAAAACAATAACTCATCACTATCAATTCTAACTATACAACCAAATGCTTTATGAAGCTATAAGTTTAGGGTTGTCCTTACCTGAATCTTATGCTCTGTACCAAAAATGTCAAACCTTAACCTTAGAAATCATTTACTATTTGTATTTAGTGGTTTGGGTTCCAATTAGGTGTATTTGGAAGTAAATTTGGGCCAAATTAAAAAAATTCCAAAAATTACCAAAAGTTACTATTCATTTGGTAACTATAATAATTTAATTGAACTTTGAGAAATCATAACTAATTATAGAAAAATTGTTTAAGGGTGGTTCAAATTGTTAAATTCATCTTTTAAAATACTCTATGAGAGAAAAATATTAATTTAGAATTTTATTGGGCAAATAGCTATAGTAAATTTCTTAAATTTACTTGCAATTTTACCCTAATTTTTCCAAATTTCATTCCATAAAATTCCATAATATCATTCTCTCAATAGTAGTCATATAACACATGTAAAATTAATCTAAAATAAACTTTATTCATTGTCTAGGAGTCATATGTAATTTACATAATTCTAACATAGATTGTCATTGAATTTTGATGTCACATAAACATCCAAAACATCCTTCCAATTACTAAATATTTCTTCATGAATCCTCCTCCTTGCCTTTCACATGATTTGGACCTAATCATGGTTAGATATTTGATGGGGTCAGATTTTTGAAAATCCCAATAATATCATAGTCTCATTCTTAGCAAAATATTTAGAAATAGTTGTAAAAAACATAATTTCATCTTAGCACATTAACATTTAGGATCAAAAGGCATCTTTTAGCATGTTCATCATATGTTCATGCTTATTCATGCAAAATTTATAGCATGTTCATCATTCATTCACCATTTTGATCCAACATTATCATCATATTCATAACATAAACATGTTTTCTACCTACCAATCATAGAAATATAGAATCTAAACAACCATTTAGAAATAAAATGCAAGAAAAGGAAAGGATGTTACCTTAAACTTGCAAAACTTCCTTTCCTTTTCTCCTCCTTCTCCCTATAACTCACTCTCTCACAAATATATGATGGATTTTCATTTTTTGGTGTGAAGAATGAAGGGGAGGAAGAGCCTATTTATAGACAACAAGAAGCAACTCCATCCATTGGATTAAATTTTGATCTAAGGGACAAAATTGCACTACATCACCTCTTTTCTCCACCATACACCTAATTTCTTCACATAATTGTTATCTAATTAATTTTTCCTCTCTTGACATTAATTTGGATGCCAATTTTATTTCCAAATAAGGTATATATTGCATCATTATACTTACATAAGCTTACTTCATCTAAACTTCCAATTTTAACAACTAATCTTTGAAATAGTATCATGCATGGTAGTTAACTCTTATCCACTCCTTTTTCTTCTTATTTTCACGCCATTTTGAGTCCAAATTGAGCCCAAGATGATACTTTTAATTATTTGGGCTTAAACCATTTAAGTCTAGGCCTAATTTCAACATATACCAGGTTTTAGGGCTCTGATTATGTAAATTTTGTCTGGTAAAATTTTTCATGCATAAATATATTTAAAATATGAATTTCAAACTCATTATAACCTTAATTAATCATTTCTAAGCCCATATAATTTATTTTAGAAAATATTTTACCTTATTGGGCTCTAACCGAAAACTCTGATAAAATTAGTCCTAGTTAGTTTTTTCCTGTAATCTCTTTGCATAGATAATTATTATAAACCTTATAAAATTGTTTTGGACTTATTCTTGATTATTTTATAGTCTACTGGGTCACTTATAATTTAATTAGTCTAGGAATTGGGTGAATTGGGCTTGTTGGGCTCTTTATCCTTTCTTGACATCGTTTGAGCTATTCTTGTCAATAATACTTTTGGACCTCCAAAAATCATCACTGGCCTATTAGGGTTTTCTACACCTCTATTGGGCCTTTACGAATAGTACTCTTGGCCCATTAAGAAACCGGTGCAGTCTTACTGGGGCCGGACTCCAATTTTTTGCCCAATATCCATTAGACCAATTCTATGGCTATTTAAACTTATAGAAAAATTTAGTATCACTTTTTATGCCATAATGTATTTGAGTTTCCTGATCCAGACTTACTTTCTAATTCTTCTTAATTTACAGATTATGTAACTTCGGATCAATTTTCTGTCCAATATATATATTTTCTGGTTTTGCTTATTAGAGTATAATTTCTTATGATAATTTTCCTAAATCATCTTCTATAATTAGTCTTAGCAAATACTGGACAGATAATTTATTTTAGAAAATGACATTTATGTCCCCTTTTTTGTCCTTTTGCTAATAATTAATATTTTTAATTGTGCCATCCAACTTTCTTTACAATTTGGTCCCTGATCATCCTTTGCAATTAAGTCCCTAATTTGATTTACATAAGATATTTAAGCTCTTTTAATTCTAATTATGCAGTAATTCTTTAAACCAGAATTCAAACAAAATCATAAAAAATTAGATGTTACATAAACTGTATGACGGCTTGAATTCCATTGCATGGCTCTATAAGTAAAACGTTGAGGAAGTAAAGTGCGTTGTGGAAACATATTTAAAAAATACCTTAATTAAGTATGAGAAAAGGTGTAAGTCCTTAAAGGTTTGGGTGTGATCAAGAGTTATACGGTAAATATTAGAAACATAATAGATGGAACCCTTATGAAGTGTATGAGTGGTAAATGATTGGTTCGAAGACGTGAGAATCTTACAAGATCACATGATCATACGAAAGAGTGGTATTACTATAAGGAAACGTAATTGGAATATTAATGAGGTTTGTTTTGAAGAAGTTAAGGCTATGGGAGTTCTATGGATTACAGTGAAAAGACAATTTTTGCCTTAGTATTACGTGGTGCCATTTTGTGCTTGCAAGAGTAGCGGATGTCTTTCTACTAAGATGAGCTCCTCTATAGTGTAGGCACCTATATAGTATGATGGGATTAATTAATGCTGGAAGCACTTAATAATGACCATAAATTTGTTATTGCTGAAGGTAAAGTAGAGTAACTCTATGAGACCTAGCGATCATGGTAGACTCGGTATAAACCTAGTGAATTACGAAGGGGCTCATAATAACAACTACATTATGCTGCCAAAGAGGTATGGTGCTATAATGATTATGTGCTAATTACTAATTCGGATTAATATTTATGGAATCTATATATGGTGAAACAATGCTTAGTAGGCAACACAGATAAGTAAGTAGTGTGGTGAAGGAGCCATAAGAAGGTGAAGCCTTTCTTTTAGCATGGGTGCTGAGGAACAAGGTTTTTTAATGTTATAGATTGATCAAGGCAACTTTGTGTAAATTGACTGATGCCTGGTGAGTAGAGTCTTATGAGAACTAATGTGATAATCAGGCTAATTGACAACCAAAATGAATTGTTATAGTGATGGTCATTTGTTTAGACAGAGCAGTCATGTGAATGAGTAGAAGAGGTTGCTAAGTGTTGACAATGAGTTTAGTGTGCCATTGAAGGTTAACCCAAAAGTTGGTGTTGGAAAATCATCCTTAACTAAAAAGCTCACTTTGAGGTGTGAGGAATTCCTTTATAGGTGCTTGGTAAGATGGAGTTAGATTTGCTCTAAATAGGGTTGTCGCTTAACCTAATGGAATGTGTGTAGTGTTTTAGGTGACTTGACTAAGGAGGCTCCTCCTAGCCTAATTCATGTTAATGGAATAAGATGAAATTTGACTACATGTGGTTTGGTTCATGAACTAAATTAGAAAGGATTGTGCATACTAAGATAAAATAGATAAAAGTTTAGACTGTTGAATTAGTGAAGTGTATTATGGAAATTTTCAACTTTTGGCAAAGTTGTTTGGAAAACAAATGGACTAACTCGGAAAGGAAGCACTCGCGATTTTGCATAAGGCAAATGTCTCCAAATTTCAAGGATGAAATTTTTATAAGATGGGGAGGATATAACAACCTACATTTTGTCATCTTGGACATGTATGTGATGTATGGAAGGGATTAGGATTGGAAGACCATGTGAGAAATAGAGCAAGAAGAGAAAAAAGACAAAAGTGCTATACACCACGATAGTGTCTCTATATGCCACGGTGAGTCCTTGTAATTGGGCTGATGGATTCAAGGCAAAGTGCAATGGCACTGCGGCATCATAATCCTCTGCCATGGCATCAATTGAAAAATTAGAATAAATCAGAATGTATCAAGTTAATGAAAACAGAGGAAGTACATGGAGGAGGAAGAGTGCTCTCCTAAGGTTTGAATCTTGAAGGAGGATGGAGTTCTTATGCTTTGGGGAGTCCAAATAATCAAGGTAAGGTAATTTTATCATCTTCCCCTCCTATTTTTCCTAGGTTGGGGTTGATTTTCATTGGTCGTGGTAGCTTGGGTCTGAATTTGCTGAAGTTCCATCGATTAAAATGAGTATAAATGTGTTATTAATGTGTTGTGTAGCATTATCAAGTCTTGGCTGAAGGATTTTGAGTAATTATGAATTGGTTTTCCCAAACCCTAACCTCTAATCTTGGGGTTTTTCATAAAATCCAAACTAGTTGGTTTACGGTTTGTTTTTGGAGTTCATAAGTGGGTAAGTGGTTGGTATCTGGGTTCTATTGGCTTCCAGGGAGTAAATTTTATTTGCTAAATAAGTTTTGAACCTTTCATATCATGATATGTGTGTTTATATCATAACTAGTAAGTTTTCTCAAATCCTCCATTGTTTCCAAAAACTATGATGTTATGTTGCTAATGCTGAGTAGTATGCATATGTATATGTGTATATACATATTAAAATATAGTGTAATATGAATAGCAGTTGAATATGGTACTTTCCCTTGATCTTATTTTGTATAAAATGATACGTAAGTCGATGATGATACTAAAAGGAATAATAAGGATAATAATGGTAATGATTGGAAATGATTAATGTAAATGTATACGTATGTGCTTTTGCCTATGAGAATGATGGATGGTGTTATATATATATCATGATTAATGTGCATCCCATGAAATATCTTGCGTGATAAATTTATGCTACCATGATGATAGTGATAATGATGTTGATGATGATATTAGCTTATATGTATTGCATGATGACATGTTAGCATAACATTTGGGCATCCTCACTACATTATGTATATTAGGATACTGTTAGTTGGGTGATGATCTTGTGATATGATGATATCATGTGGTATGCTAATCTACTGGTGAGACACATGAGGCCTCATGTCCTAGTGGTGAGGTTGATATATATATCTCTGCCACTAAATCCTTTCCTTTGGCTAGGAGAGTCAGGTGGCCGTAGATTGGGGATGCACCTTTCCTAAATTACCACCGATTCCGGTGGTCTAGGGGAAGGGGAATCATGATCTATAAATTAGTGGAATAACCTTTGGCCAGATTATAACTAGTGGTTGTGAGCTTAATAGTTGCCCAGAATCAGCCTTCACTAGTTGTTGGAAAGGGGTTGCTTGTTGAAGTCACCTTGTGATAGTGACTAGCTTGTGGTTCCTGTTGTGATTGATGTGGGATCTTGCATATCATATGCATTATATTCTATATAATACATAGTGCATGAATGATATATATGGATAGTATCTATAAATGACCTTATATTGTACTGTTGTGGTTTTATAAGTTACCCCTGGTTATTAGGACATTCTTATTACCCCTTGTGGGAAAACATTTACAAGAATGGGACCTAACACTAGCAAAGAGTAGAAGAAACAGATATGTGCTCTCGGGGACCTATAGGATATCTGAGTACCTATGTTGGTATGTGTTTATTTGAGACAGACGTTATGTTTAGTATCATGCCAAGTGTAGGAATGATGCCATATATAATTGTTATGCATGTGTTTCCTAGGGACTATATGTGTATCTGTGTCCCTAATGTACGATCTATGTTGCTTTGGACCTTAAGGATGATTGAGGCTGTCTTGGGTATAAAGGTGTAGAATGAGTTAAGTGTGGTTGTGTGCATGGATGACATGGTAGTATGCACCATCTTGATGCTTTTTGTGAGGTTGTTCGCGGTGGTTGTCTTGTATATCGAGGGTCATGGCCCATTGATGTCATTGCGAGTTTAGGCCCTGGCAATGAATGGCCTAAGGGTGTTTTGTTATGTGAGAGTGGTTCAGGAGATCCGGTTTGAGATTTAGTAATTTCTGGAGAAAATGTGTATGTAACTCATTAGTTCAGTTTGGGATTCAAGGGGGTCAAATGATAGGAAAATGGTTTCTTTAAGGTGTGACTGCCTTGAACAATATCTTTGGGTGAATTGTGACCTGTGGAAAGAGATCCGGTGGTCAAAGGGTGGATGGTTTAGAAATGGGAAGGTGTTGAAGTGTAGTTTTAACTGAAAGTATCCATTTTGGTCACAGGTTTCCAAAACCTCCATACAGAGGAATTTTGGGATATTATCCATTCCCATTGTTAGAGGAGATGTAGAGTAACATGTAGATTTTGGAATCGTGCCATTTAGAGTTACGGGTAGAAAATTATGTGCATCCAAAGTTCATTCAATTTGGTAGCAAACTACTATTAAGATAGTAGCTGATGGCACTGCAGCACTATCTCCTTAAGTAACGGTGCCACAGGGGAGACTTGTCTCCCTCGTTTTTCTTGTCATCTAGTCATAGTTTCAAGTCCTCCAATCATGTCCTAACCCCATTTTCTAAGTCTCCCCTCTTGTTTTCTTGCCTTCGGGATCTTATTTTGGTTTTTTTCATATATATCCTAGTCCATATCATAGCTAGTAATCATTTTGAGGTCAGTTTTTGGTTTCAAGTCGTAGGGTGTCACAGGTCTAGTGGATCATGTGAGGAAAGGAATTTCTTTTTCTTTCCTAGTTTTAGTTCATGCATATCATCCTTACTAGAATGAAGATTCAACTTGTAATTCTTCTTAAACATGCATGATAGCTAATTAGTTGGTGTTTTGTTGAATTTCATATATATATATATATATTTATATAACATGCATATATATGTATTGAATTGCATGTTCGTATACTGCGAAGATGGGAGATATATTATTTGAATACATTAAATAAGAGTCAGGCTTAGGATATCCAAACATGGAATCACAGTATTTGACTACTTGTATTGTATTGATAATTTGGCATGTATAATATTAATAACGTTTCTTAGCTGAAAAAGAAAACAGAAAACGAAAAAAGATAAAGTGAAAGAGAAAGAATAGGCTGGTACAGACTAGCAATTGATGATGACACTTAACAATTTGATCTAGCCTTTGATTTACTTTTTCTCCTTTTAACCTTTGAGACATCCATAACCATCATCAAGCAATTTGAAATTCAAATTGAAGATTGGTTCAAACATTCAAAGAAGATGCTGCTTATTAGAACCAGATAGCAGTGATGCACACAGTGATAACTATCAATTACATTATTAGTTTATTACTGACAATAACCCTTCAATAATTTTTTATTCCATAAAAAGAAAGGAAATAAGAGAGCAGAATCTAAACTGCCTTACAACTAAAATAATATTGTTCAATTAATTAATTAAGTCCCTTATTTGTTATATAAGTTAGATTATGGTGTTGGATGTTCGATGGAAAAACGAGGATACATCATTTGAGGATTATCTCCATTGTTTAGTTTCATGGCTACATTAATGAAAGCAGAAGGTTAATTTTCTCTTCCTTTTACCATCTCTTTTCAAGAACTTCATGTTATCTCTGCAATTAAATTTTTTTTGATAATTTTGTGTGAATTTCATGTGATCTTTGCAGTTTTCTTTAGCTTGTTATTTAGTGAGTGAATGAAAATGTCAAGTTGATGCATAAACAGAATGAGCTCAATCTTAATCTGAATAATACATTTTGCAGTTTTCTTTAGCTTCTCCTGGATTTCTATAGCTGAAATAATTATTGGAAAAGCATGTGACGATTTTTTTCTCTCTTTGGGCTTAGATTAACAACAACAACAAAAACAAGCCTGACCTCTCCCAAGAAAAGTTCATCCTTATACCTGAATTGTGATGGTAAGATTCAAACAATTGATCGAGCTTTGACACTACACCTTAGGAAAGAATGTTTATAACAAGCTAAAAGTTATAGCTGTTATTCAGAATGCAAGTCTTTGTGACCTAGATGGATGAACTTGATCTACACTCCTCACAGATGTAGTATGCACGCTAACGTTTCTCTGTCAGAAAAGAAAAAGAAAAAGAAAAAAGAAAAGACTAGCAAACAATAAACCTTTTGATAATTCCTTGAGTCATGCATAACTAATCAATGAGTAATTTGGAATTCACATAGAAAGATAAGGTCACTATCGCAAAACAACCACACATACAAATCGTTTAAATTTTACTTTTTCAATTTTTTTTTAAATTTTTAGAAGAATAGAATTAAAATGAAAAATCATTTTTAGCAATACACTTTTAAAAATTTTTAGGTAGATTACAATTAATTAGTCTATACCAAATCTATAGTGTCTAAATTTATTGCAACACAGTAGCAACAACAGAGAACCTTTACTCCAAATTGAAGATTGGTTCAAAAGAATATGCTGCATAGTAGAACAAGATCTATCCCCTTAGCAGCAATAAGCAAATAGCAATCAGTAATGTTTACATTATTATACAGCTTATTGTTCACAATAACCATTCAGTTCCTTTTTATCAATGAAGGGGGAAAAAAATAAATAAAGAGAGGAGATTCTGAACAATCTTGTAATTGAATTAGTTTCACCTTAGCAGCAATATGCACATAGTAATCAGCAGTAATTACATTATTAGCTTATTAATCACAATAATGATCCAGTACCTTTTTTATCAATGAAGAAGGAAAAGAAAAATCAGAGAGAAATAAAGGGAGGACATTCTAAACAATCTTGTAAATGAATTAATTTCAATTTGGTATATAAATTAGAATATGGTGTTGGAGGTTCGATAGAGAAAACCGCAAGGATACAGCGTTTGAGGATTAACTCCGCTCTTCAGTCTCCTACTACAATATCCAAAGCATAAGGTTAATTATCTCCTTTCTCTTGTATCTCCTGTAATTTCGGCAATTAAACTTGGTTTCCTAATTTTGACACTTTGTGTTGTTTTTCTGTTTTATTCGATAACTCAATCACACTTGTCGATCAGATGTACAAGCTGAGTTTAAGGAACAATTTATAGGATAAACTTTTGCATGATATTTTTTTTTTGAGTGAATGGAAATGTCAAGTTGATTATAAACAGAATAGATAAACGTTAATTAGAATAATGCAATTTGCGGTGTATTTTAGCTTCTTAAGGATTTCTATAGCAAAATTGTTTATTATTTTTTATTAGAATTAGAATATGATTTCATAATAATAGTGAATTTGGCAATGTGGTGATTACTGGTTACTAATATATATGATGCAGGCAGTGGTGACAAGTTTACAAATCCTAGTGATGCATGGATAGCTATGCTAGACTATATTACAGAATAAGTTTCAGGATTATTCTTTATTAGTGTATAATTATAAGTTTTTTTAGTTCAATTCTGTTGTAAATGTCTCCACCACCTAGCTTGGTATATCGTCTGTCATTGTACCATGTCATCTGATTCAAGCTTCAAAATTCCTTTTAATGCACAAAGGATGTGGTGTTTTAACAGATAATGGATCAAAATGAATACTGAAGATTAATTTGACAACAAGATTCAACTAAAAATTCATGAATTGCATTGAATTCGTTTTCCAAGTTTAGAATATCCAAGAAAAATAAACAAAGACGAAACACAATCGTTTTTTAAAGTTCTTTTCTAAGACCAAATTTAAACTTAATTAATAATATTAACATAGACAATAATTAAATTATTTCAAACTTTGGGATTATTTGCCCAAATAGATGTCTAGCTTTCTAGCGGAAGTCTCTAAGCCAATCATTTTGATTTTAATTTTAAAACTTATATTTGAGCTTAATTTGTCCAAATTATATTTTGATTTGAGTAATTGTTAATGATATATGAGTTGCAGCACACCACACTTTTAATATTTTTATTCTAGACCAAATAAAAATGGTCAGGTTATCTGACTCACTTTTGGTCTAACTAATCTAATATTATTTGGACAATATAGAAAGATATTGTCCATTTTTATTGGTTACTAGTAGGAAAATATAGAAAGAAGAGCTATGTTCATTTTTCTATATAATATGTGTACTTTTTTTTCCCGAAATATTAGTGTAACATGACCTTTCTTTTTTTAATGTAATACCTTACTCCAACTCACTTCTTTTTTCACTTTAAATTCAAAGAACTGGCCAAACCAAGCTAGAACACCCCCAAAATTTAATTTCTGAAACATCACATCTCACAAAAAGTACCAAAAGGCACCAGAATAGGTTGGGACAGTAGCCTACTATAGCACCGCTACGGCCTTAGCCAAGCAGTAGCGCTTGGCTCCACGGCCAAGTTTCTAGCATTGCGGCCCTAGCATCAATTTCAATATTAGTAAATTGCTGATTTTTCAAGCAAACTTCTGATATGCATAACTTCATGCTTTGACTTCTGATCAACCTGATTCTAACTCATATAACTCAATCTTGTCTCAATCTATTCATAAACACTAATTTCACCTCAATCCATCTTCGTATAGAGATTTTGGATACCCAACACTGTTTTTATTACTTTTTGGCCAAAACTCATAACTTACAACCTCCACTGCCACTGAAGGCAATTTGACACTCAAGGACCATTCATACAAGTCTAAATGGCTCAACCAACTTGTTTAAGGAGATTTCACGCCAAGGGAACCACTCCTCTGAAATTTGAACACTTTGAACCCTGATTTCATATAATCGGCTATATGCCTAAAACTCATATACTTAGCCTAAAATTCCCTTTGGGCACATATACATGGCTAATAAGGCCCACAGACACATACTCTATCCATACACTACCCATATAACCACCATCATCACACATACAGTCATCATATATCATTCATCCACATTAATGTCATCACATCGACATCATTACAATCATCTATAACATCACATTCATCCATGTCATTGCATATATCATCTCACTCCTAGGATAACCAGACCATACATACATATAAGCATTCAAGTCTACTTGGCACAATACATACATAGACAGTACACTCACATATTACCGTGACTTGGTTATTCGCATGTTGGAGAGATTATGACTCCTTTGTCTTCTCTAGACTAGTGCCAAAGTCTTCACCTGAAATGTTAATCATGAGAGAGGGGTGTGAGACAATGTCTGAGTAATGGGAGAGGCGTGTAAGACAATGTCTCAGTAATAGGAAAGGGATGTGAGACAAACACACATATAATAGTATCATTAATATCACACATATATGCAATGCCCAATGTCATGAAATGTAATGGAATGCGTGTCTCCCTCCCACAAGCTAGAACCATAAGCTGGCATTATCACAAGATATTTCATATAGGTGACTCCCTTCCAATAGTCGGTGAAGACTAATTCCAGGTTATCACCAAGCTCACCTCACATGAGTATACTCTGCCAAAGGTAACACTAATACTTAGACTGTGGTTTCCTTTTCTTTGACCACCGTGAATTGATGGTGATTTTAGGGAAGGTGCAGTCCACTACCATCTTGCTCTCTTGACCATAGAAGAGGATTTAGTGACAAAGATCCCTTCCTTATTTCACCATACCATATATTATCATATCAAATCATATATCATCATCACCACCTGATCCACCTTTCCTCACAATGTGCATATGGCAGTGATGTTTATGCCATGTCTCTACATAATCATAATCATATTTATCAATGTCATGCTAGCATTATATGGAATTGCAAATAATGCTATGTTCATCATCATCATGGACCATACATCCTATATCATCTTATCTAACCGTGTGCATACCACGATATGTCGATAAATCATACACACACATAATGGTATCATGGTATGAACATAAACATACACATATACATATATATATACTAACATATAATACATACAATAAAAACACTTGGTTACATCAAGTCGTCAATACCACACATACTCAAATCCATGAGCTTCTCGGATTGCCAACCCACGACTTAAACTCCTCTAGTCAACCAACAATCTCTACAATATCATAATACCTCAATTAACATAATAGCATAATTATCCAAAATCCATAATTCAACTAGTTAAGTTTAACCCAAGGTTTCAATACCATTTTCATACATCCATGAACCTTATACAACCATTTAAACTATAACCAATCTATACATTTTGGATTCCCAATTTCCTCAACCAAAAACAACCTAGGATTAGGCATAAATCATACATACAGCCTCTAAAACTCATACCCAAGCATCAATAACACTTAATCATACTTCATTGACTCCATTACATCCATTTTAATTGGTCAGATTCGGCCAATACTAGAACCCAACATATACATCCAAAAATTCACCTAAAAAACAGAAGAAAAATAGAAAGGGAGGAGCAAAAGTCACTTACCAACCAACATCGAAGCTTCTAAAGTATGAAAATCACCCCCAAAGTCCAGATTTCTCGAACCCTAGTAGAGCCCTCCATTTTTCTCTCAGATTTCCTCTGCTTTCGTTGACTAAAATGTTTCCATTTTATCAGAATTTGGAGTCTGGCACCGTAATGGCAGGAAAGTTTGCTACGGCATGAGACACTACTGTCCGAAATTTTTTTTGAAGTTATAGCTTGCTCGCCATGATGGCCGTGTGTCTCGCTACAGCATGTAGCTTTTTTGCCTTTCTTTGCTCTTCCTATGTCCTGGTCCCTCCAGTCCTACACATATCATCAAGTGTACTTCCCATTAGTCCAAAACTAAGTCTAGGATAGTATAGTGGGGGTCGTTACATTTAATATATTTTAATTTTAATTAGTACTTTGTCATGTTCCTGGGGCATCAAAAGATGAAGAGAATGGACTCAAAAGAGTGTTTCACTGGACACACAAAATGAACAAAACCCTATTTTATCAAACTCCTTGATGGCCAAGTTAGATATTTTAGATGACAAGAAGCATCCCTTAGCATCATCAGGTTTTTGCATCTACAAAGTGCCACAAGTACTTTGAAAAGTAAATGAAGAAGCCTATAGTCCTGTTGTGGTTTCCATTGTCCCATTTCACCATGGAGATAGCAGAGCTCAAATTGTGGTACCTCCACAAATTTCTCAAGAGGATTGAGGAGAATTTGTTGGAGGACTATGCTAAAGCATTAAGAGATAGGGAAGATGAAATTCGACATTGTTATTCGGAGATCATACTAATAGAGAGTGATGAATTTATAAGCATGATTCTAACTGATGCATGCTTCATCATTAAATTTTTCTTGCATTTACAGGCTGATCAGAAGAAGACCCTTTGGTTAAGAAACCATGGCTAATAGGGAATATAATGCTAGACATGATTTTACTTGAAAACTAGTTACCATTTTTTGTTCTTGAATGCATATTCGACCTAACTTTTCCCACTGGCTTTCCCACTCCCTCCAATGGTAGACTTTCATTTATTGAGGTTGCATTCAAATTTTTTAAGAGAGAGTTACTACACCATATAGTTCCAAACAAAGATATTCTCTGGAAGTTTACTTTCAGCTACTTTAGGCAATACTGCCTTAGACAACCTATTGGTACTAATAGTTGGCGAGTCCTTCACTTGAATGATATGTTAAGGATGTTTTACTTGCCAAAACAATTACAAAGAAAAGGTCTATCTGCCAGAGTGATGTAACACCTTAAACATAAGTCCATTTCCCATGTATTAGATTCCAATTATATCCATTATTGCATAATTAGAGACTTGATTGCATAAAAATATTAAAACAGATTTTTCTTTTCTTTTTTGTACTGTTCATTGTGCATTTTCCATTTTACCGGATAAATTTCAAAAATCCATAACTAATTTTAGATAAATCATCTTAGAGTAATTCAAGTCTCTAAAAATAGATAAAACAATTTTCTAGGTGGAAAAATATGAAATAGGGCATTTTCTAGACCAATTTGTATAGTTTACTTCTCAAAGATTTACTATACATTTGGTCATTTTGAAACTTCCAAGGTTTTAGCCTTATTCTAAAAATTCATATCTCATGATATCTTAAGGCAAATCATTCATCTTTTATGTCATTAGAAATTTTTGTGTGTCTACTTTCAAGAAATATTTCTCTTGTACATCTATTCTACTGGAATAGGACATGGCATTATTAACTTAAACCAATAGGGTTTAGAGCTTAACTTTAACTGGAACAGTTTTAGAAAAATATGTATAACTCTTGTTAAATAGCTCCAATTGCACTCAAACTAGTGGCATATTAAAGCTAAGACATAGAACTTTCTATACATAGAAATCAATGAATTTTTGGAGCAATGTACAATTTTATAATCTCTTTTAAAATTCTCAGTATCTAGGTTCAAGGTTCTAGTTTTCCAATCTTGCCTTATTTTTGAACCCTAACTTTGAAAATTTATCATAAATTGTATACCTATCCAATTTAGGTGTTCTTTGATTCTATAAAAAGCTTATTCCATATAATTTTAGATCATATGAACCACTTAAACTAATTGTCCTATTTGAATGAACATTACCTATGTTCTATTAGGGCGTTCAGATTGAATCTTTTCATCCACACTTTAGCATAATATGTAATATCCTAAAATTTCTCTTAAATGTTTAAGAGTAAATATTTTAAAATCTATAAGGAATTTGTAAAAACGTATATATACTGTTTTACATGAAATAAGGTAAAGAGGTCAATTATCTCGGTTAGAAGGAAAAATTAAAAAAAAATAATCATTTTACCTCTGAAAAAAAAGGAAGAAAAAAAGGTGAAAAAAAAAAAGGAGAAGAAGCAAGAGAAAAGAGGCTGTGGACGTCACGCGGAGAATGTAATCAATTTTATGAATTTTGGTGAAAATTACACCTAATGACCCAAAAATTTTAAAAATTATAAATTTATCCCAAGTCAAGGGTATTTTTATAAATATGAAAAATTATAGTCAAAATGAAGCTCTCAATGAGCTTAGACCATTGAAATATAGTATGGAATTTATTAAGATCAAAATAATATTTATTAGGTAATTATGATTTAATATTAATATCTTACCCGATAAATGTCAGTCTGGACTGCAGAAAGAGGCAGTATTCATTCAAGAAAAATGTTTGAATTTTATATTTGACCAATTGGGATAAGTATATTATGATAATTTTATATCCCAATATAATTATAATTAGTATTCCAATAATAGTAAAATATACTGCTAAAGTAGCTTTAATTATCCAGACCGGTTCAGGATATATCTGGATAAGTAACTACCTGAAATTTTTGGACCAAAATCCTCACCATTTCGTGCTTCACAAGCTGCACATGTCAAATTAGCCATATTTCATTATTTTCATGAAAAAGCTAGAAAAATCAAGTCATTAGGTGGCAAGTTTTCATTGGTTGATGATTTTTATATATACTCCCTCCTTCCTCATGGTTTGGCCTAGCAATTAGTAAGCAAATGAGGAAGAGAAGTCTGCAATTGGAGAAAGGGAAGGCAGCCACGTGAGGGAAGAAGAAAAATAGGAAAAAAATTGGAGGAAAATCTAAGAAAATTTGTAAGTGTTTCTCTTATGACTTACAAGTGTTGTAGTATCTTTTCTTGGTTGTTTGTCTTAAGTTTCCATGAAATATTTCCTTTTACATCTCTATACAATTTCGGTCTAAGCTTTTTTGAGTATGGGGAGTTCTTTTAAAGTCATAAAATCATGATTTGGTATGAGATTTTGCAAGAGGAATCAAGTATAGTGTGATTTAAGTAAGTTTTGAGAAAAACCAATTTCTCTTCCTATAAGTCAGATTTTGGTGAGCTTATTATGATGGTAAAGAGTTGGATTTTCATTGTTTTGATGCTAAAAATGGATTCCTTGGGTCCAAATTAGCTAAAAACAAGTATTGGATTCAAGGAAAACCAAGAGATAAAGAATTTGGATTTTTAGGGTTTTAGTGAGACTTTGTAAAGCAACCTTTGTTTTGAGTTGATTAAGTTGATATTGAATGATGTTTTAGGACTTGTGGAAGTTCAAGAAAGCTAGTGGAGGTTTTGGTTTCAAGTACAAAACCAAAGGAAAACATAAAAGGTAGCTAAGTTTCATATTCTTGCTTTATGTTCTTTCATTGTCTTTCTATGATTAAATTGTGTTACCATATTGCAATTGTGATTCTTTGATTGGTCTTGGCTATTGAATGAGGGGTTTTATTCCCCGGGATGTCCATTTTCTAAGCTGTTATGCTGCGAAAATTTTGATGACCAATGTTGCAATTTATTGTTAGAATGTGATTGATATGATTAAATGTGATCAAATGTGAGTTATTTGACATGATTGACATAATTGCATGAAATGTAACTTGCTACTGAGATTACCCCCAATCTCATCCCCTCAATTATCCCAAATGATAGGCACAGGCCATGGCAAAAGAGTCCAAAAAGCTAAGGAGAATGAAGAAGAGGAAGATGCTTAATGATGTCTTCAAGTTATGATTGTATATTTTGAAAAATGTATAAAAATTATGTATATACATATGGATCTGTATTCTTGTACTAATATGTCTTTATGAGTATTATGAAATATTTGGCATGGATTTGAAACATGGAATGATCATGTGAGCTTGTTATGAAATCTTCTTTGCCATGTTATATTGCTAGAAGTTCATTTTGTAGCAATAAAAGTAAAGTCATTACTGTTTGACTGAGACAAGGTAAGGAAGTCAAGTGTTATATATTATCTCAAACTAGAGAGAACAAGCTTTTGAATGAGTTGAATAACACTCAATTTGGATATGTGTACAATTTATAGTATATTTTTGAAGTAAAGGGTCAAAACTAGACAGTAAAGTAAAAGCTGCGAATTTCACTGTAAGTACCACTTATTTTGAAAGGAAGTGTAAAATTGTACAGAGCTCCAAAAAATTAGTGATTTACATTTTTCAAATGATCTGTGTTTTCAGTTCAATATGCCACTAGTTTGAGTTCAATTGGAGCTGTACAATGAGAGATATATAAGTTTTCCCAAGATTGTTCCAGTAAAAGTGATGTTTTGATCCCTAGTGATTCAAATTGATGTTGTGCCCTTTCTAGACTAAATAAATGTATAATAAAAATATGAAGGTAAGTATACATATACATCTTTCCGATGGCATATAGAATACATGATTTGGCTCAGTATAGAGTTAGATATGAATTTTCAAAGTTATGGCCAAAATTCTGGAAAAGAGAGAAATGACCATTTGTACAGTGTAAGTTTGAGTAATAAACTGTGCTAATTGGTCAGGTTAAAGGAAATTTTCATATTTTTATCTTCTATATCATGTTTCTAGCTTCATTTAGAGGCTTGAACCACCTTGATATGATTTTTTTGGATTAAGTTATGATTTTTCAAAGTTCATCCAGAAAACTTGAGAACCAAATGAATAGTACCACGTTTTTTTTTATTTAAATATTTTGGTTTTATTAATGGTTCAAGCTCTTAATATGAGCTATTTGGACATTATACATACTATAATATATAAAAAAATATAGAGAAAGGTAAGGTGTTACATAATAAACTTCATAAATATAATACATCATCATTCATGGTTCCATATCCATACATAACATAATATAAGATGCATAAAAGCATAACCATGCCAAATCATAGATTCATAGCATGTTGCATGATTTTATACAAAATGCCAAATAATGCATCCAATTGGCTCAATAATCATGCTCCTCCTTAATTTTCTTAGCTTTGCCATGATTCATGACATACCTTGGACCTATCATGGATAGTCATTTGGAAAGGGTGCGATTCATGGAATCTCAATAGTTACCACCAATCAAGCTATTATATCATCATATAATGTAAGGATTTATCAGCAATCATCATTCAAACATCTAGAATCATTTGTGCTCAAACATTTTGTAACGTTCGACCGCCTTTTCGGATTGATGATTGTCCCCACAAACCAACACAAGCATTTTCGGTGTGCTTTGTCCTCACTCATACAACTTCTTCTTATGAGGTCACTTATCCCAGAATTGCTCCAGGTTAAGCACACTTAACTGAGGAGTTCTTAAGGGATAGGCTACCAAAAAGGTAGGTGCACCTTGGTGGTATAGGTAGTACCTATCAATTCCTTTAAGCTATCCTTTAACCATATAGTCTCACATCTATAGAGTCTCTGGATCCCTCTCATTCTGGTATGTATTTGATTCATTCATATGCCCCTCCTGCTTAGAAGCCTGCCAAGAGTAGCTCCTTGTCCGTGCCTTACCACTTTATCTCACCCCCTTTTCTTGCACTAGTGATCACTCCCTACCCTCATTAGCGCCCAGATGTTACATGAGTTTAACACCCTGCATGACATCTTTCTTGGCATTGTGTGCAGAACCGGAGAAAACAAGATGGAGGAAAGTTCAAGTGGAGTTTGAAAGAGCTCCACGCCATGGTGAAAAGAAGGGCTGCCATGGAGAGAGCCAATTCTAGTAGCTCTTTTCGGCTAAAAATTGGTGGAGCCATGGTGAGATGTTCTGGAGCAATGGTGAGAGTCGAGTTTATGGTTTATATCAGAAACATTTTGCCTAGTCGAACGCGAAGGAAAGGAAAGAAAACAGAGGGAGAACTCAAGAGCTCTACTAGGGTTTGAGATTTTCTGCTTTTATAAGTGATTTTCAGACCTTGGAAGCTTGGATTCAAGTTGGTAAGTGATTTCTACTCCTGCCTTTCCATCTTTCTTTAGTTGAATTTGGGATTTTTTGGTTATATGTTGAGTTTTTGGATTTGCTTTGAAATCCACCAATTGAAATGGATGAAATGGGATTAAGGAAGTGTGTTTTGGTGTTCTTGTTGCTTGGATGTGAGTTTTGAAGGGTTTATGCATGATTTGAGCTTAACCCTAGGTTGTTTTTTGTTAGGGCTCATGGGAATCCAAAGTGTATGGGATTATTTGGTGTTTGAATGGTTCCTAGGAGTTTAATGATGCATGAAAGGGGTGTTGGAACATTGGGCTAGACTAAAGTAGTTGAATTGTAATGTTTGGTTTATTGGTATACATGGGTAATTGAGGTATTATGGTGTTGTGAAGGTTGTTTAGTTAACCGAGAGGGGTTCAAGTATGTTGGACGACTTGAGAAGTTCATGAAATTCACGTATGTGGTATTAACACTTGAGGTAATCGGGTGTTTGTTTTATGTGATTATATGTTGATATATATATGTATGTTCCTTTTCATACCACAATATTAATTGTGTATGTGTATGGTTTTCCTACATATCATGGTATGCACGACTAGTTGATATGTGATAATTATATACCTTGAGTAGGTATGATGTGTAGCATCCCCATACCATTGCATTCTAGCATGTCTATATGATGCTTGTGATGATAATGATATATATATGTGTGTGTAAATGTATGTTAGCATGACATTGGCATCATCACCATATGATTGCATAGTAAGAGATTAATGATGAGGTGATGATGATATGATATGAGATGATGATATGATAAAGATTCCTATCGCTAAATCCTCTCCATGGGAGAGCTATGTGGCAGAGGACAATATGATATGATGAAATATCCGTGTCACTAAATCCTCTCCTTGGGAGAGCCTAGTGGCAGTGGATTTAGGGAATGCATATTCCCTAAATCACCATTAATTCATGATAGTCTAGGGGAAGGAGAGCCATGGTCCAAGCTCTAGTGTAACCATTGGCCATGTTGCATTAAGGTAAGGTGAGCTTGGTGATGTCCCGGAATCAGCCTACACCAACTATTGGAAGGGAATCATCTATTGAAATGTCTTGTGATGACAATAGCTCATAGTTCTAGCTGTGTATGATGGAGAACATGCATACCATTTATTAGCATTATGTTACACGACTATGTGGGTCAGTATATATATATAGTATGTGGTTGTTCCCAGTTACTGAGACTTTGTTTCACACCCCTCTCCCATGAACTAAAATTTTAGGTGATGGTTCCAGCACTAGTCCTGAGAAGACAATGGAGTAGCATCGGATGTGGGAATACTAGGTCTATGTACCTTATGTGTATTTTGGATATGTACCTTGTGCCAAGTAGGATAGTATGATTGTAACGGATATAAGGATTCTGATGGTTGTACTCCTATGAATGTTGTTGGTATGTTAAGAATGTGGAATTATTTTGTATGTGATATGTTTTTCTGGATGGTGATGTATATGTGATTTGGGGTGTTGAGGAGTCAGTGTGGTAGTATTTGTAAGCCCAAAGGTAGAATTAGGCCTTGATGGTGTGTTTTAGGGCCTGTACCCATTTTGTCAAATGGGGTTCAAGGGGGTCAAATCTCATAGGAGTGGTTCCTTTGAGGTGAAACCTCTTTGGATAAAAAGGTTAAGTGATTTAGGACCTTTGTGAATAGTCCCAAGTGATTGAATTGCCTTTGGTGGCAAATGGGAGTTGTGAGTTATGAGTTTTGATAAAAAAGTGGCCAAAATGGTATCTGGTGTCTTGAATCATCGAAAATCAACAATAAATAATGGTGTATGCATTAAGGGAATTGATTATGCACAATCAGAGCATGATTTTTATGGCATTCTACATGAGGTTGTTGAGATTGAATACATAGGGGTTCTTGTAAAGCGATTAGTGTTGTTCAATTGTGAGTGGTTTGTTCCTTAGCTCATTGTGGTATAATCATAAACAATATGGGATTATTGAAGTTCATGAATCAAGAAGGTATAACAAGTATGATCCATTCATATTTGCATAATAAGCAACTCAAGTATCCTATGCACCATATCTGAGTTGTCGTCAAAAAGCTAATTGGTTAGCCATTATAAAGGTTAAGGCTTATAGCATAATTGATGCTCCTACCTCTGAATCAAACATAGGGGCTTTTCAAGCAGATGGACTAGGGGTCATATTACTAGTAGTTGTTCATAATGAAGAATTTCATAATCTTAGAGACAATGAAGGTCCCTATGAAGAAGTAGATGTGTTAACTGATAACATAGTTGATGAGGAGGAAAAAGAGGAGGATGAGGAAGATAAAGAAGAAGAGGAAGATACTAATGATGATGAAGAAGATGCTTATATGGAAGACAATGATGATGAGATGATGCATAAATAGGGTTACTTTTAATTTACTTTTGAGTTTGATTTACTTTGATTTCATTATTATGTCCATTGAATTTGATTTACTTCCAATTTTAAGTCAAGGTTAATTTGTTTATTATTTTGATCAGATTTCACTATTAACTCATTATTGAATGTTGCATATGCAGATGTGAAGTCATGATGTAAAGAAAGCTCAAGCTCAATGGAATATCTCTGCACCACCACCTTAACCCCTTCGACCATCTTCTTCTCTTCCCGTAGCACTTACACCAATGTCTACAGGACCCTCAGTAACTACACCCTGCTTTAGCTCTAACCATGCCTGAATTGTTTGCTAGACCCTCAACATAACTTGTAGCATCTCCTAGAGTAGCATCACTTAACTCTGAGTACTCGCGTCCTACTCCTGAGGGTCTTCATCATTGTTCACCACTTTCTGCTCACCAACCTTTTGGTTGTGTACATATGGTCGAACATGGGTGTATCTTGATAATGAGACGTAAGTAATCAATTTAATATCCTTTTTTGTTATTTAGTTAATAACTTGCTGCTGTATAACAATTACAATC
Organism: Adenanthera pavonina; assembly: GCA_026686845.1. Classification (NCBI taxonomy): domain Eukaryota; kingdom Viridiplantae; phylum Streptophyta; class Magnoliopsida; order Fabales; family Fabaceae; genus Adenanthera; species Adenanthera pavonina. Next base: position 31,781,543 of record JAIVEN010000010.1, read on the forward strand.
ATTGATGTATAATGAATAGGTTTGATCCTACTATTGAAGTTGTTCGAGATATTCTCCCAATAATTCAAAATAAATTTGAACATCCATGTTACTGTTGGTCTAAGACACCATACAATATCAAGAAAGAATAGTTTGATGAATGGGCACTATATCTTATTCTACAATATATTTATCATGTGTTGAGATTTTTCTTCTCATTTTGCTTTTAATTTACTTCTTGTTTTACTTTTGTTTATATAGAAGTCTTATAAATGGCTACCATGTCATGCCCAAGCAATTAAATAAAATTTGTACAAAAAGTGTGGTGAAGTCTTGAAACAATCAATGCATAGAGTCTAACATGACTTGGAAAAGGGATTAGGCCTAATTGGATTCCAGATAATGTAATGAATTAATTAGAGGGCATATAGAACTCGGAAGAATACAAGGTAAAGTGCTATAAAGCAAAAAAAAATTGGGTCTTAGTCACAGGAGACATGCTACATGTAACAACTTACCTCCAAACACCTCCAGACTTGACTAAAACTTCAAAAACCAACCAAACACAACGCAAACATCTCAAAGGAACCTTGTAAAACCACTAGGCAGTAGAAAAACAGCACAAAAACACCAGAAAGTGGGTTGGGGCCATGGCGACTATAGTACCACTGCGGCTCCAAACCACCACTGTTTTTCACTCATTACTGGACTCTTTGGGGCCACGGCCTGCTTCCTGGAGCTGTGGCATCCCCTGCTGGTTTCCACACTAGCAAAAATTCAACGCCGGGGCAAACTTTCAATATCTGATTGACTTGATTCTAACTCCTACAAGTCAATCTAGTCCCAATATATCCATATATACTACTTTCACTTCCATCTAACTCCGTATGGAGATTTTGGACACCTGACACTGTTTTAGCCACTTTTTGACCAAAACTCACAACTCACCACTTTCATTTGCCAACAAAGGCAATTCAATCACTCGCAGCCATTCACACACGTCCAAAACCACTCAAACAACTTGTCCAAATAGATTTCACCTCAAATGAACAATTCTCTTGAGATTTGACCTCCTTGAATCCCATTTGACAAAATGGATTATAGGCCCTAAAACACACCATCAAGGCCCAATACCACCTTTGGCTCACAAACACTATCACACTGACTCCTCAACATCTTGAATCACACATACACCACCATCCAGCATACATATCACATACAATACAATTCCATATACATAACCATACATACAACATCCATCCATAATAATCCTTACAATGTCATACATCCATTACAAAACATTCTATCCTACTTGGCACAAGATACAAATCCAAATTACACACAAACTACATAGACCTAGTAATCCCACGTCAGATGCTACTCCCTCGTCTTCTCCAGACTAGTGTCAGAATCGTCACCTAAAAGGTTAGTTCATGGGAGAGGGGTGAACCATCTCCTTTCACCAAGTTCAACCTTACACAACGGCGATCTGTACTTTCTGCCATACAACACTCCATATAGAGCCATTTGCAAACTCGAGTGGAAACTGTTGTTGTAGGCAAATTCAACTAATGGCAGATACTGATACAAATTGTTTTTGTTCTCTAAAACACATGCCCGTAGCATGCCCTCCAGAGTCTAAATAGTCCTTTCAGTCTACCTATCAGATTGAGGGTGATAAGTAGTACTGAAACTCAAGTTCATCCCCATGGCCTTCTAAAGAAATTTCCAAAGCTTGGAAGTAAACCGAGGATCTCTGTATGACACAATATTCATCGGCAGCCTCACAATCTCATTCACATACAACTGGGCCAACTTCTCCATTGATATGGTCTCCCGAATCGAAAGAAAATGGGCCGTCTTCATTAACTTGTCCATAATGACCTATATCGCATTGTGTCCTAAAGAGGTTCTCGGTAATCCCATCATAAATTCCATGTAAACGCTATCACATTTCCACTCCGGGATCTCCAAAGATTGTAACGTACCAGCAAGCAATTAGTGCTTAATCTTTACCTTTGGACAAATTAGACATCTTGCCACATACTCTGCGATGTCCTTTTTCATGACTTGCCACCAGTACCCTCGCTTCAGATTTTGGTACATCTTAGTGGTACCTAGGTGAATAGTATACCTGCTTTTATGAGTTTCCTCCAAAATAATTTCTCGCAACCCTGCAACATTTGGCACACAAATTTGACCATGGTACTGGATGATACCATTACCCAAAATATCAAAATCTTATATCTCCGCCATTTCAATCTGTTCCCGAATGCCCAAAAGATAGTCATCCTCCAACTGGGTATAGCAAATGTTCCTCAACAAATCACTTGATACACTGATGGAACTCATTACTAGTACTCTAGGATGGACATTAATGGATTACTTTATATCTCTCAGGCTTTCCAGCAACTGTTGCTCCCTCATCATCATTGTGGCCATGTGTATTGACTTTCTACTCAACGCATCCGCCACTACGTTGGCCTTCCCAAGATGATACTTCAAAGCAAACTCATAGTCCATTAGGAACTTAACCTAATGCCTTTGCCTCATGTTCAACTCTTTCTGATCAAACAAATACTTCAAACTCTTGTGATCACTAAACACTTCAAACTGAGCAATAGAGATAATGCCTCCATAATTTCAAAGCAAACATTACAATTGCTAGCTAAAGGTCATGAGTAGGATAGTTCTCCTCATGAGGCCTCATCTACCTTGAAGCATGTGGCACAACTCTACCTTACTGCTTCAAAACACACCTTAAACCCTTTTTAGAGGCATTCGTGTAAACAATGAACGGCTCTGATGGGTTAGGGATAATGAGCACTCGGGTGGATGTCAGACAAGCCTTTACCTCTTGGAATGCTCTCTTACACCTGTCATCCCAAATGAAAGATCGATCCTTAAGGGTGAGTCTAGTCAATGGTATAATAAGCTGAAAGAATCCCATAATGAACCTTCGGTAGTATCCAGCCAAACCCAGAAAACTGCAAATCTCGGTCAGTGATTATGGTCTCTCCTAATTTAACACCGCTTCAACCTTACTAGGGACCACTGCCACTCCTTCTGCAGAAATCACATGACTTACAAATTTTATCTCCCGTGGCCAAAACTCGCATTTACTAAGCTTAACATATAGTTGATGATCCCGCAATACTTGCAACACAATCTGAAGATGGAGTGCATGCTCTTCCTCACTCTTGGAGTAGATCAGAATGTCATCAATAAACACCACCACAAATTTATGCAAATATGGTTGAAACATCTTGTTCATATAATCCATGAAGATTGCCGGGCATTAGTCAACCCGAATGGCAACACAAGAAACTCATAATGCCTATATCGAGTTTGAAAAGCCTTTTTTGGTACATCCTTAGCACACACCCATAATTGATGGTATCCTGACTTAAAATCAATTTTAAAGAAAATGGAGGCACCTGCCAACTGATCAATCAAGTCTTCAATCCTAGGTAAAGGATATTTATTCTTAATCGTCACTTGGTTTAGTTGCCTATAATCAATACACAATCTGAGGCTATTATCCTTCTTCTTGACAAATAGCACTAGAGCTCCCCAAGGTGAGACACTAGGTCTGATAAAACCCCTTTTCAACAAATTCTCAATTTGCTTCTTGAGTTCTTTCAACTCAGATAGTGCCACTTGATATGGAGCCTTTGAAATAGGACTTGTCCCAGACACCAAATCAATGGAAAACTCTAGTTCTAGTGGTGGTGGCAAACTAGTGATCTCCTCTGGAAACACATTAGGGTATTTATTCACAACCAGGTATCTTTTGACACCTTTTCTACATCCACATTAATAGAGAAGAAAACCAAAAACCTTTGACATTCTTTCCTTAGATACCTGTCAACTTGGGCAAAGGATAAACAAACATTCTCATCCCCTTCAACATTAGGGATATTCATAAGCAAAGACACAGTCTTTCAAGCACAGTCGAGAATGACATTATTTGCTTTCAACCAATGCATCCCAATAATCACATCAATCTCTTGCAACAACAAATAGATTAGATCTAGGGTAGTGCTTCGATGCTCAAAACAAACCATATAGTTCAGGTAAGCTTGAGCAGTTCTTAATGAAACTCCCATGGGTATAGATACTGACAACTCAAAAGGAAACTCCATTACCACAATACCCAATCTTTGAGCACAATCAAAAGAAATGAAGGAATGCGATATACTTGAGTCAAACAAAGCATGAATAGAGTAACCATTGAGTTTATGTTTACCTCTAATCAGATTAAGTGCTACATCCACTTCCTGTCAAGTGATGGCAAAGACTCGTCCGGGCATAGTGAGCCTTCTTATCACATCTTCACGCCTGGGCTCATGACAATCTTGAGCAATATGTCTCGGTCTCCTATAATTAAAATAAATCAAGCATGGATGGTTACCTTGGCTCAACTCGTATTTTTTGCACAGATTTTATGCATTACCTGAACCGTACTGGGATAGGGCTGAATCTCTCCCTACATACTCGCTCTGATTGCAACTTCCCCGGTTAAAGCTTTCTCGATAAAAGGGTCATTTGCCAAACCGACCTCTATTAGATTGATCCCAACCAAACCTGCCTCTACCTCTACCATGGCGGCCTCTATTATGGCGACCTTTGCCTCCACTAGAACCTGTGCTGCCACAGCTACTACCACTACTTGAACCACTTCCTTTACTGATTCCTCTTGTAGGTCCTAGGTGAGAAAAGGCTCTTATCATAGAATTCCTTCTATGCTCCTCAGCCTCCTTCATCCGTCTGAATAGGGCACTTATCTTCACACACAAGTCCTCAAAGAACACAAACTCCACCACAGATAGCCACTCCTTAATCTCTAGATGGGCTCCCTCAAACAACCTCTGAGCCATCCACCTATCATTAGGGTAATTATTTAGATAAGTGGAATACTTCGCTAAGTCTAGAAACCTATCAATGTAGTCATCCACCGATAGATTCCCTTGCTGAAAAGCTAGGAACTTGGCCTCCTTTTGCTTCATTAGGGCTGGAAGGATGTAGTGTGCAAAAAACTATTCCTTAAATTTATCCCAATTCATAGGAGGATTCATCGCTTCAACACTCGAAAGAATACTCCTCCACCAACACTTGGCTTTCTTATCAAGCTTAAATGCTGCCAGTTGCACCCTTTGCTCTGAGGTGTAATCCATTAAACTGAAAATGTTCTCCAATTGTTCTATCCAATTCTCAACCTGTGAAACATCCATGATACCTTCAAAAGCAGCCAAGGTGTTGAACTTTTGAAAGTCCTTTAACTGTGAAGAGATACTCTTTCTTTTAACTCTTGGGGCTCTCTTAGGCTCCACCACATTCTCATTCTCATCCTCACCTGTATTCAAGTCAACAAACATGCCGGCCTCTTCATTCATATCACCCTATTCTTGCCTACTCATGTGCTCTTGCAACCTTTTCAACGTCTCCCCCTGTGTATTCACTTGATTACTGAGGCCAGCCAACATCTTATACATCTGCCTCATGAGATCATTGTTACTAGGTCTTCCTCTACGAGACATTGTTCCTACATATAAGCAACAACATATTCAGATGTATGGTTCTGGACTAGTATTGCAGTGGAAATATACTCTATGTATTTAGAATTGTGCCAAGTAGTACTTCAAGCAGAAACAATGGCCTAAAACCATTGCTCTGATACCAAAAATTAACAACCTACCTCCAAACACCTATAGACTTGACCAAAACTTCAAAAACCAATCAAACACAATACAAACATCTCAAAGGAACCTTACAAAAACACTGGGCAGCGGAAAAATAACACAAAAACACCAGAAAGTGTGCTGGGGTCGCGGCTGCTACAGTACCATCGTGGCTCCAGACCTCCCCTACTTTTTCACTTATTACTAGACTCTCTGGCGCTACGGCTTGCTTCTTCGTGCCACAGCACTCCTTGCTAGTTTCCACACTAGCAAAAAATCAACACCGAGGTGAACTTCTGACGTGCATAACTTTAAGCTCCGACCTTCGATTGACTTGATTCCAACTCCTACAAGTTAATCTAATTTCAATCTATCCATAAACACCACTTTTACTTCCATCTAACTCTGTACGGAGATTCGAGACACCTGACAATGTTTTGGGCATTTTTTGACCAAAACTCATAACTCACCACTTCCATTTTCCACCAAAGGCAATTCAATCACTCAGGACCATTCACACAGGTCTAAAACCACTCAAACAACTTATCCAAAGAGGACTCACCTCAAAGGAACCATTCCCCTAAGATTTTAACCCCTTGAACTCCATTTGACAAAAAAGGCTATAGGCCCTAAAATACGCCATCAAGGCCTAATACCACCTTTGGCTCAAAAACACTATCACACTGACTCCTCTACACCCCGAATCACATAAACATTACCATCCAGCATACATATTACAGACAACACAATTTCACATACATAACCATACATATAACATCCATCCATAATAATCCTTACAATGTCATACATTCATTATAAACATTCTATCCTACTTGGCACAAGAAACAAATCCTAATTACACACAAACTATATAAACCTTGTAATCCCAAGTCAGATGTTGTTCCCTTGTCTTCTCCGGACTAGTGCTAAAACTGTCACCTGAAAGATTAGTTTAGTAGAGAGGGTGTGAGACAAAGTCTCAGTAACCGGGATCAACCACATACAATAAATATATACTAACCCACACAGTCATGCAATGTAATGCTAATGAATGGTATGCATGTTCTCCCTCACATACGACTAGAACCACAAGTTGTCTTCATCACAAGTCATTTCAATAGATGATTCCCTTCCAACAATAGGGGAAGACTGATTCCGAGATATCACCATGCTCATCTTACCCTAATGCAACCAGACCAATGGTTGCACTAAAGCTCAGACTGTGGCTCTCCTTCCCTTGGACCATCATGAATTAATGGTGATTTAGGGAAGGTGCTTCTCCAAATCCACTACCACCTGGCTCTCCCAAGGAGAGGATTTAGTGACGGGGATATTTCATCATATTATATTGTCCTCTGCTGCCTAGCTCTCCCGTGGAGAGGATTTAGCTACAGGAATCTTTAGCATATCATCATCACTTCATCATCAACCTCTCACTATGCAATCATATGGTGATGATGCTAATGTCATGCCAACATGCCTCTACACATATATATATCATTATCATCACAAGCATCATATGGACATGCTAGCATGCAATGGTATGGGGATGCTACACATCATACCTACATAAGGTATACAATCATCACATATCAACTAGCCGTGCATACCACGATATGTAGGAAAACCATATATATACACAATCAATATCGTGGTATGAAAAGGAACATGCATATATATACATACATATATATCAACATATAATCACATAAAACAAATACTCAGTTACCTCAAATGTTAATACCACACACGTAGATTCCACAAACTTATTGAGTCGTCCAACACACTTGAATCCCTCTCAGGCTGCCAAACAACCTTCACAATATCATAATTCCTCAATTAACAACATATACCATATAACCAAAATCACAATTCAACCAATTTAGCCTAACCCAAGGTTCAAACACCATATTTATGCATTATTAAGCTCCTAGGAACCATTCAAACACTAAACAATTCCATACACTTCAGATTTCCAAGAGCCCAAACCAAAAACAACCTAGAGTTAAGCTCAAGTCATACATAAACCCTTCAAAACTCACATCCAAGCAACAAGAACACCAAAACACACTTCCTTAATCCTATTTCATCCATTTCAATCAGTGGATTTCGGCCCAAATCCGAAAACCCAACATATAATCTAAAAAACCCCAAGTTCAACCGAAGAAAATGGAGAGGGACGAGTAGAAATCACTTACTAACTTGAATCCAAGCTTCCAAGGTCCAAAAATCACTCCTAAATACTGGAAATCTCAAACCTTAGCAGAGCTCTCGTGTTCTCCCTCCATTTTTCTTCTTTTCCTTCGCGTCTGACCGATCGAAATGTTTCTGATTTAAACTAGAAACCCGATTCTTGCTACAGCTCCAGAACATCTCACTGTGGCTCCATCAATTTTCAGACCGAAAAGAGCCACTGGAATTGGCTCTTACCACATCATCCCTACTTCTCACCTCGACGTGGAGCTCTTTCGGACTCCAATTGAACCTTCCTCCATCATGTTTCCTCCTGTTCTATACACAATGCCAAGAAAGATGTCATGAAGGGTGTTACACTACATAAATGGGGAAGCATTCCACATACTGTGCATAAAAAGAGGCTGGTATGCATTTAAATTTAAAAGCACTTATTGTTTACTTAAAGCAAGTTCTATCATATTTTTAAATAATTGCAGGCCTCACATCTTGGGAGGAATCCTGCATCATTTGAGTTGTTCCAGCACACATATTATGATGAGGCAAGTGGTGAGTATGTGGACCATAGAGTAGCTAAAGTAAGTGTAAGTATATGTTTATCTTATTCTTTCTCCCTAGGATTATGCTGATAGCCAAAGGCGTAACTAATTGTAGTGTTAAGCTTGATTTCCTTTGTTTTAATTGTCACTGGAATTGTGTTGATAGCCAGAGGCCTAACTAGCTATAGTTTGAGTCTTTTGATTAGAGTTAGAATGGATGGAATATTTCTTAATTGATTTTAGGCTACTTATTTCTAAGTCTTCTAAATGTTTTTCTTGATTTATAAGTTAAGTAGATGAATAAGATTATTAGATGATGACAATTTTTGTATGAGAACTCAATTTATAATGTTATCATTAACACTTGATGGTAGATTGCTTGTTAAACAAATTCACTTGCCATAATATAAGGTTTACAGTTGACATGAAAAAATGTGGGATTGATATTCTCCATTTAACTTAAATTATTGCATGCTTAACTATAGTTGCTTATCTATCAACTATAGCTGTAAACAATTAGTTTTAATTGGTCAACTTAAAATTTGAAAACTTATTGAATCATTGTGACTATACATGAGTTTAATGAATTTTGTGGCAAATATTTAGGTTATCAACTAATGCCTTTCTTTTACCAAAAATCAACTATTGTCTTTCTTTGCATGAATAAATAGATCACTTTGAGCATGAAAATGTGTATATAGTTAGATGTTAAATATTGCTAGAAAATGTTGGGGATTAGGTCAATGTGTGAGCTAAGTTTCAAATTTTGAACATGTGTCTACTATAATTCTTTTATGCATTATCATGGTTGATTTTTGTTGTGAAATTGTTTCTCTTTCTTTAACAGCATAAGTACATGAGGGCTAAGCTAGCCATATTTTCTACCCAAGGTTCAAAATGTGAGTCAAATGAGATAGATGATGATGTAGAAGATGCCTTGTATCTAGAGGCAGTAGGTGGAAAGAATAAGAAGGGTCGTATCTATGGGCTAGGATCTGAGGCCCCAAATATTGGTGCCACTGTTCTCATGGAACCTCTTCCTCTCATAACACAACAATGATTATGAATTTGAAGAGGAATTACAAAGAAGAGTTGCCTTAGGGACAATGCCTTAAAGGGAGGAGAACCAACATATATTGTCTATACTTGATCAGCATTCACAAGTACTTGATCAAATGACATAAGCACTTCAGCTATTGGTGGCTCATTCCTCATCAAATCCTACTCAAGATGATTCAACAACTAAGCAGGCAGGCAGGCCTTGATGTTTCTTATCCTCCATCTACATGAAGATCCTTTATTTTTATTTTGGTTTATGCCCCTTGATATACAACTTTTTAGTTATGTAACTTTAGTTGAAACTTGCTACTTTTGATAAAGTGTTGTGATGTTATTTTAATTGGTTACTTATCATTATTATTTAGTAGTAATGGTAGTGTTTCTTCCAATTTTTGTTATATTACTTGTTGCAAAGCTCTAGTGTTTATGTATATATAAGAAACCAAAAATATATATTCAAATAAAAGAATTATTTTATGATATAATTGAATTAGTAGCGGAAGAGTGACAGCTTAGAAGGTGATTTCAGTCTCAAATTTATCACTAATTTGGGACAAAATTACTGACAGAACCTTTCATCACTAAAATCATGAACCAATTACCGATAGAAATTTTCGTCACTGATATGTGGCAAAGTTGGATGATCCACACCTATCATTCCGTCTCTAATAATTTTAGTGACGGAAAGTTTAGTCACTAGTTTGTCACAAAGTTGGAATAATTATATTCTCAATTCCATTGCTAAACACATAAGTGATGACAGTGTTAGTCGCTAATCCGTTACAAAGTTGGAATAAGGCTACCTAGTACTTCCGTCGATAACCCTGGTAGTGACGGAAAAGTCTGTTGCTAATTAGCGATGGATTTCAAAATTTCATCGCTAATAAATTAGCCATGACTGGATTAATGACTAATCATTTCCATCATTAATTCTGTCATTAATCTGTCACTAATTCATTAATGATGAACTTAACCAAGTTTAGCGATGGAATTACGACGGATAATTTCATCACTAATTAGTTATTTTTTTGTAGTGGTATTTCATCTCCCTCACATGGGAAGAGATAGGAAAAAAGTAGTTCTACAATTAATTAAAGAAGCCAAGATATATGAAGTCCTAAACTATTAAAATAGATAGCTCATAAACAACTAAATATGGATCTTATCCTCAATTCAAACTCAAACTATACGTGTCCATCTGAATTTGAACATATTCTCATGTTACAATTGTAATGTTGGATTTGGATCTGCCTACCTCTGTTTTTGTCCTATAAAAGAGAGATAAATGGAGTATCTTTTGTGGGCTACATTGATATGTGTGTGTATGCTCTTTTATTAGGAAAAAAAATCAAATTTTGGACTTGTGACATCAGTGTTCATGTGATGTAGAAGCACAAGAAGGACTCCAGGAATGAGATTTGCCATTCAACATTAGTGTATGATGTCTATGTATGAAAATCATTAGCCACCTTAGCTAAACTAACAGAGTCAGTGACAAATGTCAGTCCTTTCATCAATATTTGAAACAATAAGGATTAACAGATTAGATGGAGTAAATATTAGGGAGTCTCTTAAAAAAATTTAAAGTGTAAGGAACAATTTCAAAAATTGGTGAATCTATAGGAACCAAAGGAATAATATTCCTAATTTAAAATATATGTAATATAAATAGCGTCGAAGATTAATTCAAATCAAGTGTTGAAATTTATTGTAATAGCAACAACAAAGAATTTTTAGCAGCAATGCACACAGGAATTAGGAATTACTTTATTAGCTTAGAACTCACAACATCCATTCACTACCTTTTCTATCAACGAAGACAAAAAAAAAAAAAGAAAAAAGAAATAAAGAGAGGAGATTCTAAACAACCTTGTAAATGAATTAAGGTTAGCCAATCAATCAATTAGGTCCCTCATTTGTTATATAAATTAGAATATGGTGTTGGAGCTTCGATATATTTAGTTTCCTGGCTAGCTACCTTAATCAAACACTACTACAGAAAACACCCTTTTACGTCTGTTATTTTGGGCATTTTATGGCTGTTTTTGAAGTGACGTAGAAGTTATAGACATAAAAAGTATAGCATTTTAAGTCTATTAGGAAACAGCCATAAAAAGTATCCTTTTTTATGACTGTTATTTGAATAATAGCCATAGAAAAGGTCATCTTTCTATGACTGTTATTTGAATAATAGCCGTAGAAAGATGACCATTCTATGGCTGTTATTCAGATAACAGCCGTAGAAAGATGACCATTCTATGGTTGTTATTCAGATAACAGCCATAGAAAGGTGGTGAGAGGCTAGTTATCTATGGCTATTTTAAAAAATAGCCGTAGAAAGGTGACCTTTCTAGGGCTATTATTTGGTTAACAGCAATAGAAAGGTGACCTTTCTATGAAAAAATAGCCATGAAACCTTTGCCTACGTATGACTTTCTACAGTTGTTTTCTAAAATAGAGGTAGAAAACATCCCTTTCACATCTGTTTTTCCAAAAATAGCCATAAATTGAAACCTTTTTTTTTTATATTAATGCTTTGTAAATATCCATACCCAAACCTGTATTTACAGCCAAAATGTCAAAATAACAAAGCAATTTTTACAGCAAAAAAAGTTACTAGCTTTCTTACATCATAATAGCTATATACAATAGTTTCTAACATATTGTTCTAAACTATCCTGATCAAACAAAACTAATCTACGAGATGACAAAATATATTCAAATGAATCAAAAAAGAAATTCTGACCATATGTTCCGAATGTGGTCAATTTCTTGCTGGAGATAGGGATGGTCATCATTGAAGTACTGCAAGTTTAAAACTTATAACAACACAACTCATATAGTAAGAAGTTATAAATAGACAAAAAATTAAGTTATAGATAATATAATTACCTTATCCAATGAGTCAACAACATTACTAGTAATTATGTCATACATTTCTCTCATAACATAGTAGCCACACTCTGTTCCCCTAGACTGGTGGTGAGACTAAAAATCAACAAAGAAAATGAGCAAAATCAAAATACTTGGATTAATTTCCTTTAAGTTTAGGATAAAACTACATACGTACATTTGGGTATTTCCATTCTATTTTTTTGGCATCTTGTGTATGTTTCCCACCCCTTATTTGGTATGTCTTCATAGCCCTATAATCAAATACATGGAAGAAAGTAAATTATAGACTAAAATTTATTTGATATGTTACATGTGATCACAAACCAAATTTTTACACAATTTAAAACTTATAGATGAACTACATCACGAAAATCTTTGGGTGCTTTTCCATCCTTTTCTTTAGGTGCTTTTCCACTATTCTTTACTTTAGGCGCTTTTCCATCCTTTTTACTGCAGTTCTCTTTTCTTCTTTTTCTGGGAGTCTTCTTCCTTGTCTCTATAAGAATCAAACCAGTAGGTGGTGCACCGCTCTAGGCATAACACCCACAATGTCCAATGATTACCATAATATATTAATTAATGTTAATATGATATCAATTACAAAAAGTCTAATCACAACTATTTATTTGTATATGATTTTGAAACTTGTTACCCATAATGGACTGGTGCCAACCAACATGTCTTAGGGTTCTCTACAATTGTATTTCCAATGTAGTTTCCCTAGTCACCCTCTCTAAGCCCCACACTCTGGATATGATATTGACAAAGGGGTCCATATTTCTCATTTCTTCTCAATTGGGTGTAGTACATCAAGAACCCTATCAAAAAAATAAAAATAAAAATAAATGCACATGTAAATGCTTAGAAATGCATAAGTGGAGAGATGCATTAGTAGTGAAAATAAACTTACATGATCCAAAGGGATAAAATGGATATATCCAGGTACTGCATATTTAGGAAATCTAAGACATCATTCTCTTCAAGATAGATGGTATATGAGATAGATCCCACAATTCCAGGAGTCATTTCAATTTGAATAGGAACCTCATCACTAAATTGTGAAATTTCTATTTTTAATCATGTTAATGATCCCATTTCTGTAGCAGCATGTGAGTCATGGGATTGAGATTGAGGCATTGAATCTAACAAATCATTCCCCTTGCTCCTTCCCTGATTTGGGTAAATAACAATGAATTTTAATCTCAAACTATATCTATATAATTAAATACAAGAGAATTATAACGTTTTTGATACCTGAGGCATAGTTATTGAAACAAGCCTTTTAGGCCACAAAATAAAATTTCCTGGAACTTGGGCTACTGTCATAACCTCATCAATAGGAAATGGCACATGTGTATGAGGCTCAATGACATTTTCAGCGGACACCTGGACTTGATCCTTTAGTATTTGCTGATGGTGGAAGGTTGACGCTATGGTATAAACTCGACCTTGAGCTACAATGTACCTCATAGGAACATCCAAAAGTAGATCACATTCTACTCCCTTATTAGAACTATCTTTCGTGCTATGGACCACAGGAGAAGGTGTTGTCTCGATAGGCGGTTCCTGCAAAGGTGTCTGCATACCAATAGTAGAGAACATGGACAATATCTCTTGTCTCATCACTTCTACCTTTGAATCCATTATATGATGCATTCGAGCTTCTGTTTCCTCCGCATTCTTATCTAACATTTGCTTCAACTTATGCTCGGATACAACTTGCTTCCTAGATCCAAAATACTCCTTTATGCCTACCCCTCATCCTACGCCTCTAAAACTGCCTGGGTGCTCATCCTTACCTAAAGCAATTGCCAAGATATCTTGCCTCCCACTTGGAGTGAATAATCCTTAAAAGGCTTGCTCCTCCAGAGAATCCTATACCATACAAGTAACATATATTTAATTAGCAATCTTACCATTGAAGTTACATAATTACTTTGATTATAATATACTTACAATCTTTTCACCAACCACTTGAGCCTAAGGGGTGAAATATTGTCCATGCTTATTTCTTCTCGCCCTCTTCCATTTATGAGCACGAGTTATAGGAGATGGAGGAGAATTAAGAATAGATGGGCTGAAATTGTTGCTTCTTGCCTTTCCATCAACTTCTCCTATATCATATTATGCTCCAGGAACTCATATCCTCTACGAGACAAGTTGTGAGGATAGACATTTAGCTTTTGCTTCACTTAAGCAGCTGCTCTTCATTTTTGGTACAAATGAAACCAATATATTGTTAGTTACTATTCAATACTGCAATTTAAATACTAAAAATTACTAATTGAATTACCTCAGCCTCAGGTGTTAGCCGACTCTCAACAAACTTCTTCCATGTCTCTTCATCTAGGTACTCATACATGGTGCATGGATTCTTGTGCTTCAATGCACCATATATGTATATGCTAGTAAGGTTTGATTTAAAGTCCTTCCATTGCTTCCCTACTCTCTTTAATAATTTCTTCCTCATCTCCTTTGTAGCGGGAATGTCATAAGTAATCTCCATGGTAGCACACTCATACAATGAAAATGATTGATATTATAATAAAATTGGAACAAAAATATATCAATATAAAGTATTATACCAAGATAGCATTCCAAATTTGCTTTGTGACATCTTTTGGTACTTTTTTCCAATCAGGGAATAAGATGTTGACTTTACTATGAGCCAAATCACCTAAAAAACTTGCAAATTGAGTCCTTCCATTATGCACTTCATAATCTAACTCGGTAAGTTCAACATGTAATTTCTGTCCACTAGCTAAAGCTTTAGTCAAGGAACTTATCCTCGTGGTACCTCTTGTTTTGATCCCTCCATTAGTTGTACTCTTGCTAGCAATCATGGTAGGCTGCTCAGAATCACTAGAGGAATTCATAAAGGAATCGCTTCAGGAATCTCTAGAGGTATCCATGCGCCTATCTAGACAATAAACAAAATAATGTAAGTAAATTGAAATGAGTTCAAAACAAAAATGAAATTAAAATAATAAATGAAATTACACTTTGTGTGTGTGTGTAGGGCCAAAATAACCTTATCTAGAGATATTTTCCTAAATCCCTTCGTGATGATCATGTCTACTAGCATGTGCATCATCTACTTCATCTTCTTCATTCAACGGAGGTAGCCTTGTAGAGAACAAGAGACCACTTTTATCAACTGGATCAATGACAAAAAATTTGTTTCGCTTGGTTTGCCAGGATAAAAGGCTCCTTCTTGTAACCTACTCTATCAAGATCCACCAAGGTAAACCCTAACTCATCTGTTCGAGCACCGGTGTTACTATCAACCCACTTACATTTGAAAACAGGAACTCTAAATTCTATGCAGTCAACCTCTCATATCTCTTCAATAACCCCAAAATATGATATGGTTGCCAAAGTAGGGTTTTTATCTTTTGCACTAGAAAAATGCATTGCTTCTGCTACCACCATAACACCACTGTTCTACATAGTGCTATTGCCATCCTAGGCTTTTGCACAAAATGAATACCCATTGATGTCATAACCGCTCCAACATATGACCTTAAAGTGTGGCCCATTGGCTATCCATTTTGTTGTATTAGAAACATTGTCATCATTCATAACCTATTTTTTGAACCACAATTTGAAAGTCTTATTATGTTCATTTACCAACCATTTATTGCTCCTTCGAGGGTTTTTTTCTGTGATAATGTTTTTATGCTTGGCTAAGAAAGGCTGAACTTCGTTAGTGTTATTTAAGATGTATAGATGTGCTTGTAGTACTTTTTTATGACCCATTCTCTTCACTCTAAGCCCTCGTGTACCTTTTCTTGCACCTCTTACTTCATGGCGGGAATTTACAAGTCCGATGGCTTTTGTTGCTGACAAGTATTCACTATAAAACTCAATTGTCTCTTTAGTAAGATATCTTTCAACAATAGATGCTTTAGGCCGATATGGATTCTTCATATATCCTTTCAAGATTTTCATGTATCACTTAAATGGGTACATCCACCTCAAATAAACAGGACCGCAAAGCCTTATCTCTCTCACTAAATGAACAATTAAATGAACCATAATGTCAAAAAATGATGGTGGAAAGTACATTTCAAGTTAGCACAAGATAATAACAACATAATTTTCCAATTCATCCAATTGATGGGGGTCAATCACCTTGCTACATATGGCAGTGAAGAAGAAACACAATCTGGTTATAGTGTGTCTCACATTTTTTTGCAATATGTCCCGAATAGCTATTGGTAACAACTGCTGTATCAAGACATGACAATCATGAGACTTCAAGCCTGCTAGTTTCAAATCATTCATTGCCACGAGCCTCTTGATATTTGAAGAATACCCTTATGGTACTTTGATTCCATGTAAACACTCATAAAAACTTCTTTCTTTTTTGGACAATGTATAATAAGCTGGAGGCAAATAAGTCCTCTCTCCCACTAGTTGTGGAGCTAAGTCTTCTCGTATGCCTATTTCAACTAAGTCTTTTCTTGCATTCACACCATCCTTACTCTTCCCTTTTATGTTCAAAAGTGTTCCGATAAGACTATCACAAATATTTTTCTCAACATGCATCACATCAAGGCTGTGTGTCTAACCTCAAGACTCCACCAACATGGAAGGTCAAAGAAGATAGACCTCTTTTTCCATAAATTCTTCTCTGTTGCAAGCTTTTGGTTCTTGCTGAAGATCACATTGATGTCTCTCACTCTTTGATAAACTTGCTCTGTAGTTATTGCCTTCGGAGCATTTTCATACTCTTGTAGGCCATTGAAAGATTTTTTTAATCTACGATAAGGGTGGTGCCTTTTGAGAAATCTTTGATGACTAAGGTAGACAGTTTTCTTTCCATGTTCAAGTTGTTTGTGGCATGTGCCATGTTCACAAATAGGGCATGCTTTGTGGCCTTTAACACTATATCCAGACAAGTTTCCATATGCAGGGAAGTCATTTATGGTGCAAAAGATCATGACATAAAGCTTAAAGGACTCCTTGTGATATGCATCAAACACATCCACACCCTCCTCCTATAACACCTTTAAGTCCCCAATCAAAGGTCACAAGTAGACATCTATGTCATTTCCTGGCTGTTTTGGGCTGAAAATCATCATAGACAACATGATGTACTTGCGTTTTTGATACATAACTGAGAAGAAAGGTTGTAAAGCACCAGAAGAACAGGCCATGAGCTATGTATACTACTAAGGTTGCCATAAGGATTCATTCCATCTGTACAGAGTCCAAACCTCAAATTTCTTAGTTCACGGCCAAAATCTACAAATAGTTTATCAATTATTTTCCATTGAGGAGAATTAGCTTGATGTCAAAGCATTTTGTTAGATTTCCTTTCATCTGCAAGCCATACCAAATTATTTGCATCCTTTGTATTAGCAAACATGCACTTGAACCTTCATATTATTGGAAGATACTATAACACCTTTGAAGGATACTCCTTGACTTTATAGCATGATGACCCACATTTTGGACACACATGTAGCTCTTCATATTCATTTCTGTACAATATGTAGTCATTATGGCAAGCATATATCTTTTTATGCTTCATACCCATTGGGCAAAGGATTTTTCTCGCCTTATAGTTATGGTCCGGAAGTTCATTACCTTCTGGAAGCATATCTTTCAACAACTTAAGCAAGCCAGTGAAACTATTATCGCTCCACCTATTTCTCGCTTTTAAGTTGACCAATCTCAGCACCGGTAACATCTGTGTATATTTACTGCACCCCATGTATAAAGGCTTCTCTGCAACATTGCATAAGCTATCATATGCATGTGCTCTCTCAAAATACTCTACTTCTACATCACAGATCATGTCCTCTATTTGATCATTCAAATCAACATCAACTTCCTCCTTTTCAATTACATTTGATAGTTCTATTTCTCCATGCCATAGCCATTGTGTATAGTTTTTATTGAACTCGAAACAAATTAGATGGTCTCTTATTTCTATAATACTCAATCCCTTCCCATTCAAACATTTTACACAAGGACAGTAAAACCTCCCATTATTATCAAGAACATTTCTTTTAACAAATTCCAAAAACTGCTCAACCCCATTCTCATATTCATTACTAGCCCTTCTGGTGTTTATCCAACTACAATCCGTCATTACCTAACTAAACATCCATGAACGAACAAATCAAATTTGAAGTATAAATAATCAAAATGCATATATGACCAATTATATAAGGCAAATGGATAACCAAATCTCCAATCAATATAAATACTTAATCGAGCAGTAAATAGATTCATTTGTTTTAGAAGTTTTGCTCACATCAGGTTTTTCAAGGTCGTCATTTTCATTCAAGATAGGGGAGAAAGAACCAGATTCTCATAACCCTCAATCTCAATTATATAAGACTAGTCAACAATCCAAGTAATGTAGGAAGATAATTTGGTTATTGAAGTAGATCCTATATCAAGGTTTAATAACTATATATAATATATTGTAGTCTACTTTTAATATTATTTATAAATTATTAATCTTAACTTTTCTTGAAAATATGAGAATACAATTACTAATGTAATTGGTATAAGTATTTTCAAGCTAGAAGAGGAATGTACCTTTTGAGTCCTTTGTGGGGATTCAAATATATTTGGCTTTCAACTTCATGTACTCTTAGTAGCTAGTCCAGAATCACAAAACTTAAAAGAGAAAATGATATCCAAAGATCTTCAAGCTAAACACACCTTGTTTCAATTACTCTCTAGCTTCAGTTATCCTAGAAAATAAAAAAAATTAAACCACTGTTAAAATATATGATCCATCCTCAAGAAAAAATTACCTCTGAGAAAGTAAAATGACTGGATGAGCTTTTTGGTTCTACGCATGTGACAATTGGGGTATTACCATCTGGTTTAAAACTTGCGCTTGACATCCTTTGCCAAGACTACTCAGCATGACGTCATTGTAGTAGAAAAACAAAAGCAAATCCATGATTTCTCCTTGGATTAAGGATCCTATTAAAAACATAATGGAATGGAACTCAACAAGTAGGTCCTAAAACATTTTAATATAAGCTAATGAAGTACCTTTATAAGCTCTATGTATTGTTTCAAATAGTTCCAGGACAAAATGTTACTTTGGAATTTTGTGTTACAAAGGGAAAAATAAAAAAGCTCTTTTTAGACAACACCTTAAATACCTTAAATGGGTATGTATAAATGGATCAAATAGAGGTGTCAATCAGACTAATTAATCTAAGTTACCTAGAAATAAATATCAGTAGAGAAAGTGAGGGCAGAGATGAGAGTCTAAATGATTTTCGGAGTTCCACCAAACACTTAATATAGAGGAACTTATTAAGAACCCTCTCATCAAAAAAACTGAGAAACAGTTCTTCCAATGAAGGGGGTCAGTGAAACTCTAGGCAACACTAGACATATCTCCCTATTTTATTTTCAACACACTTTCTAAGCTTCACATATATATATATACATATATATCTTATTTGTTTTTGTTTATTTCTGTCAAAAGATCAATTATTTTTTTAGTGAAACTGCTTATAGTGGACCTGGACTAGGAGGTAGACAAAATGGATACTAAAAAAACAAAAGACCAGTTGCCAAAATCAATGCCTTGTTCATTTTTTCTTTTTTCCATATGGAAATATGATATATTAAATAGCCTTGATTTTCAAACAAACACAAATGCAACAATCATGTGGGACCATGTTTTTCTTTCCCTATCAATCAAACTGTAAACTAAAACAATCATAAGCAACTCAATGTGATTACTTTTGATGAGCATAACTATTTCAATAATGATTAGAAGAATGTTGCAACTTGCAAGTATGTAATAGAAGTAGGAATTAAAGAAGGATAATGAGGAAACTTTGGAAAATTTAGCAATGGAAGAATCTAAAAATTTCTCCAATATGAATAATATCATTAAGAACTTTGAAAGAAGTATGGATCATAAAAACTATTAAGTCAAAGGACAACTAAAAAAATTTGTCAAATAGATGATCAAATAAAAGCCCCCAACCAATTATTGATGAAAATACTTACGAAAAAAAAAGCCCTTACACAAGTTTTTCTCAAGCTTAGCTGCAATTATATTTATTCAAATAATGGTAGAACATAGACAAAGAAACATCATTTTATACAGCTGGCACTTACGCCATTAGTGGAGGATAAGTACTTGCCATCCACATGTGCTCCTCCTTTAATTTTCAATTTCTTTTGGTCAGAAAACCTGCAGTCTCATGATTTTTGGAGAAACAATCTCCTATCAAAAACATGCGCACAATAAATTTCAAGAAATTAAGATACTAAAAAACGAGTAGAAGAAGCAGGCCACAAATGAGTAGAAGCAAGGAAAAAATTTTACCTCTTGGGACTTACTCTCCCAAATACACTCTCCCATTCATAATCAACGTAAGCTTTTTACCTTATGAGACTTTGCACGAGTTGAGCAGAACAGCTGGCCACCCACAATACAAGAAGCAAACAATGAGTTAAGTGAAAAAAGCATAGCGAGAGAGCTTGATAGCTTCAAAACACCGAGTTGAGTGGAGGAGCGAGGAAACTATAGATGCAGAAGAACGAGAGAAAGGATTGAGAGGGGAAATTGCCAACAAGCTCAATTAGGGATTGCGATAATGGAGGAGATTGATTAGAGCAAGCAACAAACCTGCATAACCCAACAACGAAAGGAAAAATTGAACTTACAGCTAAGCTTGAAGAATATGGGAAGGAGCTCCATCGACACCTTTCTTCTACCTTAAGACCGAGCTTCAACATTCTGGGTGAAGGAACGATTTGATAAGTTTGACAAGTTAGCTAGAGGGAGGAAGCAACACAAAGAAAAGGTTTGGGGCGGCCAAGAATGAGACAAAAAATTATGGAGGAAAGTGTGAAATTGGGGAAGGAGGGATAGTGTGAAATAATTTAGCCTGACTAATTAGTTTTAAAAATTAATTTACTTAATTTTCATAAAATAAATAATTTATTTGATAAAATTATTTTAGAGCTTAATTATTTACAAAAAAATTTAATTGATTGAAATTAAAAAGGTATATTATATTGAAACTAATAACAAATGACATTCTGCAATGTGAAATATACTTCTACTTTTACAACTTTTGCAAAATAAACATTATTTCTCTCTCTCTTCATGACAGCAAATAAAATTATTTAATAATAAAATAATTTTGAGACAAGTTTAGAAGAAATAAATAGATAAAATCTGATTCTTTTAATTTAACAAATAACCACAAAATGCTTAACTAATTATAATTATTTCTTTAAAAACTTTCCTTTTTATTTTTTTAAAAAATAAATATACAACAATTTTTAATGTAAAACATAAAAGCTTTTATTAATCTTTTTATGGCTGTTTTTGTAAAAACAGTAGTAGAAAGGTAGCTTTCTATGGCTATTTTATCCAAAACAGTCGTAGAAAGCTATCTTTAAAAAATAAAAAAAATAAATAAAAATAAAAATATTCTTTTTAATTGAAAATTTTTCTATTTCTACTTGTTTGAAAAAATAACCATAAAAACCTTTAAATTTTTTAATATGAACAAAATAAAACTTCCTTTTTTATTTTTCAAAAACAAAATAAATATATGACAATTTTTAATGCAAAATATTGAAATTTTTATTAACTTTTCTATGGCTGTTTTTACAAAAAACAGCCATAGAAACCTATTCTTAAAAAACCAAAAAATAAATTAAAATAAAATATTTTTAACTGAAAATTTTTCTATTGCTACTTTTTTGAAAAATAACCACAAAAATCATTAATTTTTTTAGTTTAAAAAAATAAAAATTCCTTTTTCATTTTTAAAAAGTATATATATATATATAATATTTTTTAATCTAAAACATTGAATTTTTTATTAAGCTTTCTATGGTAGTTTTGGGGAAAAACAATCATAGAAAGCTCTCCTTAAGACACCAAAAAAATAAAAAAAATAAAATATTCTTTTTAATTGAAAATTTTTCTATTGCTACTTTTCTGAAATAAACCACAAAAAGCTTTAAATATTTTAATTTTAAAAAATAAAACTTCCTATTTTATTTTTATAAAAGAAAATAAATATACAATATTTTTAATCTAAAACAATGATTTTTTTAACCTTTTTATGGCTGTTTTTAAAAAAAAAGTTATAGAAAGATAGCTTTGAATCAAGTGTTTTTATGATTCAAAACTGACTTTCTAGAACTTGGAGAGAAGATATCAAAGGTGCACAAATAATCTCAAATTGAGAAATTCAAGAAAAACTAGCACAAGAATAGATGTAGAATATACAGTCATGTTTAAATTGAGTAAAAGACTTTAAATTGGCAAAAAAATGTTTTAAAACCATGATTCTATGTTAATCTATGGAATATTTGAAAAACACCAACTAGCAAATGAAGTTTGACACGTTTATACTGATATGCTGTTTTGAAAATTCGAACTTTGGCTTTGGAAATTTGAATTTCGTAGTGAAAATGAACAAGTCTGAAAAGAGCCTTATCTGACAGACGAACTTCGACTGCAGAAATTCAAACTTTGAAACTTGTCTGAAAAGAGCCTTCTCTAACAGACGAACTTTGGCTTTTGAAAATTTGAATTTCAGATAAAATATAACTTATGAAAAATGAAAAATTTGTCTGAGGATATATCAAAGTTCATCTGAAAACTGAGTTTGGAAAGAGCATCAAAATGGCTCACTGACAGACGAACTTTGAACATGAAAATTCAAATTTCAGAAACAAAGCTTGTGAGTCTGTTATGATGATATGTTGACATACGAATAATAGTATTCAGAAATTTGAACTTTGAAGTAAGTCTGAAAAGAGGTCTCTCTGATAGACAAACTTTGCATTTTGAAAATTCGAATTTCGAATAGATGAACTATTGTGCCTTATTAAACTGCCCACTGACAGATGAATTTTGGATATCAAAATTTGAATTTTGAAGGAATTGTAGCAAAATGGAACAACTGTTCATACTTTCCAAAAGAACTTTAAACTTGAAAATTCGTATGTTCCAACATAGAAACATTTTTCAAAGATTAAAATTCAAACTTTTCTTCATGACAGTCCAACTCGAATGTTTAACGTTAAAGTCTTTAGCTTTCGGTTTCCACAAAATTCATCTGTTGACTAACCAAAATTTGAACTTTAAATGTCAGAAGCATTAAATGCAGTTGGTGAAAGGATAGTTTTTCAGAGTAACCGTTAGGTAACTTCTCTAACAGATAGATTTTGTCCCTAACGTATAGTTAAGACCTAAATCTATAAATATAACATCATTTGAAGTTGTAGGTAACGGTTTTAACTTTGTATATACTAAAACTCTGCCAAATCATTAACTCAAAGCCACTCACTCTTACATACTTCATTCTTTGTACTCCAACTTTCATATACACTCTGATTAAGAGAGTTTATC
This sequence comes from Adenanthera pavonina, assembly GCA_026686845.1. NCBI lineage: Eukaryota > Viridiplantae > Streptophyta > Magnoliopsida > Fabales > Fabaceae > Adenanthera > Adenanthera pavonina. Next base: position 31,805,269 of record JAIVEN010000010.1, read on the forward strand.
CATTGTAAACAATCTTATCTTCATCTGGAAGAAAGATTTTCTTGTGAGGGGATATCATAAGGGATTGGGGAAGCACTTAGCTGGAGTGCTAAGAGAGAAAGTGTGAGCTCCAAAAACAGAGTATCATAGCTGTACTGTGGCATTTGCAAGAAGCCCACTGAATTCTTGCAAGATAGTGAAAAATCTTAAGTGGTGGCTTGAGGACTGGACGTAGGGCAAGATTGAGAGATCGAACCAAGATAAACATCTGTGTCTTCCCTTCTCTATTACTACTTTTACTTGTTATTCACTTATACTCTATTTTACTGTTACCTTTACTTTCTTTACTTTATTGACATTTTGCAGAAAATTTTAATCTTCCCAATTCACCCCCTCTTGGGAAGCCAGCATATCTAACAAGTGGTATCAAAGCCCGGATTCCCAAACAAAGGATTTAATAATCTGGGAAGAACAATGGCTGGCTTTGGAGAAAGTATACTACCAGAGGGAAACAATACAAATAGACCACCTGGCTTCAGTGGAGAGCACTATAGACACTGGAAGATGAGAATGCAAATCTATCTCCAGTCCATTGATCTAGACATATGGTCTGTCATCCAAAAGGGAGATTTTATCCCAATGACATTGCAGGATGATGGGAAGTACAGAGAGAAGTCAGAGGCCGAATGGAATGGGGAAGATACAAGAAGAGTCTTGCTGAACTTCAAAGCAAACCACTACTTGGTCAGTGCATTGAATCAAAACAAATTCTACAGGGTCTCACAATGCTTCACAGCCAAGGATATGTGGGACACCCTTGACATCGCTCATGAAGGAACTACTGGAGTTAGAGAAAACAAATTGAACTCCTGCATAGAAGAACATGAGAGCTTCAGAATGGTTGAAGGAGAGAGTGTCAAAGAACTACAAAAGAGATTCACCCTCATTGTGAATTAATTGAAATGTCTTGGCAAGGAGTACACTCATACAGAAAAGGTTAGAAAGATCCTCAAAGCTCTTCCTCTGGAATGGCAACCCAAAGTAACAGCAATAGAGGAAGCCAGAGGAGAATCAATGGCATCTGTCACAGCCCTCTTCAGTAGCCTCGAAGAATATGAAGGAAAGATGAAGGCTCTCAAGAAGGCAGGACAAGACAGAAAGAAGAAGGGTCTTGCTCTGAAAGCTGGTAAAGAGAAAGAAGAAGAATCTGACAATGGAGATAAGCTAGATAAAGAAACTCTGGTTATGATGGTTAGAAAATTTGGAAGATTTTACAACAAGAAATTCTTCAAGAAAGGAGTAGCTGGAGATAGCAAGAGAGAAGGAAAAGAACTTGTCACTTGCTATGAGTGCAAGAAGTAGGGACATATCAAATGGGATTGTCTACAATTCCTCAAGAAGCAAGAGAAAGAAAAGAAAGCTGCAGACAAAGGCAAGAAGAAAAGAGCGTACATCTCATCAATCAGGGCAATAGCTTAGATGAAGAAGAAGATGATGAAGAATAGATTGCCAATATCTGTCTGATGGCACTTGCATTTAAAGAAGCTGAAATCCTATCCAACAGTGATCAGGAAGATGAGGTTTGTCTTAAAGCTAGAAAGAGCAATAAATGGTATATGAATAGTGCCTGCTCAAGTCATATGACTGGTGATAAGGAGAAGTTTATCACCCTTAGAGACAAGAAAAAAGGAAAGGTGACCTTTGGAGGTAATAAATATGGCAAAATAGTTGGCATTGGCATTATGGGCAAGAATCCTGAAACATCCATTGAAGAGGTGCTGCTTGTAATTAGCCTCAACCACAATCTGCTAAGCATGAGTCAGACATGTGACAAAGGAAACTGGGTACTGTTTAACTCAAAGTTCTGCCTGGTCATCCGAAAAAGTGATCATAAAGTAATCCTCAAGGCTCAAAGTGATTGAAACTATTAAACTATTGATCTTGATGAACTTCCTCCCTTGGACTCTATCTATTTGATTAGTCAGGATAATGATAATTGGTTTTGGCATAGAAGATTAGCATATGTTAACATGAATCAACTATCAAAACTGGTTAAAAATGAGTTAGTCACTAGCCTCCCAAAATTTTTTTTGAAAAAGACAAAGAATGTGATGCATGCCTAAGAGAAAAACCAATTAAATCATCATTTAAATCTAAAAATGTAGCCACCACATCTAGACCTCTGCAACTATTACATATAGATCTTATAGGACCATCTAGAGTTAAGAGCATTGATGGAAATCTGTATGTTCTTGTAATTGTGGGTGATTACTTTAGATTTACCTGGACATTATTTCTTTCTCCTAAAAGTGATACGTTTGATGCATTTGTAACCTTAGCTAAGAAAGTGCAAAATGAGAAAGGTATTTCTATTGTGTCTATCTGGTCTGATCATGGAGGAGAGTTTGAAAATTCATACTTCCTGGAGTATTGTGATGAGCATGGAATTGATCATAACTTCTCAGCTCCAAGAACTCCTCAACAAAATGGAATAGAGGAAAGGAAGAACAGAACAATTAGAGAGATAGCAAGAGCAATGCTGAATGAAAAGGAACCCTCTCAAGTATTCTAGGCTGATGGAGTAAACACAGCAAGTTATATCATAAACAGAGCCTACATTAGACCAATTCTTAGGAAGACTCCTTATGAGCTGTACAAAGAAAGAAAGCCAAACCTCTCACATCTACATGTATTCGGCTGTAAGTGCTTCATCCATAATAATGGAAAGGAGAATTTGGTAAGTTTGATGCCAAATCTGATGAAGGTATATTTCTGGGCTATTCTAGTAGAAGTAAAGCATATAGAGTTTTTTGATAAAAAGTTTAAATTAGTAGAAGAATATGTGCATGTAGTGTTTATTGAAAATGAAACTATTTCTAAGCATATCACTGATGAAGATGATCTTATTTCAAATTTTAAGAACTTGGATCTTTCTGAAGAAAATAAAATTAAACCTCCAAAAATATCTAAATCTATTAACATAAAGGAAGATATTCAGGAGAAAGATTTTGAGGATGAGAATAATGAAGAAATATCTCAAGAACTCCCTAGAGCTTGGAGATATCAAAGGAATCATCCTTTTGATCAAGTAATTGGGGGTGTTCAAGAGAATGTTAAAACCAGAAAATAGTTAAGAGATCAGATGATAAACTGTGCTTTCATTTCTCAAATTGAACCTAAATGTACTGAAGAAGTCTTAACCGATGAACACTAGATTTTAGCTATGCAAGATGAATTGAATCAATTTGAAAGAAATCGGGTTTGGGATTTAGTGCCTAGACCTAAAAATCATCCTATCATTGGCACTAAATGGGTTTATAGAAATAAACTTGATAAGTCTGGAACAATAATAAGAAATAAAGCAAGACTGGTTGCCAAATGATATAATCAAGAAGAAGGCATTGATTTTGAAGAAACCTTTGCTCTAGTTGCTAGACTAGAAGCAATGAGAATCTTGTTAGCATATGCATGCATGAAAAATATAATGTTATATCAAATGGATGTAAAGAGTGTTTTTCTTAATGGATATATCATGGAAGAAGTTTATGTAGACCAACCTCCAGGCTTTGAGGACTCTACAAAACCAAACCATGTTTATAAACTGAAGAAAGCCTTTTACGGTTTAAAGGAAGCCCCTAGAGTATGGTAGGAAAGATTAAGTAATTTTCTAACTGAAAAGGGATTTAATAGAGGAAAAGTATATACTACTCTGTTCACTAAGAAAGAAAACAAAGATTTACTTATTGTTTAAATTTATATTGATGATTGTGAACACCCAATTTTGTCTGGCCTTTGTACAAGAAAAAGAAAACATGTTTAATTTAAAATTGATGCAAATTTTCTAAAAAAATATATATATACAATAAAAAAATTAAAAAAATTTTTGGAAAAAGTACTAATTAATAAAATAAAAAAGGAAAAAGGAAAAAATGAACTAAAAAAAAATAAAAAAACAAAAAACACAAAAAAGAAAATCTAAAACCAAAAAAATAAAAGGGAGAGGGGCCTTTGGGCCCAAGATGCCACGAGCCCAATTGAGGGCTCGTGGACTTGGACCCCAAAGGGCCATGCCCAAAGCAGCTAGGGCAGAGGAGACCAAGGGGAGGAGGCGTGAACCGAAAGAAAAGAAAAGCAGGAGGCATGCGTGAACAGACGAGGGAGGCAGGACCAGAGGCTGGGGACTGAAAAAGCTGGCCACGGAGTACAAGTGAAGATGAAGAGACGTGCATGAAAAGCAAAACAGAGGGAGCGGCGTGCAGGTGAAAAGGAAGGAGAGGGAGACCGAGAGTGAAAACAGAGGGAGCAGTGCGAGAAACAAAAGGAGGAGGGTTCGAGGGGGTCTGAACCGAAAATGGAGGGGGCTGTGGAGAAGCAGACGAGAGCCATGGGTGGCGAGAGACACTGAGCAACGAGGCAGATCCGTGGGAAAAACCGAGGAGCAACCGGAGGAGGAAGCGGCGGAGCTTGAGCAAGGTCCGAAAAGGGAAGTGGGCCGAGAAGGAAGACGAGGGGGCAGCCCTAGAGATTTTGGGGACAAAAATCAGAGGGAGATTTCCGAGCCGTGGTGACCGAGGGCGAGGAGGAACTCCAATCTGAACCGAAGGGAGGAGACCGCGAGATTGAGGGGACTGAGCTGCAAATGGAGGGAGAGGGAACTAGAGGCTGAACCGAGAATAGAGGGATGCCGAGTTCGAAGAAGAAAACAGAGGGATACCGAGCACGAGGGGCCGAGAAGGAGGACGACGAAGGAGCCCTAGAGATTTGGGACAAAAAAAATCCGAGGCAGGGATTCTGAGAGCAGAGTAGTGCAGGGGAGAGACCGAGGGGCTGAAACCGAGTAGTAGAGCTTCTGGACTGGGTAATTTTGTTCCAATTGTGTCTTCCTTTTCGATTAACACTCACTGTTCCCTAGTTTCTCCAACATGATTCTGAGTTGTGAGATCCTGAATTTATATTGTCCATGCTTTTGATTTGGTTCGAGCTTGTGTACCGGGGGACATTTGTTCTGTTAGCCTTGCTTGAGTCTCCATTAATTACCAATTGGTTGGGTTCTCCAGCTACATACTAAACTGGTTTAGAAAATGCCGCCGGGGTTATTCATTGTGGAAATCCCATGAATGCTTTGCCATCCCTAACTCGATGAATCTGTGATTATTGGATGATTTACTGCTAGAGCATTATGCGGGGGTGGAAGTTTAAGCTTTGAAAGACCCCTGTTTGTTTTTGATTGTGAATTTTATGCTGCTAGAAAAGGGCATGAGTTTTGGGAAATTGGCTTAATGTTTGGACTTGTTAGGAAGTGGCTCTAATATCTTTGACTCATTTTTTGGGACCTCTGGGCCTGGGAATTTGCTTTAATATTTTTTGACCTGTTTTCTCATGGGCCTGGGCTTGGAATTTGCTTTAATATTTTAACCTGTTTTCTTATGGGCTTGGGTTTGGGGAATGGTTTCAGTACTTTGGTATGTTTTCTAATGAATCTTGGTTGGAGAAACTGTTTCAATACTCTGGTCTGTTTTCTTATAAATTTAGGCTTAGGAAGTTGTTAGGAGTATTTGGGGCTGTTTTCTTATGAGCCTAACATTAAGAAATTTGTTGGCCCAAACATGAATTATGTATCTGGGTTGTTCCATCTTGGTTGATTCGTGGTTAAATTCACAACTTCACTGTCTACTACACACTTTATTTTTTGTAGAGCAAATTTAAGTAGTCTTATCTTGTGGTCCTCTGGGTTATAATTTTTCGTATGTTATTGTTTTCCAAAAAGTAAATGAAATAATAAAAGAAATACTTACAAGTGGGAGTATCTAGAATTGTTCACGAAGGTTTCTAGAGCTTTCGCAGACCCCTAAAATAATCACACCGCGTGAGTCTACGGGGCTACGCGAGTTTATTATAAAAATATATTTATAATTGGTCCCAATGACCTTTCTTTTCAAAATATCTTTTTCTCATAAAAAGTAAATAAGACAATAAAACAATAAAATAAGTAAATAAATGATTGGCCCACATAACTACGCCACGTGAGTTTTTAGAACCCATGCAGGTATTTAAGTTTACTGAGTTATTGCGTAAGATTGCGAATTTACATAGATATATTAGTTAAATGACTCTTTTAAGGAAATAATTATATTTCATAAAAAATAAATTACGATATCAAGTTTTTCTCCAATTTTATCTAAAAACCTATAATAAAATTTTCATTTAAAAATATATTTTCTCAAGCGTTGCTTTAAAGGTTAATAAAACCTTTATACCGCGAGGTTTTGAAACCTTTGCAGGTAATTTAGGAATCGTTTTATCGGGTATGACTGCGAGTCTACACTAGATAAATTGGTTTTCATTTTTATATAAAAAAAAGGGAAAAAAGAAAAGTCTTCAAAAGAATAAAAAATAAAAATACAATGGTTTTTCAAAGTTAAAAGTCAAATAAGTGTATTTTCAAAAAATAAATAAAATAAAAAAATAAAAGAAATGTTTTCAAAACAAAATAAAATAAAAGTAAGCAGGATTAAATTATCTTTTACAAATTAAAACACACCAACTCAATCTCAGAAAATTTTTTTGTTTGCAAAAAGGTAAATTATTTTCCATTAACTTTCTCTTATTGCAAAAAAAAAAAATAATATCAACAAACTGACACGCATTTTTAGCCCCGAACTACGTGGGCTTTGATCCCTATCGCAGGGTACGTAGGCCCCAGGCTCTGATCCTAGGTCAAGTCCGCCTTTGTAAATAAATAAATATTTCCTGATTTATTTGGTGTTTTTTCTCTTGATTTAATAAATGTTTTCCCAATTTATTTTCTCAATTCATTTTCCTCATTTTGCTTAAATATCCTTAACTTTAATTTAATTTATTTTCTTTATTTTGTTTTCTAAACTTAATTTCTTTTTTCTCTACCCATTTTCTCGCATGTGATTTATAAAAGGAAAACCAAAATATATTTTTAAGCCATATTAATTTACACAATCAATGTAAGGTAACCGTTCCCAGGAACGGGTGTTGTGGGGTGCCTAACACCTTCCCCACACACAATCGACTTCCGAATCCAACTCTGGTTACGCAGACCATCCTTTCCTCTTTAATGCGGTTTCCCAAGATATTTCCTCAAAATTTTGGTGGCGACTCCTCATAAGTTGGTTTTCACCAGAAAATCAGATTTGTTCTCTTTTTCCTTCCGTCGCATTTTTCCGGGTGCAACAGTTTGGCGACTCCACTGGGGACATTTGAGAGTCAAGCCTATATACGTTGATTGTGTTTACAATATGGCTTTATATTTATTTTGGTTTTCCTTTAATTGTTGTCTGCCTTGCATGATAACATATATTTTTTCACGTGCTGCTTTTTTGGTTGTTATTTGAATAACATGCCATAGGGTTGGTAAAGTGATTTACATTGTTCTCACATGCCTCTCTCTTTATTTGTTGTCTGAATAACATGTCTTAGGGTAGATAACATGCAGATTGAACCTTAGGGTAGAAGACTTTATCTGCTTTAATTCTTCCTGCATTTGTGATTTGTTCAACCAGTGGGGATTGGGTAATGCATAAATACGAGTTTGTATGCTCTCCTCACACACTGTACACTGACACATTTCTCATCACACACATCTTGGGCCCTATACCCGGGTCTGTGAGTACCCTATGCTAGTGGAAGTTTATAATGGTTTCCTCATGGGTTTCTAGGACTCACGACGGTCACTATGAAGACTTCACTCAGGTTGTGTCTTATGTGACAAGTGTAGTTCCCAAGGAATTTTTGAACCCTTGGAGGATTGAATTTGTTAAATAAGATCTCCACCATACGGTGGGGGCAACTTGGGGACCTTTAGAGAGTAATAGAACCACCTCGAAACCATGCACGCTAGCAAGCAAATTTAGCGGCTAACCGATTAGTTGATACTCGACCACTTAGGGTAAAAAGACCCAGTCCAGGAGTCACCCTGAATAAGACACATGAGAGCACATCCCTTTCTCCTCATGCATCACGACATGTCAACATTATGTCCTGTCTTAAGAATGGTGACAAATTGTTATCTTCACCAGAGCAAGTATCACATGTCATTATGAGTTGATACAAGGCGATGAAGGTAATTGCATTTTAAACCTAACCTCGAGCTGTGGGGTCTCCGACCCTAGCTTAGTATTGAGTCCATGCATCATCATAGCATGGATTTTACCCTAAGCCATGAGTTAATAAATAATCTAATAATATTAATCTCAAAGAAAAACAAAAGAAACGCACATAGTTTTGTCAACATTAGTCACATAGAATTGCGGGTTTTATGTAGGCCAATATTTGTTAAATTTCCCTAGAGACTGTGAGTTACCGGAGGAAAATTAACACTCAATAAAACGAGTGACCTTATGGATTGTTCATCTTTATGGACGGGTAATGTAGCTGGTATTTTCAACTCCAGAATTACCTTATCTATAAGTCCTTGTTGCTAACACATCTTGATCCATAGCATGCATCATGTTGTAAATAAATAAATTGATCCTCTTGTTACGAGAGGTGAAATAAAAGGATGTCACCTAAATAAAGGCAGTTATCCCATCCCAACCCACCACATGAGTTTTCGAGTTTGCCATACTTGATCCAAAAGTTCTACAATAAGTGGGTAATAAAATTGCATACATGCATACTCATAGAACATTCAAGCATTTAATAAACTTGGAATTTATAAAATGTAAGATTATTGGTCCTTCGTAGTGAACAAGTCATGTCAAGCCAATGCCCAGGTCTAAAGGGGAGAATATCCAATTAAAGAAGTTAAGCCGAGTGAAGCAATTTGATAATCTCGCTTCCACCCTTTGCTTTTCATGTCACCATGCCTTTCATAATCATATTGGTTACTTGTTGTCAGACTCCGACCCACCCAAAGCTCATCAGTAATTATCAAACATGATTCATATGCCCTTGGCATGCCTTCAAGAAGAAATTAACACAGTTAGCAGATGGCTCATAACACTTGGCTTAAGTGGTTGATATTCTTGGACAAAGCAAAAAAATTAGAAAAGAAAATGAGAGAATAATGACCAGGCCAAAGTGGCACATTCACTCATGGAAATCATCCACCATTAAGAATACCATGAGACCTCTAATATATCATATCTTCATTTGATAATGCTTCCAAAGCTAAGATTTATCACTAAATTTGTTTTCTTTAACTATGTCAAGGTCAAGGACGTACATTTCCCTCTTATCCTTACTTGTTCATTCATTCCATCATTCATTTGAACATCCCCCACATATCTCTCCTGATACTTTAGGAAACAAAATTTTGTGCATTATCCCCAATGAAAATACTTTAATTGGTATGAGTAAAAGGTAAAGTCTGAGACAACTTATGTCGCCCAACTTATTAAAATAAAAAGAAGAACAAAAGGAAAAAAGAGGGGAAAGAACAAAAAAAAAAGAGGGGGAAATAAGAGAAAATTTAAAAAGAAAAAGAAAAAAGGCAAAAAGATAAAAAAGTTAAAATTGAAGAGATGGAAGAGAGGTGCATTTGCATGTCCTACCAACGAGTCAAGTCAAGGATATGAGGCATTCCTTTTCTTTCCATTTTGAAGGAGTTACCTTAGTCACCTTATTTGAGCCGAGAGTAGTAGCATTCATTTCATTCTCCCAAAACCAATTAACACCCGGGACGGGGCAATTTTAACATGTTTTTATGCTAAAAATTCAAATATCAAGAGAGGATTAAAGCCTTCTTTTGCCTACCTCCATATGATCTTATTACAAGCTCATTTTCACCCAGTAAAATTCTTTACATCCCCTAACATAGTTTAGGCTTGAGAAGCAATGAGAATCGATCTTGTATAATCGGTTAGACATGTAAGCCAAAAGAGGAGAAAAAGAAAAAATGAACAAAAGAAAAGTGAAGGAAAGGAAGATCAATGGAATAAAGTCTTTTGGCTAGAAGAGATCCAAATCCAAATTCTCCAAGCAAAAAAAAAAAAAAAGAAGAAAAAATGAGAAAAATAAAAAGAAAAAGGAGGCAATGAGGCTCTCCAAGCCGGCTCGGCAACTATAGCAAAATTCTCATTGTGAACTCCCTTGAATCTCCGGACTTTATATCCATTCTTTTTTAACCCGTTATTGTGTCCTCCATCTCAATCCATATCCTTGCCCTTCATGACCATATCACAACCCTAAAAATCCTTTCTTGTTAGGTGAATTTCAGCATAAAAACATGTTTAAAAGGCTAAGGAAGATAGATGAAAGAGCTTATGCAAGGCGGGGTATTTTGAGCCTAATATCCTTTCATTTCATTGAGCCCATTTACCCAAGCCACATTACAAACCCTAAAAGTCCTCATTGAGATTTGACTTGTTTGGCAAGTGAGGCAATTGTTTGGTAAAGGAAAGTTTCAAGACCAAGATAACTTGCACTGGGGCAAAGTTCACGAGGCAAAATAAAATCTTTTACTCATATCAATGATGTTATTTTCAAAAGGGTCATACCCAAATTAGAAGGTGTCATTCACCTATCCCCATCTCCATTTCACAGCATTCCATTTTGGCCTCGCTTGAGAATGCTTCAAGATCAAGTTTAGGCATTTTTCCGCTTCATCACTTCCCACTTCACTATTCCTGAAAATTACGCATTGCATCACCCCTTATTCATGTTCTAAACCTTCCCTTGCACCTAAACGGCGCCATATTTTCCACTTGCCTCAAGGCTTCTTTCTTCTCCCCGAATGTAGCTTTATGTTCATATCGTCTGATTGCCTTGACCATGTTAAATAAAGCAAGTACAAGTTTTACTCGTTGGCTTTTCAAGCATTATTGCTGAAGATAAATAAGGGAGACAATCATATCAAGCCGACATTCCAAGTTAGAGTCAATAAATTCCCCTGAAATATCATATATAGGCCGAAGAGAGTTGTAGATGTTCCAAAGTGCACATACTCCCTTAGAGCTCATTCATGCCGTGAAAAGGTGATAAGGTCATTGACTTAAGTGAGGTTTCCCATTGGACCAAAGGAAGACTTTTCTAGCTATTGAGGACCAAAAATCCTACATTTTGTAAATTTCGAGCATTTTGCATCAAACATCACATGCACAATAAAACAAAGTTTCCTTTGCACATGCATTCAGTTTCTCATTCGTGTGTATATCTTTCTGTTAAAATAAAATTTTGCATCCATGACATAGACATTTCATTGCAAGCATTGCATCATCCGCAGCATGTAATTAATAACCTTGCAAAAAAAAAAACAAAAAAAATTCATCACATATCACGTTTGTTTTCCCTGCATACATTACATAAATAGATTCCCATTGAAATTAGGACACAAAAAGAAGCAAAAAACAAAAAAATCACATTGCATATGCATTTCCTTGCATTACATAAATAGATCCTCATTCAAATTGGGGCAAAATAAAAAAATCATATGCATTTTCCTTGCATGCGTTACATAAGTAAATTCTTATTCAAATTGGAAAAAATCACATTGCATATGCATTTTCCTTACATGCATTACATAAATAGATTCCTATTAGGGTAAAAAAAAAATCACATATGCATTTCCCTCGCATGCATCACATAAGTAAGCTCCCATTTAAATTGGAAAATCATCACATTTCGTATTCATATTCCTTGCAAAAAAATAAAAAATGAAAATAAAAATAAAAAAAAATCCAAACAAATCACATTTCCCATACATTGTCCTAAATAAATTCCCATTCAAATTGGGTAAAACAAAAAAAAAATCACAATTTCACATACATTTTCACCACATGCACATGCCCATTCAAATTGGGGCAACAAAAAAATTCACATTTCACACATAAATAAACTCCCCTTCAAATTAGGGCAAATATAAAAAACCTTATGTTTCCTATGCATTTTATATGCACTGTCCTTTGCAGGCATAAAAAGAAAAGAGTTCTCACTCAAATTGGGGCATAAATTTTTATTCTTTCCTTTTACATGCATCGTCTTTGCATACCTTGCATCAAAATTAGCTCCCAACCAAATTGGAGTTGGAAAAAAATTGACAAAAAGATCTAGCATTTTTTCTTAAATTTCACGCATCTTCCTTGAATACATTGCATCAAAAATTTTCCACTCAAATTGGGGCATAAAAAAAAAAATCTTTTCACCTTGCACATGCATCCTCTTTGCATACCTTGCATTAAAATTAACTCCCCCTAGATTGGAGCAAAAGACAAAAATCTTGCATTTTCACTTGCATGTACTACATCACAATAAACTCCCCCTCAACTTAGGGCAAAAAAAACAAAAATTTATTCCACTTTGCATACATTGCATCAAAATTTTCTCCCCCTCAGATTGGGGCAAACATGGAAAAAATGCATTTTGCATCGCATCAAAATGAGCCTCTAGTCAGATTAAGGCATACATGATGAATCATGCATTTAACATGCATTTTCTCTGCATACAAATTGACCCACTCAAATAGGGTAACAAAAAGGAAAAAAACTCCTCATTTCACATGCATTTTCTTTGTATGCATAACATAAATAAAATCCCATTCAAATTGGGGTATACATGGAAAATCTTGCATTTCACATGCATTATCTCTACACGAGTTGTGTCATTCCCACTCAGGTTGGGGCACCCATGAATAACTTTTCACCTTTCATGCATCTCGTTTGCACACACAATACCAGGAAAAATTCCAACTCCAATCGGGACAACACATGAAGAATGTCACATTCCACATGCATTTTCTTTGCAAGCATAACAAGCCAAATTCTTATTAAAAAAAAAGAGAAGAAAAAAAAGAGAAAAACTGCACTTGTTCTTGCATTTCACACACATTGCAATGTCCTCAATTGTCAAGGGCATAATAAGCCTGGCATCGTGACAGGCACAAAATCAAATCCTACGTCAGATATAGGTATTCTTCAAATCTTGCGTCAGTGCAGGTAATTCGCAAATCCTACGTCAGATGTAGGTACTTTTTCAAATCCTGCGTCAGTGCAGGTAATTCACAAATCCTACGTCAGATGTAGGTACTTTTTCAAATCCTGCATCAGTGCAGGTAATTCACAAATCCTACGTCAGATGTAGGTATTCTTCAAATCCTGCATCAGTGCAGGTAATTCGCAAATCCTATGTCAGAAGTAGGTACTTTCAAATCCTGCGTCAGTGCAGGTGCTTTTCAAATCCTGCGTCAGTTCAGGTACTTTTCAAATCCTACGTCAGAAGTAGGTACTTTTCAAATCTTACGTCAGAAGTAGGTACCCTTCAAATCCTGCGTCAGTGCAGATACTTTTCAAATCCTACGTCAGAAGTAGGTACTTTTCAAATCCTACGTCAGAAGTAGGTACCCTTCAAATCCTGCGTTAGTGCAGGTACTTTTCAAATCCTGCGTCAGTGTAGGTACTTTTCAAATCCTACGTCAGAAGTAGGTACTTTTCAAATCCTACGTCAGAAGTAGGTACTTTTCAAATCCTGCGTCAGTGCAGGTACCTTTCAAATCCTGCGTCAGTGCAGGTACTTTTCAAATCCTATGTCAGAAGTAGGTACTTTTCAAATCCTGCGTCAGTGCAGGTACTTTTCAAATCCTACGTCAGAAGTAGGTACTTTTCAAATCCTGCGTCAGTGCAGGTATTTTTCAAATCCTCCGCAGTGTAGGTACTTTTCAAATCCTGCGTCAGTGCAGGTATCTTTCAAATCCTACGTCAGTGTAGGTACTTTTCAAATCTTGCGTCAGTGCAGGTATTTTTCAAATCCTACGTCAGTGTAGGTACTTTTCAAATCCTGCGTCAGTGCAGGTACTTTTCAAATCCTACGTCAAAGGTAGGTACCCTTTAAATCCTGTGTCAGCGCAGGTACTTTTCAAATCCTACGTCAGAAGTAGGTACTTTTCAAATCCTGCGTCAGCGCAGGTATTTTTCAAATCCTACGTCAGTGTAGGTACTTTTCAAATCCTGCGTCAGTGCAGGTACTTTTCAAATCCTACGTCAGAGGTAGGTACCCTTTAAATCCTGTGTCAGCGCAGGTACTTTTCAAATCCTACGTCAGAAGTAGGTATCCTTCAAACCCTACGTCAGTGTAGGTACTTTTCAAATCCTACGTCAGTGTAGGTACTTTTCAAATCCTGCGTCAGTGCAGGTATCTTTCAAATCCTACGTCAGTGTAGGTACTTTCCAAATCCTGCGTCAGTGCAGGTATTTTTCAAATCCTACGTCAATGTAGGTACTTTTCAAATCCTGCGTCAGTGTAGGTACCTTTCAAATCCTACGTCAGTGTAGGTACTTTCCAAATCCTGCGTCAGTGCAGGTATTTTTCAAATCCTACATCAGTGTAGGTACTTTTCAAATCCTGCATCATTGTAGGTACCTTTTAAATCCTGTGTCAGTGCAGGTATTTTTCAATCCTACGTCAGTATAGGTACTTTTCAAATCCTGCGTCAGTGCAGGTATCTTTCAAATCCTACGTCAGAGTAGGTACCCTTCAAATCTTGCGCCAGTGTAGGTACTTTTCAAATCCTGCGTTGGATGCAGGTATTTCTCAAGTCTTGCATCGTGACGAGTGTTCAAAGCCCTGTAACGGCAGGCACTCACCAAAGCCCTATGATATAGGCACATCACTATCACCACAGCCCAATTCTAGCTGGTATTTTTCAAAGCCCTGTAACGGCAGGCACTCACCAAAGCCCTATGATATAGGCACATCACTACCACCACTGCCCAATTCTGGCTAGCATTCTTTAAAGCCCTGTAATGGCAGGCACTCACTAAAGCCTTATAATATAGGCACCTCACTCCCATGTAGCCTTAACTAAAATGTTTTAGGTTTTTCATTTTGTTGTTGTTCATGCATCTTGCCCCCCAAACCAAATACATGTTTTCTTCTTCATTTGTTCCTAAAGCGTGAATATCATTTCTAGATCTTCTCTCTTAGAAAATAAATGAAGAGGGGCAGCTCATCAACATAGTATTTTGTTTGGATCTTGCTTTCACTTTGTTTTAGTCATATCACCGCCTACTGCATCCATTTTAGTCTAGTGGCATCACATCATCGCATGTTGCATTAGTTCGATCTCAACCAGAGATTGGCCATTCGTTCGTGCATCTATTAGAGCTGTGTTCCTTATCTAGTCATGCCTTAGTTCACCCTTATTGTTGCATGTCTTCATTCACCATTTTCTTTTCAAATTAAATCATTCATACCAAAATAGGGTCTCATCCGCTTCAAGTTCATGTGATATGGCATCTCTTGGTGTCAGGGGCAAGTACATCATCATGTGTTTTCGCACGGACAAAATTCATGTTCTAATCTTTACTCGTTCCTTATGCGAGAACTCCAAAACTACATTTTCCTCATCCTCACATAAGAAACTAGTAAAGAGGGGCAACTGTGAACACCCAATTTTGTCCGGCCTTTACACAAGAAAAAGAAAACATGTTTAATTTAAAATTGATGCAAATTTTCTAAAAAAATATATATATACAATAAAAAAATTAAAAAAAAATTTTGGAAAAAGTACTAATTAATAAAATAAAAAATGAAAAATGAAAAAATGAACAAAAAAAAATAAAAAAACAAAAAACACAAAAAAGAAAATCTAAAACCAAAAAAATAAAAGGGAGAGGGGCCTTTGGGCCCAAGATGCCACGAGCCCAATTGAGGGCTCGTGGACTTGGACCCCAAAGGGCCATGCCCAAAGCAGCTAGGGCAGAGGAGACCGAGGGGAGGAGGCGTGAACCGAAAGAAAAGAAAAGCAAGAGGCACGCGTGAACAGACGAGGGAGGCAGGACCAGAGGCCGGGGACTGAAAAAGCTGGCCACGGAGCACGAGTGAAGATGGAGAGACATGCACGAAAAGCAAAACAGAGGGAGCGGCGTGCAGGTGAAAAGGAAGGAGAGGGAGACCGAGAGTGAAAACAGAGGGAGCAGTGTGAGAAACAAAAGGAGGAGGGTCCGAGGGGGTCTGAACTGAAAATGGAGGGGGCTGTGGAGAAGCAGACGAGAGCCATGGGTGGCGAGAGACACTGAGCAACGAGGCAGATCCGTGGGAAAAACCGAGGAGCAACCAGAGGAGGAAGCGACGGAGCTTGAGCAAGGTCCGAAAAGGGAAGTGGGCCGAGAAGGAAGACGAGGGGCGAGGAGGAACTCCAATCTGAACCGAAGGGAGGAGACCGCGAGATTGAGGGGACTGAGCTGCAAATGGAGGGAGAGGGAACTAGAGGCTGAACCGAGAACAGAGGGATGCCGAGCTCGAAGAAGAAAACAGAGGGATACCAAGCACGAGGGGCCGAGAAGGAGGACGACGAAGGAGCCCTAGAGATTTGGGACAAAAAAAATTCGAGGCAGGGATTCTGAGAGCAGAGTAGTGCAGGGGAGAGACCGAGGGGCTGAAACCGAGTAGTAGAGCTTCTGGACTGGGTAATTTTGTTCCAATTGTGTCTTCCTTTTCGATTAACACTCACTGTTCCCTAGTTTCTCTAACATGATTCTGAGTTGTGAGATCCTGAATTTATATTGTCCATGCTTTTGATTTGGTTCGAGCTTGTGTACCGGGGGACATTTGTTCTGTTAGCCTTGCTTGAGTCTCCATTAATTACCAATTGGTTGGGTTCTCCAGCTACATACTAAACTGGTTTAGAAAATGCCGCCGGGGTTATTCATTGTGGAAATCCCATGAATGCTTTGCCATCCCTAACTCGATGAATCTGTGATTATTGGATGATTTACTGCTAGAGCATTATGCGGGGGTGGAAGTTTAAGCTTTGAAAGACCCCTGTTTGTTTTTGATTGTGAATTTTATGCTGCTAGAAAAGGGCATGAGTTTTGGGAAATTGGCTTAATGTTTGGACTTGTTAGGAAGTGGCTCTAATATCTTTGACTCATTTTTTGGGACCTCTGGGCCTGGGAATTTGCTTTAATATTTTTTGACCTGTTTTCTCATGGGCCTGGGCTTGGAATTTGCTTTAATATTTTAACCTGTTTTCTTATGGGCTTGGGTTTGGGGAATGGTTTCAGTACTTTGGTATGTTTTCTAATGAATCTTGGTTGGAGAAACTGTTTCAATACTCTGGTCTGTTTTCTTATAAATTTAGGCTTAGGAAGTTGTTAGGAGTATTTGGGGCTGTTTTCTTATGAGCCTAACATTAAGAAATTTGTTGGCCCAAACATGAATTATGTATCTGGGTTGTTCCATCTTGGTTGATTCGTGGTTAAATTCACAACTTCACTGTCTACTACACACTTTATTTTTTGTAGAGCAAATTTAAGTAGTCTTATCTTGTGGTCCTCTGGGTTATAATTTTTCGTATGTTATTGTTTTCCAAAAAGTAAATGAAATAATAAAAGAAATACTTACAAGTGGGAGTATCTAGAATTGTTCACGAAGGTTTCTAGAGCTTTCGCAGACCCCTAAAATAATCACACCGCGTGAGTCTACGGGGCTACGCGAGTTTATTATAAAAATATATTTATAATTGGTCCCAATGACCTTTCTTTTCAAAATATCTTTTTCTCATAAAAAGTAAATAAGACAATAAAACAATAAAATAAGTAAATAAATGATTGGCCCACATAACTACGCCACGTGAGTTTTTAGAACCCATGCAGGTATTTAAGTTTACTGAGTTATTGCGTAAGATTGCGAATTTACATAGATATATTAGTTAAATGACTCTTTTAAGGAAATAATTATATTTCATAAAAAATAAATTACGATATCAAGTTTTTCTCCAATTTTATCTAAAAACCTATAATAAAATTTTCATTTAAAAAATATATTTTCTCAAGCGTTGCTTTAAAGGTTAATAAAACCTTTATACCGCGAGGTTTTGAAACCTTTGCAGGTAATTCAGGAATCGTTTTATCGGGTATGACTGCGAGTCTACACTAGATAAATTGGTTTTCATTTTTATATAAAAAAAAGGGAAAAAAGAAAAGTCTTCAAAAGAATAAAAAATAAAAATACAATGGTTTTTCAAAGTTAAAAGTCAAATAAGTGTATTTTCAAAAAATAAATAAAATAAAAAAATAAAAGAAATGTTTTCAAAACAAAATAAAATAAAAGTAAGCAGGATTAAATTATCTTTTACAAATTAAAACACACCAACTCAATCTCAGAAAATTGTTTTGTTTGCAAAAAGGTAAATTATTTTCCATTAACTTTCTCTTATTGCAAAAAAAAAATAATATCAACAAACTGACACGCATTTTTAGCCCCGAACTACGTGGGCTTTGATCCTTATCGCAGGGTACGTAGGCCCCAGGCTCTGATCCTGGGTCAAGTCCGCCTTTGTAAATAAATAAATATTTCCTGATTTATTTGGTGTTTTTTCTCTTGATTTAATAAATGTTTTCCCAATTTATTTTCTCAATTCATTTTCCTCATTTTGCTTAAATATCCTTAACTTTAATTTAATTTATTTTCTTTATTTTGTTTTCTAAACTTAATTTTTTTTTTCTCTACCCATTTTCTCGCATGTGATTTATAAAAGGAAAACCAAAATATATTTTTAAGTCATATTAATTTACACAATCAATGTAAGGTAACCGTTCCCAGGAACGGGTGTTGTGGGGTGCCTAACACCTTCCCCACACACAATCGACTTCCGAATCCAACTCTGGTTACGCAGACCATCCTTTCCTCTTTAATGCGGTTTCCCAATATTTTTCCTCAAAATTTTGGTGGCGACTCCTCACAAGTCGGTTTTCACCAGAAAATCAGATTTGTTCTCTTTTTCCTTCCGTCGCATTTTTCCGGGTGCGACAATGATATTATATTTGGTGCTACTAATGAATCTCTTTGGAAGAATTTCTCTAAGCTAATGCAGGGAGAGTTCGAAATGTCTATGATGGGTGAGCTCAACTTCTTCCTTGGATTGCTAATTAAGCAATGTGATGATGGTATCTTTCTCAATCAATCCAAGTATCTGAAGGAATTGCTAAAAATGTTTGGCATGGAAAACGCTAAGCCAATGGGAACACCTATGGCTACTGCAACCAAGCTTGATATGGATGAAGGAGGAAAAATGTTTGACATAACTTAGTATAGAAGAATGATTGGATCTATGCTATACTTAACTGCCAGCAGACCTGATATCATGTTCAGTGTCTGTATGTGTGCAAGGTTCCAGTCATGTCCCAAAGAAACCCATGCAGCTGCTGTGAAGTGTATCTTCATATAGCTTATTGGAACATCACATATGGGTCTTTGGTATCCAAAGGGCAATGGAGAAGATCTCAAAGGATACATTGATACTAACTTTGCAGGATCCAAAACTGACAGAAAAAGCACAAGTGGAACATGTTAGTTTCTTGGAGGATCCTTGGTCTCATGGTTTAGCAAGAAGCAAAACAGTGTGGCCTTATCCACGGCAGAAGCTGAATATGTTGCTGCTAGAAGCTGTTGTGCCCAAGTCATCTGGATGAAACAGCAGCTTGAAGATCTTGAGATTAAGATGAAGGAAATACCAATAATGTGTGACAACTAAGTACCATTAACATCATAAAGAATCCTGTCATGCATTCAAGGACAAAGCATATTGAAGTTAGGCACCACTTCATAAAGGATCATGTTCTGAAAGCAGAAATTAGATTAGAAGAAATCCCTGCAGAAGATCAAGTTGCTGACATTTTGACAAAGCCTCTTTCAGAAGATAGGCATTGCAAACTCAGAAGAGAATTGAGTATGGTAAATCCTAATGAACTGTAAGTAAATCCTTGTGCAAATCTATTTTAGAATTTTTGACATTGATTTAATTCTAACTTTAGCATTAGAGTAAGTTTAATTTAAGTTGCAAGTGTTCCTCATAAGTTTTAACGGCAACAAATCTGAAAAATAGAGCACACCAGAATGGAACAGTTAAAAGGTGAAAAAGAAAGCAAGAAATATGAGTTTCTGGATCTATTCTATAAGTTTATAAAGTTAAAATTCACACTTTAGATGTGTATTAGATGAATTTCCTTGATAAATTTTGTTTTTCAACAAGTCAGCATGCTTAACATTCGAATTTAGATGACCATCAGACGAACTTCAGCTTGCTTTACATTGTAACAGTTCTCGGTGGTCCTTCGAAATTCGTCTGTTGGTCTATGAAAATTCAAATTTTCAAAAATAAAGTTCCAATATTACCTTTGTCCAACATGAAGATTGTACGAATTTTCATTTCTCAAATACGCATGTTGGAAACTCTTTACAAAATGTTGAAATTTGAATTTCTGATTCAAAATTCGTCTGTTAAAACATGCTCACATTATTGAATCTCTGAAAGATGAATTTTCATGATTAAAGTTCATCTTTTGTTTGTTGTATTGATAATTGCTTGATGCCTGTTCTTCGAAATTCGAACTTTGTTGAAACAAAGTTCGTCTGTTCATCTTTTACTGTTTGAGCCGAGCCTCTGTTAGACGAACTTCCAAGAGAAAATTCATCTATCAGTAAGCTTTGCTGAATGGGTTAACTTGTAACTGCTCGAAGTTCAAATTTTGACCCCTCAAAATTCGTCTATCCTGCGGTAACATACGTTAAATCCAAAGGTCATCCTCTGAACAAACGCAACCATTCGTCTCTTTCTCGAGTTTGTTCAAATTCTCTCATCAATCCCCATTAATTTTGTCCATAAATCTTCATTTTCCATTGATTAAACTTCTTTTCGCACCCTATAAACACATTCTTTGCATCATTCTGATCATTTATTCATGAAAATGACAAGAGTGAAAAATCCAGAAGTTGGAAAGGGAGAGTCTCGACCGAAGAGAACCATGAATCCCAATATGCTTCAAAGAAGAGTGAGAAACAGAAAAGAAAAGGCGAATCCAACAAAGCCACTCTCTCCAAAAGGTAGAAAACAACACCAAATGCTGATTCAAAGAAAGCTAGAGCATCTTCACCAAAGAAAATAGGCCTTCGGTTCCTGCTACTCCTGCTGCTGCTGTTGCTTCCATTTCCTCCTCTAGTACTGAATATGGAGAATATGAGCTGACCACATTGCCATTATGGAGCAATGCTCATATTCAAGAGGAGTACATGAGCAAGTTTTTGAGCAAGAAGATAGTCAAGCCTCACTGTGTCAATATGGAAGAATTTTTAATCTCTAACAACTTTGATGGCGGGCTGTGGATGATTAAATACAAGAATTTGTTAGAGATATTTGAGAGATATGATGATGAGGCAGTCAAGACTTGGTATGCCTCTCTGAAATACAACAGCAAGAAGAGGAAGTGGGAAGTCAATTTGAGATCAAGGACCATCTGGCTAATAGATGAAACATTTAATGAGGTTTTAGAAATTTCAAGGCAAGATGGCTTGAAGATTGACATTACTGCTTCTAGGTATATGGATGAGGCAGAGACTACAGATGAAGAAGGTGGACCTTTCTTGAACTACAAAGAGAGCACAATCCTGAATACCCTGTTCAGAAGGAAGGAGAACAGGCCACCCACAAGCTTGCTGAAGCCTACTAACCTCAGTGCTCAAGTGAGAATCCTACACTACATAGTGTCTAGGATTATTTTCAACAAAGAAGGTAGCTTTAATCTGATCACAAGGGCAGAAGCACATGTGATGGCAGCAATCATGCATGGGAAGCTTATCAACATGGGACATATCATTCTCCAACGCATAATCAAGGCTAGGGATCAGCGGAAAGACTCCACACTTCCATATGCAGCAATTTTCTCTAAGATCGTTCAGTATGCCAGGATTCAGCATCTTGAGAAAGGGAAAGGGAAGCCTACTGAGATCTTCAAGGAAGAAGAGCTGCAAAGGATGGGTATAGAGAAGAAAGATGGAAGATGGATTAGAAAAGGAGCTGGAAAATCTGAAGATCTCTTCTTTGATGAAGATACGTCACATTAATAAGAAGGTACCTCTGAGGCTCCTCTAAGACCTACACCTTAGCCTTCTCAGCCTGTCCCATCTCCATCTCGGCCTGCTTAAGCTCAAATTCCATCCACTCCCTCATCTCGAGCCAAGCCAACAAGATCACTGAGTTGTATGACAATCTGTCTACACTCATACTTAGCATCAGAGATGAGCAAAATGCCAAATTTGCTCATCTGCAAGATCATATTCATCAGTTGGCTAAGAACATGAGAGTGGTTATTGATGCATATGAAGATATTCGGAGTGCCATTCCTACCATATCAGTTCCACCTCAG
This sequence comes from Adenanthera pavonina, assembly GCA_026686845.1. Classification (NCBI taxonomy): domain Eukaryota; kingdom Viridiplantae; phylum Streptophyta; class Magnoliopsida; order Fabales; family Fabaceae; genus Adenanthera; species Adenanthera pavonina. The sequence goes on from JAIVEN010000010.1 coordinate 31,827,354, forward strand.
CCAAGATTCTCTGAGCATGTTATGTCTCTAACTCCTGAGCCTCCAAGTCCATTTATGCTAGCCTCTCCTGATCCTGATGTTGCTGTACATGACACTAGGCTGCTGGCACATTGAGCACACCACAGTCCTCTAACAATGAGGCAAGTCCTGGTCCTCCCTTGGACTATAGCATAGAGGAAGAAGGTCCTTAGGAACCAAGCTTTCATGAGTCCATTCCAACAGATGCTCAAGATTCAATCCTTTGACATCAAGAATCTGAGCAAGTTGAGAGACTAGTGGCAGCAATCACCACTTCACCATTCATGCAAGCTGCCTTGAATGAAGAAAGAAGCATTGTGCCTTATGTTGATCTAGAGGTCATTGCACACAATGCTCTCTTACAAGCTCAAAGACAACGGCTTGAAGAAATGTTTCGTCCTCCTGCTCCCTCACCTATTTCTTCTTATGGTTTCTCGGAGGCATGAAGGGCTCAATTGGCAGTCACAAGGCAAGCAATTTTTGAACTTCTTGACATCTCTGATGATGAGGATGAGGACACAAGTTCTGAAGTTTTTGGATCCTTACCAAAGCTCAATCTAGACCTGTCATTTGTCTCTGTGCCTCTCCAGGCTGTTCCAGTATCTTAGAGTCCTCCTCCTGATATTGTCCACCTTCCGATGATGCCAAAAAGGGGTAGAAGATATCCAAGCAAACTGGAAAGTCTTCTGGCAAGAGCTATAGCAAGAAGTCCAAGTCCAGGAAAAAGTGATTAGAACTTATGGATGCTTGGTTCTTCTTGCAGTATTTGGCAATGTTGTTTTTCTGTTGCTTTGTAATATCTTGTAATGTGGCTTTTGATGAAATGAAAATTTCTTTGTTCTGAACTCTATGATTGCATCCTTGTGTTGAACTTTGAATGAATTAATGAATCTCTTTACATGATCTATTGTACATGATATCTTTTGAATTATTATGCATATATTGAGGGGGAGCTTGTTAAAGTAAACCCAAGTATTAATCCAGTTTGTAAGTTATTTTGTCATCATCAAAAAGGGGAAGAATGTTGAATCAAGTGTTTTGATAATTCCAAACCAACTTTTTAGAGCTTGGAGAGAAGATATCAAAGGTGCACAAATGATCTCCAATGGAAAAATTCAAGAAAAACTAGCACAAGAATAGATGTAAAATCTACAGCCATATTTAAATTGAGTAAAAGACTTTGAATTGGCAAAAAGATGTTTTAAAACCATGATTCTATATTAATCCATGGAATATTTGAAAAACACCCACTAGCAGACGAAGTTTGAAATGTTTATATTAATATGCTGTTTTGAAAATTCAAACTTTGGCTTTGGAAATTCAAATTTCGTATTGAAAATGAACAAGTATGAAAATAGCCTTTTCTGACAAACAAACTTTGACTGCAGAAATTCAAATTTTGAAACTTGTCTAAAAAGAGCCTTCTCTAACAGACGAACTTTGGCCTTTGAAAATTTGAATTTCAGATAAAATATAACTTATGAAAAATGAAAAATTCGTCTGAGGATATGTCAAAGTTCATCTGAAAATTGAGTTTGGAAAGAGCACCAAAATGGCTCACTGACAGACAAACTTTGAACATGAAAATTCAAATTTTAGAAACAAAGCTTGTGAATCTGTTATGATAATATGTTGACATACGAATGATAGTACTCAGAAATTCGAACTTTGAAGTAAGTCTGAAAAGAGGCCTCTCTAGCAGACAAACTTTGCATTTTGAAAATTCAAATTTCGAATAGATGAACTATTGTGCTTTATTAAATTGCCCACTGATAGATGAATTGGAATAACTATTCATACTTTCCAGAAGAACTTTAAACTTGAAAATTCGTATGTTCCAATATAGAAATATTTTTCAAAAATCAAAATTCAAACTTTGCTTCATGACAGACGAACTGCGAATGTTCAATGTTAAAGTCTTTAGCTTTCATTTTCCGCGAAATTCGTCTGTTGACCAACCAAAATTTGAACTTTGAATGTCAGAAATATTAAATGCGGTTGGTGAACGGATAGTTTTTCAGAGTAACCATTGGGTAACTTCTCCAATGATTAGATTTTGTCTCTAACGTATAATTAAGACCTAAATCTATAAATATAACATCATTTGAAGTTGTAGGTAACGATTTTAACTTTGTATATACTGAAACTCTGCTAAATTATCAACTCAAAGTCTCTTACTCTCACATACTTCATTCTTTGTACTCCAACTTTCATATACACTCTAATTAAGAGAGTTTATCCATTGTAAATAATCTTATCTTCATCTGGAAGAAAGATTTTCTCATGAGGGGATATCACAAAAGATTGGGGAAGCACTTAGCTAGAGTGCAAAGAGAGAAAGTATGATTCTAAAAACAAAGTATCATAGCTGTACTGTGACATTTGCAAGAAGCCCACTCAATTCTTGCAAGATAGTGAAAATCTCAAGTGGGGGTTTGAGGACTGGACGTAGGTCAAGATTGAAAGACCGAACCAGGATAAACATCTGTGTCTTCCTTTCTCTATTACTTCTTTTACTTGTTATTCACTTATACTCTATTTTACTGTCACCTTTGCTTTCTTCACTTTATTGACATTTTGCAAAAAAATTTAATCTTCCCAATTCACCCCCATCTTGGGAAGCCAGCATATCTAACAGCTTTCTATGGCTGTTTTTACAAAAACAGCCATAGAAAGCTCTCCTTAAAAAGATTAAAAAAAACAAAAATAAAAGTATTCTTTTTAATTGAAAAGTTTTCTATTGCTACTTTTATGAAAAATAACCATAAAAATCTTTAAAATTTTTAATTTAAAAAAATAATCTTCCTTTTTTATTTATAAATAAAAATAAATATACAACATTTTTAATCAATGTTTTATTGACCTTTTTATGGCTTTTTTTTGACAAATAGTCATAGAAAGCTCTCCTTAGAAAACCAAATAATAAACAAAAAAAATAAACATTCTTTTTCTAATTAAAAAAGAAAATAAATAAACAACTTTTTAATCTAAAACATCTTATATTTTAATTTAAAATAATGTTTTAATTAAAACCTTGAATTTATTTATTTTAAAATATAAAAATACTATTTTTATTTAAAAAAAATAAATATTATCTTTTTTGTCGTTATTATTTATCAAATAACCACAAAATGCTTCAATAAATACAACTATTTCCTTAAAAACTTCCTTTTTTATTTTTAAAAAAGAAAATAAATATAGAACATTTTTTAATTTAAAAAATCGAATTTCCTTTCTATAGCTATTTTTACAAAAACAGCCCTAGAAAGTTAGCTTTCTATGGCTGTTTTTTTAAAAAAACCATAGAAAGCCTCAATATTACACACTTATTTACAAAATTGCCACTAGTCAACTTTTTATGTCTGTTTTTATTTCAACAAACGTAAATAAGAGACATAAAATGGTTATTTTGTTGTAGTGAAAGCATCAGGTAAATGGTCACTTTTCCTGTATTTCCTGGTTGGCCAGTCAATTTAAGTTTTTCCTTTAAACATGATTTGTTAATTTTGAAAATTGTCTTGTTTTTCTCTTCCATTCCATAATTGATCAACTTCAAGCAATGAAAGTATTTACATTTCTGTAATTTTGTGACTGAATGAACATGTCCAGTTGTTGTATAAATATTGGCCAAAAAAGAAGTTGTATAAATAGAATAGCTAGCTAATCGTTACTCAGAATATGCACTTTGCTTCTGCATGCTAGCTAATTTGTTTATAATAATTGTAACACCTGACCTTCAATACACCTCCAGACTTGACCACAAACCTTCAAAATCCGACCAAATGCAATCCAACTGTCTCACAAACACTTCTTAAAACTTCAGAGCAGTGGAAACAAACCAAACAGCATCAGAATCTGGGCTGGGGCCATGATCGCTATAGTACCACCACTGCTTCAGACCTCCCCTGCTGGTTTTCCACATTAGCAAAATTTCAACACCGGGGCAAACTTATGACGCATATAACTTTATGCTTCGACCTCCAATTGACTTGATTCCAACTCTTATAAGTCAATCTAGTCCCAAACGAACCATACACACCAACTTTACCTCAATCCATCTCTGTATGGAGATTCTACATCGTTTTGGCCATTCTTGACCAAAACCCATAACTCGTAACTCCCATTTGCCACCAATGGCAATTCAACCACTTGGGACTATTCAAACAGGTCCAAAACCACTCAAACAACTTGTCCAAAGAGGATTCATCTCAAAGAAACCATTCCTATGAGATTTGACCCCCTTGAACCCCATTTGACAAATTGGGTAACTTGCCTCAAACACAGCAACAAGGCCCAATTCCACATTTGGGCTTACAAACACTACCACACTAATTCATCAACACCCTAAATCACATATATACCACCATCCAGCATATACAAAGCAATCCATACAACATCCATCCATTACAAAATATTTTATCTTACTTGGAACAAGTTACATTATCCAATTTACACATATACTACATAGACCTAGTATAACACCCCTCATGATATCTTTCTTAGTTCTGTGTTCAAGACCGGAGGAAACAGGGCAGAGGAAGGCTCAAGTAGAGTCTGGAAGAGCTCCACGCCATAGCGAAAAGCAGGGCATCCGTGAGAGAATCATTCCAGTGGCGTTGTTTCAATTAAACACAGTGGCACCGCGGTGAGAGATCCTAGAGCCGCTGCGAGATTCCTAATTTTTGTTTAAATCCAGATCATTTCGGACGATTGAAAAGAAAGAAACGAAGGGAGATCGTGAGAAGCTATGCTAGGGTTGCAAGATTCGGTCATTGGGAGTTATTTTCGGCCTCTCAAAGTTTGGATTCAAGTTGGTAAATGATCCCTACTCCTCCCTCTCCATTTTCTTTAGTTGAAACGTGGGGTTGTTCGATTGTATGATGGGATTTTCGGTTTGGGCCAAAATATACCATTTGAAATGGATGAAATGGGGTTAAGGAAGCATGTTTTGATGTTCTTATTGCTTGGGTGTGAGTTTTGAAGAGTTTATGTATGATTTGAGCTTAACCCTAGGTTGTTTTCGGTTAGGGCTCTTGGGAATCTGAAGTGTATATGATTGTATGATGTTTGAATGGTTCCTAGTAGCTTATTGATGCATGAAAGAGGTGTTGGAACCTTGGGTTAGGCCTAAAGTGGTTAAATTATGGTTTTAGTTAAATGGTATGTTATGTTAATGGAGAGATTGTAGTATTGTAAACATTGTTTGGTTAATTGAGAGCGATTTGAGCATGTTGGACAATTCAAGAAATCTTGTGGAACTCATGTGAGTGTTGTATTGATAACTTGAGGTAACCGGGTATTTGTTTGTGTGATTATATGTTGATATATATATGTATATATATATGCATGTTCCTTTTCATACCACGATATTAATTGTGTATGTGTATGATTTTTCTACATATCATGGTATGCATGGCTAGTTGATATGTGATGATTGTATACGTAGTGTATGTATGATGTGTAGCATCCTCATATCATTGCATGCTAGCATGTCCATATGATGCTTGTGATGATAATAATGTATATATGTGTGTGCAGAGGTATGTTGGCATGATATTAGCATTATCACCATATGATTACATAGTGAGAGATTGATGATGAGGTGATGATGATATGATATGAGATGATGATATGATAGAGATCCCTGTCGCTAAATCCTCTCCATGGGAGAGCTAAGCGGTAGAGGAAAATATTATATGATGAAATATCCCTGTCACTAAATTTACTCCTTGGGAGAGCCAAGTGGAAGTGGATTTGGGGTTGCACCTTCCCTAAATCACCATTAATTTGTGATGGTCCAAGGAAAGGAAAGCCACGGTCTAAGCTCTAGTATAACCATTGGCCGGGTTTCATTAGTGTAATGTGAGCTTGGTGATATCTCGGAATCAGTCTTCACCGATTATTGGAAGGGAATCATCTATTGAAATATCTTATGATGATGACAGCCCGTGGTTCTAGCTGTGTATGAGGGAGAACATGCATACCATTTATTAGCATTGCATCGCATTACACGATTGTGTGAGTCAGTATATATATATATTGTGTGTGGTTATTCCCGGTTATTGAGACTTTGTCTCACACCCCTCTCCCCGAAGTAACCTTTCAGGTGAAGGTTCTAGCACTAGTACGGAGAAGATGCAGGAGTAGCATTGAACGTGGGAATACTAGGTCTATGTAGTTATTGTGTAGTTTGAATATGTAACTTGTGCCAAGTAAGAAAGAATAAAATGTTTGTAATGAATATATGTGACATTGTAAGGATTGATATGGATGAATGTATGTATGTGTTGTATGTTGCATTATGGTGTTTTCATGGTTTTGGATGTTGAAAAGTCAATATGGTGGTGTTGGTAAGCTCAGAGTGGTTTTGGGCCTCGATGGCATCCTTTAGGGCATGTAGCCCGTTCTATCAAGTAGAGGTCTCAAGGGGTCAAATCTCAAGGGAGTGGTTCCTTTGAGGTAAAACCTTTTTGGACAAGTTGGTTCGGGATTTTTGGACCTGTATGAATGGCCTTTGAGTGACAATTTGCTTTTGGTAGCAATTGGAAGTTGTTAGTGGTAAGTTTTGGTCAATAGGTGGCCAAAATAGTATTAGGAGTCTAGAATCTCCACACAGAGTTAGATTCAGGTAAAAGTGATGTCTATGGATAGATTGGGACTAGATGGACTTGTAGAAGTTGGAATCAAGTCAATCGGAGGTCAGAGCATGAAGTTATACACGTCAGAAGTTTGCCCCAGAGCATGAAAGTTGCTGATATGGGATATCAGCATGGGGCGCCGCGGCTCCAGAGTCCATGCTGCGGCACCAGTAGAGGTTGAAGTGAGTACAAATCAAGGGAGGCCGGATCCACAGCAGTACTGTAGCGGTCATAGCCCCTGGCCATCTTTTGGTGTTTTTGGGGTTTGTTTCTGCTGTTCTGAAGTGTTAGGAAGTTGTTCCAAGATATTTGGGTTGTGTTTGGTTAGACTTTTGAAGTTTTTGGTCAAGTTTGGAGGTGTTAGGAGATAGGGTGTTACACCTAGTATTCCCACGTCAGATGCTACTCACGCATCTTCTCAGGACTAGTGCCAAAACCATCACTTGAAAGGTTAGTTCATGGGAGAAGGGTTTGAGACAATGTCTCAGTAACCGGGGACAACCACAAACAGATATATATATACATATATCTCATACAATTCATGAATGCAATGTGAAATGAATGGAATGCATGTCTCCCTCGCATATAGCTAGAACCACGGGCTATCGTTATAACACGACATTCTATATAGATAATTCCCTTCCAATAGTCAGTAAAGACTGATTCCAGGACATCACCAAGCTCACCTCCTATTAGTACACCCGGCCAAAGGTAGCACTAATGTTCGAACCATGGCTCTCCTTCCCCTTTCCCACTACGAATTAGTAGTAATATAGGGAAGGTGCAGTCCACTGCATGCCTTTCCCCTCCTGGCCATAGGAGGTGATTTAGCCACAGGGATCCCATCCTTATCCTTCCTAACATATATATTCCATCCTTCTCCTTTCTAACATATATCATCATATATCATATCGCCATTACCACCTGATCTGCCATATATCGTAATCTCACAATGCCATGTGGTGATGCTTATGTATCATCATATAATCATCTTCATCATGTCACAATGTCATGTATGCATCATGTTATGTCATATCAATATCATCATCACGTAAGTAATCATAATCATAATCATCATCTAACTGTGTGCATACCACGATATGTAGACAGCAGTACACATAAATACATCTATATCATGGTATGAAAGAAACATGCATATATATACATGAATATGCATAATATCATACAATACATACAAGACAATATAAACACTCAGTTACCTCAATTGTTATTATCACATGCACATGGGCTCTACAAGCTTTCTTGAATGCCAATCCTACGACTAGTCTTCTCCGAGTAGCCAAACAACTTTAACAACACCATAATACCTCAATTAACACAATAGACTAATAAACCAAACATCACAATTCAATTATGTTAGCCTAACCCAAGGTTCCAACACCCCTTTCATGCATCATTAAGCTCTTAGTAACCATTCAAATACCAAATAATCCCATACACTTCGGATTCCCAAGAGCCCTAATGAAAAAATAGCCTAGGGTTAAGCTCAAATCATACCTAAATGCTTCAAAACTTGAACCTAAGCAACAAGTGTAACGCCCCTCATTACTTTGTTTTGGCATTGTGTTCAAGATTGGAGGAAACAGGATAAAGGAAGGTTCAAGTGAAGTTGAAAGAGCTCCACGCCGTAGTGAGAAGTAGGGCCGTTGCGGCGAGAGCAAGTCTAGTAGCATGGTTTCAGTTGAACATGGTGGCACCGTAGCGAGATTCAGGATTTTTGTTTAAATTCGGATCATTTTAGACGATCAAAAAAGAAAGAAACGGAGGAGAAACCAAGGAGCTCTGCTAGGGTTCAAGACTTCCCGTATCTAGGGGGGATTTTTGGAACTTAGAAGCTTGGATTCAAGTTGGTAAGTGATTCCTACTCCTCTCTCTCCATTTTCTTCGGTTGGAACTTGGGGTTTTTCAGTTATATGTTGGGATCTTTGGTTCTGGCCGAAATCTACCTATTGAAATGGATGAAATAGGGTTAATGAAGTATGTTTTGTTGTTCTTGTTGCTTGGATGTGAGTTTTGAAGGGTTTATATATGATTTGAGCTTAACCTTAGGTTGTTTTCAGTTTGGGCTCTTGGGAATCCGAAGTGTATGTGGTTGAGTAGTATTTGAATGGTCCCTAAGAGCTTATTGATACATGAGAAGGGTGTTGGAACCTTGGGTTAGCCTAAATTAGTTGAATTGTGATGTTTGATATATGTGGTTAATTGAGGAATTATGATATTGTGAAGGTTGTTCGATATCCTGAGAGGGGTTCAAGCATGTTAGACAACTCGAGAAGCTTGTGGAATTCATGTGGGCGTGGTATTGACAACCTGAGGTAACCGGGTGTTTAGTTATATTGTATTATTTATATTGTATGATGGTACGTATATTTGTGTATATATGCATGCTTCTTTTATACCACGATATTGATGTGATTGTGTGTACTGTTTTTCTATATATATTGTGGTATGCACACAGTTAGATGATGATTATGATGATGATATTGATATGATATGGCATGATGCATACATGACATTGTGATATGATGATAATGATTATATGATGATACATGAGCATCACCACATGGCATTGTGAGATTGTGATATATGGCGGATTGGGTGGTGATGATGTGATGACGATATGATATTTGATATACATATGTTAGGGAGAATAAGGATGGATTATATATGTTAGGGAGAACAAGGATGGATTATATATGTTAGGGAGAATAAGGGTGGATTGTATATGTTAGGGAGGATAAAGATGGAATATATATGTTAGGGAGGATAAGGATGTGATCTTTACGAGGGAGACATATATTCCATTCATTTCATATTACATTCATGAATTGTATGAGCTATATATGTATATATATGTGTGGTTGTCCTGGTTACTAAGACATTGTCTCACACCTCTCTCCCATGAGCTAACCTTTCAAGTGATGGTTCTGACACTAGTCCGGAGAAGATGTGGGAGTAGCTGCGTACTTAGGAATAGTCTATGTAGTGTGTGTATTTTGGATAATGTATCTTATACCAAGTAGGATAGAATGTTGTGTAATGGATGGATATATGTAACATTGTAAGGATTGTCATGGATGAATGTATGTATGTCTTGTATGTTGCATTATGGTGTTTACATGATTTTGAATGTTGAAAAGTCAGTATGGTGGTGTTTGTGAGCTCAGAGTAGTTTTGGGCCTCGTTGGTATGTTTTATGGCTTATAGCCCGTTTTACCAAGTTGGGGTTCAAAGGGGTCAAATCTCAGAGGAGTGGTTCCATTAAGATGAAATCTCTTTGGACAAGTTTGTTTGGGGGTTTTGGACCTGTATGAATGGTCTTTGAGTAACCATTTGCCTTTAGTGGCAATTGGAGGCTGTTAGTGGTGAGTTTTGGTCAATAGGTGTCTTTGGATAGATTGGGACTAGATTGACTTGTAAGAGTTAGAATCAAGTCAATTGGAGGTCGAAGCATAAAGTTATGCGCATCAGAAGTTCACTCGGAATGTTAAGTTTTGTGGTGTGAAAACCAGAAGGTGGCACTGCAGTGCCAGTGTCTAGGCCACGACGCTAGTGAGGGCAGAAGAGTATGTAGAATAGGGGAGGCCAGAGCCACAGCGGTACTGTAGCAGCCGCGGTCCCAGCTCATTTTCTAGTGTTTTTGGGTTCATTTCTGCTGTTCCGAAGTTTTGAGGAGTTGTTTTGAGATGTTTCAGTTGGGTTTAGTTGAATTTTGAAGTTTTTGGTTAAGTCTGGAGGTGTATGGAGGTAGGCTGTTACAACAAGAACACCAAAACACACTTTCTTAACCCCATCTCATCCATTTCAATTGGTGGATTTTGGCCCAAATCTGAAAATCCAACATATAACTGAAAAATCCTAAATTTAAACAGAAGAAAATAGAGAGAGAGGAGTAGAGATCACTTACCAATGTGAATTCAAGTTTCTAAGGTCCGAAAATTACTCCTAGAAGCCGGAAATCTTGAACCTTAGCAGAGCTCTCATGTTCTCCCTCCATTTTCCTTCTTTTTCTTCGCATCTGACTGACCAAAATGTTTCCGATTTAGACAAAATCCTCGACTCTCACAGCGGCCTTAGATAAGTCTGCCATGGCACTACCATGTTTCAATTAAATCAACGCCACAGGACTTGCTTTTGTTATAGCGACTCTGCTTCAAGCCATGGTGTGGAGCTCAATTTTCCTCCACTTGAGCCTTCCTCCATCCTATTTTCCTCTGGTTCTACACATAATGCCAAAAAAAAGTCATGAAGGGTGTTACACTCTCCCCTCCTTATAAAGATTTTGTCCTCAAAATTTCACCTCTTATCTCAAACAAAGATTCTTTGGATACCTCCTTCGCATGGATTCTTCTGTTTCCCATGTGACATCATTGGATGTCAAGCTGCTCCATAGGACCTTTATTAACTTAATGGTCTTATTCCTTAACTACTTCTCCTTCACATCAAGAATTTGCAATGGCGTGACCTCAAAAGCCAGATCCTCTCGCACTTGAGCTGCATCATCATCAATTATATGAAACGGATCCAGATGATACTTGTTCAATTGAGACACGTGGAAAACATTGTGCAATCCAGCAAGATTAGGCAGTAGTGCCATTTGATACGCTACTGGTCCAATTCGCTTCAGAATTTAGTATGGACCTATGTATCGCAGAATGAGCTTCTTCACTTGAATTAATCTCCCAACACCTATAGTAGGAGTGACCTTCAAAAACACATAATCTCCAGCATCAAACTCCAATGGTCTCCTCCTTCTATCAGCATAACTCTTCTACTAACTCTAAGCAGTGAGAAGCTTCTGACGAATACTCTCTATTTGTCAAGAGGTTTGATCCATAATATCTAGGCCCAAAAGACTCCTTTCACCGAGTTTGACCCAACACAACGGCGATCTACATTTCCTACCATATAACGCTTCATACGAAGCCATTTACAAACTTAAGTGGAAACTGTTGTTGTAGGCAAATTCAACCAATAGCAGATACTGATCCTAATTGTCTTTGTTCTCCAGAACACACACTCACAATATGTCCTCCAGAGTCTGAATAGTCCTTTCAGTCTACCCATCAGATTGAGGGTGATAAGCAGTACTGAAACTCAATTTCATCCCTATAGCCTTTTGAAGAGATTTCCAAAACTTGGATGTGAACCTAGGATCTCTGTCTGACACAATATTCATCAAGACTCCATGCAGCCTTACTATCTCATTAATATACAACTGGGCCAATTTTTTCATTGATATAGTCTCCCGAATTGGAAGGAAATAGGCCGACTTCGTCAGTCTGTCTACAATGACCCATATCGCATTGTGTAATGAAGAGATCCTCGGTAATCCCATCACAAAATCCATGGAAACTCTATCCCATTTCTACTCCATGATCTCCAAAGGTTGCAATGTACCTGGAGGCAATTAGTGCTCAATCTTTACCCTTTAACAGATTAGACATCTTGCTACACACTCTACGATGCCCTTTTTTATACCTGGCCACCAATAACCATGCTTCAGATCTTAGTACATCTTGGTGATACCTAGGTGAATAGTATACCTGCTGTTATGAGCTTCTTCCAAAATAATTTCTCACAACCCTGCAACATTTGGAACACAAATCTGATCACAGCACTGGATGATACCATCCTCCAAAATATCAAAGTCTTGGGTCTCTGCCTTTTCAGTTTGTTCCCGAATGCCCAACAGATAGTCATCCTCCAACTGAGCATAGCAAATTTTTCCTCAACAAATCACTTGATACACTGATGGAACTCATTACCAGTACCCTAGGATGGACATTAATGGATAACTTCATATCTCTCAGGCTCTCCAACAACTGTTGTTCTCTAATCATCATTGTGGCCATATGGATCAACTTTCTACTCAACGCATCCGCCACAACGTTGGCTTTCCCAGGATGATACTTCAAAATAAACTCATAGTCCACCAAGAACTCAACCCAACACCTTTGCCTCATGTTCAATTCCTTCTAATCAAATAGATACTTCAAACTCTTATGATCACTGAACACCTTAAACTGAGTGCCATAGAGATAAAGCCTCTATAATTTCAAAGCAAACACTACGGCCGTTAGCTCAAGGTTGTGAGTAGGATAGCTCTCCTCATGAGGCCTTAACTGCCTTGAAGCATATGCTACAACTTTACCTTGCTGCATCAAAACACACCCTAGACCCTTTTTAGAGGTGTTCGTGTAAACTATGAACGACTCCGATGGGTTAGGGATAATGAGCACTAGGGTGGACATTAGACAAACCTTCAGCTCTTGGAATGCTCTCTCACACCTATCTTCCCAAATAAAAGATCAATTCTTATAGGTGAGTTTAGTCATTGGCATAACAAGCTGAGACAATCCCTTAATGAACCTCTGGTAGTATCCAGCCAAACCTAGAAAACTGTGGATTTCAGTCACCAATCGTGGTCTCTCCCAATTCAACACCGCTTCAACCTTACTCGGGTCTACTACCACTCCTTTTGCAGAAATCACATGAGCCAGAAATTTCACCTCCTGTAGCCAAAACTCACATTTACTAAGCTTAGCATACAGTTGGTGATCTCGCAATACTTGAAACACAATCCGAAGATGGAGCATGCTCATCCTCACACTTGGAGTAGATCAGAATGTCATCAATGACCATAAGTTTATCTAAATATGGCCAAAACACCTTGTTCATATAATCCATGAAGATTGCCAGGACATTGGTCAACCCGAATGGCATCACAAGAAACTCATAATGCACATATCGAGTTCAAAAAACCGTTTTAGGCATATCTTTAGCACGCACTCGCAATTAATGGTATCCCGACCTAAAATTGATTTTAGAGAAAATGGAGGCACCTGCCAATTGATCAATCAAGTCTTCAATCCTAGGCAAAGGATATTTATTCTTGATCATCACTTGGTTCAGTTGCCTGTAATCAATGCACAATTTGAGACTACCATCCTTCTTCTTGACAAACAACACTGGAGCTCCCCAAAGCAAGACACTAAGTTTGATAAAACCCCTTTTCAACAAATCCTCAATTTGCTTCTTGAGTTTTTTCAATTCAGATGGTTCTATTCGATATGGAGCCTTAGAAATAGGACTTGTCCCAGGTACCAAATCAATGGAAAACTCTAGCTCTCGTGGTGGTGGCAAACCGGTGATCTCCTCTAGAAACACATCAAGATATTCATTCATAATTGGGTATCTTTCTATACCTCCTTCCATATCCACGTTCACAGAGAAGAAAACTATAAACCCTTGACAACCTTTCCTCAAATACCTGTTAGCTTGTGCAAAGGATAAACAAACATTCTCATCCCCTTCAACAATAGGGATATTCATAAGCAAAGACACAATCTTCTGGGCACAGTCGAGAGTGGCATTATTTGCCTCCAACCAATACATCCCAATTATCACATCAATCTCTTGCAACAACAAATAGATTAGATCCAAGGTAGTGCTTCGATGCTCAAAATGGACCACACAATTTAGACAAGCTTGAGCAGTTCTTAATGAAATTCCTGTGGGTATGGATACTGACAACTCAAACGGAAACTCCATTGCAACAATACCTAATCTCCAAGCAAAATCAAAAGAAATGAAGGAATGCGATGCACCCGAATCAAACAAAGTATGAATAGAGTAACCATTGAGTTTAACTTTACCTCTAATCAAGTTAGGTGTTAGATCCGCTTCCTGTCGGGTGATGGTAAAGACTTATCCGGGCATTGTGGGCCTTCTCATCGCATCATCACACCTTGGCTCCCGACAATTCGATAACATATGACCCGATCTCCCACAATTATAACAAATCAAGCATGGACGGTCACCATGGCTAAACCCGCATTTTGTGCATGAATTTGATGCACTACCTGAACTGTACCGAGATAGTGTTGAATCTCTCCTTGTTGGACTAATCTCGGCCAAAACTACCTCTACCTCTACCATGAAGGCCTCTATTATGGCAACCTTTTCCTCCACTAGAACCTGTGCTACCACCACTGCTACCCCTACTTGAACCACTTCCTTTACTGATTCCTCCTGTAGGTCCTAGGTGAGAAAATGCCCGAATCATGGAATTCCCTCTATGCTCCTTAGCCTCTTTCATCCACCTGGAAAAGGCACGTATCTTCGCACACAAGTCCTCAACGAACACAAACTATACCACAGATAACCACTCCTTAATCTTTGGATGGGCCCCGTCAAACAACCTCTGACCCATCCACCTATCATCAAAGTAATTATTCAGAGAAGTGGAATATTTCATCAAGTCCAAGAATTGGTCAATGTAATTGTCCGCCGATAGGTTCCCTTGCTGAAAAGCTTGGAACTCGGCCTCTTTCTGTATCATTAAGGCCGAAGGGATGTAGTGTGTAAAGAATCATTACTTATACTGTTCCCATGTCATAGGAGGATTCATTGCTTCAACACTCCGGAGAACACTCCTCTACCAACGCTTGGCCTTCTTCTCAAGCTTAAATACCACCAGTTGCACCCTTTGCTCCGAGATGCAGTCTATTACACTGAAGATGTTGTTCAATTGTTCTATCTAATCCTCAGCCTGGGAAACATGCATGGTGCCTTCGAAAGCCGGGGTACTAAACTTTTGAAAGTCTTTCAACTGTGAAGAGATACTCCTTCTTTTGACTCTTGGGGCTCTCTCAGGTTCCACCACATTCTCATTCTCATCCTCTCCTGCGTTCAAGTCCACAAATATGCTAGCCTCTTCATTCACATCACCCTGTTCTTGCCTATTCATTTGCTCTTACAACCTGTTCAATGTCTCCCCTTGAGTATTTACTTGATTGCTAAGGTTAGCCAACATCTCATGCATCTGCCTCATAAGATCACTGTTACACGATCTTCCTCTACGAAACATTCTGTAACACCTCTCTTATAGGCCTGTTTTCCATGTATTTAATCAGTTAAAGTCCATTTATATCATAGTAGGATCTTGAATCACAATAAAATCTATAATAAATTTTTCCAACTTTAGGCACTATTCATTTAATCGAATTTATTTATTCTGATTACATTTTGAAAAATCATAACTAAATCAATAAAAATCGCATGCATGTGATTCAAGTCTCTAGGGATAGCTTATAACTTTTTCTACATGGAAAAAATATAAGTTAGAGCAATGATTGTACTGATATGTTTAGGAAACTTGAGGAATTTTCACAATTTATATGAAAACTGTAAAAATAACCATTTTAATTTTGATTAAATATAAAAATCCGCCAAATATTGCTTACATATCCAATTAGAGTAATCTTTGGACAATTGGAGAGCTTTTCCTATCTACTTTTAAACCATATACACCATTCATACTTTATACATCAAAAGTCCAAATAGTGGTGTGTTTACTCTACATAGGTCAAGATGACCATTTATATCTTACTACTTTGCCAACAAAAGCCATAAAATATTTACATGGCCATATATCATTTTCATGCCATACCATACTTTAGTTAAGACCTAAGACATCATAAAAACTTGAAGAAATATACTTAACATCACATTTACAAAATTACACAAAAGGTCAAAGCTCATGGCCATTGCTAGGATTATCAAGTTAATGGCCAAATTTTTTCTCCTTTCCTTTCTCTTCTTTGGTGGTCTTGCCATTACTGCTACCTATTCATGGTTAATATTTGGGAGGGTGAGATTCAAAGAATCTCAATAGTTAACACCCAACATGTCATCACATCATCACATTAAGAATGAAAACATCAAGATAATACATTTTGAATACATTAACACATTTGCATCATATGAATTCATAAAATTTTTGGCAGTTTCATTTTGAAAAATAGACATCTCAGGTTCTCAACGCCCCTCAATCAACTCAGCAAATACACATAAATCATCTCAAAATATCATTACAATCTTATGACAAGGCATAAAGCACATTGAAAACAACTATGATAACATAATGCTAGTATAGGAAATTAACTACCTTATGATGCTCCCTTGCTCTCCAAACTTGGTATGCCACTTCTTGAGCCTTCTAACACTTCCTTGAATCTAATCATATCATTATTGAACCAATTTAGCCATTGGTTTTTTGGAATTATACAATGTCATAACACTAAAACCCAAATTTTTAACTTAGCTTTCCTTTGATCTTTCTTTGTACAACACACTTGTTCTTAAGGTTTTGGACCATGGGGAATCCATTTTTGAGGTCAAAATCATGAAATTAAAACTCTAAATACTCCCCCTGTTCTGGCCAAAATTGTCTCAAAATGTTTGAAAAAAATTTCCTTCAAATCACTTCAAACCATTCATGGATTCATGCTTCTAGTGTGTAGTCTATGTTTTTTCCTAAGTTTAATGGTCCAAAACTCATTCCTATGCTAAAAACCCAATTTCGAAAAAGCCTTAACGTGTAAAGGAAGCAAACTAAACCATAAATCATGTTTTGAAAACTATAGATAGTAAGCTTAAGGTGATAGTATGCAAGCTTACCAATTTGCACTTCAAGTTCCTTTGGTTTTCACTTCCCTTTTCTCTTCCTTCTTCCTCCCTTTGCTTGCATTTTTTTCTGGTCTGTTTTAGGCTGCTTGTCACGCATGAAATGGTGAGGAAAGAGAAGGGTTTAAGTGGTTAATTAAGTGGCTAATGATGTAGCTAATCATGGTTACTTTTACTAATCCTTAATTACCTTTTTTACATACTTCTTCAAGAAGCATTCCAAAAATAATAAAATATTGCTTTGTGTCACATGGCTGTAGGAAGTCATGCATGGGTGATCTTGAGGTGTCCAAAAATTGCCCAATTTTCTTGATCCAGATATACCTCAATCCGGGTATTTTTTTAATCATACCGATAAAACCGTCTTTATACTAATTTAACATTTTTGGTCTACAAGACTATTCTAATTTTATTTTTACATTTCCATAATTATCCTATCCCAAATAGTATCTGTGTATAGCTCATATCCTGACCCGATTTCTTTTTAACCATCAATAGGGCCCACGGTTTACTTTATCAGTTTACTATTACTTTTGAATACTTGGCATTGATTATTTCTTTATTCTTGAACATTAACTCTCAGCGCCATATACCATTAGACTTCTCTCATTGAGATCTTCGTTTTGACATTAATTTTACATATTTACAAAATTGCCTTGACCCAGGGTTAAATTATAATTTCTAAAACTTTCAGGTCATTAGGTGTAATTTTTTCCAAGGCTTTTCTATTTCTTTTCTGTGTAAATTTTAATGCTTTTGGGACATGACTGTCATTTTTATATTTCTTTAAGGGTAAAAATATAATTTTCATATTTTCCATCCAACCAAGAAAAAATAATTGTTTTGCCCTCTTTCACGCAAAATGGTGTCTATCTATTTTCATGAATTTCTTGTACATTTTACATTATTATCAATTATGTCCCATTTTATCACTTAGTATCCAGTGAAATTTTGGGATATTACATTTCTATCCCTCTTAAATTAAATTTCGTCCTCAAAATTTAAAACATACCTTATGTAAACAGTGCTGGATACTTTTGTCACATGTGTGACTCCATCTCCCAGGTTGCTTCTTCTGTAAATAAGTCTTTCCAGACCACCTTTACTAGAGGAATGTTTTTATTCCTCAGCTGTTTGACTTGATAATCTACTATTCTTTCAGGTAATACATTAAAGCAAAGATTCTCTTGCAAGTCAATGCATTCATATTCTATAAAATGTGAATGGTCTGGCTGATATTTCTTTAATTGGGAGACATGGAAGACATTGTGGATTTGGCTTAGATTTGGTGGTAGGGCTAACTAGTAAGCTACAGGTTCAACTTTTGAAAGAATTTCGAAAGGTCCAATATACTTAGGACTAAGCTTTTTCGTTTTGAGAGATCAACCAACTCTAGTTGTCGGAGATACTTTAAGAAAGACATGGTCTCCTATTTCAAATTCTAACAGCTTTCTTCTTTGATCTACATAACACTTTTGTCTACTTTGAGCCATTAATAACTTTTTCTTTATCATTTCAATCTATTTGGAAGTTTGGTCTATGATCTCCGGACCTATCAATTACCTTTCACTTAATTCTATCCAACAAAGTGGGGACTTGCACTTCCTACCATACAATGCTTTATAAGGTACCATCTGAATACAGGAATGATAGCTATTATTATAGGCGAATTCTGCTAAAGGCAAGTATATATCCCAGTTTCTTTTCATCTCTAGCACATAAGCCCTTAGCATATCCTCTAATGTCCGAATTGTTCTTTTAGTCTGTCCATCAGTCTGAGGATGATATCCTGTACTAAACCTTAATCTAGTACCTAAGGCTTACTGCAATTATCTCCAAAAATTTGAAGTAAATCTTGGATCTCGGTCTAATATGATACTGCTTGGCACTCCATGTAATCTTACTATCTCTTTTACATACAGTTGTGCCAATCTATCCAGTGTATATGTTGACATCATGGCTAAGAAGTATGCTGATTTCATTAGCCTATCCACAATTACCCAGATTGCATTATATCATGAGAGTGACAAATCTGTAAGCATGATTCTAACCAATGCTTGCTTCATCATTGAATTCTTTCTTGCATTTATAGGTCCATAGATGAAGACCCTTTGGTTAAGAATCCACGGCCAACATGGCATATAATACTAGACTTCATTTTACTTCAAAATCAGCCACCATTTTTTGTTCTTGAATGCATGTTCAATCTAGCTTTTCAAGGCCACTGGCTTCTCCGCTCGCTTCAATGATAAACTTTCATTTGTTGAGGTTACACAGTTCCAAACGAAGAAATTTGCAGGAATTAGAAATACCATTTGTTCAAGCAGTGATTGGACTAAGACTTTGTCAAACCTTAACCTTAGGAACTATTTACTATTCATCCTTAGTAGTTTGAGTTCCAATTAGATACATTTGGAAGTAAATTTGGGCCAAATTTGAAAAATTCCAAAAAAATTACCAAAAGTTACTATTCATTTGGCAAAAATAATAATTTGGCTACACTTTAAAAAATCATAACTAATTCTAGAAAAATCATTTAAGGGTGGTTCAAATTGCTAAATTCATCCCTTAAAATACTCTATGAGAGAAAAATATTAATTTAGAATTGTATTGGGTGAATTACTACATTAAATTTCATGAATTTACTTGCAATTTTTACCCTAATTTTTTCGAATTTCATTCCATAAAATTCCATAATGCCATACTTTCAATAGTAATCACATACCATATGTAAAATTGATCCAAAACATACTTTTATTCATTGTCTAGGAGTCACATGTAATTTACATAATTGTAACATAAAATGTCATTGAACTTGATATTACATAAGCATCCAAATATCCTTCCTATTTCTAAATATTTCTTTATGAATCCTCTTTTATCTCCTTGCCTTTCACATGATTTGTACCTAATCATGGTTAGATATTTGATGGGATGAGATTTAAGAAAATCCCAATAACATCATAATCCCCTTAGCATAATATTGGAAAATAATTGTAAGAAATATGATTTCATTTTGGCATGGTAACATTTAAGATCAAAAGGCATCTTTTAACATGTTCATCATGATTTATGCTTGTTCATGCAAAATTTATAGCATGTTCATCATTCTTTCGCCATTTTGATCCAACATCATCATCATATTCATATCATAAACATATTTTCTACCTACCATGCAATCATAGAAATACAACATCTAAACAACTACTTAGAAATGAAATGCAAGAAAAGAGAAAAGATGTTACCTTAAACTTGCAAACCTTCCTTTCCTCTTCTTCTTCTTCTCTCTATAACTCATTCTCTTACTAATATATGATGGAATTTCAAATTTGGTGTGAAGAATAGAGGGGAGGAAGAGCTTATTTATAGGCAACAAAAAGCAACTCCATCCATTAGATTTAATTTTGATCCAAGGGCTAAAAATTACACTATATCACCTCTTTTCTCCTCTATACACCTAATTTCTTCACATAATTATTATCTAATTAATTTTTCCTCTCTTGTCATTAATTTGGATGCCACTTTTATCTCCAAATAAGGTAAATACTGCATCATTTTGCTTACATAAGCTTACTTCATCCAAACTTCCAATTTTGACATCTAATCTTTTAAATAGTATTATGCATGGTTGCTAATTCTTCTCCACTCCTTTTTCTTCTTATTTGCATGCCATTTTGAGGCCAAAATCAGCCAAATAGGATGCCTTTAACTATTTGGGTTTAAATCATTTAATTCTAGGCCCAATTTCAACATATACTAGGTTTTCAGGCTCCGATTATGTAAATTTTGTTTGGTAAAATTTTTCACACATAAATATATTTAAAATATTAATTTCAAACTCATTATATCCTTAATGAATCATTTTTAAGCCCAAATAATTTATTTTAGAAAAATATTTTACCTTACTAGGCTCTAACTGAAAATACTGATAAAATTAGTCCTGGTTAATTTTTCTTGTAACCTCTCTACATATATAATTATTATAAACCTTCTAAAATTATTTTGGACCTATTCTTGATTATTTCATAGTCTACTGAATCATCTATAATTTAATCAGTCTGGAAATCGGGTGAATTGAGCTTGTTGGGCCTTTTATTCTTTCTTGACCTGGTTTGAACTATTCTTGTCAATAATACTTCTAGACCTCCAAAAATCATCCCCGGCCTATTAGGCTTTTCTACACCTTTACTGGGCCTCCATGAATAGTAATCTTAGCCCATTAAGAAACTGGTGCAGTCTTATTGGGCCTGTACTATGATTTTGGCCCAATATCTATTAAACTGATTCCACGGCTATTTAAACCTTATAGAAAAATCCACTATCTCTTTTTATGCCATAATATATCTGAATTTTTTAATTCAGACTTATTTTCTAATTTTTATTAATTTACAGATTATGGAACTTCAGATCAATTTTCTGCCCAATATATCAATATTAGCGAATACTGGACAGATAATTTGTTTAAGGAAATGACATCTATGTCCCCTTTTTTGTATTTTTGCTAATAATTTATATTTTCAATTATGCCATTCAACTTTCTTTGCAATTTGGTTCCTGATCATCCCTTGCAATTTAGTCCTTGGTTTGATTTATATAAGATATTTAAGCTCTTTTAATTCTAATTCTGCAGTAATTCTCTAAACCAAAATTCAAACAAAATCATAAAAATTTAAATGTTACAGACTTGATCATAAATGTGATAAGATTTGAGCATATAATCCTCATAGATCATCTTATAGAAATTTTTGACTGGCAATGACTGATAATAATGTAGTGGCTTCCTTGGTTAACTATCATAGTAGAAATGTTATCTCAACTAGTTTCAGTCGTGATTATAACTCTTTCTTTGAAAAATTGAACAAGTTTTATCATAAGCTATATCACAACTACAAAGCAATCTTTAAGCATGAATACTTGAGGACTCACTGGAAGATATATAGCATCTTTCATTGTTGCAATTGTAAAGTGATAAACATGGTCATATATATTTGAGTACATTATATAGGGTAACTAATTAATGTTCCAACTGCAATATTTGACTACTCATATTTATAATTTAGAATGTACTTTAAGTTTCTCTACCGAACAAGAAAAAATAGAAAAAAGAAAAGGTTAAAACAGATTACTACTTGATGATAATACTTAACAATTTGGTTTCATTTATTTTTTACCTGTCCTTTTAATCTGAGTCATCAATATTGAATCATATCAAGCAATTTGGAATTCTAATTGAAGATTGGTTCAAACATTCAAAAGAAAGTGCTTTGTATTTGAATGCATGAGATCTCCTTTGCAACAATGCACACAGTGATTAGTATAATGACATTATCAGAGTATTACTAACAATAACCTTTGACAATTTTTTTCATCAAAAAAAAAAAGAAAGAAAGAAAGAAAGAAAGAAAAGAGAAATAAATTAAGAGGGGAGAATCCAAACAACATTTTAAATAAATTAAAGTCGGTTAGTTAATTAACTGAGTGCTTAATTTGGCATATAAGTTAGAATATTATGGGTTCAAAACTTTGATGGAGAAAACAAGGATGCAATGTTTGAGATTAAGATTGACTATTTACCATTAGTGCTATCTCTACACTTTAGTTTCCTCGTAAGATTGGGTATGAGTTTTAGGGTACTTGTGAAGTGTTTATCTCAAACCCTAACCTTGAATCCATTGGTGTAGCATGAAATGCAAACTTCGGGGGTTGTTTATAGCTTTGTTTAGGTGTTTGGGACTCTTTGAGGTGTGATTATGATGTTGGAATTATGGGTTTATCACTTTTATGCTTAGTTATTGAGTTGTAAGTTACCAGAATCTATGTCATGGGTTAATTGGAATTATAGCATTCAAGGTTGTTGTTTGGATGCTGTGGCAACCTAAGAAATGGTTCAAAAGAGTTGGATTCATCTTTTGGTACTCTGACTCTACTGATTCCCCTGTGTGTTTGTCTATACGTGGACAATATGAGATAATCGGGGTGTATATTTATATATAATGTAGATTCCTTGTTTACATATATGTTCACTTCTTCATATCATATGTCTTAGGGCACAGCTTGTGATAGTAATAGTAATTTTTTTTCCTTGTCTTATGCATGTAATTTATGAGATTATGTATCGGCTTATACGATGTGATTCATTAGCACCCCACCATTTGAGTTAGTATGTTGATGAGTATACTACTACGATGTTGATAATAATAAGTATATACATATATATGTGCATGGAATATGATCGCATGAAAGGCATTATCATATTGTTATGCTTGGAAATCATTAGTTGATTTAGGTGAATATGTTATATGATACCACACGATATGTTAATCCACTTGTGGAGCATGCAAGGCCATGTGTCCAAGTGGAAGATCCAGGTTGGAAGATCCAGGTGGCAGTAGATTAGGGGATGCACATTCCCTGAATCACCACTGTAATAATCCTGAACATTAGTTCTAAGAAAGACTTTACTTAATGGAGCAGGATATGAGGGACTAAGATCGAAGGAGGAGTCAAATTGAGCACGTTGGAGAAGTAGGCAGGGATCACTCTCACTTCACAGCAATCTTCAATGGCACTGTGACGATCAAATCTGAATTTGGGAATCTGGGTCGAGATAGAATGGTCTCGCTCCGCGGTAAGCTTAAGTGGCACCGCAGTGCCATTGTTGGATCTGGTTTAAATCACAACGCATCTAGTTTGTTGAAACAGAAAAGAAATGGAGGAAGGATGAGGGAGCTCTGCTAAGGCTCCATATTTTTGACTTGGGGATTCAATTTCTGGCACTTTGGAGGCTCAAATTTTGTTGGTAAATCATCCCTCACCTCTTCTCTTCATTTTTCTTCAAGTTTGTTTAGTGGATTTCTTGGGAATGTTTAGGGTTTTGACTTTGAATGCTTTTCTACAGATTAATCTATGTTTAAATGCCTTATTGATGTATTATTAGAAGTGTTTAAGCTCTAGATTAAGGATTTTAAGTGTTTAAATGGTATATTTTCTAAACCCTAAGCTTAAATCTTGGTATTATTGAGAATCTGAATGTGTGGTGTTATGTTTTTGGCTTTATGGATTGTTTTTGGGTGTTTTGATGTTTGGGTTTATATTAGGAAGCTTTGTCTCAGATGGTTTATGCTTTGGGTTTGCAAATTGTATGATAAGGATTGAGAATTTATGATAGTAATGAGAATTTGATGTTGTATAGGTTGTAACATTGCTCATTAGGGATCTCTTGACTCCAGGAAGTAATTAGAAAGTGTTAAATTGGTTGCGGTTACTCCCTTTGGCCTACCAAGGTGTCGAGTGGGTTGGATAATTAAGAAGTGGGTTGGACTATTAAGGTAATCAGGGTGTTCCTTCCTATGCTTTCTATTGACTTTATATATATATGTGTATATGGCTAACCATTTTCATATCATGATATGCATTTAATACAGTATGGTTATCCCTTTTCATATCATGATATACACGGTTAGTGAGTTCCTTATCCCTATGTCGATTTATGATAAAAATGGCATGATGATGATAGTAAACATGACATAAGCATGTATGATGATTAGCAATATGAAATGATTGTTATGCACCCCATGATGTATTGTATATGGTCACATGGCATGCTAGCACTATAGAGATTAACATGTGTTGATATGTTAGCGTGTATTAGACATTGTCACATGATATATATTGTTAGGATATACGGTTTGGGTGATAATGCTCTATATATATCACATGGTATGCCAATTCGCTAAATAGCACACGAGGCCTTGTGTTTAAGAGATACGGTTTATGTTATTCCAGTCACTAAATAGTCGTTTATATGGTCGAGAGATATAGGTAGCTGTGAATTGGGGTGCATATTCTTTAAATAGCCGTCAATTCAGGTGGTTCAGGGGAATGAGAGCCATGGTCCAACCTTTGGTGCAATGGCCTCTAGCCAAGTCATGACCATTGAAAGGAAAGTTGGGTGGTGACCCCAGAATTGGCCATCACGGGTCTTTGGGAGGGGGCCATTGGTTAAGGTTACCTTGTCATGGTAACTAGCTTATGGTTCTAGCCATGTATTGATGAGATTTATGTCTGCATATCATGAATATTGCATTCATAATGATTATTACATCTGATCACTGTTATGAAAGCATGTTTATATGTTGTATATGTGCAAACCCCCGAGTTACGGGATATATGTCTCATCCCATGGCTAATAATTCCCAGGTGAAGGATCTGGTTCTAGCAAGGAAATGACCAAGGAGGGCCTGGGCAAAGAGGATTGAGAGTACTTATAGGTGTTAGGGTTTACCTTATCCTTGATATTATTGTTTTGGTTATGTTATTAGTAAAGTGTCATTCGTACTGTTATGTCATATTATGTGTATTTTGATATATGTGTATTTTGAGGTATGAATAATGTATAGCCCATCTCATACTCTCTGTGCCTCGTGTATGGCCTTGGTATATTGATGAGCCTATGGTTATATTAGTGGTATGATGAATGTTAATTATGTCTTATGCGTAGTATGTGACATTTCAATTCCTAATGTTTGGCTATATTAGACTTGAGAATGGTGACTTTAAGTCCCTTTGGATATATGTGTCTTGATTATGAGTCCGATGTTGTTTTAAAGCCTTTAGTATGAAATAGGTGTGTAGCTCATTAGCTTGATTTGGGGTTCAAGGGGTCGAAATTCGGAGGAGTGGGTTGAAACCTTGTTGGACATGTTCCTTGTGTAGTATAGGACCAGTTGGAAGTGTCCATGGGTGACAATTGCCTATTTGTGGGAATTAGAAGTGTTTGGCTCTTAGTTTTGGTCAAAAAGTGACCAATTTAGTTTTAAGTGTCTAAAATCTCTATTTGGAATTATTTTGAGGTGTGGTGTCTATGGTTAGAATTGGATTAAAGTGACATGTAAGCTTTGTAATTGAATGAATCAGAGGTCAAAGTAAGAAGTTGTGCGCATCAGAAGTTGTTCCGTTGTATCAACAACTTTGTTTATGTATTTGTTGTCATTGGCACCCTGGTACTTCATTATCTCGTTTTACATTCTATCAAAAATGCACTCACATCACAGCGCTAGATACACAAGCTAGGGCATCATTGTCTTGTCTTGTCTCTTCTTTTCTTTTTTCAAGTTGTGAAGTGGAGTAACTGGAGTGATAGAGCTTAGGGTGTTACAACCACCAATTTAGGTGGTCTAGGGGAAAGAGAACCATGGTCCAATCATTAATGTGGCCTTTAGCTAGGTCGTACTAGTGAGCAAAGAGCTTAGTGATGTCTCGAAATTAGTTTTCACCGGTTGTTGGAAATGAATCACTTATTGGGTTTGCCTTGTGATGGTAGCTAGCCCATGGTTCTACTCATGTATTTAGGGGACATTCATATTATTTTCTTTACATTGCATCATACCATTCATATTCATGCATACTGCTGTTTGTATTTGTGTTAGCGTTAGATTCCCTCGGTTATTAAGACTCTATCTCACACCCTTTTATGGCTAATATTTTAAGTGAAGATTCTAGTTCTAGCTAGAAGAAAACTAAGTAATCTTAGTTGGCTCATCTAGACAGGAATATATCAGTTTGCAGCTGATAGTATGTGTTATAGTTGAGTTATGTAGTTATATTGTGCTAAGTAGGATACCTATGGTAGATACCTTGTGAAATGTTGTATTCTGAGTAATTGATATTGTATGGCGCCTTGTTTATTGTTTATGGATGTCTTAGGGCAATTTTGGAACTATTATTTTAGCTTGTTGGCTTGTTGCCTTGATGATATAATATATGTGTGTTTTATGCTGAGACCTCGGTTTGGTTCAGATTGTGGCTACTGTGAGTGTATGTTGTCTTGATAGATAGAAAGCTTGCATTGATATTAGGTCTAGATGCATGTGTAGTAAAATGGGCACGTAACCCATTAGTTGTAATTGTGGTGCTAAGGGGCACAAATTCTAAAGGAGGGGTTCTTTTAGGATGCAACCACCCTAAACCAAGTCTTTAAGATGTTTGGGACTTAGGGAAAGTATTGGCATGAGTCCATGCATTGTGGTTTTGAATTAGGAGGATCTAAAGTAAGTTTATGTTTAAAACTGACCATATAGGTCTAAAATCTCTATATGAAGGTATTTCAAAGTATGGTTAGTATCTATAGCTAGATTGCGAGTAATGTGACTTGTAGGAGTTGGAATCATGTAAATCGGAGGTCGAAGTCATTTACGTGCATCGGAAGTTGGTCTGGAAAATTAATAAAAAACTAATACTATATCAATTCATAGTGCCAGTGTCCAAGTTGTGGTGCTAATGTCCATGCCGTAATGCCATGCTTCTCTATTTCACTACGCCAAAATAGGCTTTCCTTGGCACCTATTCATTGGTGGCTATTTTAGAAAATGCCAAGAAAAGACTTCATTAGCAGTTATTTAGATAAACACCAATGAATTTCGATTTTTATTGGCTGTTAATTTATTAACCACCAAGGAAAACTTTTCTTTGCGTTTAAAGTTTAAAAGAAAAGTTTATATTTAGTTGGCTATTATTTAAAATAACCACCAACGAAAGTAAAAAAAAAAACAAATCTCCATCAGTAAAATAACTTAAAGCGAGCTCCTTTCTTTCACCTCCAGTCCATGAAAAAATTAACCTCTCGCTCACTCGAAAAGGTCATCTTTTTTTTCCTCCCTCTCACACAGCCTCCAATGTCCTCTCTTTGAAAGTTGCTTCTTTTTTTTTTTCGATGCTCTCTCGCTGGTGAACCGCTTGTAGCTCGTACCTACCCTTCTGGAGAGATAAATTCACCATCTATTGTTTTTATTCTACATCATATCTTCTCGACTCTCCAACGTCATCCAGACCAGAGAAGAGGCTAGGGTTCCTATCTTGTAGGATGACAAAGGCGTGGGTGACGATTCCAGAGGCTGAGCGTTGGTTTGTATCTTTTTTCTTTTCTTCTTCTTCTCAAATTAGACCTGCAACTATTTTCCTTTCTTTGTCTAAACAGTGTACTGTACTCTATGTTGAATCAAGAGTTTTGATGATTCCAAACCAACATCCAAGAGCTTGGGTTGAAGATATCAAAGGAGTTCAAAGTATTTCAAAGTAAAAAAAAAAAATTCTGAGTAATCTATGCTAGAGTTGTTGTTAGATCTTTAGTTATGTTCAGAAATGGGTAAAAGACTTTGATTTGAAGAAAAGATGTTTTAAAACGATGATTTTATGTTAAATCATGAACTATTTGAAAAATACCCACCAACAGATGAAGTTTGAAAAGTTTATATTGAACTGTCATGTTGAAAATTCGAACTTTGCCTTTAGAAATTCGAATTTCAAGCTGAAATTGAATAAGTCTGAAGAGATTCTTCTCTAACAGACGAATTTTGATTTACCAAAATTCAAATTTTCATATGAGCCTGAAAGAAGCTTCTTGGAGACAGACGAACTTTAAGTCTTCAAAATTCGAATTTCAGACAAAATGCAATTTGTGAAAACCAAAGAAATTCGTCTGAAATAATATTAAAGTTAATCTGAAATCAAGATTATCTTGAGCTTCAAAATTACTCGCTGACAGAAGAACTTTGAACATTAAAATTCAAATTTCAGAAGCTTAGGCTGTGAGTCTGTTAAAATGAAATGTTGACATACGAATAACAAAGTTTTGAAACTTCGAATGCTGAAGTAAGTCTGAAGAGAGGACTCTCTGCCAGACAAACTTCCTCATTCAAAATTCAAATTTCAAAGAAAGTAAACTACTGTGTCTCTTGAACGTACTACGGACAGACAAATTTTGGGGTTCCAAAATTCGAATTTCGAAGGCACTGTAGCAAATTGAAAACACTGTTCACACTTAACAGAAAAACTTTCTTCTTGAAAATTCATATGTCACAACACGAAAACATTTTCCAAGGTTCAAAATTCGAATTTCACTTCATGAACAGACGAACTTCAGTATTTCAACGTTTGAAGCTTTAACCTTCGGTTCCTTCGAAATTCATCTGTTGACCAATCAAAATTCAAATTTCAGTATGTCAGAAGCATTAAATGCGGTTGGTTAACGGATAGTTTTTCAGAGTAACCATTGGATAACTTATCCAACGGATAGATTTTGTCTCTAACGGACATTTGAGACCTAAATCTATAAATATAACATCATTTGAAGTTGTGGGTAACGAATCAAACTTGTATATACTGAAATTCTGCCAAATCTTCTTCTCAAAAAGCTTTTACCGTCTCAACTTCAATATCTGTACTTTAACCTTCATATTTACTCTATTCAAGAGAGTTATATCTTTGTATACAATCTAATCTTCATCTGGAAAATAGATTTACTTGTGAGGGGATATCACAAGGGGATTGGGAAGCACATTGAGGAAGTGCTTAGAGAGATTGAGAAAGCTCTAGAAAACAGAGCACAAGCTGTGTACTGTGGCATTTGCAAGAAGCCCGTTGAATTCTTGCAGTATAGTGAAAAATCTCAAGAGTTGTCTTGGGGACTGGACGTAGGTCAAGTGGATAGACCGAACCAGGATAAATTTCTGAGTGTTCTTCTCCCTATCATTACTTTTTTTAGTTTTCTCTGCTTATACGTTGCTTTCATTATACTCTGCTTTCATCACCCATCTCACTTTGTGCAGAAAATTTGTAAACTTCCTAATTCACCCCCTCTTGGGAAGTCAGTCTAACTAGCAAGTAGTATCAGAGCCCAGATTCCTAATCAAAAGATCTCACAGTCTAAAAATTAAAATGGCTAGCTTTGGTGAAAGCATACTACCAGAAGGGAACAACACAAATAGACCACCTGACTTTAGTAGAGAACACTATGGGTACTAGAAGATGAGGATGCAAATCTATCTCCAGTCAATTGATCTTGATATCTGGTCAGTCATTAAGAAAGGAGATTTCGTCCCAATGGTTCTGACAGATGATAGAAAATACAAAGAGAAGCCAGAAGCAGAGTGGAATGAAGAAGACAGAAGGAGAGTCCTGCTAAATTTTAAGGCAAAGCATTATTTAGTCAGTGCCCTGAACCAAGACGAATTCTACAGAGTCTCACAATGCTCTACTGCAAAAGGAATATGGGACACCCTGCAGATTGCACATGAAGGAACAAATGGGGTCAGGGAGAACAGACTAAACACATGCATTGGAGAGTATAAAAGCTTCAAAATACTGAAGGAGAAACTGTAAAGGAGCTGCAAAAGAGATTCACTCTCATTGTGAATCAATTGAAGAGCCTGGTAAAGGAGTACACTAAATCTAAAAAAGTAAGAAAGATACTCAGAGCTCTTCCTTTGGAATGGCAGCCCAAGGTGACAGCAATAGAGGAAGCCAGAGGAGAATCAATGGCCTCTATCACAGCTCTTTTCAGCAGTCTTGAGGAGTATGAAGGAAAAATGAAAGCTCTCAAGGAAGCTGGATAGGATAGAAAGAAGAAAGGCCTTGCCCTTAAAACTGCTGAAGAAAAAGAAGAAGAATCTGATAAAGGAGACGAGCTGGATGAAGAAACTCTGGCTATGATGGTCAGAAAATTCGGAAGATTCTACAGCAAAAAGAGAAACAAAAGAATCTTCAAGAAGGGAGTAGCTGGAGAAAGCAAGAGAGAGGCAAAAGAACCTGTAACTTGCTATGAGTGCGAGAAGCAAGGACACATCAAATGAGATTGTCCTCAATTTCTCAAAAAGCAAGAAAAGGACAAGAAAGCTGCAGACAAAAGGAAGAAGAAGAAAGCCTACATCTCATCAATATGGGGCAACAGATCAGATGAGGAAGAAGAGGATGAAGATGAGATTGCCAACATTTGTCTGATGGCGCTTGCCTCTGAGGAAGCTGAACCCTCATGCAGAAGTGATCAGGAAGAAGAGTTATATGAATCTGAACTTTCCTATTCTGAATTACTAGATGCATTTCATGAGCTTCATGATGAGTTTATTAAAGTTGCTAAAGAACTAAAACTAGCAAAGAAAAAGATTAATAAACTGGAATCTCAAAGCAATATTTCTGAAATTACTTCTTTACCTTTTGTTGAATCTGTTTACTGTAAATCATGCATTGAACTGAAGCAAACTAATGAATATATAGTGAAAAGCATGTCTAGGCTTACTCGAGGTAAAGATATGCTGTTTGCTTTGATGGGGAGCCAAAGAATATCCCAAGGAAAAGCTGGTCTTAGTTATGATCCATGTGCTATCAAGGAAAAGATTAGGAAGAAAAACCAGAATGCATATATGAGACATTTCGTGCATGCTAAGAATAATAGAAAGAAAAATCATACGTCACCTTACATTGAAACATATAATCAACCAAGGCATGCAAAACAAAAGTACTATCTGCATTGTTTTCTTCCTGCTTCTTAATCCAGCGGTCCCTTTACTACCTGTCATTTCTGTAACAAAAAGGGACATATTTCCAGTTCTTCTACTATAAAGAAAAATGGACTTGACAGGAAAGCTAAATGGGTTCCCAAGGGTACATTTGCATCTAGGGAAAGGACTACTGACAGAAAAGGACCCAAACAAATTTGGGTACCTAAAAAGAAAACTTGAACCTTGTTTTGCAGGTCTGTCTCAAAGCTAAAAGGAGCAACAAATGGTATATAGACAGTGCCTGCTCAAGTCAAATGACTGGTGACAAAGAGAAGTTCATCACCCTTAGAGACAAGAAAGGAGGAAATGTGACCTTTGGAGGTGATCAATATGGCAAAGTTGTCGGCATTGGCATTATGGATAAAAATCCAGAAACATCCATAGAAGAGGTGCTGTTTGTAATTGGCCTCAATCACAATTTGTTAAGCGTGAGTCAGACATGTGATAGAGGAAATTGGGTGCTGTTTGACTCAAAGTGTTGCATGGTCATCAGAAAAAGTGATCACAAAGTAATCCTCAAAGCTCAAAGGGATGGTAACTGCTATACTATTGATCTTGATGAACTTCCTACCTTAGATTCTGTATGTTTGATTAGTCAGGATAATGATAGTTGGTTATGGCATAGAAGATTAGCTCATGTTAACATGAATCAGCTTTCAAAATTAGTTAAAAACAAGTTAGTCACTGGCCTGCCAAAATATCTTTTGAAAAGGACAAAGAATGTGATACATGCTTAAGAGAAAAACAAACTAAATCATCTTTTAAACCCAAAAACGTAGTCACCACAACTAGACCACTTGAACTACTGCATATGGACTTAATTGGACCATCTAGGGTGAAAAGTCTTGGTGGTAATCTGTATGTTCTTGTAATTGTGGATGATTACTCTAGATTTACATGGACACTATTTCTTCCCTCTAAAAGTGATACCTTTGATGCATTTGTAACCTTAGCTAAGAAAGTGCAAAATGAGAAGGATATTTCTATTGTGTCTATCAGGTCAGATCATGGAGGAGAGTTTGAGAACTCATACTTCCTGGAGTACTGCAATGAGCATGGAATTGATCACAATTTCTCAGCTCCAAGAACTCCTCAACAGAATGGAGTAGTAGAAAGGAAGAATAGAACCATTAGAGAGATGGCTAGAGCTATGCTGAATGAAAAGGAGCTGTCTCAAGTGTTTTGGGCTGATGCAGTGAATACAATAAGCTATATCATAAACAGAGCCTACATCAGACCAATCCTTGGGAAGGCCCCATATGAGCTGTACAAAGGAAGAAAGCCAAATCTGTCACATCTCCATGTGTTCGAGTGCAAATGCTTCATTCACAACAATGGGAAAGAAAATCTGGGTAAGTTTGATGCTAAATCCAATGAAGGTATATTTCTAGGCTATTCTAGTAGAAGTAAAGTATATAGAGTTTTTAATAAAAGATCTAATTTAGTAGAGGAATCTGTGCATGTAGTGTTTATAGAAAATGAAACTACTTCTAAACATGTTTTTGATGAAGATGATCTTGTTTCAACATTTAAAAAGTTAGATATTTCTAATGAAGGTATAATTGAATCTCCAAAAATATCTGACTCTATTGATATAGAGGAAGACATTCAGGAGAGAGATTTTGAAGAAGAAAATAATGAAGAAACATCTCAAGAACTCCCTAGAACTTGGAGATATCAAAGGAATCATCCTGTTGATCAAGTAATAGGGAATGTTCAAGAGAAAGTTAGAACCAGAAAACAGTTAAGGGATCAAATGATTAACTGTGCTTTCATATCACAAATTGAACCTAAATGTACTGAGGAAGCCTTAACTGATGAGTACTGGATTCTAGCTATGCAGGATGAATTAAATCAATTTGAAAGAAATCAAGTCTGGGATTTAGTGCCTAGACCCAAAAATCATCCTGTCATAGGTACCAAATGGGTTTTTAGAAACAAACTTGATGAATCAAGATCAATCATCAGAAATAAAGCTAGACTGGTTGCTAAAGGATATAATCAAGAAAAGGGTATTGATTTTGAAGAAACTTTTACTCCAGTAGCCAGATTAGAAGCAATTAGAATTCTATTAGCATATGCATGCATGAAAAATATTTTGTTATATCAAATGGATGTAAAGAGTGCTTTTCTGAATAGATATATCATGGAAGAGGTCTATGTAGATCAACCTCCAGGTTTTGAGGACTTTCACTACTATACAAAACCCCAATTTACATCGATTATTTTAGCCTTTTTAAATCGGTTTTGAAAGCGATGTAGAAGCTGGCGTTATAAAAAATTAAATATTTACATCGGTTAAAAAAATCGATGTAAAAAATTGCATTTACATCGGTTTTTTATAAAAAACCGATATAAAAAATTTGCTTTTTTATATCGGTTCATATAAAAAACCGATATAAAAAAAACTTTACATTTCACATCGGTTTTTAATAAAAAACCGATGTAAGTTTGAATTTTTTTTTCCTCACCTAATTAAATACAATCCATATTCAAACCTGTATTTACAATGAAATTTTTGAAAGAGCTAAACAAATTTGGCAGTCAAAGTAGAAATAATTTTTCAGCACATTAGTTTTATACATCAACTAATATATACTCCAAAAGTTAAGTAACCAATCCAAGTTTGACTAAACTATATATTTAGAAATATAGTCAAATGAATTGTAAAAAAAACTGTGACCACATGTTCCGAATTTTGTCAATTTCTGGCTCAGTATAGGGGCGATCATCTATGTCCAAGTGCTGCAAGTTGAAAACAAATATCAACACCCATATACAGTACGAAGTCCTGATGTAAAAATAAATGATAACAGTTTAAAATCAATATCACCACCACATGTACCTGTTCCAATGAGTCAACAATATTAAGAGTAATTATCTCAAACATTTCTCTCATGACATAATAACCACATTCTGTGTTCCCAGGTTGTTGGCGATACTACAAAACAAACAAGAATAATCAAAACCAAAATAATTGGATTAAGATATCCTTTAAGTTTGGGTTCAAACTACTTACCTTTGGGTAAATCCATTTTATATTATTATGACGATATGTGTGTTTCCCACCCCGATATTGATATGTCTTCAAAGATCTGTCATCATATACAAGGAAAAATGATATTATAGACTAATGAAGTCACATGTTATGACAATTGAAAGTTTTTCACAGATATACTTACAAATCAATTACTTGACGAAACTCCTTAGGTGCTTTTTTATCCTTTTTCCAAAGGGAGTCAAACCAATAGACAGTGGTTTGCTCAGGGCATACCACACACAATGTCCAATGATTGCTGCATTATTTAAGCTATTGATAATATCATCTCAATTATATAAAGTCTAATTACAACTATTTCTTTGTATATGAATTTCAAACTTATTACCCTTTATGGATTGGTGCAAACCAACATAGCTTACGATTTTGTTCAATAGTATTTCCTACATAGCTCGTTCTATCTTCTTCTGAGTTCCCCACACCTTGAAGGGCATATGGACAAAGGAATCCAAACCTATCATTGCATCCCAACTGGATGCAATATTGGTGGAGAAACCTGTTAGAGAACCGAAATGAAAATAAATATAGATAAAACACCAAATGTTTATAAACCCAATTGATTGAAAAGATGCTTAGCAATGAAAATAAACTTACATAATACCAAGTTGGAGAATGGATATGTCCAACTCCTTCATATCTATGAAATCTTGGACATCATCTTTATTAAGATAAAATGAATATGAATGAGATCCCACAATACCAGGAGCCATGGTAACTTCAATAGAATTTTTTAATTGTGAAACTACAATCTTTAGACGTGACAAAAATCTCATGTCTGTAATAGCTTGTGAGTCTGGGGATTGAGACTTGGGCATTGAGTCCATTGAATCCTTTCCCTAATCAAATAAATGACAATGTATTATAACTGCAAACAAAATCAAGAAGAAATCAAGAGGATTATGAAGTTTTTGATACCTGAGGCATAGCCAATGTGACGAGTCTTTTCAGCCACAAAATATAATATCCTCAAGCTTGGGCTACTATCTCAACCTCATCATTTGGGAATGGCACATGTGCATGAGGCTCAATGACATTGTCAACCGACACCTTTACTTGATCCTCTAGTATTTGTTGGTGGTGGAGGATTGATGCCATCTTATAAACTCGACCATGAGCTACAATGCGCTTAGTGGGAACATCCAAATATAGATCACATGCCACTCCCACATCTTGTTCATTGTTAATGTCAAGTGGAGATGTACAACTAGCTTTCGTGCTTTGAAGCATAGGAGAAGGGGTTATCTTGGCAGATTGCATATGAATTTGCTTAGAAGAGAGCATAGACATAAACTCTTGTCACATAGCTTCCATCTTAGCATCCATCTCAGCTCGAAACATCTGTTGCATTCGAGCTTCTGTTTCCTCCTTAACCTTATCCAACATTTTTAGCATCTTATGCTCTGACACCATTCCCCCACGATGGTACGAACATGATCCAAAATATTGTTTGATTCCCACTCCTCCTCCTACACCCCTAACACAGCCTGGGTGCTCATCCTTGCCTAAAGCAGTAGCCAAGATATCTTGCCTCCCACATGGAGTAAATAATCCTTGAGAGGCTTCCTCCTCAAGAGAATCCTATAACATTCAAGTAATAAATATATATATAATTAGCAATTGTACTATTGAAGTCACATAATCACTATGATTGATTATAATTTACTTACAATCTTTTCGCCAACCACTCTAGGTTCGGGGGTGATATACTGTCCATGCTTGTTCAACCTTGCCCTCTTCCATTTTTGAGCACGATTTGGGGGTGATGGAGGACAAACAACAATGGATGGGTTTGACTCTGTAGCTTCTTGTCTTTCTAGCAACTTCTCCTCTATCATCTTATGTTCCAACAACTCATATCCTCCACGAGACAAGTTGTGAGGATACACATTTTGTTTTTGCCTCTCTTTATTTTCTTCTCTTAATTTCTGTTAAATATAAATCCAATAAGTTTTTTAAGTAAGAACTCATTATTATAAATAAAATAATGAAAATGATAAATTTAATTACCTGACATTCAGGAGATAGTCGAATTTGAACAAACTTCTGCCATGTCTCTTCATCTAAGTATGGATACTTGATGCATGGATTTTGTCCCTTCAATTTACCATAAATGTATCTACTGGTGAGACTTGTTTTAAATCCTCTCCACCGCTTCGCTACAATTGTTAAACATTGTTTCCTCCTTGCAATAGTAGGAGGAATGTCATAAGTAATCTACAATTTAACACATACATACAATTAACTTAGTAATGAGTAATATTATATTAAAATATATAGAAAAATATATGAATAAAAAGGTTTATACCAAGATATCTTGCCAAATCTGGTCTTTGACAGAATATGGAACTTTTTTCCACATAGGGAGCAAGATGTTGACTTTACTGCGAGCCAAATCTCCTAGATAACTCTTAAACTGAGTCCTTTCATGGCGTCTTTCATAATCTAACTCACTGAGATTAACATGTAATCTCTGTTGACTACCTCGAGATTTGGTTAATGAACTCATAGTCGTGGTACGTCTACCAGTGGTACTTCTTCTAGTAGTACTCTTCCTAGCTATCATGGTAGGTTGCCCAAAATTGCTAGAGGAATCCATTTCCCTGTTTAGACAATAAGATAAGAAATATAAGTACATTGAAATAAAATTAAATTACACTAACAAATTAAATTAAAATAATAAATGAAATTAACCCTATGTGTATGCAAAATTAAACTTTGAACGTGTGTGTGCATGTGAAATAGAAAAATTACCTCAGGAGAAATTATCCTATATAAGGATATTCTCCCAAATCCCTTCATGGTGATCATGTCTTGTGGCATGTACATTATCTATTTCGTCTTCTTCATTTAGCTAAGGTAGCCTTGAAGAAAAAGGAGGGGTTTCATCAATATCAAAAGTAGATTCATTGTCCTCAATAGTAGCAGTTTGTTTCTTCCCTTGGAGAACAATGGACCACTTTTTATTTGCCGGATCGATGACATAAAAAATTTGTTTTGCTTGGTTTGCCATGATAAAGGGCTCCTCCTTGTATCCTATCCTACTAAGATCCACCAAGGTAAATCCTAACTCATCTATTCGAATACCAGTGTTACTATCAACCCACTTGCATTTGAAAACAGGAATTCTAAATGCTATGTAGTCAACCTCCCATATCTCTTCAATAACCCCAAAATATGATGTGGCTGCCGAAATAGGGTTTCTATCTTTTGAACTAGAAAAATGCATCGCTTCAGCTACTATCATAACCCCACTATTTTGCATGGTACTCTTGTTATCTTGGGCTTTTGTATAGAATGAATACCCATTAATGTCATATCCACTCCAACATATGACATCAAAGCGTGGCCCACCGGCTAACCATCTTAGTGTATTGGACTCATTATCATCATTCATAACCCATTCATTGAACCAACATCTAAAAGTCTTGTTATGCTCATTCACCAACCATTTATCACTCTTTCGAGGATTCTTTTCCTTAACAATGTTTTTATGCATGGTCAAGTAAGGCTGAACTTCATCAATATTATTCAAGATGTATAAATGTGCTTGTAACACTTCTGCACGATCCATGCTTTTTACTTTGCCTCCTCGTGTACCCTTACCTTCACCTCTTCCCTCGTGGCGAGACTTTGGAAGTCCAACAGCTTCTATTGTTGACAAGTATTCAGTAAAAAACTCAATAGCCTCTTCGGCAACATATCTTTCAACAATAGATGCCTCAGGCCGGTATGGATTCTTGACATACCCTTTTAGGATTTTCATGTATCGCTCAAATGGGTACATCCATCTCAAATAAATTGGGCCACAAAGCCTTATCTCTCTAACCAAATGAACAATTAAATGAATCATGATGTCAAAAAAAGATGGCGGAAAGTACATCTCAAGTTGACACAAAATAACAACTACATCATTCTCCAACTCATCCAACTTCTGGGGGTCTATCACTTTGCTACATATAGCATTGAAAAAGAAACATAGTCTAGTTATAGTGTGTCTCACATTTTTTGGCAATATGTCACGAATAGCCACTGGTAGCAGTTGTTGCATCAAGACATGACAATCATGAGACTTTAAGCCTACTAGTTTCAAATCTTTCATTGACACAAGCCTCTTGATATTGGAAGAATACCCCTGTGGCACTTTGATGCCATGTAAACACTCACAAAAACTTTTTCTCTCCACTTTCGACAATGTATAACAAGCAGGGGGCAAATAAGTCCTCTTTCCTGCTGGCTGTGGAGCCAAGTCTGCTCGTATTCCCATTTCAACCAAGTCTAGTCTCGCATTCACGCCATCCTTACTCTTTCCCTTTATGTTTAAAAGTATTCCAATAAGACTATCACACACATTTTTCTCCACATGCATCACATCAAGACTATGCCTCACCTCAAGACTATGCCAATATGGAAGATCAAAGAAGATAGACCTTTTTTTCCATGAATTATTCTCAGTTGCAAGCTTTTGGGTCTTACCAAAGATCACATTGATATTTTTCACCCATTCATAAACTTGCTTTACCATTATCGGTTCTGGAGCATTTTCATACTCTTGCAAGCCATTGAAAGCTTTTTTTAATCTACGATAAGGGTGGTGCCTTTTCAGAAATTTTCGGTGACCAAGGTAGATAGTCTTCTTTCCATGTTGAAGTTGATGGTAACATGTCCCTTCTTCACAGATAGGGCATGCTTTGTGGCCCTTAACACTATATCCAGACAAGTTTCCATATGCAGGGAAGTCATTGATCGTGCAGAAGATCATGGCACGCAACATAAAAGACTCTTTGTGATACGCATCAAATACTTCTACACCTTTATCCCACAACATCTTTAGTTCCTCAACCAAAGGTCCCAAGTATATATCAATGTCATTTCCTGGTTGTTTTGGGCCTGAGATCATCATAGACAACATGATGTACTTACATTTCATACACAGTTGAGGAGGGAGGTTATAAACCACCAAGAGAACAGGCCATGAACTGTGTTTGCTGCTAAGATTGCCATAAGGGTTCATTCCATCTGTACAGAGTCCAAGCCTCAGATTTCTTGGCTCACAACCAAATTCAGGAAACAATTGATCAATTGTTTTCCATTGAGGAGAATCAGCTGGATGTCGAAGCTTTCCATCAGATTTTCTCCCATCTGCATGCCATCTCAAGTTTTTTGCATCATTTGTATTAGCAAACAAGCGTTTGAACCTTGGTATTATTGGGAGGTACCATAATACCTTCAAAGGAGACCCCTTAATGATCTCATCACCATCCTCCTTCACTTTATAACGTGATACCCCGCATTTTGGACATACATCCAGCTCTTCGTACTCATTTCTATACAATAAACAATCATTGGGACATGCATGTATCTTTTTAAACTCCAAACCCATTGGGCATAGGATTTTCTTTGCCTCATAGTTACGATTCGGAAGTTCATTACCTTCGGGAAGCATATCTTTCAACAACTCAAGCAAATCTGTGAAACTATTATCACTCCACCCATTTCTTGCTTTCAAATTGATCAATCTCAACACTGCTGACAATCGTGTGTATTTAGTACATCCTGGGTACAAAGGTTTCTCTGCATCACTGCACAACCTATTATATACATGTGATCGCTCAAAAAACTCTACTCCAACATCATGGATCATGTCCTCCAATCGATCATTCAAATTCACATCAACTTCCTCCCTTTCGAACACTCTTGGCATTTCTATTTCACCATGCCATATCCATTGTGTATAGTTCTTGTTGAACCCATTACAAAATAGATGGTCTCTTATTTCTGCAATACTCAGTTGCCTCCCATTCAAACATTGCATACATGGACAATAAAATCTCCCATTATTATCAAGAACATTTCTTTTAGCAAATTCTAGAAATTGCTCAACTCCATTCTCGTATTCGTCACTTGTTCGTCTAGCATTTATCCAATTACGATCCATGTTACCTAAACGAAATTGGAATCCACAAGTTATCTTTAATTATAAAGAGCTATATTATAATTTCCATATTTAAGGAAAGTCAAGCTCCAAAATTTAATCAATGAAAATAGATCACTTGCATGGTTCCATAATTTCCATAAAATACGTTAGTATCCTATGAGTTATGTAAAAATTTCAGCGAATTCTCCCATAAGTATTGAGGCTCCTAAAATTTTATAATAGTCAATATTAAAACATCAAATGCAGAAAATAATCAATAAATAATATGGCAATGTAAAGCTATCATCAATCCATTAGTAAAGAAACTTTAGCAGTCAAATTTTCTATTTTTCAATAGTGAACTTATTTGTGGCATTTGAACCAAGACATCCAAATTTCACTATGACCCAACTATTTTCAATAGTCACATGCTAGGCACACCCCCCCCCAATACAAAATCTGGAAAACAATTCATTAATGTTTCATTAAACTTACAAAGTACCTTATATACACACTAAAATAAAAATGAATGCTCAAATGCGTAATTGTTTATTTCAAGTGGCAATGACATCAATATATCACTATCAATGAGCCAAATAGCCACCTCCTTAATTGACCTCTACATTTATTTTAATAAGTACCAATAATTCAATTGCCAAGAGAATAAACCTGCCAGATAAGGCATAAAGGTTTTATTTATTTCTTATAAAATTATTTTTTAGTCTTAGATTTTTTTTAAAAAAAATTGTTACATCCAGTATTTTCATAAAAAAATCACAAACATATGTTTTAACTTCTTCAGATAATGTAACTGAAAAAAATAATTTGTTCCAAAAAAAGCTCCACAAAAATGTGAAAAATGAAATCCATCAAAAATTCATTTTTCCAAAAAAGTGAATTGATAGTGGAGGATAACATGCACAAATTGGCCGCAAAAAAATCTAACGATATATAATCTAATGATATTTTTATATTATTATTACTTTTTAAGCTTTTCTCTTCATTTAATTATTATTTGTTTTATTTAAAAAATATTTTTAAGAGGAAATTATATTATAAGTTTTTTAATACTTGAATAATAAATAATCTGCTCAAAAAAGGGGATTCTCTAAATTTAAAAATATAAAGATATTTTTTATAATTTTATATGATTTTGAAAATCCTAAAAGAAAGGGATTGATTTTGGTTTTTCTTTGTCAATTTAAAATCTAAAGATATTGATTTAAATTGATACATGGATATTGACTGAATGTTACAAAATTTTGATTTAAATTTATAAGTTTAGAAAGATTTGCATTAAGAATCCTAACAAATTAATAAAGAATTTGTTATGATTCCTTGCTCTTGGAATTGATATGCATATCCATGTTGATTGAAATTATTAATAAATTTATAATTTGATTGAAATTTATAAATAATTTGTTAGGATTCCCTACTCTTGGAATTGATATGTATATAAAAAATCAGATAATCTATTGATATTTTTGACCAATCTCATCATTTTCTTTTTCGTTAATTCAAAGCTATGTATATTAATATCAATTAATGTATTAATATATAATAAAATTCATAATAAATTATACTGATGTATGTATATCAAGAAACACAACTCATAAACACCTTGACAACTAACCCAACCCAAATATCTTAATAAATTACTGAACTAGTGCTGCATGTTTCCAACTTACATCTTTTATTGCAATATATATGTCAAGTACTAAAGCAAAAATGTCTATAAAGAATGCTTTTTTATATCAAAATTCAGCAAGCTACCATTTGAGTAAGAAAGAAATTACTGTTAGTTTCCAACAACCAAATATATGAAAAAGGAGTATTTAATCCAAACATCATACTAAGTGTGACGCAAGTAGTTCCTGTAATGCCAACATTATCATTAACACGTGGAATCCACAAGATATTTTATGGTTCTCATCTAGTCTTCACTTACAGGTTACAACTAATTCAAGCTTTTCTCATAAGAATTTCAATATCTAATCCAAAGACATTAGTTTCTAATCTAGGCAAAATGCAAATTGTAATGATACATGTGGTAAGAGTAGAATCACGTGGGTCACAAAGAAACAAAGACTTTACTATAATGGTAACTCAATCATAAGATGGTAATTCAATGGAGGACCTACAATAGCATGAGAAAGTCAAAACACATCTACATACCAGGATCACAAAATGGTGGTGGTAAGAGACCATATACTTCTTTAAACCATATGTTAAGAAACAAATAGAGATTTAGCAATTATGCAACCCACACTAAGCAGTAAAATTTTCTAAAACACAAGGTAGAAAAGTTGTATTACTCTGAAATTAATAGGTGAATGTCCCTGGATAATTCAATCAATTTTGGTTTATCCAAAGAGAGAAGAAACTCCCTGGCATATGAAATTTTTGACCATCTACAATACCAAATCAACAGATAAGTTTCCATAAGGACAATATAGAATATATAGTTGAATTGCTTGGTTGTTATTTACAATCATCAACTTCAGATAATTTGTCATTGTCAGACTTTTATGTTAATATGGTGAATCCAGAGCAACCAGGGGCTTTGCCAATTAATTTAGATAGGCGTAAAAGATATCAACACCATTGCATTGAATTTTATGATAAAATAAAATAAACATCTTCTTTTATCTATCCAATCTCTAAGCCACCAAAATGATACTTATTGAACAAAGACATTTTTTTATACGGAAAAAGGTTGAGAGGTTTTTAAAAAATATTTTACTGGTTAGGATCTGTGGAGAACAAATATATATATCCTATCCAAAAACAAAAATATTTGTGTGAGAAAATATGTACATAAGCTTCATATGAGATGACCCCCTTCTAATTTATTCAAAGCTTTAAAGAAATAGTCATTATCTGGGTAAATATCAAACCATAATTTATAGAAGAAAAAAAAAAAGCCACGCACCTGTCACGAAGAACATGTTTCAGTCAAGGGAGTGGATGGACGCGTTTCAGTCT
The DNA here is from genome assembly GCA_026686845.1 of Adenanthera pavonina. Lineage (NCBI taxonomy): Eukaryota > Viridiplantae > Streptophyta > Magnoliopsida > Fabales > Fabaceae > Adenanthera > Adenanthera pavonina. The sequence continues at coordinate 31,870,791 of JAIVEN010000010.1, forward strand.
CTAGGCTTAAAGACAAAGATAAAGGGATGAAAGGATGCGGTTTTCACTAAGAGAGAGAGGGACGATGAAAACAGAGGCATCATTCCAGAGAACGTACGGTGTAATGGCGAGGCACAATGAAGACAAAGGAGGGAGGAAGAAACTGATGATCAACGACTATCGCTATGGATGTTGGAGTGGAGGGAGAAAGAAAAGAAGAAACTTACAGCGAGAGAGAGAAAAAGACGATGAAAATAGAGGCACCATTGCAGAGAATGTACGGCGTAATGGCGCGGCACAATGAAGACGAAGCAGGGAGGAAGAAACTGATGAGCAACGACTATGGCTGTGGATGTTGGAGTGGAGGGAGAAAGAAAAGAAGAAACTTGCAGCGAGAGAGAGAAAGGGACGATGAAAACAGAGGCACCATTGCAGAGAATGTACGGCGTAATGGCGCGGCACAATGAAGACGAAGCAGGGAGGAAGAAACTGATGAGCAACGACTATGGCTATGGATGTTGGAGTGGAGGGAGAAAGAAAAGAAGAAACTTGCAGCGAGAAAGAGAAAGGGACGATGGAACTTTTAGAGAGAGATGGGTGACGGAGGATGTGTGGGAGAGAGGAAGAAAAATGCAAGCTTTGACTGAGCAGGAGTGCATTCTTGGACTACAGCTGAACTGAAGACACGAGCCCGCGCTTTCGACAATGCAGAGGGAGTAAATTTTTTTTGTTTTATGATTCAGTTACATCGGTTTTTGCTTTAAAACCGATATAACAATCTGTACACATCGGTTGCTTATTCAAAACCGATATAACTAGGTAATTAAATAAACTAAATATCATATATTTATCTTATATTATATAGTTTTATTTACATATTTTTATTTAGTTGTATTAATTATAGAATTTAATTATATTAATAATATGTTTGTATATTAATTACATATTTTATTTAATTATATTAATTAAAGAGTTAATATGTTGTATCATAAAAATATAATTGTAGTCAGATAACCTTTAAGCGGGAGTAGGGAATTCAAGTTTACATCGGTTTTTTTAAAAACCGATATAAATGCATTAAAAATATATTTTATTATACATATTTACAAATAATATAATATAATTCAATAAAATAAATATCATATGTTGATATTATATTATATAATTTTAGTTACCTATTTTTATTTAGTTCTATTAATTATAGAATTTAGTTATATTAATAATATATTTGTATATTACTTACATATTTTATTTAATTATACTAATTAAAAAATCAATATATTGTAACATAAAAAATGTAACTTAGTCAAACAAGTTTACATCGGTTTTTTTTTAAAACCGATATAACTACATTAAAAATATATTAAATTATACATATTTACAAATAATATAATATAAAAATCTAATTATAATCATATAGTTATATAATGCTATATTTCTATCCACATACAAGATATATTGTAATTAGTTAATTTATATAATTATATGTTTATTTAGTTCCATTAGTTTAAAGTTTGAAGTTCGGTAAACAAATTACATCGGTCTTTTTAAAAAACCAATGTAGAAAGATATAAACTGAAAAATTTATTTACAAAATTACCACCGGTCATCATTTTATATCGGTTTTTTTTTAACCGATGTAAATAACCGATATATGTTACATCTTTTGTAGTAGTGTTTACAAAACCAAATCATGTTTATAAACTGAAGAAAGCCCTCTATGGTTTAAAACAAGCACCAAGAGCATGGTATGAGAGATTGAGTAATTTTTTAACTGAAAAGGGTTTAATAGAGGCAAAGTAGATACAACCCTATTTACTAAGAAAGAAAATAAAGATTTACTTATTGTCCAAATTTATGTTGATGATATTATATTTGGTGCTACTAATGAATCTCTTTGCAAGAATTTTTCTAAGTCAATGCAGGGAGAATTCGAAATGTCTATGATAGGTGAACTCAATTTCTTCCTTGGACTACAAATCAGACAGTGCAATGATGGTATCTTCCTCAATCAATCCAAGTATCTGAAGGAATTGCTGAAGAAGTTTGGAATGGAAAATGCCAAGCCAATGGGGACACCTATGGTAACTGCAACCAAACTGGACATGGATGAGAAAGGAAAATTGTTTGACATAACTCAATATAGGAGAATGATTGGATCCCTGCTGTAGTTAACAGCTAGTAGACCTGACATTATGTTTAGTGTCTGTATGTGGGCAAGGTTCCAATCATGTCCCAAAGAAACCCATGCAACTGCTGTGAAAAGAATCTTCAGATATCTTATTGGAACATCACAGATAAGTCTTTGGTATCCAAGGGGCAATGGAGAAGATCTCAAAGGATACACTGCTGCTGATTTTGTAGGATCTAAAACTGACAGAAAAAGCACAAGTGGAACTTGTCAGTTTCTTGGAGGATCCTTTGTTTCATGGTTTAGCAAAAAGCAGAACAGTGTGGCCCTATCCACAGCAGAGGCTGAGTATGTTGCAGCTGGAAGCTGTTGTGCCCAAATCATCTGGATGAAATAGCAACTGGAAGATCTTGAGGTTGAGTTGAAAGAAATACCAATAATGTGTGACAATCAAAGTGCTATCAATATCACAAACAATCCTGTCATGCATTCAAGGACAAAACATATTGAAGTTAGGCACCACTTCATAAGGGATCACGTTCTGAAAGGAGAAATTAGATTGAAATATATCCCCACAGAAGATCAAGTTGCTGACATCCTCACAAAGCCTCTATCAGAAGACAGATATTGCAGAATCAGAAGAGAATTGGGTATGGTAAATCCCAATGAACTGTAAGTAAATCCTTGTGCAATTCTGTGTTTAAATCTTTCGACATTAAATTAATTCTAACTTTAGCATCGGAGGGTGTTTAATTTAAGTTTCAGGTGTTCCTCATGAGATTCAATGCTGATAAATTTGAAAAATAGAGCTTACCAGAATGGAACAATCAAAGAGTGAAGAAAATGGAAGAAACTCTAAGCTTCTGGATCCATTCTGTGAGTTTTTAAAGATGAAATTCATATATTGATTATGTGTTAGACAAATTTCTGTGAAAAATTAAGTTTCTGAGGAAATCAGCATGGTCAACATTCAAATTTTAGATACCCAACAGACGAACTTTGACCTGTTATTAGAAGGAACAGTTCTCAGTGATGCCTCAAAATTCGTCTGTTGATCCTTCAAAATTCGAATTTTCAAGAACAAAATTTCAAAGTTATGAAAGTCCAACATATTGATTATTCTAATGATTATCTCCTGACATACAAATGATGGACAACTTTCACAAAGTTGAGAAATTCGAATATCTGACTTAAAATTCGTCTGTTAAAACATGCTCCCCAATGTTGAATCTTTGAAAGATGAAGTTTTGTATGCTTAATTCGTTTGTTGCTTGCTGGTTTATTGGGTGCTTGGAATTTGCCTTTGAAAATTCGAACTTTGTTGAAACAAAGTTCGTCTGTTGATCTTGTTTTATTTTATCCAAGCCTCTGTCAGATGAACTTTCAGAAGAAAATTCATCTGTCAATAAGCTTTGCTAAACGGTTTAACTTATAACTGCCCGAAGTTCAAATTTGAGCCCTTAAAATTCGTCTGTCAGACGGTTACACACATTAAAATCGATGATTTTCATTTGAACAGACGCAACTCTATTCCTATTCTCTCTGAGTCTGTTCCAATCCAGCATTCAATCCTCTTCAATTCTGATAAAAAACCGTCATTTCCCACTGATTAGACTTCCTCGCGCATCATTTAAACTTGTTCCTTGCCTCATTTTGCAACATTCATCCGCGAAATGGCAAGAGTCAAGAATCCAGAAGTTGGGAAAGCAGAGGCCCGACAAAAGAGGAATGTTAAATCCTAATATGGCTCGAAGGAAGGAGAAAAATCAAAGAGAAAAGCTGAATCCAGTAAGGCAACTCCCTCCAAAAGACAGAAATCTACGCCCAAAGCAGATTCTCAGAAAGCTGGACCTTCCTCACCGAAAAATGTAGAACCTTCGGTTCCTGTTCCTGTTGCTGCTAAACCAGTTGCTTCCTTTTCATCCTCAAGCAATGAATCTAGGGAATACGAGCTTACCACTCTGCCATTATCGAGCACTCCACATATTCAAGAGGAATACTCCACCAAGTTTGCCAACAAGAAGGTAATCAAACTACATTGTGTAAACTTGGAAGATTTCTTGGTCTCCAATAGTTTTGATGCTGGTATATGGATGATGAGATACAAGAATCTGTTGGAAGTATTAGAGAGATATGATGATGAGGTAGTAAAGTCCTGGTATGCTTCCTTGAAGTACTATAGTAAGAAGAAGAAGTGGGCAGTCAATCTGAGATCTAGAACCATCTGGCTTACTAATGAGACATTTAATGAGGTGCTAGAGATCCCTGGGCAAGATGGACTCAAGATTGACATCACTGCCACTGGATATATGGATGAGGTAGAAATTGCTGATGAAGAAGGTGGCCCCTTTCTGAACTACAAGGAGAGTACTATTCTGAGCACACTGTTTAGAAGGAGGGAAAATTGGCCATCCATAAACATGTTGAAGCCCACAGACCTTAGTGTTCAAGTGAGAATCCTGCACTACATAGTGTCTAGGATCATATTCAACAAAGGAGGCAGCTTCAACTTGATAACAAGGGCAGAGGCACATGTCATGGCTGCCATCATGCATGGGAAACTGATTAATATAGGACACATTATTCTCCAACGCATGATCAAGGCAAGAGATCAGAGGAAGGACTCCACACTCCCCTATGCTGCTATCATTTCCAGAATTCTGCAGTATGCCAGAATTCAGCATCTTAAGAAGGGGAAGGGCAAGCCCACTGAGATCTGCAAGGAGGAAGAACTGCAGAGAATGAGCATTGAAAGAGATGAAGGAAGATGGGTTGGAAAGGGAGCAGGAAGAACTGAGGATCTATTCTTTGTTGAAGGTGCCTCCCTACAGCAAGAGGGTACTTCTGAGGCTCCTGTCAGACCTACTCCTAAGCCCTCGGTGCCTATCCCATCTCCCTCCAAGCCTACACAAATTCCATCCACTCCCTCCTCTCGTGCCAAGCCAACCAAGATCACTGAGTTGCATGATAGCCTGTCTACACTCATTCTTAGCATCAGAGATAAGTAAAATGCCAAATTTGCTCATCTGCAAGATCAGATCCATCAATTGGCTATTAACATGAAAGTGGTGGCTGATGCATATGAAGAAATCAGAAGTGCAATCCCTGCCTCTTCAGCTCCACCTCAGCCTAGTGTTCTTGAGCCCACTCTATCTCCAACACCTGAGCCTCCAAGCCCCTTCGAGATTGACTCTTCTGATCATGATGAGCCTGCTGGTGCAATGAGGACACCAAGCCCTGGTCCACCTTTGGACTATGGTTTGAAAGAGGAAGGTCTTCAAGAAACAAGCCCTCATGAGCCTATGAAAGAAGATGCTTAGGGTTCAATTCTGTCCATTCAAGAATCAGAGCAAGTTGAAAGACTGATTGCAGCCATTTCAACCTCTTCTATGCAGGAAGGTGCGAGCAATAAAGAGAGAAGCATTGTACCTGTTGTTGATTATGTAGCTATTGCTCATAATGCTCTGCTGCAAGCTCAGAGGAGAAGACTAGAAGAAATGTTTCATCCTGATAAACCAGCTCCTCCCTCTCTTGCTGCTTATGGACTCTCAGAAGAACAAAGAGCTCAGTTGGCTCTTTCAAGATAGGCAATGCAGGAGCTGCTTGAAGTCTCTGATGATGATGATGAACCAAGTCCTGAGCCTCCTGCACCAGTCTAGCCAGAAATTCCTTTTGCTCCTGTGCCACTTCGAGCTATTCCTGTCTCTCAGATCCTTCCTCCGGCTGATTTTGTTGTCCTTCCTAATGATGCCAAAAAGGGGGAGAAGACTGAGCAAACTGGAAAGTCTGCTACTGGAAAATCTGCTGAGCCATCTGGAAAAGGAAAGATGTACAGCAAGAAGTCCAAGCCCAAGAAGAAATGATTGAAGTTTTGTTTCAGAGATTAGGCTTGAGTTCTCTTATTGTGTTGTATAAAGTTTTAGATGGTTGTTTGATGTTTGTTCTTAGTATTTTGAAATTAATCTTTGAAGAACTAAACTTTAATTTGTTTTTGTATAGTAACATTTGATTAAATGAATGAATTTCTTGGTTGCAATGTTTTGTGCATATTACTCTTTGAATATCTTCACTTGATCTGCTATATATGATATCTTTTGAAATATAATGCATATGTTGAGGGGGAGCTTGTAAAATCAAACCTAAGTACTAATCTAGTTTATAAGTTGTTTTGTCATCATCAAAAAGGGGAAGAATGTTGAATCAAGAGTTTTGATGATTCCAAACCAACATCCAAGAGCTTGGATTGAAGATATCAAAGGAGCTCAAAGTATTTCAAAGTAAAAAAAAAATTCTGAGTAATCTATGCTAGAGTTGTTGTTAGATCTTTAGTTATGTTCAGAAATGGGTAAAAGACTTCGATTTTAAGAAAAAATGTTTTAAAACGATGATTTTATGTTAAATCATGAACTATTTGAAAAATACCCACCAACAGATGAAGTTTGAAAAGTTTATATTGAACTGTCATGTTGGAAATTCGAACTTTGCCTTTGGAAATTCGAATTTCGAGCTGAAATTGAATAAGTCTGAAGAGATTCTTCTCTGACAGACAAATTTTGATTTACCAAAATTCAAATTTTCATATGAGCCTGAAAGAAGCTTCTTGGAGACAGACGAACTTTAAGTCTTCAAAATTCGAATTTCAGACAAAATGCAATTTGTGAAAACCAAAGAAATTCGTCTGAAATAATATTAAAGTTAATCTGAAATCAAGATTATCTTGAGCTTCAAAATTACTCTCTGACAGAAGAACTTTGAACATTAAAATTCAAATTTCAGAAGCTTAGGCTGTGAGTTTGTTAAAATGAAATGTTGACATACGAATAACAAAGTTTTGAAACTTCGAATGCTGAAGTAAGTCTGAAGAGAGGACTCTCTGACAGACAAACTTCACTCATTCAAAATTCGAATTTCAAAGAAAGTAAACTACTTTGTCTTTTGAATGTACTACGGACAGACAAATTTTGGGGTTCCAAAATTCGAATTTTGAAGGCACTGTAGCAAATTGAAAACACTGTTCACACTTAACAGAAAAACTTTCTTCTTGAAAATTCGTATGTCACAACACGAAAACATTTTCCAAGGTTCAAAATTTGAATTTCACTTCATGAACAGACGAACTTCAGTATTTCAACGTTTGAAGCTTTAACCTTCGGTTCCTTCGAAATTCGTCTGTTGATCAACCAAAATTCAAATTTCAGTATGTCAGAAGCATTAATTGCGGTTGGTTAACGGATAGTTTTTCAGAGTAACCATTGGATAACTTATCCAACGGATAGATTTTGTCTCTAACGGACATTTGAGACCTAAATCTATAAATATAACATCATTTGAAGTTGTGGGTAACGAATCAAACTTGTATATACTGAAATTCTGCCAAATCTTCTTCTCAAAAAGCTTTTACCATCTCAACTTCAATATCTATACTTTAACCTTCATATTTACTCTATTCAAGAGAGTTATATCTTTGTATACAATCTAATCTTCATCTGGAAAATAGATTTACTTGTGAGGGGATATCACAAGGGGATTGGGAAGCACATTGAGGAAGTGCTTAGAGAGATTGAGAAAGCTCTAGAAAACAGAGCACAAGCTGTGTACTGTGGCATTTGCAAGAAGCCCGTTGAATTCTTGCAGTATAGTGAAAAATCTCAAGAGTTGTCTTGGGGATTGGACATAGGTCAAGTGGATAGACCGAACCAGGATAAATTTATGAGTGTTCTTCTCCCTATCATTACTTTTTTTAGTTTGCTCTGCTTATACGTTGCTTTCATTATACTCTGCTTTCTTCACCCATTTCACTTTATGCAGAAAATTTTCAAACTTCCCAATTCACCTCCCCTTGGGAAGTCAATCTAACTAACACTCTAGACATCGATCTATATATCAAGTGGAATCAGTGAATTTGATAAGGTCAAATTGTTTTTATTTGGCAAAAACAAGAAACTTTTCGTAGTACACAATTCCATGGAGACCCATTGCTCAAATTATTTGGAATATGATAACCATATCATAACCTTTATATTCTTCTTCTGAATTGTGTACTTAAAGACTCATCATTGGTCGGTACATCATGTTTGATAAGCTGTATATAAACCTACTATATATATATATTAAATATCCCAAATGGAGACACAATAGTACAATGTTGTTCTTCTATTTTTTAGTTCCTTTTTTCATCCTCAGTATCAAAGAAACCTTTTAACAACCAATTTCCCTATTAATATGCCATTGAAGAAGGATAAAATAAAAACACATTAGCCTAATAGTTAGAGGATTTCTTATTCGTTGCTTCTGTATTGTGGAGAGGAGAGCATTTAAGATTCAAAAGAGATAATATCTTCAAATTCAGAAATTCATGTGATGGTATCAAATGTGTGTTTTGAGGATTTCTTATCCTTTGCTGTTTATGCATCTGTATATAAATATGTTAATCTTTTCATCTGTGAAATGTTGTATTTGTTGATAAAAATAGCATTTGATACTCATCATTCATAATTCTAATCAAAATCCAAATTATGTGCAATTCTTTTGGAAAATATGAGGGGCTTGAATAATGCATCATGCTCACTTCTCTTTGCTTCCTATATCATTCCTCTGATATTGTTTATACTTACCATTACTATCTAAAGTAAAGCTTAGCTTTTGCCTCTTCCGCATGGGATATTATGATTTAGACATGATTGCTTATCATTTCTCCCATTTTTGAATATTGATGTTTGGGTTTTTCACATCCTTTTGGTTGAACATGTTTTCATGCATATGTTGTTGAATTGAATGGTTTCCCCAAGGTCTTGACTTTTGATAGACATTTGTGATCTAAATAGGTCGATGGATAAGATTTGACGAGTTTATATGTTCTATTCTTGTTTTGGCCCTGATTGTTGGTAATGTATGTAAGTATGACTGCTTTTTTTTTTAATTTATAGAAAGAAAAGTTGTGTAAGTGAGTTGTGTTTATTATCTAATATGAATCTTTGTTAGTGTGCCCATTGCATGATTTTGAAGCAATGTCTTAAGATATAAAGTCTTAATGGTGATTTGCATTCACTTACTATCTGGTTGGCTTTAATGATATCTAAGAATGAGGAGTAGGGGAAGAAGGTGAAATTGTAGGTACAGGTTTTGTTTGTAGTCATGAAAGTGTGTTAAGATTAGATTTACTGGGTTTTGTGAAAGTAAAATTCCAGGGTACTATTTTTATTCTGAAACAAACTGCGAAGTTGGGTGTGAAATATTGTTTGAGAAAAAAGCCAGATTAGTTGATAAGGTCATACATGAGATCTCACTTTTGTCATAGTTGCTTGGCTTGAGAACTTCTTACTCACTCTTCCTTCTCTTGCATGCTTTTCTCTCAACCACTCTAACATTTATCTTTTTAATGATTAACCATCTCATTAATTGAATCCCAAACTATTAGTTCCACTTCAGGCCTACCCTCTGCATGTGTCCCTCTCATATCAATTTATATCTATCCTCATGATAATGTTACCAAGAGCCCTTATTTTATTTTATCACAAGTTGAAATTATAAACTCCATAATAAAAAATTAACTAGAATTCCCAATTTTGATTGATGAAAATTAATACTTTTTCGGGATATGATCTTTGCTTATACTCTTATGTAATATAGATTGAATGTGTCATTGCTAAACTAAAAGCTCTAGTATATAGTGGAAGCTTATAAAGTATGTTGATTTTGCCTTAAAACTTGCTTAGAATGGTGGTATTTAATGATTGCTGCAATGGTTGACTCATATTTGATTAGTATAGAAATATTTTCATACGAAGTTATAGGGTGGAGTTTTAAATTGAAAATGATTGATTGAAATTTTATATTTAATGGCATGAATCATTATTAGTTTATTAATTATAAGTAATTTGATTATTAGAAATTATTTGGGACATAATTACTGCTATGTTTAATTTAAACTTGTTGTAATTTACTATTTTTATGTAAAGAGAGGGTTTAAATCCCTAGAAACTCTCATTTTGAAGCAGTTATACTGCCAGTTTTTCTTTAAAAATTAGATTGTGCTTGCCAGGAAGTCTGTGCTTCAATTTTTAATTGCTTTTGAATAGTGATTGTCATTATATTTAAAGATATATAACTTAGATTGTTTCGGATTCAATGGAAAATGGTAGTACTTATAATTACGAAGTCTAACTTTTTTGTGAGATGTTGTAGAATTATTGCACCCTCAACTTCTAAGGGAGGCTCTACCAAAATTGATACACATCTCAGGAGTATGGATCGGTCGTGGAAGTTTACAAATCATTTGACTAAAGAGTATAGGGATGGAGTGAAAGAGTTCATTAGATTTACAGTTGAGCATGTAGACAACCCTAATAAAATTTTATGCCCTTGCTTAAAGTGTTGCTATGGGGAGCTAGTTAGTGCAAATGACTTTAAAGATCATTTAGTGTGTCATGAAATTGGCCAAGGTTACACACGTTGGACAAAGCATGGTAAAAAAAACATCATAGGTATAGTAGTTCAGGGTATGGTGGTTTGAATGATTTCAACACAAGTACATTTAAGGCTGACCATCTTGAAGAGAAGACAAATGTGATTGAGGATGAACTTCAAGATTGTCCTGAGATGTTTGAGAGGTTGAAAAGTGATGCAAAAAAGCCATTATACTGTGGTTGTACTAAATTAATGATATTATCAGCCGTGTTAAAGTTGCACAATATGGAGTGATGAGAGCTTCACAGAATTGCTTGCACTTTTAAAGGATATGCTGCCAGAGGATAATAAGCTTCCTAGCTGAACATATGAGGCTAAACAAATGCTATGCTTTATTAGGATGAGCTATAAGAGCATACATGCTTGTCCTAATGACTGTGTGTTATTCCAGAAAGAATATGCATATGTACACCTGTGTCCTAAATGCAACATCCCACAATATAAGAAGAAAGAATTGAGTCCAACAAAGGTGGTATGGTATTTTCCCATTATACCTAGATTCAGACGCTTATACAGAAGTCCTGAAATTGCGAAGCACTTGACTAGTATGTAGATGAAAGAATTGAAGATGGAAAGTTTCGACATCCTACAGATTCTCCGCAATGGAAAAGAATTGATAGTCAATATGAAGGCTTTGGGGTAGAGGATAGAAACCTACACCTTACATTATCTACCAATGGAATGAATCTGCATGGTATGCAGAGTAGTACTCACAATTCATGGCCCGTGATTTTGGTGATTTATAACCTACCACTATGGCTATGTATGAAGTAGAAGTTTATGATGTTGTCTATGCTAATCTCTGGACCCAAACAACCTCAAGATGATATAGATGTATATTTGGCTCCACTAATTGAAGATTTAAAGCTAATGTGGGAGAGGGGTGTGGAGGTATAAGATGGATATAGGGAAGAGACATTCAAGTTGAGAGCTATGTTGTTTACTACAATCAATGATTTTCCAGCATATGGTAATTTGTCAAGCTATAGTATCAAAGGAGAGTTTTGATACCCTATATGTGAAAAGGCAGACATTCCATGTGGTTAGAGCATGGTGGGAAATTTGTCTTCCTTAGACATCATAGATTTTTGCCTCCAGCACATCATTACAGGTGGTGGAGACAAGCCTTTAATGGGAATACAGAAGAAGGGAAGGAACCTTTGCCATTAAGCGGTGAGCAATTATTTGACAAGGTAAAGGATTTGATGGAGAATTTTGAGAAGCCTTTTGCAAGATACCTTGGGACTAGTGGGTGGAAGAAAAGATCAATTTTCTTTGAATTGCCATATTGGAAGTCTTTGTATGTGAAGCACTTCTTTGATATCATGCATATAGAAAAAATATATGTGAAAGCATCATTGGTACATTACTTAATGTGCCGAGGAAGACTAAAGATGGTGTGAAGGTAAGGTTGGACTTAGTTGCCATAAGAATAAGAGGAGAATTGGCACCGGTAAAGGAGAAACACTATAATTATCTATCTCCTACAACATATACTTTATTTAGAAAAGAGAAAATTGCTTTTGTGAGTTTCTTGATGGAGTTAAAGTTCCAAAGGGGTACTCCTTAAACATTAGGAACCTTGTTTCTATGAAAGACTTGAAGTTAAAAGGTCTGAAGTCTCATAGGGAGTGCTCGTAGCGTTATCCACGATATTAAGGTAAGGTTTTGACTACTCTTTCTTCTTCTCTTGGTAGTCAATATTGATCGTGGAAATCTCGTAGAAAGTCTTAAAAATTGCTTCTCTTCCTTCATTCTTAGTAGCTACCATCCTCGGAATGGAACCAATGCCTAAGATTTGCCCTTGTGGTCTGCCCTTAATCGAAAGACTTCTATCTACTACGATGGAATCTGTTAAGTGCTAGAAGTAGAGGGAAGGCCTAGTTAATCTAGCATTATGGTGGAATCTAAGTGTAAGATATTGTTTTGTGGTTAGAAAACAAGCTCCTATGCGCCTTCTAGTAAGATGTCATTACCATGTTTTGATGGAGAATTTTGTGTCGGTGGCCATATGATCCATTTTGCTGAAAAAGGTTCAAGGGACAATCACCAAACTATGTTTCTTCTTCAAATATATTTGCAATAAAGTGATTGACCCTGTAAAGTTGCCAGCATTGCAAATAGACATTATCATTACTTTATGCAAGCTTGAGATATATTTCCTACCTTCTTTCTTTGATATGATGGTTCACCTAACAATTCACCTAGTTAGGGAGACACAGTTATGTGACCCAGCTTATATGAGGTGGATGTATTCGATTAACCGCTACTTGAAGATATTAAAAAGGTATGTGAAAAATTGAAGTTGACCAGAAGATTGTATTGTTGAACGGTATATAGCCAAAGAAGCTGTTGAATTTTGCACAAAATACTTATTCAATGTCAATAACATTGGCCTTCCTAAGTCTCGTCACATGGGAAGAACATTTGGGGAAAGAATTATAGGAAAGGAAATTGTTAGCATCTCTAGGACACAGTGGGAGCAAGCTCACTTGTACATTTTGCATAACTCTGATGAGGTTCTTGTAACATCTAAATTTTTATGATTTTGTTTGAATTCTGGTTTAAAGAATTAGTGGATAATTAAAATTAAAAGAGCTTACATATCTTTTGTAAATCAAACCAGGGAATTGCAAAGGATGATCAGGGACCAACATGCAAAGAAAGTTGGATGGCATAATTGAAAATATTAATTATTAGCAAAAAGACAAAAAGGGGACATAGATGTCATTTTCTCAAACAAATTATCTATCCAGTATTTACTAACTGATTATAGGGGATGATTTGGGAAAATTATCATAATAAATAATAAGCAAAACCAGAAAATAGACATATTGAGCCGAAAATTGATCCAAAGTTTCATAATCTGTAAATTAATAAGAATTAGAAAATAAGTCTCGATTAGGAAACTTAGATATATTATGGCATAAAAAGAGTTACTGGATCTTTTTATAAGGTTTAAATAACCATAGAATCAGTCTAATGATATTAGGTCAAAATCAGAGTCCGGGTTCAGTAAGATTGCACCGGTTTCTTAATGGGTTGAGAGTACTATTCATTGAGGTCTAATAAAGGTGTAAAAAACCCTAATAAGCTAGGGATGATTTTTGGAGGTCCAGAAGTATTATTGACAAGAATAGTTTAAACCAAGCCAAGAAAGGATAAAGGGTCCAATAAACCCAATTCACCCGATTTTCAGACTAATTAAATTATAGGAAACTCAGTAGACTTTGAAATAGTCAAGAATAAGTCCAAAATAATTTTAGAAGGCTTATAATAATTATCTATGCAGAGAAGTTATAAGAAAAATTAACCAAAACTAATTTTATCGATGTTTTCACTTAGAGCCCAATAAGGTAAAAAAATTTTCTAAATAAATTATATGGGCTTAGAAATGATTAATTAAGGTTATAATGAGTTTTAAATTTATATTTTAAATATATTTATGTATGAAAAATTTTACTAGACAAAATTTACATAATCGGAGCCTGAAAACCCGGTATATGTTGAAATTGGGCCAAGAATTAAATGGTTTAAACCCAAATAATTAAAGGCATCATCTTGGGCTGATTTTGGCTCCAAAATGGAATGCAAATAAGAAGAAAAAGGAGTGGAGAAGAATAAACCACCATGCATAATACTATTTAAAAGATTAGGTGTCAAAATTAAAAGTTTAGATGAAGTAAGCTTATATAAGTATAATGATGCAATATTACCTTATTTGGAGATAAAAATGGTATCCAAATTAATGACAAGAGAGGAAAATTAATTAGATAACAATTATGTGAAGAAATTAGGTGTATGAGGGAGAAAAGAGGTGATGTAGTGCAATTTTTAGCTATTGGATAATTAAATCCAATGGATGGAGTTGCTTCTTGTTGCCTATAAATAAACTCTTCCTCCCCTCCGTTCTTCACACCAAATTCAAAATTCCATCATATATTAGTGAGAGAGTGAGTTATAGAGTGAAGGAGGAGAAGAGGAAAGGAAGGTTTGCAAGTTTAAGGTAACATCTTTTTCCTTTTCTTGCATTTTATTTCTAGAATTTCTATGATTGTATGGTAGGTAGAAAATATGTTTATGATATGAATATAATGATGATGTAGGATCAAAATGGTGAAAGAATGATGAATATGCTATAAATTTTGCATGAACAAGCGTGAATATGTGAAGAGCATGATGAACATACTAAAATATATCTTTTGATTTTAAATGTTACCATGTCAAAATAAAATCTTGTTTCTTGCAATTATTTTTAAATATTATGCTAAGAAGGGGATTATGATGTTATTGGGCTTTTCTTAAATCTCATCCCACCAAATATCTAATAATGATTAGATCCAAATCATGTGAAGGGCAAGGAGATAAAGAAAGATTCATGAATAAATGTTTAGAAATAGGAAGGATATTTTGGATGCCTATGTAATATCAAGTTCAATGACATTTTATGTTACAATTATGTAAATTATGTGTGACTCCAAGATAATGAATAAAATTCTATTTAGGATCAAGTTTACATGTGTTATGTCACTACTATTGAAAGTATGGCATTATGAAATTTTATGGAATGAAATTTGGAAAAATTAGGGTAAAAATTGTAAGTAAATTCATGAAATTTACTAGTCATCCACCCAATGCAATTCCAAATTAATATTTTTTCCTCATAGAGTATTTTAAGAGATGAATTTAGCAATTTGAACCACCCTTAAATGATTTTTCTAGAATTAGTTATGATTTTTTAAAGTTCAGCCAAATTATTTTAATTACCAAATGAATAGTGACTTTTGATAAGTTTTTTGTAATTTTTCAAATTTAGCTCAAATTTACTTCCAAATGCATCTAATTGGAATCTAAATCACTAAAGATGAATAGTACATGGTTCCTAAGGTTAAGGTTTGACATTTTTTATATCAGAGCATAAGATTCAGGTAAAGACAACCCGAAACTTATAGCTTAAAAAAAAAAGCATTTGGCTGTATAGTTAGGATTGATAATGATGAGTTATTGTTTTGAGGACAGGAAATATGTCTTCTAACAGTAACACTTCTATCTCTAATTACAATGGGTTGATTGAAGAATCATCTAAATCCACAGAGAAAACTTCTTGTCCTATGAAGGGTAATGAAGTACCAAACCCCAATTGGGATGTACTAGAAGTTGAAAATCTAACAAATAAGGATTTCAAAGACTATCCTGGGCTATCAGAAGATATGGAAATGGAAGAAGAAGAAGATGAAGAAGGTGAAGAAGAACATGAGGAAGAAAATGAAATGGATCAGACAATTCCTGAGATGTAATCAATAGACCAGAATAATGAAGCACTAGATGAGGACCTACTGGTACCACAATTATGTCCTAAAGAACTAAATAATATAGCCAGAGATGAACCTCCTTTTTATTATGATACATAAAGTAATCTAAGGTGGTCCATCAGATGACTCTTCATACATAGATGGAATCTCCTTGAACCACATGAA
Source organism: Adenanthera pavonina (assembly GCA_026686845.1). Classification (NCBI taxonomy): domain Eukaryota; kingdom Viridiplantae; phylum Streptophyta; class Magnoliopsida; order Fabales; family Fabaceae; genus Adenanthera; species Adenanthera pavonina. The sequence goes on from JAIVEN010000010.1 coordinate 31,886,844, forward strand.
CAGATGCAGCTCTTTCTGGCAAATGTAAGAATCCTCAAACATAGAGCAACCAGAAAATAGCCCATAAGAAAGAATAAAGGGAAGCAAATTGCTGTGTTGGGACAATCAAAGGAGTCAATCACCGCACCACTGAAGGGATTGCCTCAACCTCAAGTTTCAAATTCACAAAACCGTGAATTGCTTAATGGTATATTAACCATGGGATTGTGGCAGTTGATACACATTCCTTATGATGTAGCGATTTATAGTAAGAAGGTATCTAAGCTGATTACTGAAGATATGCTCTCCTTCATCGTTGATTATGGATGGCTTGGGGTACAATATATTAACATATATATCAGGTATTGAAATTAGTATAAATGAATTGTTTTCCAATTGATCTTTCATTTGACTATGTGATACTAATCTATTACTTTTTTCTATTTTAGATTTTTGTATGAAAAACTTCTAGTTCCTTCTCAGCTAACATACATATTTGCCTTCATCCACCCACAGGATATATCAGCTTATACATTAGGTTTAATGCCACAAAGAAAGATCACAGAACAGTCGCAAGATGTGGCGGATGCATTGACTGCAAAGAGGGGTGATGGGTTGTTATTCTTGGTACCATTTATGCAAGGGTGAGTCATTTGCCACTAAACTTTTGAATAATGACTTATTTTCATGTTGGACTGCTTTATTTTAAGTTTCTTTGATAAAACTAGTAATTTTTTCTCCTAGGAATCATTGGATGTTGATTTGTATTGAATCAATGAAACCAAAAATATATATTTTGGATCCCAAAGGAAATCCGCCAGAGTACCACCCACAGATGCTAGAGATGATAAATTAGTAAGAATATGCAATTATATTATGTATATTTGTATTTTTCTATTTATTGACCTAAATAATTTTTCCTATATTAATTTTCTTTTGTAATGCGTAATAGAGGTATGAGTATGTTTCAAGCAGCACGAGGGCTAAGCAACAATAGTAAGCCTAACAACAAAAAGACACCATCATATCCAACCTTATAGTATAAATGGACACATATTCAGGTATTTATAATTTATATAGTATTCAATCAACTATTGAGATTAACATTTATTGTAATTAATCTAGTATTCATATAATTTTATTCGGTGTCTGAAACAACCTAATGATAATGATTGTGTGTACTATATGCTGAAATACATGAAAGATATCATTTTACATTGACAAATCTCGATCCCCTCCATGGTATGTACATAATTCATTTTTATGATATTTACATGAAAGTTTAATAATGTAAGCTACTTCTGTAATATTTAATATTTTTATTTTCAGTATTTTTCAGATACGTACTGTGAGGCATATCCCAAAGTTCAAATAGAAGAACTCATAGAAGAGTGGAGTCAATATGTGGTTGGACTTAAGAGGTGAACACGTTCTGTAATGTTATTTGTAGTTGTTTGATTGTACTTAATTTGTAGCTGTTTAATTTAGGTTCTATCATATAGTTACATTCAATTGGTGGTTCTAATCTGTTTTGGATGTCATGTTGCAGGCAGTACAAAGGAAGAAGCTTAGAATGATCACTTCTAGAGGCTAGAAGATGTATGCTTTTTGTAATGACTCCCAATTAGAAAAAAAATTTTCTAAAATAAAATAAGAGTGAATTTTTATTTAAAAAAATAATACTTAGTAAATGTAAAAGTTAATTGATTAAAAAAAACTAAAACTAAAAAATTGACATATATATTTATTTATTTATTTTCCTCTCTTTTCAATACTGTTGAGTTACTATAATGCCCTTCCTTCTCTATATGTATCTTTACACAAATGGGTTTTTCTTGTCATTTCCACAAACCCTTCTCCTCTATTTTCTTTTAAGTTGCTAACACTAGGAAGAAAAGGTAGGAAAAAAAAATTGTACCCATTTCTTCTCTCTTCAACTCTCCCGAACCTTCTTTATCATCAACCTTAAACTGGTTTCTTCTTCTTCTTCTTCTTTTTCTTTCTCTATTGTGCAGCGACCTTCTCCTCCCTTCTCCTTGTTGTTCGTTGTGTTTGTGGCTAAGCTCATTCCCTATCAACAACTATTGTAGCAGTTCCCTTCTTTCTCCTTTATTTTTCAGCACATCACTCTCAATCTTTCCTTTTATTGTGCAATTGGTCTATGGGTAAGTTGCTGTCCACTCATTTTCCTTTAGTTTGCTGCGACGTTTCCTTATTTTGAACTCTTATGGCTGTAGGAAAATAGAGCAGGAAATGGGTCAAAGTTATATCTGAAATTAGTTAATATAGAAGTTTATTTTGAATGGTATTTTCCCTTAAATTTGTCTAATTTCAACTTTGTGTATGTTTGAGGTTGTAATCTGATTTTTTTCCTCTCTTCTTTTAAGTTGTGGAATGTTGGGAAATCAAGGATTCTAATTTGAACAGGGGAAATTGATGTTTAGGGAGTCCTTGTGATACTTTATTAAAGTATGGAAGTTGTTTTGATAGTGATTTAAACTCTAAATAGCCTGTTATATGAACCTGAATATTGATGTATATAAGATGTTTGATAAAATGTTTAAGAAAGGAAATGTAATAAAAGAATAAGTAAATAGGATTAATATGATATTGGCTGAATTGTTGTATATTCTGTTCAATTTTCATATGAAAACTTGGGAAGAAAAACAAACTTTATAGCTTGGAAGAACATAATAAGAGTCTAAACTTACATGTGAGATTTGAGAACATGGTTGTCCAAAAGTATAATAAATATTGTAGACTTAAATCTAAGACTGGTTTTCTTAAATTCTCACTATAGTGATCAAGGCAAACTGATGTTTGGTTAATTCCTTTATATAAATTCATGATTATGACTAGAAGCAATATAAACATAAGATTATGGTAAGAGACAATGATTATGGAATAGATAATTTAAACAATATTAAATAGAATTATTTTTATATTCATTACAGATAAAAAAAATCATAATAGACTAAAGATGAAATTGTTAAAATAGTAAAAGCCCAGGAATTATTAGGTAAACAAAGAGAATTTTATTGAGTTATTAATATTAAGTAAAATATTAATGGTCATTCTTTTGGGTACATAGGTGTCTTTACATATAAGTTTCCATAAGGTCCTATAGTGAATAGTTGATGTATACGAGAAGCATATCAGGTAAGTAAATAACGTCTTACTACAAGTTTAAAGTGATTTTTATTAACAAATTCCAATTTTAATAAATTTTTATGTGTTTTACCTCTATCTTTACTATTATAAAGCTTTTGTATTTTAAATGAGACTATAAAAATGTTTATTGAAAAATTGAGTTTTATTCAAGTCTCTTCCACTTCTTTGCCAAAGATTATACATACATGGAAATGATGAGTTATTATTCAAAGTTAATGCTTATACCTTATGTATTGTGAATAAATAGAAATAAATGGATGTTTAAAATCTCCATGCAAGCGGAAGCGGAAGATGTTTTTATGGGACCAAGAACAGAGTTGGTTGTTAACGGTAGTTCCGTTAGTCCTTGGTGCACCATGGTTAACACCCAACTAACAGGGTGTATATATAGGAGGTGCTAGCTCCTTGTATCAGCTAACACACGTGGAACGGAAGGACGGATTTTCATGAGCATCATACTCACACCTATTTTCATGGCTTTAGCCACGCCGGATTGGTTATTTATCCTCATGGACTGTGTGTCCACGCCTGTTACTTCGTTCTATTTAGGTCTTCTCAAGAAATGAAATTTGAGAAAAGTTTTAATCTTTATATTAGATTGTATGTAGAAAATCCTTATATCATATTTTGTATACTCATATGTTAACTCCTTTATCTATTCTTGATTAAGTTATTTCTATGGAAGATTGTTGATTAAATTTGTTAAATTTGGCTTTGTTTACTTTTGACTAAGGTAAGATATCCTTTTGCAAGTAATCAAGGATGGTAGCTTATATAGTTTGATTTTTGTTTCAAGTTTAATTATTTATTGTGGAATCTGTAATTATTTATTTTACCTTGTTTTAAATATATATATATATATATTTGCTTTGGGACATTATTTATTGGTAAATATATTTTAGTCTCAGATCATAGAGTTGACCCTGGCCTCCCCCTTCGGTAGATCCTTGAGAGACATTTTCTGCTTCTAGGGAGCTTTTGATCACTCTTTTGAATAAAGTGTGTAACGTCCGGCCACTATTCAGGATTGACAACTGTCCCCACAAACCAACACAAGCCCTTTTCGGTGTGCTTTGTCCTTACTCACACACCTCCTTCCCAGGAGGTCACCCATCCCATAATTGTTCCAGGTCAAGCACGCTTAACTGAGAAGTTCTTAAGGGATAGACTACCGAAAAGGTAGGTGCACCTTATTGGTACAGGTAGTACCTATCAATTTCTTTAAACTATCCTTAACCGTGTAGTCTCATACCTATACAGTCTCTGGATCCCTCTCGTTCCGGTATGTATTCGATTCATTCATATGCCCCTCCTGCTTAGAAGCCTGCCAGGAGTCGCTCTTTGTCGGTGTATCATTACTTCATCCACATTACTTCATCTAAGCCCTACTTTTCTTACACCGACGATCACTCCCCACCCTCGTCAACGCCCGGATGTCACAAAATGAATTGGTTCTAAAGCTTGTAATTTATTATCGCGACTTTTGTATTTAGTTTTTATATGCTCCACAAGACTTATAGGCAAGATCCTTACCTTTTGATGTATTGATTTATATATATATATATATTTTGTTGGGGAGCAAAGCTCCCTGTATTGTATTTTGTTTGGTAAAACTATTGTAGAACTTTTATGAGGTCCTATTTACATGGGAAACTCTGCTAAAATTTATACAAAATATTTAACTATATATGTACATGTAAAAGTAAACTTAACTATGGTTCGTGAAATTATAATTACATTTTTGGATTTAATAGTGAGTTTGCAGGCATTTAAGGCTTATGGAAAAATAAGGAATTTTCTTACTATCCATGCCAGTCACACCTATATTTTTGGGACATGAGACTTATTTTCTTCTTGTTCATCATATATGCTAGATAGTTTGGTATGTAACTTTTGGTCATATATGTATATATTAGTTAGTGTAGAAGCTGTAGATCTTAGCTTGATATATATGATACTTTTAGAAATCTAGTTACTGGATAATGTTAATTAGACTTGTTACATCATTTTTTGCTCTTGTCAATTGGATATGACTGCTTCTTGTAACTTTTGATTGAGATATTTTGAATGTAACATAACTTTTATGATAATTTTGGTTTTAGATGTCTTTTAGTTCTTAGGTTTTGGATATTCGGTTCCATATATTGATATTGAAGCAAGTTAGTGAGATTGTAAAAACAATATAGAGAAAAAGAAAAAAAAGTAATACTTTCGTTGGTGGTTATCATTTATAACCGCCAACCTTGCAACCTTCGTTGGTGGTTATACAATATAACCACCAACCAAAAATAAAAATTCAATTTAAAATTTAAATTAAAATAGAAATTCATATATTTTTGTTGGCAGTTATACAATATAACTGCCAATGAAAAATAAAAATTCAATTTAATATTTAAATTAAAATAAAAATTCACTATATTTTCATTGGCCGTTATATAATATAATCGCCAACTAAAATGAAAAAAATTAAATATTATTTTAAATTGAAAACATTTTTTCTTTGCAGTTTTTTTATAAAATCACCAATGAATGTATAATTTCATTGGTGGTTAACAATCACCAACGAAAATACCGACTTTTTATCGGCATTGACATTATTAACGATTAATAACCACTTAAAAAAGTCTATTTCGGTGTAGTGTTTCTTTCTCGTTTTTGTCCAGAATCCAACTATGCCACAATGCCCTTCACCTAAGCCGAGGCGACGCCCTGCTTCCTTGGATCTTTTGTGTTGCTATGTCTTGTTTAGGTGATGTTTTGGGGTTTTGTTTTTAAGATGTTACATTATATAGTCTAAAAAATAGTGATACTATTTATAACTTGTGAATAATGTAGCTTATTATAAAATTTATAAAATATTGTACTGTTCACCAGTAATGACAATATGACTAATTCTTTAGATGGATGGGAAAATGTGTTCAGTTTTATTATTGAATATTGATTTCATTCTATAACTATTACACAAAAGACTTTCAATAATAATTATAAAGGACTTTCAAGGACAGTTTTAATTTGTATAATGATAAAAGTGATAGTGGTAAAAAAATATAATTTCCAGGATAGTTCTCTAATTGTCTTGGAAAGTACTTTCAGGGATGGCTATGGGCACACCCACCCTTACAAGTTTACTTTCCAGGAATGTTAGTGGCCATAACAATTTTAAAAAGTCCAATTTAAAAGACATTTTTAACTAACTCATGTATATTAGAAAAATAAGTTGACTCATTAGATTTATCAAAAAATTATAATTTTCCGCCATTTATTTTTATTAATTACATTATTTCTTGTACTTGCCATAACTTTTATCTTTCACCCATTAATTATATATAAGAGGCATAAATGAAAAAAATAATTAATGTACCAAACAACTTCATAAAATATATATTCTATATTTTGGACTTAATATTATTTCTAAAAGATATCTTATATTTAGAATGAGAGGATCAAGTATATTTTGCTACAAATATTTAATTAACTTAACTAATTTTAACTATTTTTATTAGTCAATGTAAATTATGTAACTCAGATCATTAGTATATGGCTCCATCTTTTATCCCTTTGTTCAATGTTCTTTACTGCTATTTTGGAACGAAATGAAAACATCATCAACAGTAAAGGAATTAATTAAATACCTATCACTTTCCCATACCGACTTTATTGGATCTTTTGGTTCATGCATGCATGATTGAAGAATCTCTCTCGTACGTCGTTTATCTTTATCATATGTTTGTGAATGTAAGGAGATAAATAGTTATACGAAAGAGTTGAAGCTAAATTTAGTAACTAGCAGTCTGTCGTGTGATAAATTATAGAAAGTGGTCCCGTAAGTCTATCTGGCTACCATCACACATGACCCTTATTTTTTTAGCATATTAAATCAATTATACGAACAAGAAATGTGAGCGTTGATAAAACTAAAGGGGAGAAATAAGGGCCAATTATGGCTGCACATATCCAATAATGTTTCATAAAAAAATTATGCCAATAATATTTTTGGATAAATACTTAATAATTAATAACAAATGGAAATTATCAACATTTTAAATAACTGTAATCAGTAAAAAAAACAACATATTAATAATTATGAGTTTTTCTACCAGAATTATGAGTATATAAACTAAGTATACACTTAAACGTTTCATAAATTATTTGCTTTCAAAGTTAATTTTATTCTATTTTCAAAAATAGATACTAATAAATGGACATCCAACACATTCAATCTCAATGAATATTATTATTTTTTTGTCACCAATGAATATTATTATGATTGATATTTTTCTTTTGACCAGATATTACGATTGATTGTTAATTGTTTATTTAAGTTTGATTTGGGATTACAGATGTATAATGACTTATTTGAATTTAAGTAATTTTCACCATCATTTACATTTAAGTATTGAGTTATGAAACTTCATTAATTATTATTTTCATGGTTATACTAAAATTTGAACTCATAACATTATGGAAGTTAAGGAATTTATTGGTATTAGTTTTGGATGTATTTATGCATGCCTATCAAATTTTTTTATACCTGAATGTAAATAATAGAAAACTAGTATTCATCAAAGTCGGAGAGGAAAATTTGATGAATTTTATATATTTTTCAAATACATCTATTTGAATATTATTAAGAACGGAACTTATATTTTTTTTTTCTGGGAAATATTTCGATATAAAAAATCATAGCTCTAATCCTTAAAATTTTCTAAATTTTCAGTTTAATCTGTATAATTCAAAAAGTTATAATAAATTTATAGTTTAAATCATTTTTAATTTGAACCCTTTTATTATGTTTTTCACTTTGTCAACATTTTATTATACATTTGAGTTAATCTATATTCTTATCATTTTTATAATATAAATTATATATATAATCATATTTCAACATATTAAGACAACGGTCACAGCATTTTTTTGTCCAGGACAACGGTCACAGTATTAATACCCCTCTCACTTCCGATTATGTACGTGCTACTTTTTTTTGTTTTGCCAACATATACGTGCTAGTTAAATCTATATTCTCATCATTTTCTATAATATAAGTTACATATATATATTCAAAATTCAAAATATTAAGACAAAGATCACAGTATTTTTTTTTTTTTGCCCAGAACAACGATCACAGCATTAATACCCCTCTCACTTCGATTATCCTCGCTCTTCGCCTTGTTCTTACTCTCACCCTCTCACTCTCTTCCCACGCATGGAAAATCTTCGTCCCTTTTCCCTTCCAATCACTCCCTCCTTGCCGCCGTAGCCATGGCTTTGGTCATGAGAAAACCACCGTAGGCTGTGAGTACAAGGTCAAGACTTGAGGCCAACTTCGGCCACCTCGAGATGAACCTCGCCGAGGTCGGAATGTCCGGTCTCACGGCTTGCCGTGGTGAGTTTGGCCATTCTCAGCCCTTCAAAGGCGCCAGAGAATCGGCGGTTCCCCCCATATGAATATTCAAAACCGCCACACTTATTGAAATCCTAACTGCTCTCGGAGACGAAGTCCGCTGGTGCTCCCGCAACATCTTCTCCACTCAGGATCACGCCGCAGCTGCCATCGCACGTGACAGTGCCTCCGTGTTAGGGACCCTGCAGTAGTACTGGTGGCGGTTGTCCCGATCTGATTCTTGATGCCGGTGGTGACGCTACGCTTTTGATCGACGAGGGTGTGTGAAAGCTGAGGAGGTGTATGAGAAGACCGGTTAGATGCCAGACCCGTCGTTTACGGATAATGCTGAGTTCCAGATTGTTCTTACCATTATCAGGGATGGATTGAAGACTGATCCAAAGAGGCACCTCAGGATGAAGGATAGACATGGTGGTGTCTCTGAAGAGAAAGGTAACTCACACTGATAATTTAATTAGTTTTAGATCTGATAATTTTGTTAATTTAGTTTTAGAGCCAATTCTTCAAATCATTTGAGTTTTACCTTCATAGAGTTAAGAATAAAATTCTTCTACTTTTGGAGTAAAAGATCTATCATATGACCTGTATGTTGGTTACGTTGTAGTTTTAGTTTTTAGGTGTTGTGTCGATTTTGGTTTTTTCATTCACCGTAGTTTCTATATTGGCTGAAATTATTCTGTACTCCATTTTCGCCCTTTTTTTCTATATTCACCGTAGGTTCAATGGTTAACGTTCATTTCTTGAGGATGCCTTCCATAATTTTGACTCTCGCCTCCAGCGACGTGGTAAATAGAATATCATTATTCTACGGTTACTCTTTGTTGGTCGTTTACGGATAATGCTGAGTTCCGGATTGTTCTTACCATTATCAGGGATGGGTTGAAGACTGATCCAAAGAGTACCTCAAGATGAAGGAGAGACATCGTGGTGTCTTTGAAGAGAAAGGTAACTCACACTGATAATTTAATTAGTTTTAGATCTGATAATTTTGTTAATTTAGTTTTAGAGCCAATTCTTCAGATCATTTGAGTTTTACCTTCATAGAGTTAAGAATAAAATTCTTCTACTTTTGGAGTAAAAGATCTATCATATGACCTGTGTTTTGTGTCGGTTACGTTATAGTTTTAGTTTTTAGGTGTTGTATCGATTTTGGTTTTTTCATTCACCGTAGTTTCTATATTGGCTGAAATTATTCTGTACTCCATTTTCGCCCTTTTTTTCTATATTCACCGTAGGTTCAATGGTTAACGTTCATTTCTTGAGGATGCCTTCCATAATTTTGACTCTCGCCTCCAGCGACGTGGTAAATAGAATATCATTATTCTACGGTTACTCTTTGTTGGTCGTTTACGGATAATGCTGAGTTCCGGATTGTTCTTACCATTATCAGGGATGGGTTGAAGACTGATCCAAAGAGTACCTCAAGATGAAGGAGAGACATCGTGGTGTCTCTGAATAGAAAGGTAACTCACACTGATAATTTAATTAGTTTTAGATCTGATAATTTTGTTAATTTAGTTTTAGAGCCAATTCTTCAGATCATTTGAGTTTTACCTTCATAGAGTTAAGAATAAAATTCTTCTACTTTTGGAGTAAAAGATCTATCATATGACCTGTGTTTTGTGTCGGTTACGTTATAGTTTTAGTTTTTAGGTGTTGTATCGATTTTGGTTTTTTCATTCACCGTAGTTTCTATATTGGCTGAAATTATTCTGTACTCCATTTTCGCCCTTTTTTTCTATATTCACTGTAGCTTCAATGGTCAACTTTCATTTCTTGAGGATGCCTTCCATAATTTTGGCTCTCACCTCCAGTGACGTGGTAAATAGAATATCATTATTTACTCTTGTTCGAATATGTTTAATACTAATGAAACAGGTTATTTCCTTGCACTTATTGTCAGAGTTTTGAATGAATTGGGCATTTTTTATTTTTCACCAGAGTAAAAACCATGACTTTTAGCCTGGTTTATTGGCCACATAGTCGGATTTTTTATACTAGTAATTGCTTCTTGACACACAACGGTTTATGCAGTTATAATTGAGTTTTGTTCAGTATCAGTTTGGGACGTTGGAAGATATATTTATGTCAGTAACATGTTCACATTTCTATGTCGCAGCGACATAAATGTTGGGCGGGAAATCTCTTTGCTGGGGCTAACTTGTTAACAGTGCAGATAAATGTTGAGTGGTTCGAGAAGTAAATTGCTGCAATTTTTACAGGTATCATGTTGTTTTTACATGCATGCAGCCTCTTTTCTTGTAAGCTTACTTGAATTTTCCTTTTCTCTTCGAATTTCAACTGATATACACAGCAGATTTGCTGTTGATATGGAGATTATATGTACATACTTCTTGTCTCTCATACGCAAGAACAAAGAAAATCCTGCATAATTTCTTTTACCCTGCAACCTTTAATGAATTTTGGAAAAGGGAAAGATTATAAAGTGGGATACCAAAAAATAAAATAAAATAAAAGAAAACAGCTTTGAATGAGGATGTATGACCTCTGAAAGAAAAATAAGAACCATTTATACACCTAGTGACCTCTTGCACAACAGGATCCCAAGAAGAGGCATTAAATTTTTCTTAAACACACACATGTAAAACTTATATGGTTGAATTCCCTCTGTGCATTCTATAGAGTATGTAAATGCTCAAACACTTATATCACTTGTTTCCATGCATGGCTCAAGGTCATGATTTAAATTTTGTTTATTTAATTTTTTTGTTGTTGTGATATACTTATGTGTGACTTGTCTTCCATGCTTCGTATTTAAACAGTCGCCGGCAGATTCTCATTTTGTGAGGGTGGTTTCTCTTGCTTCGATATCTGATTTGTTTTCAAGGTTAGATCTCTCTTTTACTCTAATACTTCCCTAGTCATCAGTGTAAAATTGTAGACATGTTATGTAAAATTCTCATTTTTGGTATTGATTGACATAATTCCTGGAAATCTATGTGTGCATGCAATGAATGATTGTTTCACTCTGACCTCTGTTTATGTACTAAAACATCTGTATATTACTTAATGAATTTTTCAGAATCTTGGAATATAGATTGTATCCTACTCACTATTAAATACATAAAACAAAGTATTATTATGTTCCTCAATTTTTGGATTCCTTATATTCAATTGCTTGCTGAATTTCTACACTATAAATGGGACTATTTTTTATTCTTTTCGGTGAAAGATATTCTTTTGCATTTTTATTTGAATTAATATTGCTCCAATTATGCAGTTAATGTGAAGAATATAATAAATAAATTCATTTTATGGAGTCTTTTTTGTAACTTATTGGTGTTACAAAATATATAATACAACCATCTCCAGTTCAGTGCCTCCTTGTCCATCAGTCGGTTCTGTTTTCAACAATTTGAAGACAGACCTGGTTAAGCCAAGCAACACAATACACCAATCAGTCTAGGCCCAAGAAAGAAATTTTTTTTCTTACAAGAGATGGGCTGAGCCCAGAAAGATTTCTTTAATTAGCTAATGAAGTGTGTATTGATCGCAAAGATCTCACCCAAAAAAAAGTATAAACCCCAGAGAAAGTTAGAAAGATAATATAATCGAAATTAAAATACTTTATACAATCCAAAATATAATGATTGGACTTTTTAAAACAGGGGACAAATTTGGATCGAAACTCCATTAATCTCAAACAAGATAGACGAGTCAAATACCTATAGATTAAGCCTAAATTATTATCCTTATTTAGACTTGAACCGGATTAAGCTTGTTTGAAAACAGGTAGGGACTATAAGGCAGGGCCCAAACTTGTCAGGCCTAATCTGGCTAGTTAAAAATAAGGAAAAATTGTTGAATCAAGAGTTTTGATGATTCCAAACCAACATCCAAGAGTTTGGATTGAAGATATCAAAGGAGATCAAAGTGTTTCAAGTGAAGAATTTCTGAGTAATAGCTGCTAGATCTTCTGTAGGATCTTCTGTTATGTTTAAATGAGGATAAAAGATTTTGATTTTAAGAAAAGATATTTTTAAACCTTGATTTTATGATAAATCTTGACTTATTTGAAAAATACCCACAAACAGACGAAGTTTGAATGTTTAAACTGAACTGTCATATTGAAAAATTGAATTTTGCCTTTGGAAATTCGAATTTGGAGCTAAAACTGAATAAATCTGAAAAGATGTCTCTCTGCCAGACGAATTTTGGTTTTCCAAAATTCGAATTTTTATCCAAGTCTGAAAGAAGCCTTTCTGCGACAGACGAACTTCACATCTTCAAAATTTGAATTTCAGATAAAATGCAGTTTGTGAAAACCAAAAAAATTCGTCTGATATAATGTTGAAGTTCATCTGAAATCAAGAAGAAATTGAGTTTGAAAAACGCTCTCTGACAGACGAACTTTGACCTTCTAACATTCGAATTTTCATATAAGTCTGAAAGAAACTTCTTTGTAATAGACAAACTTTAAGTCTTCAAAATTCGAATTTCAGACAAAAAGTAATTTGTGAAAACTAAAGAAATACGTCTGAAACAATGTTAAAGTTCATTTGAAAGCAAGATTATATTAAGTTTCAAAATTGCTCTCTGACAGATGAACTTTGAACATTAAAATTCGAATTTTTAGAAGCTATGTTTTTGAGACTGTTGAAATGAAACATTAACATACGAATGACAAAGTCCTGTAACATTCGAATATTGAAGTCAGTTTGAAAAGAGTCACTCTGACAGACGAACTTCACTCTTTCAAAATTCGAATTTCGAAGAGAGTGAACTACTGTGCCTTTTGAACGTACTAGGAACAGACGAATTTTGGGTTTCCAAAATTCGAATATCGAAGGCATTGTAGAAAATTGAAAACACTGTTCACACTTAACAGAAAAACTTTCTTCTTGGAAATTCGTATGTCACATTGTGAAAATATTTTGTAAGTTTCAAAATTCGAATTTCACTTCATGAACAGACGAACTTCGTGCTGTAAAGTTGGAAGCTTTAACCTTCGGTTCCTTCGAAATTCGTCTGTTGACCAACCAAAATTCGAATTTCAGTATGTCAGAAGCATTAAATACGGTTGGTTAACGGATAGTTTTTCAGAGTAACCGTTGGATAACTTCTCCAACGGATAGATTTTGTCTCTAACGGACATTTGAGACCTAAATCTATAAATATAACATCATTTGAAGTTATGGGTAATAAATCAAACTTGTATATACCGAATTTCTGCGAAATCTTCTTTTCAAAAGCTTTTATCCTCTCAACTTCAATATCTGTACTTTAACCTTCATATCTACTATATTCAAGAGAGTTATATCTTTGTAACCAATCTACTCTTCATCTAGAAGATAGATTTACTTGTGAGGGGAAATCACAAGGGGATTGGGAAGCACATTGTAGAAGTACTTAGAGAGATTGAGAAAGCTCCAGAAACAGAGCATACTCTTTGTACTGTGGCATTAGCAAGAAGCCCGTTGAATTCTTGCTGTATAGTTGAAAAATCTCAAGAGTTGTCTTGGGGACTGGACGTAGGTCAAGTGGATAGACCGAACCAGGATAAATTACTGAGTCTTCTTCTCCTCATCTTTACTTTTTCAGCTTGCTCTGTTTTGCACATTGCTTCCCTTATACTGTGCTATCTTCACCAATTTCACTTTGTGCAGAAAAATTTCAATCTTCCCAATTCACCCCCCCTCTTGAGAAGTCAGCCTTGTTAACAAAAATTACTAAAAAGTGTCAAAAATATAAAAATATTTATAAAAAAGTCTCAATACTAAAAAAATATTACACTCAAGTCCCATGGTAAAAATTAATATAAAATCTTGGAAATAAGTATACAATTAAGGAAAATAAGTATAAAAAATTTCAGTATTGAGTATAAAGTCATGCTCTAATATTTTATACTTATGCTCCACGATTTTATATTGAACAATAAAGTTTCTTATACTCGTTTTTCAGTACATGGAACTTGAGTGTAATATATTTTAATGTTGGGATTTTTTAATAAATATTTTTGTATTTTAGGATTTTTTAGTGATTTTGCCTAAAAACAAGGCAGGTCTAACCTGCAAAACCAATATGTGTGTTTATGTATATATTCAAGGCGCTCCTCCCACAAAACATGCTGCATAGTTTCAAGGTTTGGGGAAAATCAATCAAAAATGGTCTGTCATGATCTGTTAGCATGCCTCATTCTCTCTTCTAATTTAGGCTGAGTTGATTTCCAGAAGGTAAGAAAGATGGGTCTTACTTTGCTGCAAAAGTTGTTCAACCAGTTTTGAAGCTGTTAAATAATGACAACTCAGAAGCTGTACATATAAGTAGTACTAACATAATTTGAATATTGTGATTTTATTTTCTCTTATAAATAATTAATAAAAGAAAGCTTCATCAAGCAAAATGGATGACGAATATATATTTTGTTTTGTTGGCAACATTTCTTTTGGTAGGTCATAGAAGAAATAGAAATATTCCAGAATTGTGCAACGAGGATTGGGTAAAAACATTTGTTTTGAAGAGGATTTGTGTTTAGATTTCATTTGAGCCGAATTATATCTAAGGCCCAATATATTTATGAACAGTATATGTTAATAAATCCAAAGTAGGAAACCAGTTGATTCAGGACATAATGCAGAAAGAATATAGTCAATTTTCTCAGTGCTTGGAAGTGGGAAAAGAAAACTAGTTCACAGGAGTACCATTTCTCTCTCTCTCTCTCTCACACACACAGACACATAAGTCTATGGTAAAAGATGAATGTCTTGCAGTCTTACTGTTAAAATTTTGCTTGCCTGAAACAAAATGTTTATCATGTAGCCCTTTGTTGCTGAATGCTGACAATCAGTTGATCTGACAATAATTTTTTTCTTTGCATGCTTAATTTTAACCCCAGTTTTTGTTTGTCAGTTCTTGTTTATCTGCTTTGTTTGCTATTGGAGATTCATTTGAAGAGAATAGTGGTGCATGCAGGTAGGTGCACTTCATTTGTTGTGTACAATAATGACTTCAATCCCATTTGCTATTCATTGTAATTATGATAGTGTAAGCTTCTCTTCTCCTTGTTGTAACATTTTGTTCATTATTAATTCAGTATATCCAATTACGTACTATTGCCAAATAATGTGTTCTGTGGGTTATTTTTTCAGCAAAATTTATTTTTTGGTGTACCAAGTCGAACTTTAGAGCAAATTCTTCAGATCCTTTGAGTTTTACCTTCATAGTGTTAGGAATAAAATTCTTCTACTTTTGGAGTATTAGATCTATCATATGACCTGTGTCTTGTGTCGGTTACGTTGTAGTTCTAGTTTTTAGGTGTTGTGTCGGTTTTGGTTTTTTCATTGACCTTGGTTGACCTATATTGGCTGAAATTCTTCTACACTCCATTTCCCCCCCTTTTTTAATAAAAAAGTTGATCACCGAAAATGGAATCGAGCAGTTTCAAGTCCAGATTTCCCACCAAAGCGTTAACGGTGGGAAATTCCTATTTTCTCGACACCCATTGTTCATCCTCCTATTGTTTCAGCTCCTCCTCCTCCTCCAGAACATAGTCGCAAGCAATGGGAATTTCCAGATCTTTCAACACTCACCAACCCCACTTCTGAGCCACCTGGATTAATAATACCTCCTTCAAGACCTTTTGTGTTGCAAAACCCAACAATAAAGGTTTCACCTGTTGAGTTGCCACCAAGTTCTCAAAATGCAGGGGCAATTGATGGAAGTCAGAGACTGAATGCATTTGGATAAAGTGAGAGCGTGTTCTGATTGTGAGATGGTGTGGGATCGATATCACTTGAGAACAAGTTCTTTTAAGTAAGACTCTTAGTCATTACTATGGTGATACTTTGCTGCTCTAACTGTTTGCATTTTTATTATGTTATGATTGTAGTTTTCGATCCATTTTCCTGGAGAAATTTGTGTTATGATTGTACATAAATGAGAGGGGGACGGGGGAGGAGGGGGGGGGGGTAAGAAATTTGTGTAATATGCTAGTTTGTGGAAGAAGAACAAGGAAACATATTCTTATTCAAGCCTCAATGATTCCACTAAACAATTTCGAGTGTCCCTTCAAATATCTGAGATGTGCAATTTCATTATTTGCTAGCTTCTCTATTAACTGGTTCTCAGAGGTTTTACCAACTTCCAAAGTTCTGTGTCTCTCTTTAATCATGGTATTGACCCCATGTTGCCGGATATTTCTTGATTATATCTTTTGTGCACATTTGATTTATTGTAGCTCTTTCTCTGTGCACAAGAAGATTTTGGTTTTTGGATGTGATTCAATCCACTGCTGCATTTTGGTTTTCATTCAGATACAAAACTTGAAACTAAGACCATTTACCTCTTTTTGCAGGTAGTGCTGATACACATGGATCAGAACTGCTGGAAAGCTTGTTGAAGATGGCACCAAGCGAGGAAGAGGACTGGAAATTGAGGGAACACGGAGATAAGTGCCAACAGCTTGGTCCTGCTGACAAATTTTGAGTCTGAGGGTGGAGTATCTCAGGAAATCATTTGGAATTCTGGAGGTAATGAGCCATTCTTTCCCTCTGTTAATGTATTAGCCTTAACTTATTAGTTATATTGCAATCAAACATATATCATAATTCAGGTGTAAATTATATTAAGAAAATAACAACACAATTAAGGGTATAAAAAAAATACACAATTAAACAAATATTAATAGTTTTCTTAGATGACAACAAATATTAATACTTTATTTCAACATCAATAATTATACTAAGTTTAATTTTTTTTAATCATGCATATCTTACAATTACTATGCCAAAAATAACCTTTCTTAGCGCTTAATAGTTGGCGGTTACAGGGGAAAATGCTAATAAAAATGACGCGGAGGCTTTTCTTAGCGATTTTAGAAATAACCGCAAAAAAAAGTCTGACTTTTATTGGCCGTTATTTCTGGAACAGCCAAAAAAAATTTTTACAACTTTTTTTTTTAAAAAAAAGCACAAGTCACGGATCAGTAAGTCATAGATCAATATTTATAACCATTGATAAAAAAGATCTAATGGCCTTGGTTTCTTTTCATCTCTTTCCTTAACACATCTATTTTTACACTCGCTCGTACATGTTCATGTCACGCATCAAACTCCATCACTTTCATATATTTGAATTTTTTCTTTCTCAACACCTAATCACTTTCCTTCCCTCTCTTTCTCTTTCCGCACCCAATCTCTTTTTTCTTTGATCTGCAAGCTCTCTCTCCCTTACATGTCTTTTTCCTCTTTCATCATATTCAAATCGTTGTTCTTATTCTTTCAATCAAATTTTATCACTCTCCTTTTCTGTTTTCTTCTATTCTCTTCTCCTTTAGTTAAGCTTTTCAAAGCTTGGTCAAGATCTTGTACAAATCTTGAAGCATGGTCCATATCTCATCTTAGCACCAATAGATTACAAGCTTCTTCTTCATTGGTGACTTTGTCCACTGCCTTCATCGCGAACTACAATGTTTGTGTCTACCTTCACCGACGGCTTCATTCTCTCTCATCTTATCTTGGCTCTGAAGCAAGAAAATGAATCTTGAAGATTATGAAAGAAATTTTTAAAGCTTGCAATTTTTTATGACTTAAGGTATAAATATTGATTATGTGACAAAATTTTTTTTTCTTCTTTTTGATTTTAATTTTTTTGTTACGGTGTGATTATGTAAAATTTCAATTAGATCTATCTATAATTTATGTTGTATATTTTTTTTTATCTTTGGATGATTCTGGATTATTTATTAAAGATGATTATTTTGTGATTGCTTTTTTTTTTTAAAAAAATTACTCTTTGTTGGTAGTTATTTGAAAAAATCATCAACAAAAGATAAATATGTTATTAAAAAATATACCCTTTGTTGATGGTTATTTAAAATAACAAATAACAGCCAACAAAAGTTTATTTTTATTGATGGTTAATTACCACAAACAAAAGTTACCTCTTATATCGGTATTCAAATAGTTGATGGTTTTAAACCGCCAATAAAGACCAAAATAATTGCAAAAAAATCCCATTTTTGATGTAGTGAATTACGAGTATTGCATATTTAAAACTAATTTGCACCACATTTACATTACATTTAACTTGATCAGAACTTTCATAAGAGTGTTGGGTCTAACAAATATGATATCCAATTTTTATTTCTTTTTAACGTTTTTCCAAGAGACATGGATACCCTTTTAATTTAGTAAGTTTTTTTGGTAATAAAATGAAACATCAAAATATTATGCACCTGTAATGCGAGACATAGTTTGAGAAAAGAGACTATTAATATTATGACAGTAGATCTTACTTGAATTTTACTAAGTTATTTTTCCAAATTTTCTAGGAAGTTGGGTTCTAACTTCTTTTTTTAAACAAAAAAATCCAACATGGGTGAGCCAATCAGGTTGTTGAGCCAAATAAGTATCACAAATAAAAATATTAGATAATACTTAAGAGAGCAAAATTGATATATATAGAGAGAGAGAGGGAGGGAGAGAGAGAGAGAGAGAGAGAGAGAATAAAAGAAAGGTCACAACCAAGAAATAGTCCATATCTAGAAAGCAGTCTGCAAATTTAATCAAGACTTGATTGTCTTGACGTCCTACTTTAAAAAAGAGGATATCATAACCTATTGTCTTGATGAAAATGAGTAATAGAATTGTACCAATAACATAAGCTACTTTTCAAGGAGTGTTATTATTGTATGCACGCATAAATATTGCCTTATGATAAGAGTTATTGTAAAACTTGTTCAATTCTGCATATAGGGAGATATAATAATAATTGATATTTAATTCAGCAACATTCATGCGGTGTTTGTTAATCATGGAAAGTCATTGAATCATTGTCACCAAAAATATGTATGATTCCCTTTTTAATGAGAATATCAACATCTTTTTGAGTGTCAATAAGAGAATCCAAGGGGACTAAGTAATCAATCATGTAGTACATAAAAAGAATGCGACATTGCTCAAATGTAATCACATTTACCAGCATAGTCTCAGTCAAAACACCAGATATAACACTTGGTATTTTTAGCACTTCCTTTGAATATTGCAGATCAATTATACATTTGTCTTGATCTGCAGCTTCAAATGTAATTCATGCATGCCTCATGATGTTCACTTACAGTATATGAATGCTTCATTCTCATGTTAAGTTTTCTTCTTGGTGGTGAATCACTTGGTAAGTAAAAGGCACTTGGTTAACAATTGCATCATTTCTGTGATATGTTAACAACCTTTAGCAATCTTTTACATATCAAGTGTTTCACCATCAAGAAAATCTTACATAGTAATGAAGCGTTCATATACTATAAGCCAACTATAAGAGGTAGGAATGAAATTTCAAGTTGAGAAAGACAAAAGTATACTATTTGGGTTGCAATGTTCAGAGGGAACACTGAAACCACGAAGTATTGAGACAACTGGTTGGACGGAGACTATATTAAGAAATGTGGTTGCATTGAGTAATTATATCACATTGCTTTTATACACTATGTGACTGGCTGCATAACTACTTGAATTATCTTATTGACATAAAAAAAAAAGATGTCGAAATTCTTGTGGAAAATGGAATCATGGAGAACTTGTTGGCAGACAATAATAAAGTGGCTTCCATGATTTACAACCTTTGCAATAGTGTTGATGAAGAAAATATCAACAATTATTATATATTTCCGTATGTAAAATTTAACAAGTTTTTGTGATAACCTTTACCATAGTATAAAACAATCTTTGTGCGTGGATATTGGAGCATCCCTTAGAAGATAACATCTTGCATTATTATAATTTTATTACTTTTGCTCACTTTCGTTCAGCATGTTCTATTATCCCCTTATTTAATAAGAAAGTCACAAGTTCTTGTTTAAATCTCAACTCTTAGCTAAATTCATAGACACTTTCTCATATGGCCCCTTTGTTGGATAAATTTTTTTAGTTTTTTAATGTCTATTATATTCATTTGATTACTTTTATAATTCTTAATTATTACTTTCTTAAAATGATGATATTGTAGCCACCTGAGGCCAGTGTAGATGATAGGATGAGCTGGTGTGTTCGTGATTCAAATATTCCTATCATAACCAAAAATGAAAATTAAAATGAAGATTAGGTCTAAAATGGGCTCAAACCTTAACCTGATTCACTTTGGATCGAAGGAACGTAATAACATGTGGTTGAAGCAAAGATAAAATATGTTATCATACTTTTTAATAAACTATAAACTATTAAAATTAATTTCCTTCAGTCAACAAAAAGTCTAAAGCAATTCAATAAAACAAATAAAGGCCAGAAAATTGCAAATGGTAAAATTCTTAATTTCTTACCATTCCACATATTTTCAAAGAACTACCTAAGCTTGGTGCTCCACCCGACTTGGACATGTAATTGGGCCTAGTCAATCTAAATCTTTTTTATACAAAAAAAAAATCCAACATGGGTAGGCCAATCAGGTTGTTGAGCCAAATAAATATTACAAATAGAAGTATTAGGTAATAATAATTATGAGAACAAAATAGATATTGCATAAAAAAGAAATAAACAAAAGAAAGGTCACATCCAATGAAGGAATCTACAAATTTAATCGGGACTTCAGAGTTATATGAAACTTCTTGACAAAATACTTCTTAACAAAGGGATATTAAAACATGTTTTTCGAATTAAAGTGAGCAAAAGAAGTGTGTGTCTAGTTTCTATAATTGGCCAAACTCAAAGTTTGTCGTTTGTAAATTTTTGAGCTTATCATCGTTTGCTTTGTTCTCTCCTTTCTATATATACATTTCTTGCCCCTATCTAACCTTTCTCCGAGTCATGTCTTCAGACATGCCTAAACCCTAGTTAATGGAAGGTGCCCCCCAATCATCCTAAAGATGAGTTAGCCCTAGATGGGAAGAATAGGAAGTATAAGGAAGTGAAGATTAAGGGACAGGCGAAAGTACCTTCCCATACTAGTATGAAAGCTACTGCATATATCCCTTTTCCCTTGAGTATTCTAAAGGAGCACTTGTCATGCCCAAGGCTATCACCCATTTGGGACTAGGAAGTAAGTTGACGACCAATGAGAATTGTAGATGCACAAGAAGAATGGCCAGCACTAAAGGAGCACCTTCCTAGACTAGTTCCTCTTAGGAAGCAAAGATTGAGGGATAGGCAAAAGTACCTTCCCATACTAGTACAAAAGCTCTTGCAAATATCCTCTTTCCTCTAAGTGTTCTAAAGAAGCACTTTTCATGCCCAAGGCTATCACCCATCTGGGACTAGGGAGTGAGTTGACAACTGATGAGAACTGAAGATGCACAAGATGAACAGCTAGCATTATCTCATCAACAATGCGATCCTTCAACGAGATGTTAACAGGAACATCTACAAAACATGAGAGCTCTAAAGGTATCTCCTTTCAAAAAAGACAAGATAAGGAAGGCTTACAAAAAGGTACCACAGATGAAGAAGACTTCATCTTCGACCTTGAAGTTGATCTCAATGTTATTGAAAGTAATGTTCCAATTGTTGTCTTCCTGAAATTCATCCTTTCTAAGAGAATGAAAAGAAATTGAGACAACCATGGGAATCTTCACTTATAGTCAAGCTTTTGAGACAGAACATTGTTTTTAAAGCCTTTAAGTCCAGATTGCAGGGGATATGGGCAAGGAAAGGAATGATCACTCTCATCTATCTAGGAAATGATTTCTTTAATGTGAAGTTCACGAATGACGAGAACATAAATCATGCCATTACTGGGGGGCCTTGGATGATATATGATTGTTACCTCACCATGAGGCTATGGTCACCAAATTTTAACCCCACTATAGTCACTAATGACAGTTACAACCTGGGTAAGGGTTATGATCCTCCCTGTGGAATACCATTAGGAGATAGTGCTAAACTTTATAGGAAACTGATTGGGCTCCATGATTAAAATTGATTTGAATACCTTAAACTAGCTTAAAGGAAGATTTGCCAGAGTCACAACTTGAAATTTTCTACTATCAGCAAAAATTCAATGGACTCCTTGTTATACCACAATACAATACTTATTCTCTATTCTAAGAATATTGGGAATCTCTCAACACTTTTCCTAGTGTTTTCCCTAATCCCTTTGTGAATCCCCTTACAAAAAATCTTTCTTTCAAATGAAGAAAAGATATTATACAGATATAAAAACTCTCTTAGATAGAGCAAATATGAAAGCTAAGGAGCAATAAATGTGGTGTGTATGTGAAAAAGCTTTGACAAAGAATTTCAGTAGAGTTTTGGTTAAATCAGACTTAAATTCATTACTCACAACTTCAAATGAAATTCTATTTATAGATTTATGGCTTAACTAATCATTAAACATAAGATCTAGCTATTAGAGATTTTAAATGGTTACTTTACAAAACTAACCATTCACCAACCGCATTTAATTCGTCTGACATACCAAAGTTTGAATTTTATGGCTCAACAGACGAATTTCGCAGAGATGGAAAGTTAAGACCTTTAACGTTGAACTTCAAAATTTAACTATTACAATGTGACATTTGAATTTTAAGTTTGCCAAAGATATCCCATGTTAGTTTATATGAATTTTTATATTGGAAGTGAGTCTGAAAAGTTTGAACCGTTATCTCAAGTTTTTGCATAACACTTTGAATTTCAAAAGATGAAATTCATCTATCAAAGGTATGTTCAGCATGGTACAAAAGTTCTGCACTATGAAGTTCATATGTTAAACTGCAAGGTTTGTCTATTAGAGACATGCTCTAATGAGATTCACAAGTTTTCATTTTGAAATTTGCACTTTGAAACCCAAAGTTCGTCTATCAGAGACAGTGACATTGAACTCACTTTGAATTTCACCAACATTCAAATTTTAACTATGCTTTACGTGAATTTTGCATACTATTAGTAATAATGCTTAGCCTGAAATTCAAATTTCAGAATTGAAATTCATCTATCAGAGATGAAATTTTTGTAACTTTGAATTATACTAAGTAAAGTGCGAATTTTAAACAAAATAAACGTGAGTCAACCACCAAAATTTATTTATTAGCTAATATTTCTCAATTCTATTATATACTAACATTGGAAAACTTTGAAATAATGCGTTTAAATACTGTGGTAACATAAGTAAATAAGATTCAAAGCTTTTTACCTAGTGTACATAGTGAGAAATCTTAATACTCCTTTGATATTTTCCTTCCAAGCTCTAGTTATTTGGAATCATTAAAACTTCTGATTCAATATTCTTCCCCTTTTTGATAATGACAAAACAACTCACAAACTGGATTAATACTTTAGTTTGCTTCTAAGAGCTCCCCCTCAACATATGCATTGAATTCCGAATTTAATATATAAGTACAACACATATATCAGAGAAGAAGTTTTAGGAGAATAGAAAGGACTTGTTGAAGTACAGAAACATATTTCATTGATCTAAACACATTTAGTACAAAGATTCAAATGAGTTCAAAAAAATACACTTTGACAAAGATTTAAACATACAAAAAAACACAAAAACATAGAGTTCTAAGGCCTAAGCTTATGAAGTTTTGTCACTGGTAATTTCTTTTTGGCCTTGAGCTTGATCCTTTTTGCCATATGTTTTTTCTAATTGCCCAGCAGCTCCAAATTGTTCAATTTCAGTTTGTCTAGCTACATATCCAAAATCTCCAATTTGTCCAGTCTCCTTCTCCCCCTTTTTGACATCATCAGGAGCAGGTGCAGGTGTAAAGGGATAAGGCATGAGCTGTAGGAATGGCCTAAAGAGAGACTAGTACAAAGGGCACTATATGAGGCATCTGTGGAAGTTCTTCATTAGAATTGGAAGATAGCTTCTTGACTTCCTTTAGGATGTTAGCCACTTGAGCTTGTTGTTCCACTGAGAGCTTGTACTAAGAAGAAAGAGGTTAAGGTGCTAGAGGAGGAAACATCTCATCTAGCCTTTGCTTCTAAGCTTACATTATAGCACTATGTTTAATAGTAGCAAGGTCAATGTAAGGCACAATCCCCTTTCCTTATTGAGAGAAGCTTGAATATTGGGAGAGGCAGTAAGACCTGCTACAATCTTTTCCATTTGCTTAGTTTCTTAAATTGACAAAATTGAGTCTTCAGCTTCTTCCTCCTTCATTGGCTCTTAAGAGCTCTACATTTGAGTGGCCTCAACTTCCTTTATGACATAGTCTAGAGATGGACCAGGACTAGTACCATTGCTAAAACCCTGAGGACTAACAACAATAATAGCAGTAGTAGCAGTATCATAAGGGCCTTCTTTAAAAGGACTCAAGACATGTAGAGAAACAGACTTGTAAGGATTGGAGGAGGAAGGCTGAGGTGCTGTTGATGTGCTGAATCATAGGTTTTAATGATTCTAAACAACTAGAGCTTGGAAGGGAAATATCAAAGGAGTATGAAAGCATGCAAGTGAAGAAATCTAAGAAGAATTGAGTAAAGAATTAGAATTAGGACTTCTCAAAATGTACACGGGGTAAAATACTTTGATTTTTACTTACTAATGTTCCCACAAGCTTTAAACAAGTGTTTTCAAAGTTATCCTATGTTAACATATGTTAGATTTGGAAAACACTGACTAACAAACGAATTTTAAGCTGTTAAACTTCATATATTCTATTGGAAATTCAAACTTTGTAGACTGAAATTCAAATTTACAAAGATGTCATCTCTAACAGACGAATTTTAAATGTTGAAATTCAAATTTCAGGTTAAGCATAGTTAAGCAAATGTGCAAAATTTGTTTAAAGTCATGTCAAAGTTCGTTTGATATTAAAGTACAAACTGAGTTCGAAGATAGTACCTCTGATAGACTAATTTTGGTTTTCAAAATTCAAACATTGGAATGAAGAGTTGTAAGTCTGATTAGAGGTATCTTTGACAAATAAATTTTGAAAGTGTAAAATTCAAATTTCACAAAGTCGAACTCTTGTGTCATATTGAGCTACTCTCTAATAGACGAATTTCAGCTCTCCAAAATTTGAATTTCGAGTGCACTATTGTAATATGAGACAACTGTTCACACTTAACAGATACACTTCAAACATGAAAATTCGTATATTTCAACATGGGACATATTTGACAAAATCAAAATTTGAATTTTACTTTTGAACAGACGAATTTTGGAAGTTCAATATTAAAGTCTTTAGCCCATGGTGTTTGTAAAATTTGTCTGTTGGCAACCAAAATTTGAATTTCAATATATCAAAAGCATTAAATGCAGTTAGTGAATGACTAGTTTTGCAGAGTAACCATTGGATAACGTCTCTAATAGATAGATCTTGTGTCTAACATCTAGTTAAGTCACAAATCTATATATAGAACTTTATTGAAGTTATGGAAAGGATTTTAATGCCGTATATACTAAAAGTCTACTAAAATAATTACTTAAAGTCTTTTATTCCCACACATTTCATTTATTGCACTTTAACTATCATATTTAGTCTTCATTAGACAGTTTTCTTTATGTAAACAATATTTATTTCATTTAGAAGAAGGATTTACTTGTGAGAGGTTGTCACAAGAGATTTGAAAAATACTTTGTAAGAGTGCAAAGTATAGAATTGAGAAGCTCTTAGAATAGAGCATAAACTTGTACTATAGCATTGCAAGGAGCCCACCAAATTCTTGCAAGATAGTAGAAAATCTTAAGTGGTGACTTGAAGACTGGACATAGGTAAAGTGAAGTAGACTGAACCAGAATATATTTTCATGTCCTCTCTTCTTCTACCTTGCAATCTGCCCTTTATATTTTGTACTTTATTTTCTACAACTTTTACTTTCATTATTCTATCACATTTTTGTAGAAAATTTTGAACTTCCTAATTCACCCTTTTCTTAGGAAGCCAACAATCCTAACAAGTGGTATCAGAACTCAAACTTCCAACTGAGGGATCTAATAATTCAGGAGAATACATGGTTGACTTTGGAGAAAATATTCTTCCTAAAGGAAACAATACCAACAGATCTTCTGGCTTTAGTGGAGAACACTATGGAAACTGCAAGATGAGAATGTATATTTATCTCTAGTCTGTAGACTTAGATATTTGATCAGTCATTCAAAAAGAGGACTTTGTACCTATAAATCTGCAAAATGATGGGAAGTATATAGAAAAGCTAGAGAATGAATGGAATGATGAAGATAAGAGAAGAGTCCTGCTCAACTACAAAGCAAAACACTACTTGGTTAGTACACTTAATCAGGATGAATTTTAAAGGGTTTCTCAATGTACCACAGCCAAAAAAATGTTGGATACTCTAGAAATTTCTCATGAAAGAACAACTAGAGTAAGAGAGAATAAATTGAACTCCTGTATTAGTGAATATGAAAGCTTTAGAATTAATGAAAGTGAAAGTATCAAAGATTTGTAGAAGAGATTCACCCTTATTATGAATCAATTGAATAGTCTTGGCAAGAAGTACACAGCCAAAGAAGGTCAGCAAAATTCTTAGAGCTCTTCCTTTTAAATAGCAATCAAAAGTAACAGTCATAGAAAAGGCCAGACAAGAATCAATAGCTTCTGTTTTAGCTATCTTTGGCAGCCTTGAAGAATACGAGGGCAAGATGAAGGCTCTCAAAGATGCTAGATAAGATAAGAAGAAAAAACTTGCGTTGAAAGCTGTAGATTAAAGAGAAGAAGAAGAACTGGATGAAGAAACTCTAATTATGTTAGTCAGAAAATTTGGAAGATTTTATAGTAAAAAGAGAAATTAGAAGTTTTTGAAGAAAGGAGTAATTGCAGACAAAAAGAAAGAAAGTAAAAAGCCTATCATCTACTATGAATGTAAAAACCAAAGACTCATCAAGTGGGAGTGTCCACAGTTCCTAAGAAAGCAAGAGAAAGAAAAGAAAGCTATTGACAAAGGCAAAAAGAAAAAGGCCTACATCTCATCAATTTGGGGCACCAGCTTAGATGAAGAGAATAAAGATGAGGAAGAAATTGCCAACATATGTCTGATGGCACCTACAGCAGAAGAAGCTCAGAATCAATCTGATAGTGAGCATGAAGATGAGCTAAATGATTCTAACCCTTTTTATTATGAACTACTTAATGCATTTCATGATATGCATGATGAATTTATCAAAACTGCAAAAGAACTAAAACTAGCAAAAAAGAAAATTAGTAACCTTGAATCAGATTGCAAAACATTTGACAATGCATCTCAACATAAGTATCAATCTACCTGGTGTGCATCTTGTGTAGAACTTAAGAAAAACAATAAATATCTTCTCAAAAGTTTGGCTAAACTTACAAGAGGAAAGGACATGTTGCATGCATTACTAGGAAGTCAAAGGACTACACAAGACAAAGCTGGTCTTGGTTATAATCCTTGTGCAATCAAAGAAAAGAATAAGAAGAAAAATCAAAATTTATACATAAGATGCTTTGTGTATGCAAAAAGGGTATAAGAAGGCATATAACTCTTCAAAAACTATTGAAATTTATATCCAATCCAAACATGTAAAACAAAAATATTATTTGCCTTGTTTTTTACCCATATCTTAATCCAGCAATCCCTTTATCACCTGCCCCTTTTGTAATAAGGAGGGACATATTTCCAGTTCATGTTCTTTAAAGAAAAATGGACTTAGCAGGAAGGTAGAATGGATTTCCAAAGGTACATCTGTATATAGGGAAAATGCTATTGACAGAAAAGGACCCAAACAGATTTGGGTACATAAAAAGAAAAACTAAATTTTGTTTTACAAGTATGTCTTAAAGCTAGCAAAAGCAGCAAATAGTACATGGATAGTGCTTGCTTAAGACATATGACTGGTGACAAGGAGAAGTTTATCACCCTTAGAGATAAGAAATGAGGAAAAGTGACTTTTGGAGGTGACCAATGTGGCAGAATAGTTAGCATTGGCATAGTAGGCAAGAATCCTGAGACATCCATAGAAAATGTGCTATTTGTAATTGGTCTCAACCATAACTTGCTAAATGTGAGTTAGACATGCGATAAAGGGAATTGGGTACTGTTTAACTCAAAATTCTGCTTGGCCATTTGAAAAACTGATCACAAATTCATTCTCAAAGCTCAAAGGGATGGTCTAATTATGGAGGAAAATTTGAAAATTGAAGCTTCTTAGAGTACTGTGAAGAGCATGGAATTGATCACAATTTCTCAACTCCAAGGACTCCACAGCAAAATGGAGTAATGGGGAGGAAGAACAAGACATTGGGAGAAATCAAGAGCAATGTTGAACAAGAAAGAGCTCCCTTAATACTTCTGGGTTGATACAATAAACACAGTAAGCTACATCATTAATAGAGCCTACATCAGACCAATTCTGGGGAAGACACCTTATAAGCTCTACAAAGGAAGGAAATCAAATCTCTCACACCTACATGTGTTTGGATGCAAGTAGTTTATCAACAACAATGGAAAGGAGAATTTGGGTAAGCTTGATGTAAAATCAGATGAAGGTATATTTCTTGGCTATTCTAGTACAAGTAAGACATATGGAGTATTCAACAAAAAGTCTAAATCAGTAGAAGAGTCTGTACATGTTGTCTTCATTGAAAATGACACTGTTGCCAAACATGTTTTGCATGAGGATGAACTAATTTCCAGCTTCAAGGATTTGTATCTTTCTAAAGAAAATAAAACTAAACCTCCAAAAATATTAGAATCTGCTGATGCAGAGGAGGATATTCAGGAAAAAGACATAGAACTTGAAAATGATGAGGAAATTTCTCAGGAACTCCCTAGAGCTTGGAGATATCAAAGGAATCATCTAGTTGATCAAGTGATTGGGGATGTTCAAGAGACTGTTAAAACCAGAAGACAACTGAGAAATCAAATAAATAACTATGTGTTTATCTCTCAAATTGAACCTAAGTGTACTAAAGAAATTTTAACTGATGAATATTGGATATTGGCCTTTGCAAGATAAACTTAATTAGTTTGAAAGAAATCATGTTTGGGACTTAGTTCCAAGATCTAAATATTACCCAATTATTGGACCTAAATGGGTATTTAGAAATAAACTTGATAAATCAGGGACAATAATTAGAAACAAAGCTAAGTTGGTTGCTAAATGATATAATCAGGAGGAAGGCATAGATTATGAGGAAACTTTTGCTTTAGTTGTAAGATTGTAAGCAATAAGAGTTCTCTTAGGCTGTGCATTCATGAAAGATATAATGTTGTATCAATTGGATGTGAAAAGTGCTTTTCTAAATAGTTATATCATGGAAGAAGTTTATGTTGATCAACCTCCAAGTTTTGTGGATTCAACTAAGCCTAATCATGTATACAAACTGAAGAAAGCTCTTTATGGTCTTAAACAGACACCTAAAGCATGGTATGAAAGACTAAGTAATTTTTTAATCAAAAAAGGATTTAATAGAGGAAAAGTTGATACTACCTTGTTCACTAAAAAGGAATATAATGATTTGCTTATAGTTCAAATTTATATTGATGAAATTATATTTGGTGTGACTAATGACTCCTTGTACAAGAATTTCTCTAAGTTAATACAGAGTGAATTTGAAATGTTTATGATGGGAGAGCTCAACTTCTTCCTTGGATTGCAAATCAAACAATGTAATGATGACATCTTCCTAAATTAATCAAAGTATTTGAAAGAGCTGCTAAAGAAATTTGGAATGGAAAATGCCAAATCAATGGGAACTCCTTTGACCACTGCAACAAAACTTGGTATGGATGAAGGAAGAAAGTCATTCAATATAACTTAATATAAGAGAATGATTGATTCCTTATTGTACCTAACTACTAGTAGACCTAACATTATGTTTAGTATCTACATATGTGCTAGGTTCCAATCATATCTCAAAAAGTCCCATGCAACAGCTGTAAAGAGAATATTTAGGTATCTAATTGGAACATCATAGATGAGACTTTGGTATCCAAAGGGCAATGGAGAAGAGCTAGTGGGATACACTAATGCTGACTTTGCTGGATCCAAAATTGATAGGAAGAGCACAAGTGGAACGTGCCAATTTCTGGGAGGATTTATAGTTTCATGATTCAGCAAGAAACAGAACTGTGTAGCTCTTTCCACAGTAAAAGCTGAATATATAGATGCTGGAAGCTGCACTGTGCAAGTTCTTTAGATAAGGTACCAACTTGAAGATCTTAAGATTGAAAGGAAGGAAATCTCAATAAGATGTGATAATCAAAGTGCCATCAATATCGCTAAGAATCTAGTCATGTATTCAAGGATAAAGCACATCGAAGTTAGACATCACCTCATACAGGACCATGCCTTGAAAGGAGATATCAAATTAGAGTTTGTCCCTACTGAAGAATAGTTTACAAACATTTTGACAAAGCCACATGCAAAAGATAGATACTGTGATATCATAAGAGAATTGGAAATGGTAAATCCCAATGAACTGTAAGAAAGTCTCTAACTGAATCCATTTGATTTTTTGAATTGAAATTGCTGAAATTTATGCTAACTTAAGCATCAGAGTACATTCAAGATGTTTTGCAGGTACTCCTCATGAGCATAAATGGTTGAAAATCAAACATTGGAGTACTTCAGACCTGCTTAGTCAACAGCTGCTGAAGAAAATTGGGAAATTTGAATTTTCATGACTTATCTGTAAGTTCAATCTTGTAAAATTTGTATTTTTGATGTCGTTAGATGAATTTCCATGCTAGATTATGCTTTTAAATGAATTGGCATGCTTAAAATTCAAACTTAAGACCTAAATAGACGTATTTTAGTGCCTCACTTGTTGTTAAAGTACTCTCAAGTTACTCGAAATTCATCTATTACTTGGTTGAAATTCAAATTTTGACTGTGAATATAAGTGCTGATTGTATGCGAGTGTTCAACATACGAATTTTAGCAACTCAAAATTTGCATTTCAAAGATTTCTTCACAAAGTTGAAAATTTTGAATTTTTAAAATCAAAATTCATCTATTGAACATCTTTTTCTTGTGTGTTTCACATTAAGCTCTCAAAATTTGAACTTTGAAGACTCAAAGTTTGTCTGTTGATGAGTATGTCTGTAATCGAGCCTCTAATAGATGAACTTTAAAAATGAAAATTCGTCTGTCAGACAGCTTCTTTTTGTGGATAGACAACGTAACTGCTCAAAATTTAAATTTTGGCCCTCAAAATTTGTCTGTTGAACAGTTACATAAGCTTAATCAAAGGGTCTCATTCTGAACAGATACAACCCTATTCATCTCTCTTCCAAATCTATTCACCTCCTCTCTTAATTTCTCTTTAATTTCATCTGTGAATTTTCATTTCCCACCTTTTAAACTCCTACCCGATCCTTATAAACCTCTTCCTAGCCTCTTTCATCAACATTCCATCTCAAAAATGCTGAGGGTTAAGAATGCCAACATTTAGAAAAATGAAACTAGACCAAAACGAGCTGTGAAATCTCAGTATGCTTCCAAAGAAGAATCCAAGAAACGAAAGGTTAAATCTAGCAAAGACACCATCTAAGAAACAAAAACCCACTCCAACTGCAGAATCCAAGAAATCTATCCCTGCTGCTTTTGTCTCTACCTCGTCCAACACTAAGTCAGAGGAACTTCAGTTAACAATTGAGCCTTTGTGTAGCATTGCCTATATCCTAGAGGAATACACTACCAAGTTTGTCAGTAAAAAGATAATCACCCCTCATTGTACCAGCTTGGAACATTTTCTGATTTCCAACAATTTCAATGCTGGATATTGGTTGTTAAGATATAAGAATCTATTTGATGATGAGGTAGTTAGAACGTGGTATGTTGCTCTATCTTATAACAGCAGAAAGAAGAAATGGCAAGTCAATCTCAAGTCCAGGACATTGGGGCTCTCTTATAAGACCATCAATGAGGTTCTAGAAATCCTTGACTGTAACACCTCTCTTATGGGCCCATTTCCTATGTATTTAATCATTCTAAAGTCCATTTATATCGTAGTAGGATCTTGAATCACAATAAAAGCCATAATTAAATTTTTCTAACTTTGAGTACTATTCATTTAATCGTATTTATTTATTCTGATTAAACTTTGGAGAATCATAACTAAATCAATAAAAATCGCATGAATGTGGTTCAAGTCTCTAGGGATAGCTTATAACTTTTTCTATATGGAAAAAAGATAATTCAGAGCAATGATTGTACTGACCTATATAGGAAACTCTATGAATTTTCACAATTTATACGAAAACTGCAAAAATAATCATTTTAATTGGGATTAAATATAAAAATCCGTCAAATATTGCTCATATATCCAATTAGAGTGATCTTTGGACCATTGGAGAGCTCTGTTTATCTATTTTCCAACCATATACATCATTTATACTTTATACATCACAAAGTCTAAACAATAGCATATTTACTCTACATAGGTCAAGATGACCATTTATATCTTCCTACTTTGCCACACAAAAGCCATAAAATATTTACATGGCCATACATCATTTCCATGCCATGCCATACTTTAGCTAAGACTTAAGGCATCATAAAAAATTGAAGAAACATACTTAACATCACATTTACAAATTTACACAAAAGGTCAAAACTCATGGCCATTGCTAGAATTATCAAGTTAACAACCAAATCCTTTCTCCTTTCCTTTCTCTTCCTTGGTGGTCTTGCCATTATTGCTACATATTCATGATTAATATTTGAGAGGGTGAGATTCAAAGAATCTTAGTAGTTAACACCCAACATGCCATCACATCATCACATTAAGCATGGAAACATCAAGATAACACATTTTAAATACATTAACATATTTGCGTCATATGAATTCATAAAATTGTTGGCAGAGTATCATTTTGAAAAATGGACATCCCAGGGTCTCAGTGCCCCTCAATCAACTCATCTAATGCACATAAATGATCTCAAAATATCATTGCAATCATATGACAAGGCATAAGCACATTGAAAATAAACATGATAACATAATGCTAGTATGGGAAATTAACTATCTTATGATGCTCCGTTGCTCTCCAAACTTGGTATGCTACTTCTTGGGCCTCCTAACACTTCCTTGAACCTATCCACATCATCATTGAACCAATTTAGCTATTGGTTTTCGATATTACATAAGACATTACTCACTAAAACCCAATTTTTTCACTTAGCTTTCCTTTGATCTTTCTTTGTACAACATACTTGTTCTCAAGGTTTTAGACCATGGGGAATCCATTTTTGAGGTCAAAATCATGAAATTAAAACTCTAAATACTCCCCCTTGTTCTGACCGAAATCTGACCTAAGTGATTGGAAAAGATTTCCTTCAAATCACTTTAAACTATCCATGAATTCATGCCTCTAGTGGTTAATCTAAGCTTTTCCCTAAGTTTAATGGTCCCAAACTCATTTCTATTGCTAAATCACATTTTGGATGAAACCCTAAGATGGAAAGGAAACAAACTAAACTATAGAACATGCTTTGAAAGCCATAGATAGTTAGCTTAGGGTGGTAGTATACAAGCTTACCAATTTGTACTTTCATTTTCCTTTGATTCCTCTTCCTTTTCTCCTTCATTTTCCCTTCCTTTTTCTTGTGTTTTCTTTTCTGGTCTGTGGCTGTACAAGTCACGCACAAAATGATGAAGAAGAAGGGTGCTTAGGTGGCTTAATTGGTGACTAAAGTTACATTTTTTTGTCTCCTTCCTTGAGAAGTAATCCTAAAAAAAATATTATGATATTATTTTGTATCACATGGCTGTAGCATTTCACGTAGGGGAGAGAGGGAAATGTGTCCAAAAATTGTCCAATTTTCCTGATTCAGATATATCTCAATCCGGGTACTTTTTAACCATATCGATAAAACCATCTATATACTAATTTAGCATTTTTGGGCTACAGGACTATTCTAATTTTATTTTTATATTTCCATATTATCCTGTCCTATATGGTATCTATGTATGACCCATATCCTGACCCAGTTTCTTTTTAACCATCGGTAGGGTCCACAGTTTACTTTATTGATTTACTATTATTTGTGGACACTCGGCACTGATTATTTCTTTATTCTTGAACATTAACCCTCAGTGCCATATGTCATTGGACTTCTCTTATCGAGGGCTTCATTCTGACGGTATTTTTACAGATTTACAAAATTACTCTTGATCTAGGGTTAAATTATATTTTCTGAAACTTTCGGGTCATTAGGTGTAATTTTTCTCAAGACTTTTCTATTTCTTTCTCCACGGAAATTTTAATACATTTAGGACATGTCATTTTTGAAATTCTTTAGGGACAAAAATATAATTTTCACATTTTTCTGTCCAACAAAAAAAAAAGATCTTTTGCCCTATTTCACATAAAACGGTATATGTCCATTTTCACGTATTCCTTCTATATTTTACGTTATCATCAATTATATCCTCTTTTATCACCTAGTATCTAGTAAAATTTTGGGATATTACACTGACTAAGAGGGATTCAAGATTGACATCACTACTTCCCGGTATATAGATGAAGATGATAATGCTGATGAGGAAAGTGAAGGATTTCTGAACTATAAGGAGAGCACCATCTTAAACTCTCTCTTCAAAAGGTATGAGAATATGCCTCCTCTGAGATTTGTAAAGCCCACTGACATTAGTGTACAAGTTAGGGTCCTGCACTACAGTGTCCAGGAACATCTTTAACAAAGGGAAAAGCTTTAATTTGGTTACAAGGGTAGAGGCTCACGTGATGGCTGGCCTAATCAAAGGAAAATTGCTGAACCTAGGCTACATCATCTTCCAGAGGATGCTCAAGGTAAGGGATCTAAGAAGCGACTCCATCATACCTTATGCCTCCATCATCACCAAGATGTTTCAGTATGCTAACATTAAGCATTTAGAGAAGGGAAAAAGGCAAGCCTTTTGAAGTACTCAAGAAGAAAGAATTGCAGCATATGGGCATAGAACGGAAAGAAAGAAGGTGGCTTGGCAAGGGTGTAGGGAAATCAAAGGATTTATTCTATGAAGAAGGATAATCACAGCAACCAGAGAGGACTTCTAAGGCTACTCCACTCACTCAGTTTCCTCCACAACCTTCTTAACATATTTCTCCTCCACCAAAGCCGACTTAGCAACCTCAACCCTCTATTCCTTCCACCTTTGACAAACCAACCACAATCATTAAGTTGTATGATAGCTTGTTTGTAATAATGTTGAGCATCAGATAGAAGCAAAATGCCAAGTTTGCTTACCTGTAGGATCAAATCACACAACTGGTCAAAAATATGAAAGTGGTTGCTGATGCCTATGAAGACATCAGAAATGCTATCCCTTCCACATCATCTCTACTTTAGCCTGAAACCTCTGTGCCTACTGTAACACCCCTCATGATATCTTTCTTGGCATTGTGTTCAGGACTAGAGGAAACAGGACGGAGGAAGGTTTAAGTGAAGACTAAAAGAGCTCCATGCCACGGCGAGAAGTACGACCGCCGTGATGAGAGGCATTCTAATGGCATTGTTTTAGTTGATCAAAGTTGAGCCATGTCGAGGTATGCTGAGGCCATGGTGAGGATTGTGAATTTTGTTTAAATCCGGATCATTTTGGACAATTGAAAAAGAAAGGAAATGGAGGAAACTGAGGGAGCTCTGCTAGGGTTCATGTTTTCTGGACATTGGAAGTGATTTTCAGACCTCAAGAGCTTGGATTAAAGTGGGTAAGAGTTCTTTACTCCTCCCTATCACATTTTCTTCGGTTGAAATTTGGAGGGTGGATCTTCGGTTTTGGCCAAAATCCACTGATTGAAATGGATGAAATAGGGTTAATGAAGTGTGTTTTGGTGTTCTTATTGCTTGGATGTGAGTTTTGAAGGGTTTATGTTTAATTTGAGCTTAACCCTAAGTTGTTTTCGATTAAAGCTCTTAGGAATCCAAAGTATATGTGTTGAGTAGTGTTTGAGTGATCCCTAAGAGCTTATTGATGCATAAAAGGGGTGTTAGAAGCTTGGGTTAGGCCTAAAGTGATTGACTTGTTGTTTTGGCTAAATGGTATATTGTGGTAATGGAAGAATTATGTTATTATGAAGGTTATTTGGTTAATCGAGAGGTTGCGCGTGTTAGGCAATTTGAGAAGTTTGTGGAACTCACATGCGTGGTATTGACAACCTGAGGTAACCGGGTGTTTGTTTATATTGTATTGTCGATATTGTATGATAGTATGTATAGTTGTGTATATATATGCATGTTTCTTTCATACCATGATACTGATATGTTTCTATGTACTGTTTTTATATATCGTGGTATATGGGCTGTTAGATGATTATTATGATTATGATGATGAGATATGTGATAATGACATTGATATGAGATGACATGATGCATACATAACATTATGATGATGATGATATGATGATACATGAGCATCACTACATTACATTGTGAGCCAGTGATATGTGGCAGATTGGGTGGTGATGATATGATGACGATATGATGTACGATGATATATATATGTTAGGGAGGATAAGGTTGGATTGTATATGTTAGGGAGAATAGGGTTAGATTATATATGTTAGGGAGAATAAGGTTGGATTATACATGTTAGGGAGGATAAGAATAGATTATATGTATATATATTAGAGAGGATAAGGATGGGGTCTCTGCGAGGATGACATGCATACCATTCATTTCACATTGCATTCATGTGTTGCATGAGATATATGTATATATATGTATATGTGTGTGGTTATCCCGGTTACTGATACGTTGTCTCATATCCCCCTCCCATGAACTAACCTTTCAGGTGATAGTTCTGGCACTATTTCAGAGAAGACGCGGGAGTAGCTTCGTACGTGGGTATAGTCTATGTAGTATTTGTAATATTGGATGATGTATCTTGTGCCAAGTAGGATAGATGGTTTTGTAATGGATAAATATTGTTATGGATGGTTGTATGTATGGTTATATGTGGAAAAGAGATTGTTTGTGTTGTATGTTGGTGTTTGTGAGCACAGAGTGGTTTTGGGCCTTGATGGTGTCTTTTAAGGCATGTAGCTCATTTGTCATATAGTGGTTCCAAGGGGTCAATCTCAGAGGAGTGGTTCCTTTGGGATGAAACCTCTTTGAACAAGTTAGTTTGCGGATTTTGGATCTATATGAATGGTCTTGGAGTGACAAATTGCCTTTGATGGCAATTGGAGGTAGTTAGTGGTGAGTTTTGGTCAATAAGTGGCCAAAATGGTGTCGGAGGTCCAGAATCTCCATACGGAATTGGATTGAAGTAAAAATGGTGTCTATGGATAGATTGAGATTAGATTGACTTGTAGGAGTTAGAATCAAGTCAATCGAAGGTCGGAGCATAAAGTTATGCACGTCGGAAGTTCACCCCAGAGTGTGGAAGTTGCTGATATGGGATATCAGCATGGGGCGTCGTGGCTCCAGAGTCCAGGTCGCGGCGCCAGAGAAGACAGAAGTGATGAAGAAACAAGGGAGGCCGGAGCCACGACAGTACTGTAGTGGCCATGGCCCCAGCCTAGTTTTTGGTGTTTTGGGGTTCATTTCCGCCGTTTCCAGGTTATGAGAAGTTGTTTTAAGATGTTTGGGTTGAGTTTTGAAGTTTTCAGTTAAATCTGGAGGTACAGGAGGTAGGGTGTTACACTTACCAAGTCTGTCTCCCCTGAACCTCCAAGACCTTTCATATTTGAATCCTCTGAGCCTACTGCTACAACTGTTGCTGCTAAAGCTACTGATACTGCTGTAACCCCACAGGCCTCCAGTAATGAGACAAGCCCTGGTCCACCTTTGGACTATGGTGTGGATGAAGACGCACCTCAGGAAGAAGGCTCTCACAAGCCTATGATGGAGGATGTTGCTCAGGAATCAATTTTGTCTTCTCATAAATTTGAGCAAATGGAAAAATTAGTTGTAGCTATCACTTCTAGCCCCATCTTCCAAGCTGCTCTAAGTGAGGAAAGAAGTATTGTGCCTTATGTGGATATTGCTGCCTTTGCACATAATGCAATTGTGTAAACTCAGAAGAAAAGACTTATGAGATTTTGGCTCCACCTCCTCCTCCTCTATTACTCTCTGAATATGGCCTCTCAGAGGAGAAAAGAGCAAGGTTGCCCAATACTCGCAGGGAAATGTAAGAGCTCCTTGATGTATCTAATGATGAAGATGAGGAAGATATTGTTGAATCAACTCCTCTTCCTTAGATACCTACCTCTATACCATTCATTCTTGTACCTCTTCAGGTAATACCCATGTCTGAGATACCTCCATCCTCCATGCATGTTCTAGCTCCTGATGATATCAAAAAAGGGGAGAAGAAAAATGAGCAAACTGGGAAGTCTGAAGTTGGGCAATTTGGCAAGACCTATGGCAAGAGGTCAAAGAGATCAAAGCCCAAGAAGTGAAAGTTGTGATTATTGTGATCCTTAGGGTTTAGATCTTAGGACCATGCATTCCTGTGTATTTCTGTACTGTGTCTTTCTGCTTCTTTTGCAGCATTTCTTGTATTTCAATGTTAATCTTGCAATGCCATGTACTTGCATTGTTTTAATTGAATCCTTGTACTGAACCTTGAATGAATTAATACAATATGCTTTCATATTTCCTTTTACTCTCTTACATGTGCTGTATTTATCTTTGAATTTTAATGCATATATTGAGAGGGAGCTTTTAGAAGCAAATACAAGTACTAATCTATTTTGCAAGTTGTTTTGTCATCATAAAAAGGGGAGATATGTTGAATCAAACGTTTTGATGATTCTAAACAACTAAAGCTTGGAAGGAACATATCAAAGGAGTATGAGAACATGCAAGTGAAGAAATCCATGAAGAAAGTAAAGAATTAGGATTAGGACTTCTCAAAATGTACACGAGGTAAAATTCTTTGATTTTTACTTACTAATGTTCTTACAAGCTTTAAACAAGTGTTTTCAAAGTTATCCTATGTTAACATATGTTAGATTTGGAAAACACTAACTAACAGATAAATTTCAAGCTATTAAACTTCATATTTTCTGTTGGAAATTCGAACTTTGCTAACTAAAATTCGAATTTACAAAGATGTCATCTTTGACAAACGAATTTTAAAATTTGAAATTCAAATTTTGGGGTCAAGCATAGTTAAGCAAATATGCAAAATTTATTTGAAATCATGTCAAAGTTTGTTTGATATTAAAGTATAAACTGAGTTCAAAGACAATGCCTTTGACAGACAAATTTTGGCTTTCAAACTTCAAACTTTGCAATAAAGACTTTTAAGTCTAATTAGAGGTATCTTTGATAGATGAATTTTGAAAGTGCAAAATTCGAATTTCATAAAGTGGAACTCTTTTGCC
This sequence comes from Adenanthera pavonina, assembly GCA_026686845.1. Lineage (NCBI taxonomy): Eukaryota > Viridiplantae > Streptophyta > Magnoliopsida > Fabales > Fabaceae > Adenanthera > Adenanthera pavonina. The sequence goes on from JAIVEN010000010.1 coordinate 31,926,552, forward strand.
ATATTGAGTTACTCTCTGACGAGCGAATCTTGGCTCTCCAAAATTCAAATTTCAAGTATACTATAGCAATCTGAGATAATTGTTCACACTTAACAGCTGCATTTCAAACATGAAAATTCGTATGTTTCAATATAGGACACATTTGAAAAAATCAAAATTCGAATTTCACTTTTGAATAGACAAATTTTGGATGTTCAACATTAAAGTCTTTAACTTATAGTCTTTGTAAAATTTGTCTATAGGTACCCAAAATTCAAATTTCAATGTGTAAGAAGCATTAAATGCAGTTGGTGAATAGCTAGTTTTGCAGAGTAACCATTGAATAACGTCTCTAACGGATAGATCTTGTGTCTAATTTCTAATTAAGTCACAAATATGTACACAGAACTTTATTTGAAGTTGTGGAAAGGATTTAATGCTATATATACTAAAACTCTGCTAAAATCATTACTCAAATTCTTTTATTCTTACACACTTCATCTATTGCACTTCAACTGTCATATTTAGTCTTCATTAGAGATTTTTCTTTCTATAAACAATCTTTTCATCGATTTACTTGTGAAGGGTTGTCATAAGAGATTTAGGAAACACTTTGTAAGAATGCAGAGTGTAGAATTGATAAGCTTTTAGAACAGAGCATAAACTTGTACTATGGCATTGCAAAAAGTCCATCAAATTCTTGCAAGATAGTGGAAAATCTCAAATGGTGGCTTGAGAACTGGACGTAGGTCAAGTGAAGTAGACCAAACTAGGATAAATTTTCTTGTCATCTCTTCTTTTACCTTGCAATCTGTCGTTTATATTTTGTACTCTGTTTTCTGCAACTTTTACTTTCATTATTCTATCACATTTCTGTAGAAAATTTTGAACTTTCCAATTCACCTCCTCTTGGGAAGCCAGCAAACCTAACATGATGTAGTGGGAAGAGAGGATAGAAGGCCATTATAGGCATCAACAACCACTTTGAAATTCTTGGCCAAGTCAATTATTTGAGCTTGCAAGTGTGTAAATTGGACATTTTGCTCATCCCTAATACTCATTTTCATCTCAAATAGACTATCATAAAGTTTGATTATGATATTAGGTTTGGCCAAGGTAGATGGTTTAGGTTGCTGGGTAGGCTAAAGTTAGATAGACTGTAGTTGGAGCAACCCCAAAAGTAACTACTTGATGTTGTTGTGGCTCTCCTCCAGCATAAAAGAGATCTTCAGTTTTCCCATCTCCCTTTCCAACCCATCTATCCTCCTTTCTTTCTATGCACATTCTCATTAGTTCTTCTTCTTTGAAATCCTCAATGGGCTTTCCTTTACCTATCTCAAAGTATTAGATCTTGGCATACTTGAGAAGCTTGGTGATAATTGAGGCATAGGGCAGTGTGGAGTCTTTTCTCTAATCTCTAGCCTTGATTATCCTTTGAAAAGTGATGTTTCCAAGGTTAAGCTTTTTCCTTTGGATTAGTACTGTCATCACATGAGCTTTAGACCTAATGATCAAATTAAAGCTTTCTTCCTTGTTGAAAATAATCCTGGACATTGTGTAATGTAGGACCCTCACTTGTACACTGAAATTAGAAGGCTTCACATTTTTTAGCTAAGGCTTGTCCTCCCTTCTCTTGAAGAGTACGTTTACAATTATGCTCTCTTTGTAGTTTAGATATTCTCCACCCTCTTCATCTGCTTTATCTTTTTCATCCATGTACTTGTTGGCAGAGATATCAATTTTTAATTCATCTTGTCTAGGAATCTCCAGAATCTCATTAAGGTTCTCATATGTTATCCATAAATTTCTAGACCTAAGAGTTGCTTGGTGCTTTTTATTCTTGTCATTTAATTTCAAAGAAGCATACCAAGTTTTGATAACCTTATCATCATATCTTTCCTTAATCTCTTACAGATTTTTATACTTTCCCATCTAGATACCAGCATCAAAGTTATTTAAGAGAAGAAATTGTTCCAGATTTGTGCAATGAGGAGTGATTACCTTCTTTGCAGCAAATTTCATTGTAAATTCCTTCAAAATGTACTCAGAACTACAAAGATGCTTTGTGGTCATTTGTAACTCCTTAGACTCACTTGAAACAGGAGTAATGGGCATAAGCTTCTTTTATTCTACCTTTGATGTTGTTTTCTACTTTTTTGAAGGTGTTCCCTTACTACATTCGGCTTTTCATTTCTAAGCATCACTTTCTTTGGAGGCATACTGGGATTTGCTTGATCTCTTCAGCCTTCCTTGTTCTTTGCTTATATTTGCATTCTTAACTCTGACCATTTTCATGAGAAATGTGTTTCAAGGACTGCTCTAAATGTAACACCTTTATCAAAGACTGTTTCCCATGTATTAGACCTCATTAGAGATAAACTATATTTAATTAGAAGCTTGAATCATAAAAAAAGTATTATAATAAATTTTATCAATTTCCATGGTACTATTCATTTAATCTCATTTTTTTCTTTCTTTTTTGGAAAACTTCGGAAAATCATAACTAATTCAATAAAAATCACATGAAAGTGATTCAAGTCTTTATGGATAGTTTTAAATAATTTATACATGGGAAAAATATCAATTAAAGTAACTACTTGACCAATCAATACAATAAATGTTGTAAAGTTTTACTGTTCATATGGACATTTTTTGAAAATCCACTTTTCTGGGCTAAGTTTAAAAATTCACTATAATTCGTACACTTAGCCAAATTAGGTGCTCTTTAGACCACATGAAAGTTCTTTCTATATAGTTTTAAGCACATATAACATTTATACTTTATACATAAAAAATCTCAAACAATAGCACAATCACTCGGTATAGGTCAGAATAACCATTTGTATCCTAATACATTGCCAAACAAAAGCTATAAATTTTTACATGGCCATATCTCAACTCCATATCATGCCATACATTAGCTAGGACTTAAAGGAACATAAAAACATGGAGAAACATATTTAACACCATCTTTACAAATTTACATAAAAGTTCTAAACCTATGGCCATTGAGATCAATATCAAGTTAATGACCAAATTCTTTCTCCTTTCCTTTCTCTTCCTTGGTGGTCTTGCCATTGTTGCTACCTAATCATGGTTAATATGTGGGAGGCTGAGATTTAAAGAATCTCAGTAGATAAATCCCATACATGCCATCATATCATCACATTTTTCATAAAAACATCACAAACTTTCATTCATCATATAGGCACATTTGGACATATAAATTCTATAAGAATTTTAGCAGAGTGTCATTTTACAAAATAGACATCCCAAGGCTCAAAACCCGTCATAAAACTCAGTCAATATCATAGAAATATCACAAATTAACATTACAAACATATTCCATAGTGTCGGATGTCAAAGAAACAATAATGACAATGTGATGTTAGTAAAGAGAATTATGTGTTCCAATGGTTCTCACACTCGGTTTGCCACTTCTTGTGCCTCCTAACACTCCGTTGAACCTAGCCATATCATCATTTAATCAATTTAGCCACTAATTTTCAGAATTATACAACACATTGCTCACTAAACCCTAAGTTTTTCACTTAACTTTCCTTTGATCTTTCTTTGTACAACACACTTGTTTTTAAGGTTTTGGACCATGGGGAATTCATTTTTTAGGTCAAAATCATGAAATTCCTTCTCTAAATACTCCCCTTGTTCTGACCGAAAATGGCATAAAAATGGAAGAAAATGATTTTCTTCAAAACACTTCAAACTAGCCATAGATTCTTGCTTCTAGTGGTTAGTCTAAACTTTTCCCTAAGTTTAATGGTTCGTAAACTCATTTTCTTGCTTAATCATGCCATGGCCGAAACCCCAAGGTAAGGAGGAGGGAGAACTAATCCATAAACCACGCTTTAAATACCATGAACTACAAGCTTGAAGTAGTGGAAGATAGCTTACCAACTTGAGCTCTTGAATTTTGCCTTAAGCTTTCCCTTCTTCTTTCTCTTCTTTTCTCTTTTCTCCCTTTTGTTTTTTCCTCCTTTGTTTGTTGCTACTGAATGCTCATGAAATGAAGTGGATAACGAGTGGTTAAATGGTTTAATTAGGTGGCTTCATCATGTGGCTAATTATGGTTACTTTTTACTAATTTTTAATTACTTTTTTGCATACTTCTTTAAGAAGTATTCCAAGAAATAATAAAATATTAAATGGCATCACATGGCTATTGAAAAGCCACGCATAAGAGAGCTTTGAGTGTCTCAAAATTGTTTAATTTTTATTAGTCTAGATATATCTTGAATCGTGTAATTTTTAACCGTACCGATAAAATCGTTTTTTATAGTAATTTAGCATTTTTGGGCTACAAGACTATTGCAATTTTATTTTTATATTTTCTTAATTATCCTATCTCAAATGGTATCTGTGTATAGCTCATATCCTGTCCCGGTTTCCTTTTAAGTGTTTGTAGGGCCCATAATTTACTTTATTAATTTTAAGTTACTTTTAGACACTTGACACTGATTATTTTCTTATTCTTAAACATTAACCCTCAATGCCATATAATATTGGATTTCTATCATCGGAGGCTTCGTTTTGATAGTAATTTTATATATTTACAAAATTGTCCCTAACCCACTTTTGGGTTATTAGGTAAAATTTTCCCTAAGGACTTTTCTATTTCTTCTCCATGTAATTTGTATGAATTTAGGGACATGAGTGTCATTTTTAAAGTTCTTTAGGGGTAAAAATATAATTTTCTTATTTTTTATCTAACTAGAAAAAATGATCTCTTTGCCCTATTTCACGTAAAACATTGTCTATCCGTTTTCACGAATTCCCTGTACATTTCATATTATTATTCATTTATTACTTTTTTATTACTTAGTATCAAGTGACATTTTGGGATATTATACTAAAGGTGTTTGTAAGGCTCGGTTTGGATTTTAATCATTGGAAGGTGTTTGGCCAAAGGAATTTAAGAATGGTTGAGAGAAACTAGGAGTTGCAACGGTTGAAATGTGAATAGGGTTGCATCTATTTAGCGTCTAACCCTCTGAATTCTCTTAAGTAACTATTCAACAGATGAATTTTGGGAATCAAAATTTGAATTTCGAGCAGTTATGTTCCCTCACATAGCATAGAAAAATTGTTTTGACAGAAAAATTTTCAACCTTGAAGTTCGATTGTCAGATACTTCTTAGATAATGTTTCAACATTCAAACTTCAGTCTTGAAATACGATTGTCAGAGACTCAAACACTCGTAAAGGCTTCAATAGACAAATTTTGTGTTCTCAAAGTTTGAATTTCAAAGTCTCAATCAGAAAACATGTAAATGCATGATGTAACACCTGATTTTTAAATTTTCCAAAAAAAATTAAAAAACAAAATAGAGTCGCTACCAAAATTTTTAAAAGAGAAATTTCGGAAAACCTTTTTTCAAAAAACATAGTCTACAAAACAGAAAGGGTTCAAGAGTTGATTGTGTCATGGGAAGGTGTTAGACACCCTATAATACCCGTTCATAAAAACGTTTACCTTAAATTGATTGTACAAAATCAATGTGGCCTTAAAATTATTTTAATTACCTTTATAAAATATGTATAGAGAAACAAGAAAAATAAAATAAATAAATAAATAAATTTATTTATAAAGACTGACTTGACCTAGAGTAAGAGTCTAGGGCCTATGTATCCTAATATAGGGATCAAAGTCTACATAGTCTGGGTGTAAAAACTCATATCAATGGGTTTGTATTTTTTTGTGAAAAATTATATATATTTGTTATTTTTTGAAAATTGAATTATACATATTATATATATATATATAAACTATTTAGCTATTTATTTATTACTTGTTAATAAATCCATAGAGATTCCCCAAATCTCATGTGCTCACTAACTGGTTTATATATCTATAGAAGTTCTAAAAACTTCACATAAAATAACTTGAAAGTATATTATAAAATTATATTTAAAGAAATATTTTTATTCAAAACTTTGTCAAATTTGAAAATATCTTTGTTATTCTGATTTTAAAAATATTTTTAAAACAAAAAACACATAATTTGATTAGTATACCCACGGAGGAATATCACAACACACAATAAATTTATTAATCTAAATACCCAAGAAAGTTCCAAAAACCCCACCAGGCAAAAATTTAAAAATATATATTCAATAAAAAATATCATATTATCATAATCGAATAAGGGAATAAGAATAATCTAATCAATCACCTAACTATTATCCTTATAAAGCACATAAAATTTATCTCTTTTAAAATTATACATACCTTCTACTACAACTTTAAAGGATAGATATTTGAATTGAATTCCATGTTCTTGAAAAATAAGATGTAATTATCTAATAACATAATTTTTAGGGGAAAAAAAAAGAAAACAAAACAAAAGAAAAGAAAGAAAAGGAAGAAAAAAGAAAGAAAGAAAGAAAATAAAAAGAAAATAAAAAAAGAAAAAAAGAAACAAGAAGAAAGAAAAGAAAAAAAACGAGAAGGAAGAAAACAAAATAAATAAATAAAATAAAATAAAAAAGAAAAAGAAAAAGAAAGAAAGAAAAAACAAAAAAGAAAAACAAGAAGAAAGAAATAAATAATAAAAAATAATAAAAAACCTTATTACAAATGATTAAGCTAAAAAAATATTACGGAGTGTCATTCCACTAATTTAACCAGCGTGTTTGGCAAGTATTACTATAATTATATAGTTATACACCTTGACTTATATAATACAAATCATGATATTATAAAATAGCATAAATCTATTTATCACAAACGAGAATGCGCTTCCATCCTTATTAAGGATATTTATGGATATGAGTAATTTATCTCTAAAACTTCACCAAAATATCATACTTTGTGATCTATAGAAACAAATTGAAGAAAAATAAATAAATAAGTAAAATAAAATAAAGATAAAGATAAAACAAGTGTGTATATTACAAATGCATCTCTCCCTTTATTGCTATGAGTAGTTTATTTCATGGACCTCACAAAGATATAGAATTTGGGATTGATGGAGATACTTAAGAAGAGAAGAAGGTAGTAGATCATATTCTAAAAGAAAAAGTTCTATCTTTAGAAAACCCCAATTATGCAATGAGATGGAATGAAGAAGAGAGGAAATTTCCTACCTTAAGCCTTATTGAGAAAAACCAATACTCACTCTCATCTTTTCCTTCATTCTCAAACACCCTCACATACCCTCTCTCTTTCTCTCAATTTCTTCTTTTTCTTTTATTTTTGTTGATACCTCTCTTCTCATCTTACCTTTATTTATAATGCCAAAAAGGAAATCATTCAATTAATACTCCAAAATCACAAAAATCTCTTTTATTATTTTTCTTTAATATTCACATTGAGATTGAGTGATTTGTTTTCTTTTTTTTTTCCTTGTTAATTTGATATCAAATCTCAATCCTTGATTTTTTTTTAATTTTTATTACTTTTTTAGTTTTAAAGAAAATCTCAAAAAGGAGAAAATTATATAACTCTACCAAATATGACAATCTTTGGGAGATATTATTATTTTTTATTATTTTATCTTATGAAAATTTTTTCTTTTCATATTTAAAAAAATTACTATAAAAAAGAACCTGGACAAAATATAGTATTCACAGTTGCCCCTCTTTACTTGTTTCTTAGGTGATAAGAGAAAAGGTGTTTGAAGTTCTCGCATAAAGAAAAAGTAAATATAAGAACACGTATTTTGTCTATCCATGCAATGCAAAAATGACACTAGACTCCACTAGACTTAGCCTTTGTTTGAATTTAAGTCTACCATGCATGCAATGAGGTGACTAAATTGCCCCCTAACTTGACTAAACTACCATTATCAACCTACTAGTTTGGTCCATTCAAGGCATTTAGCCATTTTTTCATCAACTATGGCATGTGTGAATACCCAATATATGATGAATAGAAAGAGTTAACCAAAGACATTGAAAATTTTAATATTAAAAGACATTCCCATTAGCCATGTATGAACCATTTGCAATCATTAGGAGTCTTCTCTGCCTCCCTTTCTTTCTCTCTCTCTTTTTCTTGTTATTTGAGATTAACCCTCTTGGCTATCAAATTAGACCCAAATCCAGAATTTTCCATCACTTGACCTGAGCCTGTGGGTCCTTAACGTTACTGAATAGTTTCTAATATCTCCAATGTGCCGTAGTAAATCAGTAACTCAACTTCTTATTTATATGTCTTTAATTGTTTTATAAGTAAGTAGTAAGAATAGAATAATGCATAACCACCAAGAACAACAAGTGAATATCACCTTATCTAGACCCATACTCTAGTACAATGGAATCATCAGGGATTCTCTTAATTTCACCGCACATTTTTTGCTTCACTTTTATAGGGGACATTTTCTTTCTTGGCCCGTTATGCTCTCTTTTGACATGAAGATCAAACATTGATAATGTAGACCCCTGGATACTCAAGCTGTCATAACCCACTATACTAAGATGCTATTAGCACACTCATAACTCATACTGCACTGTTTGATATGAAGGACAACACTTTTTGGTGAAATCTCCCAGTTACTAAGCATAATTAGAGCCAGTGGAGTGGATATTTTTATGCATTTATTTCCCTTTTGGGTTTTTCCAACCTAATTCATTTTCCTCAAGGTAGATTTTTATGGGTCCAAACAGGGAATTCTATACTCTCTTCCCTAACTCTAGTAGGTTTTCCTGAGTTGTTGAGATCATCGAAGTGGGCTTTGCCTCTCCCCATAAGGTCTTTTCCAAACACATGACTAGAAATCAAGTCTTGGACATTATGCATAATGGACCCAACTATCTACCAACTATGTCAGACCTTGTTGGTTAATTCCTATAGATTTGATTATGCTCAACTATGTTTAAGAGTCCTTGACTTATTTTGGCACACGAAAATCAACTAGAATGTTCAACCATATAAAAAATCTCCACTTTATTTGACTAGTAGTGATGGTATATTCTCTAAGTCCTTTCTTGGTTGTTATTTCCTTTATATTTTATTTTCAAGTCCTTTTGACTCACGTCTCATTGAGTTCATATGATAACCAATGGAGTTTTCTCCGGAAATACTATTTTATTCACTTAGCCAACTGTTCCCCTTTCCCATAAACTGTTTCGTGGAGTTCAAAAAGGTTTTGCATATGACTTCTAACTTAGTTCATTATCCTGATATTAAAGAGATAACCAAAGTAATGCCTTAGTGGTTTTAAAAAAATATGCATCTAAAACTATGGATCAAACACAACAAGGACAAGGATGAATATCTATGCATGCAATGCAACCAAGATCAGACTCTTACTATAACTAAACTATATGGGCCTAAGATAGACAATCAAATAGGGACTTTTTGGCTTAATTTGATGGAGTGACCAAATAAAATGTCAAGTTAATGAGATGCCCCTCTTCACTTGGTGACTAAGGGAGAATATCGAAAGACTATGTCATATGATATTTATAACTTAGGAGCAAGTGAAGATTAAAATATGTATTTCATTTGGGCATAAAAAATCAAATGCAATATTAGATAGAAGTGAGGTGCCTATTTTCATAGGACTTTGGTGAATGCCTACCGTTACAGGGCTTTGGGTGCTAGCCGAAACTAGACTTTGGTGGTAGTTAAGTACCTATTTTCATAGGACTTTAATGAATGCCCACCGTTACAGGGCTTTGGGTGCTAGCTTAAACTAGACTTTGGTGGTAGTTAAGTACCTATTTTCATAGGATTTTGGTGAATGACTGCCATTACAGGGCTTTACGTGCTAACCAAGACTAGACTTTGACAATAGTGAAGTGCCTATTTTCATGGGACTTTGGTGGATTCCTACTGTTACAAGGTTTTGAAAAAGAGGGGCTAGCCAAAACTGGATTTTGAGGGGGCTTGCCATTACAAAGCTTTGAAAAAGAGGTAGCAGTCAGAATTGGGCTTTGGAAAAGAAAGACTAGCTTATATTGGCCTTGAGGGGGCCTGCCATTATAGGGCTTTGAAAAAGAGGTGCTAGTCAGAACTAGGCTTTAATGGCCCTGTTGTTATAGAGTTTTGGAAAAAGGGACCAGCTAAAACTAGGCTTTTAAAGGGCTTGCCATTATAGGGCTTTGAAAAAGAGAAACCCAACATGATGAATTCCATTGTATTAAGCAAGGCATGTGAAATGTAAGATACATGAGAAATGATGCTAGGCTTTCAATGCTAAATATATCTTTTCTTTATTTGCCTCAAAAGATGAGTGAAGAATGTGAAATTTCTCTTTTGATTTGGAGGTATGTTCTTTGCCTGCCCCAATTTAAGAGGGGATGAATGTAATGCATACAATGAAAGGAGCAAGATTTTTTTTTGTCCCAACTTTGTTAAATGAGTACATGAGCAGAGATAATACTTTGTTTTTCCAATTGTGTATGAGGATTTCTTAATTTTGCCAGTTTTTGGAAAAGGAAGAAAATCCAAAGGAAGTATTGTTGTGCCCTTTTTAGAAAGCATCTAACTAGGAACCCTTATTGCAACACATATTTTGATGACAGAAGTTGAGTGAGCACTTGATATATGAGGGAGATATTACTTTTGATTCTAAATGATCCATCCTTAAAATTTTCCATCAAAATGAATCATCAATAGTACTGAAATCGTGAAAGTTAACTTGGAGCATATCACATCAAATATATCACATTAAACAATTCTTTTAATAAATGTTGTCCCTTTATGAATGCATTGATAAATGTATTATTTGGAAAGGGAGACATGTAAAGAGATGAAGGAAAAAAGAAAAGAAAAGGAGTGAAAAACCTGTAAAAATGCATTTTTATTGAAAAGAAGAAGTACAATGACAATAGTCAAGATATCATATGAGTATAAAAAGACATAGTATGAATAGTCTTCCTTTGGAATGTCCTTTGCAGGTGGTTCTATGCATGCCCTGTAAGGACTTTGTCATCTTGCCAAAGATATACATTTCATGAGTATTAAATGAGTCTTTTCCAAATGGTGCTTCTAGACCCTTTTAGGTAAAATATTTCTTGACCGCATCTGCGTTACTAAATCTTGGTAATTCTTGGCCATCCACGTTAATCAGAATTAATGCACCTCCTGAGAACACATTCTTCACAATATAAGGACTTCCATAGCCCACTTGCCCTTGCTATCTTCTTGATTTGGCAAGACCTTTTTCAGAACCAAATCGCCAACTTTAAATTCTCTCGATTGAAGTTTCTTATTGAAGGCTCTTGCCATCATTTTCCGGTATAATTGCCCATGGCAGATTTCCATTAGTCTTCTTTCTTCACTCATGTTCAGTTGTTCAAATCGAGTTTGTATCTACTCATTCTCTTCTAGATCTGCTTTAGCCAATATTCTTATGGGTTTCTACTTCAATAGGGGTAAGGGCTTCCATCCCATATACTAGGGAAAAGGGTTTGCCTCTGTTAAGGTACATATAGTGGTATGATATCTATGTAAGGCATATGGGAGCATTTCATGCTAGTCTTTGTAAGTTACAGTCATTTTGCTAATGATCTTCTTTATGTTCTTATTTTCCACTTCAATTGCTCTATTCATTTGTGGCCTATATGGTGCTAAATTGTGATGTTTGATCTTGAATTGTTCACAGAAGCCCTTCATTACTACTCTGTTTAAATTCGGTTCATTGTTCGTGATGATTCTTTCATGTAGTCTATAACGACAAATGATATTTGTCTTTAAGAACTTGACAAACACTTTTTGGGTAATGCTAGAGAAAGAATTAGCCTTAATTCATTTAGTGAAATAATCATTGGCAACAAGGATGAAATTATGCCCATTGGAAGCTTTAGGATTGGTTGGTCCAATAACATCAATGCACTACATGGAGAATGGTCAAGGGGAAACCATATTATTCAATGGGGATGGAGGAATATTTATCTGTCTAAGTATATTTGACACTTATGGAATTTCCTAATATAGTTAATGCAAACCTTCTCCATGGTTAGCCAAAAATAGCCACATCTTTGGATTTGCTTAGCCACTAAGTAATCCTTCTCGATGGTTAGCCAAAAATAGCCACATCTTTGGATTTACTTAGCCATTGTATGGCCATTTGCATGTGTGCCACATATGCCTTCATGGATCTCTGTCATAAGCTTTTGTGCTTCTTTTGGATCCACACAACGAAGCAAGGTACCATTATAACTTCTCTTATAAAGAATACAATTGCTGATAAAGAAGCTCATAGCCTAATGGTGAATGGTCTTTTGTTCGTTTTCAGTGGCATCCATTGGGTATGTCCTACTTGTTATATAGGTCTTAATATCATAGAACCATAGCTGACCATCATTTTCCTCTTCAACATTTGAACAATATGCTTGACAACTTCTAGTTTCAATTCGAATTGGTTGAACACGGATACCAAAGTCAAGTTGAATCATTGCTGCAAATGTAGCTAAAGCATGGGCAAATCAATTCTTATCTTGAGTTATATGATGAAAATTGATGGCCTTGAATTGCTTGATCAACTATGTTAAAAGCTCTTGGTAAGGAATCAATTTTGAATCCTTAGTCTTCCATTCCCCCTTAACTTGATAAATTAAAAGAGCTGAATCCCCAAAGACTTCTAGACTTCCTACTCTAAGTTAATGGCTGCTTGAAGTCCATTAACACAAGCCTCATATTTTGTTATATTGTTAGTGCAATCAAATTCCAACTTGACAGCTACCAGAAATTGTTTCCCTTCTGGAGACATAATCACTGCTCTAACCCCATTTCTAAATGTGTTAGCAGTGCCATCAAAATACATCTCCTATTTACCACCTTCTTTACTTTCTTCTATGTCACATATGTCTTCATCAGGGAACTGAAAGTCCAACGGATGGTAATCGTCTAAAGGATTTTCTGCTAAATGGTCAGCAAGCATACTTCCTTTTACAGACTTTTGAGTCATGAATTTTATGTCATATTCAGACAATATTACTTGCCATTTAGAGACTCTACCAGTTACATGTGGGCTCTCAAATATATACTTTAATGGATCCATTATAGAGATTAATCGGGTAGTGTAGTAGAGAATATATTGCCTTAATCTCCTTGCAGTCCATACTGGCTCATAACAAGTTCACTCAATCATCTGATAATTTGACTCACAATCATTAAATTTCTTGCTCAGATAATAGATTGCTTGTTCTTTTCACTCAGAGTCATCATGTTGTGCTAGTACAACTTCCATTGATTCAGAGCGTATTGTCAAGTGAAGGACCATAGGTTGTCCCAGTGTAGGACGAACCAAAATTGGGGGATTTAGCAGATAATCTTTAATTTTGTCAATGCTTGTTGACAATTATCATCCCATCTCTCAGTGTTATTTTTCTTCAGCAGTTTGAAAATCGACTCACAAGTTGCAATCATGTTTGTAATAAATCTAGTGATATAATTTAGCTAACCAAGGAAACTTCGAACTTCTTTTTCTGTCTGAGGAGGTTGCATTTCTTGAATTAATTTTACATTATCGGAATCTATTTCTATACCTTTTTGCCTTACGATGAATCTCAATAATTTTACAAATAGATCTTTGAAGATACATTAATTTTCAATCTAAGTTTATATTTTCGCAGCCTTTCAAATAATTTTCTAAGGACTGCGACATGACTTTTCCCTTCAGTTGACTTAGCTACCATATCATGAACATATACCTTAATCTCCTTAAGCATCATATCATGAAAGTGCCACCATAGCCCGCTGATATGTTGCCCAAGCATTCTTCAAACCAAAGGGCATCACTCAATAACAATAAGTTCCCTACTGTGTAGTGAAAATGATTTTCTCTTTACCATCTTCATGTATGGGAATTCGGTTGTACCTTGAATACCCATCCATGAATGAATAACAGTGACTTTGTGTTATACTATCAACTAGGACATTAATGTGAGGCAATGGAAAATCATTATTAGGGCTAGCCTTGTTTAAATCTCAATAATCAACACACATTCGTATTTTTCCATCTTTCTTTGGGACGAGAACGGTGTTTGTTATCCAATAAGGATACTTAGCTACTTCTAAGAAACCCGCCTCCAATTGCTTCATCACCTCTTCTCGAATTATTAAAGACATTTCTGTATTCACCCTTCTAAATTTCTGCTTTTCAGTTTGATATTGGGGAACAAAGGGATCCTATGAGCAGCAATCCCTTAATCAAGCTCAGGCATGTCTCTATAAGACCATGTAAACACGTCCATGTACTCCTTAAAAAGTTCAATCATTTGCTCCCTTTCTGGATTATCAACTATTTTGAGCTCCTTTTTGTCTTCTTCAGTTCCCATATTTATTATCTCAATTACTTCTTTGTGTGGGCACATTCTTTTTTCTTCTAAATCGAGGAGTTTTGTATATATTTGAATTAACTTTACATCGTTGGACTCCCAATTATGCATATCAGAGGCAACACACAAATCATTATTTAGGGGCTTAGAAACCTCCGCGTTGGACAGGAGTTCTGAGGAAGTCAAATTCCTGAAGGACGAAAATGAATAATAAATAAATAAGAGAAGAAAAAATGGAAAAGAAAAGAAAAAATTGAATTTTATTCACATAATCATCTTTATTCAAACAAGAGTTTGCCCTAAAATCTAATTCCTAGGGGCATTAAATGAAATGACTAGATAAGAAAAGGGATAGCATAATCAAAACAAGTTTCTCTAAAGTAATAGTATCCAAAGCGTTCTCGAATTCCTAATTTGCCAATGCTTCTCCTGAGCTGTTGATTGAGATCCCAGCATAAGTTTTGTCAATACTAGGAGAAACCATTGCAACTGTTGACTGGTTGATAACCTTAGTAGAAGATTGGAATGTTTTTGTGATATAAGGGATTTCTTGCTCTCTCTTCTTAGTCAACCTAGCTTTCTCTTTCATTTGTGCTTTTGTAGAAGGCTTATACCTTATCCCTTGTCACTTATGGTTCTGCAGTATATTAATTGAGCATTTGATACCTTGCCGTTGTGCACCTAACCCTTCATCTTGTTCAAACCCATTTTTCTCCATTATCTTGGCCTTAATGAAGTTAATATTTTAGTACTACACTCAAGCTTTTCCACTTCTAGGCTCTGTAATGCTATTCCTTTCGCAATCAGTTCAACTCCTCTTGAATTTTGGAATCTGCATCAACTAGCTCTTGTAATTTATTTTCTCTTTCTTCCAAGCCCTTTGTCAAGTGTTCATTAATCTCCTTCATATTATTCCCTAACAGTGGATTTCTGGGAGCATAAATAGGATTTTACCCATTTATAATACCCTTCAACCAAATTGTATATCTTGGAGTTGGATTCACCACTTGCCGCCTAAATTCAACTTTCCCTTTGTATACAACACTTCGCTATGCTTCTCTAATTTTTCAGCTAAAAGGTTTGATGTCCATGTCAAAAGTATATCTCTTGTACTTCTTTCTTCAATGGCATGTGTTGCTCGAATGCTAGTTGACTTAATGCAAGTGAGGGATTATAATTAGCACATCCTCTAGGTCCCATGAAAGGTATGTTTGGGAAGTCACTGCAATAATACATAACTCTTTCATCCTACCACCAATCTAATTTCCATAGGATGGAATCTTCTTTTAGCTCAATAAAAATCTTCATCCAATAATGACGAGTTAGTTCATCAATTGATGGTCGACTTTTAAATGAATTGAATGGACTTCCTGACAATTCATCCCTCCTTTGAAAGTGGTGTCCTTTTCCAAAAAGGTGAACTAACATCCATATGTCTAATATTGCTAGGCAGCACAAGATTTTTCCATTCCCTTTCATATGGTAGTGAGTCGAAGTCAAATATGTCTTTGCTAATATTACAGATGTTGGATTAATTTGATGATTCTCCACTACCTTAAATACACTGATAGCACTTAGATCAATTATGCCCAATGTCGATGGAAAGAGAATTACCCCATAAATAGCCAATGCAAAGACCCTATAGAAAGCAACCTAATTTTTGTTTTCTTCCAACTTCTTAAAATGATTTTCTAAGTTCTTGAAATTCCTTCAATTTTTCTTGGCAAGACATTTGTACCTCTTTTGGGCATATGCCTTGAATTTTTGCTATAGTTTCTAGAGCTGGTAATTGCCCACAATAATGATATACCGTTGTATTTTCATTCATGGGTATTCTGAGGATCACACCATATTCCACTAAGGTTGGCATAATTTAAAAATCCGGGAATATAAAGCATTTCAGCGAAGCATCCCAATATTGACCTAATTCCACCAAACCATGGTTGTGTATCTTCACATGCAGTAATTTCAATATGTTGCCATACTTATTTTTGAAATCATCCTTAACCAGTCCTTTAGTGAGATGACTTGACTGAATTAAGTTTTCAATTAGCTTTAGTTCTGCAATTACCTTTATTCCCTTTCCTTTGTACACTTTCCCAATGTGGCATTGATTCATGTTTCTGCTATGTGCCATTATTTCAAAAATGCTAGATAGTTCAATAAATTGTAAACAAGTTAAACATTAGGCCATTTATATGTTAAAATTTCTTTTTTTTTCTTTAAAGGCATAAAGAAATTGTTATTTTTTTAAAATGATTGATTACTATCTAATGCAATTGATTTTGGTATGGGAGACTTAAGGAAGAAAACTAATTCTCAATTCTTCTAAGGCCAATTAACCCAGAGGAGAAAGGAAATCATTAACTCACGAAAAGTCTAAAATGAATATGAGGCTACAGTATATTTAAAGAAATCATTAACTCGCGAAAATTATTTTTTGAAAATTGAATTATACATATTATATATATAAACTATTTAACTATTTATTTATTATTTGTTAATAAATCCATGGAGATTTCCAAAATCCCACGTGTTCACAAACTGGTTTATATACCTATTAAAACTCTAAAAACCTCACATAAAATAACTTGAAAGTATATTATAAAACTATATTTAAAGAAATATTTTTATTCAAAACTTTGTCAAATTTGAAAAAATCTTTATTATTTTGATTTCAAAAATATTTTCCAAACAGAAAATGCATAATTTGATTAGTATACTTGCTGAGGCATATCACAATACATGATAAATTTATTAATCTAAATACCCACGGAGGTTCCAAAAACCCTACCAAGCAAAAATTTAAAAATATATATTTATTAAAAAATATCATAGGATCATAATCGTACAAGGGAATAAGAATAATGTAATCAATCGCCTAACTATCATCATTATAAAGCATATAAAAGTTACCTCTTTTAAAGATATATGTGCCTTATACCATAACTTTGAAGGATAGATATTTTAGCTGAATTCATGGCCTTAAAAGAGAAGATATAATTATATAATACCATAATCTTTAGGGAAAAAAAAGGAAGGGAAAGAAGGAAAGGAAGAAAACAAAAAGAAAACAAAACAAAAACAAGGAAAGAAAAGAAAGAAATATGAGAAGAAAGAAATAAATAATAAAAAATAATTAAAAAGGACTCATTACAAATGATTAAGTCAAAAAGAATATCATAGAGTGTCATTCCACTAATTTAACCAACGTGTTTGGCAAGTATGACAATAATCATATAGTTATACACCTTGGTTAATGGGACACAATTCATGATATTATAAAATAGGATAAATCTATCTACCACCATAAGAATGCACTTCCATCCTTATTAAGGATATTTATGGATATAAGTAATTTGTCTTAAGAACCTCACCAAGATATCATACTTTGGGGTCCATAGAAACAAATTGAAGAAAAATAAATAAATAAGTAAAATAAAATAAAGATAAAGATAAAATAAGTATGTACATCACAAATGCATCTCTCCCTATTGAGAGATGTTTATTAATGTGAATAGTTTATTTCATGGACCTCATCAAAATATAGAATTTGGGATCCGTGGAGACACTTAAGAAGAGGAGAATGTAGTAAATCGTATTCTAAAAGAAAAAGTTCTACCCTTTAGAAAAACCTAACTATGCAATGAGATGGAATGAAGAAAAAGAGAGGAAATTTTCTACCCTAAGCCTTATCGAAAAAAACCAACACCCACTCTCAACTTTTCTTTCACTCTCAAACACCCTCACATACCTTCTCTCTTTCTGTTAATTTCTTTTTTTTGTTTTATTCTTGTTGATACCTCTCTTTTCATTTTGCCTCTATTTATAATGCTAAAAATGAAAATCATTCAATTAATGCTCCACAATCACAAAAATCTCTTTTATTATTTTTCTTTGATATTCACTTTAAAATTGATTGATTTGCTTTATTTTTTACTTTATTAATTTGATATCAAATCTCAATCTTTGATTTTTTTTAAATTTTTATTACTTTTTTAGTTTTTATGAAAATCTCAAAAGAGAAAATCATAGCTCCACAAGATATGACAATCTTTGAGAAATATTATTATTTTTTTATTATTTTATCTTATGAAAATTTTTTCTTTTCATATTTTAAAAAAAAATTAGTATTAAAAGGAACCTGAACAAAACACGGTATTCATACATGATGTCCAACTGACGACTGTTAGGATTCAAACTTTAAATTTCAAGACTTCATGAAGAAATGTCTAAAGTACGAATATTGAATCATCAAAGTTTGAATGTTGTACACCCACAAACATAGCACATACATATACCAATAATCAAAATTTGAATTTCAAGAAGTCAACAGATGAATTTTCAAGCAAGCTAAAACATAAGCATAGCTTATAAAGCACTGAAATTCGACTATTAAATGGCCAAAGTTCAAATTTTGAACAAGCAAAGTCACTCAATAAGCTAGATAAAGCATACAAGTTTGTCTATTGGCCATTAAAATTCGATTGTTGGAAAATAGAACTTACAAGCAAATGCTAAAAATTCGAATTTCCATTTTTCTTCAGCAAATGTTGCTTGTCCATGTGTAAGATACTCCATTATTCTAATCTCTAAATATATAAGCTCATGAAGAGTACCTGCAAAACATCTTACTCTGATGCTTAGGTTAGTATATGGTTTGACAAATTAACTTCAGGAAATAAAAAGATTGAGATAGATACTTGCTTACAGCTAATTGGAATTTACCATTCTTAATTCTCTTCTTATGAAGTTGAATCTATCTTCAGCAAGAGGCTTGGTGAAGATGTTAGCTAGTTGATTTTCTATTGGAACATACTCCAAGACCATATGTCCTCTCTGAACATGATCTCTAATGAAGTGATGTCTGATCTCTATATGCTTGGTTCTGGAGTGCATAAATGGATTCTTTGTGATATTGATAGCACTGGAATTATCACACTTAATAAGAGCTTGATGTAAATTAACTCTAGTTTCTTTCAGTTGTTGCTTCATCCAAAGAATTTATGCACAACAACTTCTAGCAGCAATATATGCAGCTTCAGAGTGGATAGAGCTACACCATTTTTCTTTTTACTGAACCATGATACTAAAGATCCACCAAATAGTTGGCATGTTCCATTTGTACTTTTTTGATCAATTTTGGATCTAGCAAAGTCAGTATCAACATATCCAAACAGCTCTTTTTTACCTTGTTGTGGGTACCATAAACCCATATGAGAGGTTTCTTTGAGATATCTGAAGATCCTTTTTACTACTGTTACATATGATTTCTTGGGACATGCTTGAAATCTTGTACACATGCATACACTGAACATTATATCTGGTCTGCTAGCTGTAAGATATAATAGCGATCCTATCATTCCTTTGCATTTGGTGATGTCAAATGACTTTCCCTCTTCATCCATATCAAGCTTTATTGAAGCACTCATTAGGGTGCCAATTGTCTTTGCATTTTCCATCCCAAACTTCTTGAAAAGCTCTTTCACATATTTTGTTTAATAGGAAAAGATTCTATCACTGCATTATTTGATTTGTAGTCCTAGGAAGAATGTCGGTTCTTCCATAATTGACATTTCAAGTTCTTCCTGCATTAGCTTAGCAAAATCCTTGCACAAATTTTAATTAGTAGCACCAAATATAATATCATTAATATAAATTTAAACAATGAGCAAAATTGAATTAACCTTCTAAGTGAAAAAAGTAGAATCCACTTTTCCTCATGTGAACCTCTTTTCAGTGAAGAAGTTTCTTAGTCTTTCATACCAAGCTCTAGGTGCTTGCTTTAACTCGTATAATGCTTTCTTAAGTTTATAGATATGATTAGACTTTGTTAAATCCTTAAAACCTAGAGGTTGTTCAACATACAACTCTTTTATGATATATCCATTAAGAAAATCACTTTTAACATCCATTTGGTAGAGCTTGACACCTTTTGTGCAAGCATAGGCTAGAAGCGTCCTTATTGCTTCCAATCTTGCAACTGGAGCAAAGGTTTCTTCATAGTCTATGCCTTCTTCCTAATTATAACCTTTAGCTACCAATTTGGCTTTATTTCTTGTGATTATACTAGATTCATCAAGCTTGTTTATGAATACCCATTTGATTCCAATAAATGGATGACCATTGGGCCTAGATACTAAGTCTCAAACCTAGTTCCTCTGGAGCTAATTAAGTTCCTCTTGCATTGCATTTATCCAATATTCATCACTCAATGCTTCTTCAATACAACTAGATTCAATTTAAGAAATGAATGCACAATGATTTATCTAACCCTTAAGTTGCCTTCTTGTTTTAACATTTTCCTGAACATATAGGATGACTCCTTTGATATCTCCAAGTTCTAGGTAGTTCTTGAGAAATATCTTCATTATCTTCAAATTCACAATCTTTCTCCTAAATATCTTCCTCTACAGTAGTAGATTCAGATATTTTTGGAGGTTCAATTTTATCTTCCTTAGAGAGATTTATCTTTTTAAAACTAGAAATCAGTTTATCCTCATCTAAGTGAGGTTTAAAGAGAGTCTCATTCTCAATAAACATTATGTGCACTGAATCTTCTATGTATGGTTTTTGTTTTTTTTATTGAAGACTCTATATGCTTTACTTCTACTATAGTAGCCAAGAAATATACCTTCATCTGACTTGGAGTCAAACTTGCCCAAATTTTTGTTTCCATTATTGTGGATAAAGCATTTGCATCCAAATACATGCAAATGTGAGAGATTCGGCTTCCTTCTTTTGTAGAGCTCATAAGGTGTCTTCCCCAAGATTGGTTTGATATATGCTCTATTAATGATATAGCTTGTTATGTTCACTACATCAGCCTAGAAGTATTGAGGAAGTTCTTTCTCATTCAGTATTACTCCTGTCATTTCTCCCAATGTTCTGTTCTTCCTCTCTACCACACCATTTTATTAGGGTGTTCTTGGAGTTGAGAAATTGTGATCAATTCTATACTTTTCACGGTACTCCAAGAAGTTTGAGTTTTCAAAAACTCCTCTATGGTCAGACCTAATGGACACAATTGAAATATCCTTCTCATTTTGCACTTTCTTAGCGAAGGTTACAAATACATCAAATGTCTCATCTTTAGAGGAAAGAAATAAAGTCCAAGTAAATTTAAAATAGTTATTTGCAATAACTAACACAGATTTCCTCCTATGCTTTTCACTCTAGATGGACCTGTTAAATCCATATGAAGTGGTTGGAGTGGTCTAGATGTGGAGATGACATTTATAGATTTGAAAGATGACTTAGTTTGTTTCCCTTTAAGACAAGCATTATATTCTCTGTCCTTTTCAAAAGAAATTTTAGATAAGCCAGTAACTAAATCATTTTTAATTTTCTTATTAAGTTGATTCATATTAACATGTGCTAATCTTCTCTGCCATAGCCAGCTTTCATTATCTTTACAGATTAAACATATAGAATCTAGATTAAGAAGTTCATTTAAATCAATAGTATAACAGTTATCATCCCTTTGAGCTTTGAGGATAATCTTGTGATCAATTTTTTTGATGAGCAAGTAGAATTTTGAGTCAAACGGCACCCAGTTTCCTTTGTCACAAGTCTGACTTATACTCAGTAAGTTGTAGTTGAGGCCAATCACAAACAACACTTCTTCTATAGATGTTTCAGGATTTTTGCCCATGAAGCCAATTCCAACCAATTTATCATATTAGTTACCTCCAAATGTCACTTTTCCTCCTTTCTTATCTTTGAGGATGATAAACTTCTCCTTATCACCAGTCATATATCTTGAGCATGCACTATCCATATACCATTTGTTGCTTATGCTAGCTCTAAGACATTCCTACAAAATAAATTTTAATCTTTCTTCTTAAATACCCAATTCTATTTAGGTCGTCTTGTGTTAGTAGCATTCTCCTTAGATATAAATGTACCTTTAGGAACCTATTCTACCTTCTTGTCAAGTGCATTTTTCCTTAAAGAACATGAACTAGAAATGTATCCCTTCGTCTTACAAAAGTGACAGGTGATAAAAAGGAATGCTCAATTGAGAACTAAGAAAGTAATGCAAATAATATTTTTGTTCTCATACCCTTCTACACACAAAAAATGGCTTATGTACAAATTTTGCCTTTTCTTCTTAATCTTTTCTTTGATTACACAAGGGTCATAACCAAGACCAACTTTACCTTATGCAATCCTTTGATTACCTAGCAACACCTACAATATGTCTTTGCCTTTTGTGAAATTAGCTAGACTCTTAAGAAGATATTCATTATTCTTTTTAAGCTCTATGCATAATGTGCAGCAGGCAGATTTAATTTTATACTGCGATGCAATGTTAGGCACTTTAAATTTTGATTCTATTTTGTTAATTTTTATTTTAGCAAGTTTCAGTTCTTTTGCAATCTTGATGAACTCATCATGCAGGTCATGAAATACATTAAGTAATTCAGAGTAAGAAGGTTCAGAATCATTTACCTCTTCCTCATTGTCATACTCAAATTAATTCTAGGAACCTTCTTCAGCTCGTGCCATCAAGCATATATTGGTAATCTATTCCTCATTTTCATCTTCTTTATCTGAGCTATTACCCTAGAGTGAGAAGATGTATGCTTTCCTTTTTCTTTCTCTTCTTAGCTTTCTTTTCTTTTTCTTGCTTCTTTAGGGACTGTAGACATTCCCATTTGATGTGCACTAGTTTCTTACACTCATAACAGGTTATGAGTTCTTTGTTTTATCTTTTGTTGTTGGTTCCTACTCTTTTCTTAAAGAACTTCTTGCTTTTCTTCTTGCCATAAGATTTTCCAAACTTTCTATCCAGCATTACAAGAGTTTCTTCATCTAGTCCTTCTTCATCATCAAAATTTTCCTCCTCTTCTTTTTCTGCAACTTTGAGTACCAAGCTCTTCTTTTTCTTCTCTTAGCTTGCATCTTTGAGAGCTTTCATCTTGCCCCCATATTCTTCTAAACTGCAAAATAAAGAAGTGATAGATGACATGAATTCTTCTATTGCTGTAACTTTGGGCTGCCATTCAAAGGGAAGGACTCTCTATATTTTTCTAACTTTCTTGGTATAGCTGTAGTCTTTACCAAGAGCTTTGAGTTAATTCACAATAAGGGTGAATCTCATTTCCATCTCCTTGACAAATTCTCCTTCCTTCAACTTGAAGCCTTTATATTCTCCAATAAGAATGCTGATTCTATTGTCTCTCACTCCAATAGTTCTTTCATGAGCTACCTTTAGAGTGTCCCATATTTCTTTGGCAGTTATACATGAAGACACTCTGAAGTACTTATGCTAAGACAGAGCACTCATCATAGCAAATTAAGCCTTAGTGTTAAGCAGAACTTTTCTCTTGTCATCATCATCCCATTATTCTTGTGGCTTCTTTACCGTCTGTTCTTGTTCATTTTGTTTCATGGGGACAAAATTTCCCTTTCCTACTGTGGACCACATATCAAGGTCCAAAGTCCTAAGGAACAATTTTATCTTTATTTTCCAGTATGTTGAGTTCTGACTAGCAAAGCCTAGAGGTCTGTTCATGTTGGCACCTTTTGAAAGTAGATTTTCTCTTAAGCTAGCCATTGCATCTTCTAGAATGTTAATTCCTTTTTCCTAATAGTCTAGGCTCTGATATCATTTGTTAAAAATACTGGCTTCCCAAGAGAGGGTGAATTAAGGAGTTTGAAATTTTTTTTGCAAAAACACAATTTAATAGTGAAAGCAGAAGTTTGCAGAAAAGCAAAGTATCATGAAATTGAATATATATAAATATATATAAGATAAGGTAAGAGAAGACTCTGTGATTTATCTTAGTTTAGTCCAATCTACTTGACCTACATCTAGTCCTTAAGTCATCATTTAAGATTTTCCACTATCAACAAGAATTCAATGGGATGCTTGCTATGACACAGTATAATGTTTATGCTTTGTTCTAAGAACAAAAGGAATCTCTTAACACTCTTCCTAGTGTTTTCCCTAATCCCTTTATGAATCCCCTCACAAAGAATCTTTTTTCCTAATGAAGAAAAGATTTTATACAGATATAAAACCTCCCTTAGATAGAGCATATCTGAAAGTTAAGGAGCAATAAATGTGATGTTTAGGTGAAAAAGCTTTGATAATGAATTTCAGCAGAGTTTTGGTTAAATCGGACTTAAATTCCTTACTCACAACTTTAAATAAAGTTCTATTTATAGATTTGTAACTTAACTGGTTGTTAGACACAAGATCTAACTGTTAGAGACTTTAACCAATAATTACTCTACAAAACTAGCCATTCACCAACTATATTTAATGCGTTTGACACACCAAAGTTTAAATTTTATAGCTCAACAGACGAATTTCACAGAGACAAAAAGTTAAGGCCTTTAATGTTGAACATCAAAATTCATCTATTACAATATGACATTCGAATTTCAAGTTTGCTAATGATATCCCATGTTAGTTCATATGAATTTTCATATTAGAATTGTGTTTGAAAATTTTGATTAGTTGTCTTAAATTTTTGCATTGCACTTCATATTTCAAAAGTTGAAATTCGTCTGTCAGAGGCATATTCAATAAAGTTCAAATGTTGAATTGCAAAGTTCGTCTGTTAGAGACATGTTCTAACGAGACTCATAAATACTCATTTTGAAATTTGCACTTTGAAACCTAAAGTTCATTTTCGTCTATTAGAGGCAATGATATTGAACTCACTTTGAACTTCACCAACATTCGAATTTCGACTACGCTGCATGCAAATTTTCCACACTATCACTAACAGTGCTTAGCCTGAAATTCAAATTTTAAAACCAAAATTCATCTATCAGAGATTAAACCTCTATAACTTTGAATTTTTCTAAGCAAAGTGCGAAATTTTACATAAAATAAACATGAGTCAAACATCAAAATTCATCTTTTAGCTAATATTTCTCAATTCTATCACATGCTAACATTGGAAAACTTTGAAATAAAGCATTTAAATATTGTGCTAACATAATTAAGTAAGATTCAAAGGTTTTTACCTAGTGTACATAGTGAGAAATCCTAAAAACTAAATCTTCACTTGTTATTCACTAGATTTCTTCACTTTGTTCTTTTTACTCCTTTGATATTCTCCTTCCAAGCTCTAGTTGTTTAGAATCATTAAAACTTCTAATTTAACACATCAAGTCTTCGGGTTCCACATGGAAGATATGGACTTTTATCTTGAATATGAAGGACTCTATCTCTTTTGCCTTCATTACAGGCAATATAGATACTTCATAAATGGTTGTTCGATAAGGATCTCAATAGAGGGCCTAGGAGAAAAACCTAATACATCAGCTCCAGTCCAGAAAGAAAGGTCAATAGTGGGGAAATGTTGATCATGAAATGGAAGATGGTAAAAAATGAGACGTCCAAGGATTGAAAAGGGAAAAGTTGAGCAAGCTACTACTAACAACTCTGGGTTTAGGTATGAAGCATTATTAGCTACTGTTAACAAAGATAAAGCTGTATAGTAATAACAGGGAGTCAACAAGTAAATTTTTAGGGCTAAAAAGAACTCAAAAACCAAGGTCAATAAGAATGAAGCTATGAAGGGCAAGAGAAACATGAAAAAAAGTAACTAGAATAAAGCTACAAAGATAAATGAGGGTAAGGAAGCGCAAAATAAGGTGGTACCTTTAAGGAATCCAAAGAGGAAAATAAGTAGAGTGGGAAAAAAATTTTGACACTTTTGGACATGGACTAAGCAAACCCAAGACACAACTACTGGCTTTTCCAACCCCAAATCCTTGCTTGGAAATTGTCCCTACACGAAGTAATGATCAAAATAAGCTCATGCTATTGGATCCAGACCTTTTCCTAATATAATGAGTTTAGTGCCCAGAGAGTTTAGCCTTATAAAGCATGTCCCTAACTTCTTTACCAACGAGTATCACATGATAAGTCTTGGGCTTAGTAAAATGCTAGATTGAGCAGCTTTTTTTTGGGTCCAATCCTATCTTCATTAGTATGTTATCAAAGTAATTAGTTGGAATGTCAGAGGGCCTTGTGGTAGCAATATGTATCATTATGTAAAGCATGTGTGTGATAAAGCTATTCCAGATTTTCTAGGCTTTGTTAAAACTAGAGCCCAGAATGATTAGCTCTTTAGTAAATTTCTCATAGTGGAATTTGATAAGTTCTTTTGCTAACCTAGTTGTCAAGGGAGCTCTATCTCTTTTGCAAGAGGTCGAAGATTATTGTCAAAGTAAAGAAAGCAAATGATCAAGCTATTTTTGCCTTCTATTATTGTCAAGGCAAGCCTTCTTTCTACCTTACCCTTGCTTATGTTATTCCTTACTCCAACATATGAGAAATGTTTTAGGAGAAGATTATTCAGCCTCTAAGGAAATCGCAATCCTGTAAGTGATTCTCAAAGACCTTAATGACATATTAAGAGCAGAGAAGTAAGCTAGTAGAGTGCCTATAAACCATAGACAATGTCAATGGTTTGTTGATTACATTAATGAGGGCTCTCTAGTAGATTTAGGTGCCAATGGCCTTACCTTCATGTGGAGAGGCCTGAAATTATGTAATTATGGATAGATTTTTGAGAGGTTAAACCATGACTTTGCTAACCCTATATGGATCATTACCTTCTCAAACATCAAGGTCAAAGTTCTCCCTAGGCTTTCTTGCTCAAATCATAACACCCTTAGCCTAAGTGTTGAATCTTAGATAAATGAAGATTTTGATGAATCACAAAACACCTAGAACAATGAGAAATATATCAAGGGAGCGTATCATGAAGAAAATAAGTTGACCAAGTGAAGAAAAGGTTATCACGGTAGCTTAAATTTAATTTGCCTGTAATTTTATTGTTTGATAGGTTAAAGTGGTAGTAAGTGCTTTAATTTTACTTAATTCTTCTTACCACTATTCTTAAATCGAGTTACTTATACATTAGAGTAAGTATTCAAAGGTTTTCAAAAGATTTTTCTTTCAAGAGATAAGTTTAGTAGACTAAGGGTGATAGGTTAGAAAGAAAAGCTAAGTTTCAAAAATGGTTGTCTCTCTGTCAAAGCACGATAGTCGACAAACCTTTGAGATTTGTCTTCTAACCAAACCAACCCGAGAGCAACATTTTTTCTACAAAGATAGCTTTGTTGACTAAATCTCTAAGTTTTTCAACTAACCTTATTTTCTAGAAAAAGTCTTTGAAGCATAATGAACTAAGGTTTAACATCCTACGAAGATTTTTCTTCTAACCTATGAGGAAAACTTTTAGGTAACCTAAGTCTTGTAGCTTTGTCAACTAACCTTGGATGTTTTCATGAAAAATCCTTTGTACAGTTCCCACTTCTTTGCTTCAGTTCACTCAATAGTCAACTAACCCCCTAAGTTCATCAACTAACCTAGTTTAACATTATGAAATGTGTCTAATAGCTAGTTGATGTTTGTGTCATTAACCTGCATGGTTTTGTTGACTAACTTTTGACAACACATTAAATGCAGTAGGTTAACATTGCTGCTCACTTGTAATAGCTAGTTTTCATTTCTAAAGATTAGATTTGTCAAAAATCTATATATAAGATCTCATTTAAGTTAGTTTGTAAGATCATTAAGTATTATTGAGTTGATTTGCTACTTAGTCATTGAAGTTTCATCTATACTCTTATTAAAGCTTTACCTACCCATTTTCTAGAGTGAGAAAGAGTTCTTCATTATTTCATATCCACTTTTTGAGAGAGATTATCTTATTAAATATTTTCTACTACCTTTAGGTAGAAAACTTAGCATGGGAAACACTAACGGATTGTGTGTAAACACTCATTACAAGGGAGTGCAAAGTGCTTTTACAAATTCTAGTAATAGAACTTAGAGTTTTATATTGTGGTGTTGCAAAAACCTAACTAAATCTTGCAAGACAATGGAGAAATCTCAAGTGGTGACTTGAGAACTAGATATGAATCAAGTAAATAGGCTGAACCTGGATAAATTCTTGTGTTTAAATCTCTCTAACCTTTCCCTTTTACTCTTTAGTTACTTACTCTATTTTAAACAAGCACTTGGTGCTCTTATATTATCTTTTATTTTTGTAGAAATTTTGAAAGCCCAATTCACCCTCTCTTAGGCAATCTAGCCAACTAACATTAAAGAGGAAGTATTAAGGACTATTAGCCCTAAACCTTTCCTTTTTCAAACCATGTGGCTTCAACATGAAAAGTTTGGGAACTTTGTTTGAGAGTTGGGACACACTAGAGAATTTAACTCCTGCCTTAGCTGATTTGCTGACGAAACTCCTTGATCGGAAGAAGAATGTATTCGGTTTGCTAAGTAAGTAGAAAAGTAATATTCTCAATAGATTGAAAGTTATTCAGCTATCCCCTTTTTATCCACACTCCCATTTGATCAAAGATCTTGATACTGAGTTGAATATGGAGTTAGATTAGCCACTAAAATAGGATGAGATTCATTGGCTTCAAATATCTAGAGCTAACAGGATCATACTCAAGAGAAATGATTTACGAGATGTATTCAGGCACTAGGGAAATCACAATCCCATGGGTGATTTGGTTGGAGTGCTTATAAACGATAAACGATGCCAATGGAAAAAGATAATGGAGTGCTTATAAACCATAAATGATGCCAATGGTTCACCAATTGCATTAATGACAACTCTCTGGTGGATTTGGGTGCTAGTAGCCCTACCTACACTTGGAAATGACAGAAATTATGTAATTATGGATAGATTTTTAAGAGGTTAGACCATGCTCTTACTAACCCTATATGGATCGCTACATTCTCAAACACTGAGGTCAAAGTTCTCCCCAAGCTTTCTTGCTCAAATTATAACCATCCTAGCCTAAGTGTTGAAGAGGAAGTGCTAAAGACAACTAGCCCCAAACCTTCGCATTAAGAGTTTGGAAACTTTGTTCATGAGAGTTAGGGCACCCTAGACAATTTAGCCCTTGCCCTAGCTGATTTGCATACAAAGCTCTTTGATTGGAACAAGAATGTATTTGGTTTTCTAACTAAGGGGAAAGTAATATTCTCAACAAATTGAAAGGTATTCAATAATCCCCCTCCTATCCATACACTCGTTTCCTCAAAGATCTTGATGTTGAGTTAAATAGGGAATTAGATGAGCTACTAAAACATGAAAAGATTCATTGGTTCCAAAAATCTAAAGCTGTCTAGATCACTCAAGGAGATTGCAATACTAAATACTATCATTTGAAAAGCAATGTTAGATGAAGGGTGAACAAGAATGTTGCTCTGAAAAATGATGCTGATGTTTAGATTGAAGAGCCAAAGGAGATTGTAGATCATATCCTTAGTTTCTCCAAGTACCTTTTCTCTATTGGAAATTGGAGTTGGAAAGGGGTTGAGAAGGCTTATTGGGCACTGTATCTCATCAACCTCTCTCAGTTCCTTTTGAATAGACCTTTTATAGCATTTTTAAAGCCTGAAAGAAGACTAAGATAGGGAGACTTGATATCTACCTATCTCTTTGTTCTTTGTGTAGATAAATTGTCACACCTTATAAGTAATGAAGTTAATAATGATAACTGGAAGGCCTTTAAACTACCTCATGATAAGCCCTTAATTTCTTGCTTAATGTTTGTCAATTATCTTCTTCTCATTGGGGATGCTTTAAAGATCCAGCTTAATGTTTGTCAATGATCTCCTTCTCATTGGGAAAGCTTTAAGGATCCAGACTGATTGCATGTTAAGTGTCCTTAGAAGTTTCTGTATCACATCAAGGTAAAAGGTTAACCCCTTAAATTCCTCAATCTTCTTTTCAAGGAATGTGCAATATGAATGTAAAGAAGCTCTTGTTAACAAGGCAAGCTTCAAGATTTCAAGTAACTTAGGAACTTATTTAGGTGTCCATATTCACGAAGGAAGGAAAGGTATGCACACACATAACTTTGTGATGGAAAAGATGAAGACTAAACTCCCAGGTTGGAAAGCTTCAGCTTTGTTAATGGCAGGACAAGTTACTCACACCAAATCACTTTTGGGCTCTTTGGCTATATATATTAAGTGTGAGCTCCCTTCCTATATAGAGAAAAGGCCAAACCTAAAAGCACATTATGTGTTCTTATTTAAGTGGAGAAATGTTATATTAAGGTATAAGAGTAAGATCATAATCAAAGTTAGAACAACCGCCTTTGAGAGAGGAGAAGAAGAAAACCTTATTTTTGCACATTCACAAAGTACTCACGGGAAAAATTTATTTCCGGATTCATTAACTATTGGATCAAGCTGAAATTTTGTTAACAGGTTCAAGACATCTTGCTCTTTATTTTCAACTATTGGTTCATTGTGTCGTGACTTCGTGTGAGAGAAATTCAGTATGTACTAAATCTGTATTTTTGAGTTTTTCTTGTCCTCTTGAATCTCTATTGTAAGCTTTTTTCTTTGGTTGTTGGGAGGGTTATTAGTACTGATATGTACACTAGATTGAGACTCTATTATACTCCTATTTTGATTATAGTAGATCTATTTTTATTGGTCTGGATGACCTGTGGTTTTTACCCTTACGTTAAGGGATTTTCCACATTAAAAGTAGTATCTCTTAATGTGTTTGTGATATTTATATTTTTTCATATATTTGTTTAATTACTACTTATAGATTCTTACAAGTAAGAGAAATTTATTTCTACTGCATTTTTGTTACTTTGTTACTGTTCCTAGCAAAGTGGTATCAGAGCCTTGATTTTGTGGTTGTTTAACTTGCTTAAATGATAGAGGTAAATACAAATAGAATGGTTTGTTTAAATGGCACTAATTATCATCATTGAAAGGGAAACATGAAGGATTTTCTATTTGTGAAAAATATGCATCTTCCTATGTCTGTTACTTAGAAGTCGAATTCTAAGTCTAATGAGAAGAATGCAATTTAGAACATCAGCAGGTATGCAGTCTTATTTGGAAATATGTAGAAGATAATGTATATAATCATAATACTAATCAGACACATTTGTGAACTTTATGGGAGAAGATTGAGTCCTTGTCTTGTATGCTTCTAAGTCAGGAAATAATAAATTGTATTTGTTGAATTGTTTAATTTCATGGGCTCCTGAATCAACTGGCAGGAATGGGTATTAAGTTTGATGATGAATTTTTGGGATAATGGCTTTAGAACACTCTACCTAAGTCTTGGGAGACATTTCAGTTTTCAATTACAAATTTAGCCCCTAATGGTGTTGTTTCTTTACAAGTGGCAAAGAGTAGTGGTTTTAATGAAGAAATGAAAAGGAAGACACAAGATTCTTCATCTCTGTCCAAGGTGCTTATCACTGAAAATAGGAGGAAAAGTCAGAAAAGAGAACCGAAAGATGGTAAAGAGAAGAGCAAGAGTAAGTCCAAGTCTGGATATAAGAATTTAGAGTGTTATTGCAATCACAAAAAGGGACACATTCAGAAACATTGTTTTCTTTTGAAAAAATAGAATAAGGGCAAGAATGGTAAGTAGAAAGAAAACGGTCATGATGATGATGATCGTGTTAATACTAGTGATGATCTTGTATCAATTGACAGCATAGGGATAAAAGATTGTGATGATTGTCTTACTACTGCTACTAGTGAAGATCTCCTTGTTCTTCATGAGTATGAATTAGTTAATCTTATTTCATGTCACAACCTATAGGCAAGAAACAGTGGTGTGAACTACACATTACACCAAGGAAGGAGTTTTTTGCATCTTATCGACTGGGTAACTTTGAAGTGTTAAAGATGGGGAATGATGGTGAGACTAAGGTGATTGATATTGGTGATGTTTGTTTACAAACTAACACAGAATGAATATTGCTAAAAGGAGTTAAACATGTTTTGGATGTTCTCTTTAATTTGATCTCTATTCAGAAGCTTGATGATGATAGTTTTGATGACTATTTTGGTTCTAGAAAGTGGAGACTCACAAAAGGTAACTTGGTCATGGCCAAAGAGGAAAAATTATCTAAATTGTATTAGACAAAAGCTTTGGTTGCTCGAGATAGTATGAATGTCATGGATATGGAGGCTTTAAATTTGTGGCACTGAGGGCTTAATCATATCAGTGAAAAAGGGCTAAATTGCTTAGCAAAAAAGGATGTGCTTCTGAGATTGAAAAGTACTCAATTGGGGAAGTGTTCTCACTGTATGGTTGGCAAGTTGATTAGAGTATCTTTCAAGAAGCATCCTCCCTCAAGGAAATTAGAGTTACTTGAATTGGTGCACTCTAACATTTGTGGATTATTGAATTAGTGATGCCCTTTACTTTGTTACCTTTGTTTATGACTATTTTAGAAAGCTATAGGTCTATTCTATGAAGACAAAAGACCGAGTGTTAGAGAAGTTTAAACAATTTCAAGCTTTGGTTGAGAGGAAGACATGTATGAAGTTGAAACGCATTCGTATTGACAATAGTGGTAAGTATTATGGACCTTTTGATGCCTTTTGTAAGTATCAGGATATTTGAAAAGACTCCTCCTAAGACTCCTCGACTTAATGGCTTAACAAAGAGGATGAACCAAACAGTAATTGAGAGAGTTACGTGTATGCTTTCTAAAGCAAAATTGCCCAAACATTTCTAGGGTGAGGAACTGGACATAGTACTACACGTTATTAATCTTAGTCTTATGGTTGCTTTAAATGGTGAGGTGCTAGACAAAGTTTAATTTGACAAGAATGTTAATTATGATCACTTGTGAGTCTTTGGTTGTAAGGCATTTGTGCATATTCTAAAGGATAAAAGATCTAAATTAGATGCAAAGATAATACAATGCATCTTTATTGTTTATGTTCAACATGAAGTTAGCTACAGGTTGTATAATCCTATTGAGAGAAAGTTTGTTAAAAGCCGTGATATGAAGTTCATGGAAGATGAAACCATTGATGACATTGATAAGGTGGAGAAGATAGCTCTTGTAAAAGATTATAATCTGTATGATGTTGATCCAGTACAACTGTCTATTCACAATCTAGATACTAATAATGATAATATTTAACAGCGAGTAAAACATAACTATCCAAATGATAGGTAGCTTGGAGATGGGTTGGATGTTCCAACAAATGATGTTGAATATGGGCAAAAGGGTCTTAGACAATAAGTAGATTTACAGGGTGAAGCATGAAAGTAATTCTACATCTTCGAGGTATAAAGCTTGATTAGTGATGAAAGGATTTAGTTAGAAAAATGGAGTTGATTTTAATGAAAATTTCTCTCATATGGTAAAGATGTCATCAATTAGAATTATGTTGAGTTTGGCTACTACTCTTAATTTAGAAGTAAAGCAAATGGATTTGAAGACTACTTTTCTCTATAATGATTTAGTGGAAGAGATTTATATGAAGCAACCCCGATGGCTTTCATGTTGTAGGCAAAGAAGACAATGTGTGTACGTTGAAAAAGAGCTTATATGGTCTAAAGCAGGCTCCAAGGCAGTATGGTATAAGAAGTTTAAGTTTGTTATGTATGAGCAAAGCTACATGAAGACTACTTTTGATTACTATGACTTTGTTAAAAATTTTTCTAGTGATGACTTCATTATTCTGTTGTATGTTGATGACATGCTTATTGTTAGAAAAAACGTTTCCAAGATTGATAGGTTGAAAAAGCAATTGAGTGAGTCATTTGCCACAAAAGACATAGGAGCTACTTCTGCATTGAAAAAGTACTGTAGAGATTTCAAATGAAAAATACTAAGGTGGTAAGCACTTCTCTTGCTACTCATTTTAAATTGAGTGCTAAACAAAGTTCTTCAAATGAAATCAAGAAATTAGATATGTAAAGGGTTCCCTATACATCTACAATGGGTAGTTTGATGTATGTAATAGTGTGCACAAAATCAGATATAACACATGTTGTTGGTACATTTAATAAATTTTTACTAAACATACTAGAGAGCATTGGAATGCTGTGAAATGGATTTTGAGATATTTTTGTAGTACTATCAGTATAAGGCTTTGTTTTGGAGGTGATAGGCCTACCTTTGAGAGGTACACAGACTTAGATATGGCTGGAGATATTGATTCCAAAAAGTCCACTTTGGGCTATTTAATTAAATTTGCTGGGGGAGCTATGGCTTAGCAATATTAGTTGCAGAGATGTGTTGCTTTCTCTACAACAAAGGCAGAGTTTATTATTATTACTTAAGCATACAAGGAGTAGCTATGGTTGAAGAAATTCTTACAGGAGCTTAGTTTTACTCAAGACAAATATTTGCTATTTTATGATAGTCAAAGTGCTATTCATTTTGGTAAAAATCCAACTTTCGATTCAAATTCACAACATATTGATGTGAGAAATTATTGGGTATGTGGTGTTTTACACTAAGATGTTAAAGTTGACAAAAATTCATATTAATGATAATGTTGCTGATATGATGACTAAGGCGCTACCAAGATGGAAGTTTGAAGTTTGGTGTGAGGTCGCCGGATTGGTGGTTAACTTCACATAGTCGTGAAAGGGAGATATGTTGGGTGTAGGCTCCTTTTCTTTGTAGAGAAAGGCCCAAACCTAAAAGTCCATTATGTGTCTCACTTATTTAAGTAGAGAGGGATCATTTTAGAATATGAGAGTGAGGTCATATTTAAGTTAGAACAACTGCCTTTGAGAGAGGAGAAGAGAAAAATATTATTTTCGTATATTCACATAGTAGTCAAAAGATAAATTCTTGTACAGATTTATTAACCATTGGATCGGGCTAAACTTTTGTGAACAAGTTTGAGACATCTTGTTCTATATTTTCAACGGTTGGATCGTCATTTTTGTGGCTTGGTGTGACAGAAATTTAGTACTCACTGAATATATATTTTTGGGTTTTTTTAAATCTTCTTGATTCTCTGTTGTAAGCTTTTGCTTTGGTTGTTGGGAGAGCTGTTAGCACTGATTTATACACTTGATTAAGACTCTGCTGTACTTCTATTTTCATCCTAGTGTATCTGTTTTCATTGGTCTAGATGATCCATGATTTTTACCCTTACCTTGAGGGTTTTCCACATTAAAAATCTTGATATCTCTTGATGTGTTTATGATATTTATATTTTGTCATATATTTGTTTGATTGCTCCTCATAGATTCTTGCAAGTATGAGAGATTTATTTCCGTTGCATATTTATTACTCTATTACAGTTCCTATTAATATAGCCAATGCACATGGTGAAGTTGACAAGTAAAACTTGTAACAAAATTTAGCAAGTTTAGAGAAACTTTATCTAGGGCATTAAGGATGCTAGTCACAAAGCTCACCTGGTGAACTAGAAAAGATTTTAAAGATGAAAGGGGATTAGGTATTTGCAAGATCCAAAGTATGAATAGTAGGGTGGCTGACTAGACAACTCCTTCTAAAGGATAAGACTTCAATAAGCTTCAGCATTTTGTTCCTAAAACCTATCTAGGCTTTTTTACAAGTTGCCTCCTTGTCATACCTCTTCTTTGAATATCTTTCCCGTGAATACTGTCTCATTTGTATATAGAAAAGAGACTTTGGAGATCTTGAACTAGTAAAAAACTCGAAATTTTAAAATTTACTTTTCATGCACTATTTACCATATTGCATAGCAAACTTCGGCAGTTCATAACTAAATACATAAAAATCATTCCACTATATTCAAGTTTCTAAAAATCTTGCACATCCTAAAATTCATAGAAAAATAAGAAACTAGAATTTCATCAAGCCAATTTGTATAGGTTATTCCTTGGATGTTTCTGTTCATTCCCCTGTTTCTAGTTTTTGTCTTGTTTTGACCCCTAAATTTAAAAATTTATTTCTCATAATTTACAAGGTTCTTTCATGATTTCTTTTATCATTTGAAAGTTCTACATATTTACTTTCTAACTATATTTATTTTGTATATTTATTCAACACGTACAAAGCAAGTATCATTTAGATCCTTTAGGGACAAAATTATTCATTACAGGAGCAATTTTAGGAAACATGCATAACTTCATTTATATAGCTCCAAAAGCATTCAAACCAGTGGCATATTAAAGTCAAGAAATAGCTCTCTCTACACCGAAACCACTGAACTTTTGAAGCCCTACACGATTTTATGTACCGTTCCAAAGTCAGTCATAGTTCCAGACATTCTTCTGCAAACTATTTTTACATTATTAATTTCTTTGAACCATGTAACACATACCATTAACCAAAACATACATAATCTATTTTATCATAAAGCTTATCATATCCTCTAGCTAAAGGAATCCTATTTGGCAAATTCTCGTTATCATGTCATGCCATAACATTTCTAAATAATTGCATGCCATAAATTGACAATAGAAAAGTCATACATATTTTTCTTATTCTCAATCTAATTTCGTAATTCAATCATCATTTAACATGC
Organism: Adenanthera pavonina; assembly: GCA_026686845.1. Taxonomy (NCBI): domain Eukaryota; kingdom Viridiplantae; phylum Streptophyta; class Magnoliopsida; order Fabales; family Fabaceae; genus Adenanthera; species Adenanthera pavonina. Next base: position 31,963,045 of record JAIVEN010000010.1, read on the forward strand.
CTTTCTATACAATATATAATATCATACTTGAAATGTTATACATGTTAATTTAACTTCACATCAATACTTTACATATTATACTTAATGAACAAACATTATTAGCAATCATAGACATTAGATTGTTCTCATCAATTTCTCCTTTCCTTGGCTTTCATCCAATGCTTTGCATTATACCTAGCATTGTTAGTACTTGGAAGAATGAGATTGAGCATCTCAGTAGTAAACTTGCACATGCTTAAACATTATGACATTTCATAACTAACATTTGTAGCATTGCATAATTCATTAAAAATACATGAAAATACTATGTTGGCTATAAAAATTTCAGCAACATAATGGCTTAAAAATAAGACATCTCAGGCAAAGTCCTCATTACATAAACAGCCAACCAATCTAATAAACAATCAAAGTAGCAACATGGTAACACAATCGTTTTATAAAGCATGCATAAAATTGTGCAAAAAGTAAAAGTAAGGCAAGAATACTACCTTGGAGTTTTACCCTTTTCTCTTTAAACTTAAATCCACTTGCTTAGATCCTTTTCTAATCACTTTCTTGCATCTTCCCAAGCCTAGAAATAGCCATATAACCATGCTCAATCATTTAATTCTCATGGTTCTCTTAAAGTTCATTCTTAAACCCTAAAAATTCATATTTCTCATTTTTACCTTTCTCAAGATTCCAACACTTATCCTTAAGCTTTTCAACCTTGAGGGATCAATTTCTAACATCAAATCCATGAAAATCTCACGCTTTCTTACACTTCTAGACTAGTTGAAAATAGGGTAAGAAGGAAAGAAAATGATTTTTTAAAAACTTGTTTTCAAACATACTGAAACTTGCCTTTCTTGCATTTTCTTACACTTTCTCTTTAATTTATGGCATAAAATCACCTTCCCTCTCATTATGATGCTTAAGTTAAAATTAAACAGCAAGGGAAGAGAAGAGGAACTTATGAAAACAAACTCCAAACTACTCAAAATTTGAAGGAAATTGTTGAATCAAATGTTTTTGATAATTTCAAACAATTGGAGCTTGGAAGGAAGATATCAAAGGAGTGCAAAAGATCTCAAGTGATGAAATCCAAGAAAAATGAGTACAAGATTAGTCTATAGGATTTTTCACTATATTCACATGAGTAAAAGGCTTTGATCTTTCACCCAAATGTTTTTAAAGTGTGTTTTTCAAAAATCCTTTGTTAAATTACTATATATTCAAAAAATATTCACTAATAGATGAATTTTGAACTGTTAAACTTCATATGTTACCTTGAAAATTCAAACTTTGAGTACTGAAATTTGAACTTACAAAATCATTACCTTTGATAAACGAATTTTAGACTGTGAAAATTCAAATTTTGGGTAAAACACAAGTTGTGAAACTAAAAAATTTGTCTGAAGATATATTAAAGTTCATCTAAAAGTAAAGTTTACAAAAAGTTCCAAGTCAACCCTCTGACAGATGAACTTTAGTCTTTAGAAATTTGAATTTTGAAATAAATATGATAAGAGGTCTCTCTGACAGACAAACTTTAGTGTTTGAAAATTTGAATTTCAAAAAGAAGAATTTTTGTGCCATATTGAGTTGCTCACTGGCAAACTATTTTGGGCACCAAAATTCGAACTTCTATTCATACTTATTAGAAGAACTATAACCTTGAGAATTCGTATATTCCAACATGAAAATATTTGTCAAAGATGAAAATTCAAATTTTGGTTTAGAGCAGACAAACTTCGAAGTTCAATGTTAAAGTCTTAAACTCATGGTCTCTGCGAAATTCATCAGTTGACACCCTAAAATTCAAACTTTGGATGTCAGGCGCATTAAATGTGGTTGATGAACGGATAGTTTTGTAGAGTAATTGTTGGATTACGTCTCCAACGGCTAGATCTTATCTCTAACGTATAGTTAATACACAAATCTATAAATAGAACTTCATTTGAAGGTGTGGGTAACAAAATTACATTGTATATACTAAAACTCTACCAAATTCTTCTGTCAAAGCCTCATACTCTCACATACTTCGTATATTGTACTTCAACTATCATACATACTCTAGATAACAGAGTTTATGTTGCTTTAAACAATTTTATCTTCATTTGGAAGAAAGATTTTCTTGTGAAAAAACTTCACAAGGAATTTAGGAAGCACTTAGTTAGAGTGCTGAAAGTGAGATTGTAAGCTCTTGAAACAAAACATAAAACTATACTATGGCATTGCAAGGAGCCCACCAAATTCTTACAAGATAGTGAAAAATCTCAAGTGGTAGCTTGATGACTGGACACAAGTCAAGGAATGAGACCGAACTAGAATAAATTTTAGTGTCTTTTCTTCCTTTACTCTGCTTACTACTTAGTTATATTTTGCATTCTGTTTTTCTATTACTCTTACTTTCACTGCTCTATTATACTTTTACAGAAAAATTTCAATCTTTCCAATTCACCTACTTTTAGGAAGTCAGCAAAACTAACAGAAATCACAAGAGATCATGAGAAGATTTTCTTACCGTTTTTTCCTAGAATTTCTTCTTCCTTTCTTGCTATGTTTCAACTATTCTCCTTCTCTTTTCTTAGGCCACAATTTGGCAAAGGAGGGAGTATATATAAAATGTAAGAGCCAATCATATTTTGCCAATTTTGTCTCTTGAATTCTCTTGAAAATTCCAAGGAAAATGACATAAATTATTAAATAATATATTTCCCCATGTATAGTTTGGTTGGCCACGAAATTGAGGGCATTTTGTCCAAAAATATTGCATTTTCTTTTATCTAAATATATCATGTACTAGTTTGGATAATTAAAGCCACTTTAATAGTATTTTTATTACTTTGGGGATATCAGTTATAACGATATTGGGATATGAAATTACCATAATATCCTTCCCTAAATAGTCTAAATATGGGCCCACATACTTTCTTTTTACTTTATCTGCCCTTTATGGGGCCCATAGTGCCTTTTTCCCCGGATTATGCACTAAATTTTTCTTCACATTGAACCTATTAACCTATGCATTATACCATTGGGTTCGGCTCATTATAAGCTTCGTTTTAGCATAAAATTTGCATAATTTTGAAATTACACTTGATTAGGGAAAATGTAATTTTTAAAAATTTCAGGTACTTTTCTTTAATTTTTCCATGTGACTAAAATGTAAATAATTTTTCTTCCAGGGATCATTTTGCAATTTCAAACTTCTTATGCCCATAGCCTGAAAAATTACCTTTTTACCCTTTTTCTCATTCAAAACATATATTTCAGACTATTTATCATAGTTTCATATTATAGCATTATATTTTCATGCTATGTCATTTTATTTGTACTTTTCTCTAGTTTCTACAACATGCATCATACTTATCTATTTAGATACTTCATAATCATTATTTGGGCATATCATAATCATTTTTGCATAACCCTTTACATTTTCAGCATAATCTCATTTTACATAGCCTTGAAAATCAGGATGCTGCACTCCCCCTATGTTGAAATATGAAATGACATCAAAGTATGGTCAGACACTAAATAAATATGGGGAGTTTAACATATAGAGCTCTTATAGACTCTTAGAACCCAGGAACCCGAATAACAAAAACCCCGTATGGAGTAAAATATAGAAATGGCAAGGGGTATAGAGAATTAAAATGTTCCTATGGATCTTGCTTCATAAGCTATTGACAAATTAGAGATGTAGCCACTAGGGTATAGCTTCACCAAAATTTCAGTAGTGTTATGGTGTGGTTGAATCTTCTATATGAGATTGTAGACGGAAAAAGAATTTTTTACAACTTACTACAGAAATGGTTCACTTTAAATCTACAGGAAAATATGAGTCAATGTGAGAATGTTTTATAGTAAAATTATGATTTACTGCATGGCAAATTTGGCAATGGAGGAACAAAGCTATCTTCAAACCTTACTTTCTGCGGCCGATAAACCCTATCAGCATCATTAAACAAGGGGTCAACAATTTTTGTCATGATGATTTGAGGCTTAAGGATAGAGAATTAGTAAACAAGCAACCTCAAATAATCTGTTGGACTCCACTACCAGAGGGATGGGTCATATTAAACACAAATTGTTCAGTTAGTAGACTTAATGAGAATGTGAGTAGCAGTGGTCTCTTGCATAATCATAGAGGTGAGTGATTAGTAGGCTTAGCTAGATACCTCGATAGATGCCAACTAGAAGAAGCTGAGGCATAGGGTATCTTAGAAGGCCTTGTTCTTGCCTAGAAGAGGGTGTTTTGAAATGTGCTTGTAGAATCAGATGCCTTCTTTGTAATCGAGACACTTAAGGACCCCAACTCCTTCCTTGAATCTAAATCATCAATCATTCTTCTGATAAAACATTGGTACCAGAAGGAGTGAGAGGTTAAGTTCTCATGTGTGAGTAAAACCTATAATGGACTAGCTAATAGTTTGGTTGCTCTTGGTTTTAGTTATAACAAGTGTAATGACATTATCTATTTTAACAAAGCCCCCTCTGCTATTAAGGCTCTTATACTTTCTGATGTTAATGGGACTCTTGTCCCCACCACTGTTTTTTGACTTAGTTAATTAACGAATGAGAGATAATCCCTTATTTTCTACCCAAAAAAAAAAGTGAGCAAAAGAAGTAAAACTGCAGCAATGACAAATGTTATTTTTGAAGGAGTGTTCTAGTATTCACACACAAAGATTGCCTTATATTTATAATAAGGGTTATCATAAAACTTGTTCAATTTTGATATTTAATTCAGTAACATTCTTGCAGTGCTCACTAATCATGGAACCCATTGCATCATTGTCACAAAAAATATGTATGATTCCCTTTTTAACAAGAATATCAATATCTTTTCCAATGCATCGATACTAGAATCCAAGAGTATAAAGTAATTAGTCACATAGTGTATAAAAGAAATGTAACATTGGTCAAATGTAACCATATTTACCAATAGAGTCTCAGTCAAACCATTAGTTATAATACTTAGTACTTTTTGCACTCCATTTGAATGTTGCTTCTCAATCATACATTTGTCATGATCTATGACTTCAAATGTAATTCATGCCTCATGAAGTTGACTTACAATTAATGAATGCTTCATTCTTATGTCATGTTTTCTTCTTAGAGGTGGATCATGACAAATCACAAATCACAGAAGGCCCTTAATAGATCACAGAGGTGTTTCATTTGGCTAGTTTGAGATGTCTCTCTTATTTACAAATCAAGTGAAGTACCTTTGTGATAGGTTAAGGATCTTTATTGTCCAAGTGATCCAACTAAAAGAGATTCTAGACTATTTCATGTAGTAACGAAGTATTCTTATAGTGTTAGTCAACTGCATGAGGTAGAAATTAAATTTCAAGTTGATTGAAAGAAAGTGCAACTAAGCTACCATTCTCATTGCAAGGAGTGTTAAAAATTCCAAGAATTAGGATAACTAAAATGACTAAGAGAATAATTAGAAAAATGTGGTTGCATTTGAATAGTATCACTTTCTTTTTAAGAACTACATGATTAATTATTTACTCCTCCTAAGTATGCTCATTAACATTGGAAAAGATATTGAGATGCTTATCGAAAAGGGAATCATAGACAATGTGATAGATGATAGTCATGCAAATGGCTTCCATGCTTCACAAACTCCTCATAAATCTTAAAACAGATATCAACAACAATTATAACACTCTTTGTGGATGTGAACAAATTCTATGATAATCCTTACCTTATCTATAAGTCAATCTTTGTTCATAAACATTGTTAATCACACCGAATTACATCCTTTCAATACATTTTCCTTGAGTTACGCATACATTTTTGAACATACTAGATATTCAGGATAGGAAAATATGTAATATAATCCTAATAATGCATGGTAGTATGTTTTTGTCCTACTATGCGTTATTTTGCACCCATGAAAGATTATAAATTCTTATCTTTGTTACAGACCTCATGAGGAGAATAGTAGAGCAACCAAGCCCATTTTCTAGAGCTGGGAGAGCAGGAAAAAAAGGAAACCTTGTACCTTGAGAAAGATCTAAAAAGAAGGAAGCAAAGGATGGAGTATGCTTCGAAAGCCTCCCACGTCATAACTTGAGCATATGAGGCTGCGGCCTCAGCCAGATAGTTAGTGATCATGCCACAGTGTGAGAAAATGTGGCCATGGCCTAAATCACAAAGAAACTCATGAGGTTGTAGCCTAGGTTAGCCCACTGTGGCGTCAGCCCTTCATCAGCAAAACGTAGACCTTTATTTTTTACAGAGGATTTGAAGAGTTTAAGTAAGGGATTTGGGCATTCTAAGCTAGGGCACGAAGAGGAACAATTGAAAAGCATTTTCGAAGCTTGGTTCTGCTAGTGTTTGGACTCTTGATGGAGATTGAAGCTGTGGCTTGGAGCATTTAGGAGATTTGAGCTTCCTTGTTGGGTTTTCTTTCATCTCCTCCTTTCTTTCCTTACTTGTGTTCAATGATTGTAATCGTTTGGATGTATTTCCTCGTAGTTTTATTGAACATGAGTAGCTAGTTGCTCCCTTTCTAGGATTATTTTGAACCCTTGTATGGATTAAATATTCATTTCTCCTTTATATTTATGATTAATGTTACAATTATGTTGGTTTAGCTCTATTCTTAATGCTTCTTATTGTTGGCCACCAATAGGATTGTCTTGTTCACTTAAGTGATGCTTGAGAAAGCTAGATTATGTAAAGAACTTTAGTTAGGTCATGTGAGAACTTAAATCTTGCCTTGTTGTGTGGAGAGTTTTGTTAGTGGGGTAGAGATATACTCACAAACCTCATATAGTCATTTTAGTATTTGAATTGAATTGGGGAGTTTAATTAATTAGTTAAGAGATTCATTAATTAATTAAACTAAACACTTATTTAGAGACTTGAGAGAGCACGTATAGGTAAATCAGTATCCTAACTAACATAATCTAGCATTAAGAGCAAATGTAAAATGAGTTTAATTAGATATTTATGAAATAAAAGGGGGATAAATAATTCTAGGTCTCTTTGAATTCCTAAAGTCCTTAGTCATCCTTGTTGCTATTTTTATATACTTTTCTATCATTGTATTAATTAATCAAATGGTGAACCATTTAGTTGCCTAGCTCAAATTAATTGAAAATGCGATATCTAATGTTTGACCGCGTTTGATCTAAGTCCCTGTGGAAATGATACTTTACTCATCAGTTTACTATTACCTCAGCTGGTATGCTTGCAGTGTAGCCCAGTGGCGAATAAGTTTTCGGCACCGTTACCAGGGACTTGGCATTCAAAAGTTCTTTAGTCAACCTTAGACTAGTGTTAGTAGATTAAGTTTGAGTTTTAGATAGGAAAATAGATACTTTGCACAGTTTAGATTCTTATACTTTTTGCTTTTGTTATTCATTTGATACTTGTTTGTTGTTTTTGGTTTGTAGGTACCTATCTCTTGCTCATGAAAGGCTTGGATCCCAACAGATTTGAAATGGTTCTTGAGGGTGAAAACATCTTTGAAGGAGAAAATCCTAATACTACTGAACCTCAAGAAATTCTAACCACGAATGAGGTGGATGAAAATGATATCCGTACTCTTAATGATGTTGCTAGTAGAGAGAATGATGGCTATCACTCTAATATACACATGCTGAATATCCAAGCTCGAAATTTTGAAGTTGAGCAAACAATTCTACAGTTGCTACAAATGAAAGGGAAATTTGGTGGAACATACTCAGAAGATCCCAATGCTCACTTGACTACTTTTATGGAGGTTTATGACTCATTCAAGCAGAATGATGTTTCCAAGGATGCTTTGAGGTGGAGGCTTTTCCCTTTGTCATTAAAAGAAAAAGTGAAGGCATGGCTCAATTCCCTTCTAGAGCAATCTATTGATACTTAGGATGAGTTGGCAAGAAGATTCAGAGCAAGGTTTTTTCCTCATGGTCGTAGGGCCTCTCTTCGTGGTGAACTTCCATCCTTTGAGCAAAGAACCGAGTGAACTCTTTCATGATGCTTAAGAGTGATTTAAAGATATGGTGAAGCAATGACCTAACCATGCACAATAGAAATGGCTGTTACATGAAGCTTTTTAAAATGGGCTTGATGAAAATTCCTTAAATATGCTAGATGTGGCATCTAATAGGACTATTGGAAGCATGATAGTTAATGAGCTCTACAAATTGTATGAGAATCTTATGGAAAACATAATGCAAAAGGCCAATAGAAGGAAAACCATGAAGAAGAAAGATCATTCACAAGCTACTAGCTCCACCAATGACATTTTATATCATTTAAATGCTTTGAATCGGAGGTTTGACAATCTAGAGATACAAGTCAGAAGAGGAAATGCTATGGGGGTAAATTCCATTCAATCTTCTATAGGTTGTGAACAATGTAGGGAAGGGCATATCATGGAGCAATGTCCTTATGCCTTGGAGAATGTAAACTACTTGAACAACTTCCAAAGAGAGCCAAACAATCCACAAAATAATCCTTTCTCATAAACTTATAATCCAGGGTGGCAAAATCACCCTAACTTCTCTTAGAATCAAGGACAAAAATTGAATCAACCCTCTTCATCCGGTATAAGACCTAACTATCTTCCTAGCTTCCAACCTCAAGCTAGGTAAATTCCCATTAAGGAGGAAGAATCCAACATGGAGAAAATGTTGTCTCAAATTCTAGCCAACCAAGAAACGGCAAGAGTAGAGACTAAGGCTACTTTTGTGATTCATGAGATGGCAATTAAGAATCTTGAAGTGCAAATGGGCACTATGACTTCACAATTGAATTCCTTGCAAAAGGGTAGTTTGCCAAGTGACACAATTTCTAATCAAAGGAGAGAGGCCAAGGAAGAATGTAAAATGATCACCTTGAGGAGTGGTAAGCAATTGCCTGAAGTCATTGTTCCTAGGGTGAATTATGAAGGTGATGAGGAAGTGGCTGCTCAAGATGAGAATGAGAGTAAAAAAAAAGTTGTGAAAAATAGTGAGGAAAAGAATGACACTAAGGGAGATAAAAGAGAAGTAGAAAGAAAAGATGAGAAAGAGGGTGAAAAATGAGTGGAAAGAAAAGAACGCAAGAAGAAATCATCCAAAAGTGACTCATTCTTTACCTTTCCCCCAAAGGTTCAAGAAGCAAAAAGAAGATAAGCAGTTCAAGAAATTCTTAGATATATTCAAGCAGCTACATTTAATCTTCCTCTAACTGATGCATCGGAGCAAAAGCCCGTATATGTGAAATTCTTGAAAGATATGTTGTCCAAGAAGAGAAGATCAATGAGTTTGAAATAGTGGCCTTGATGAAAAGTTGCACCGATATCATCAAGGACCTACCACAGAAGTTGAGTGATCCAGGTAGCTTTGTGTTTCCATGTGAGATGGGTAAATGACCATTAGGAAGGCTTTATGTGAGTTGGATTCTAGTATGAATCTCTTGCCTCTTTTAGTCTTTAAGAAAATGCAATTGGGTGAGGCAAGGCCAACCACTGTGACTTTGCAATTGGCGGATAGGAGCTTGGTTTATCTGAAGGAGATCATTAAGGATATGCTTATGAGAGTGGGTAACTTCATCTTTCCTGGGGATTTCATCATTCTAGACTTTGAAGTAAATCGGGAGATGCCCCTCATTCTAGGGTGTCCTTTTGAAGAAAGGTTAACATTTAACATATTTAAAGCCATTAAATGGCCTAATGAACCTGAGGAGTGTTTCTTTACTGATATCATTGATTAAGTGATGCATGAGGAATTCCATAAGTCAATCACTCAAGACCCTTTGGAAGCTCTTCTAATTGGGTGTAAAATGGAAGGAGAATAATTTGTAGAATGTTTGGCTTTAATGAATGCTTCCCCAACCATCCCTAAAAATCACATTGCACTTGAGTCTTTGGATGCAACTTCCCTTGGTAAACCTTCTTTGAAGCCGTCTCTTGTTGAGCCACCCACTCTTGAGTTGAAGGTACTCCTAACTCACTTGAAATATGTTTAGTTGGGAGCAGATAATACATTGCTAATCATAATTGCTTCTGATTTAAATAAAGATCAAGAGAGGTAACTTTTAAATGTCTTGAAGGCATATAAACGAGCTATTAGGTGGATCATTATAGACATCAAGGGAATTAGTCTATCAATCTGTATGCACAAAATTTTCTTGGAGGATAACCACAAAACCTCCATCGAGCATCAACAAATATTGAATCCCATCATGAAGGATATGGTAAAGTGAGAAATTCTGAAGTGGCTAGATGCAAGGATTATATATCCTATCTCAGATAGTTCTTGGGTGAGCCTAGTCCAATGTGTTCCTAAAAAAGGTGGTATGACTATAATGGCTAACACCCACAATTAACTTATTCCTACTCGCACTATCACTGGATGGAGAGTATGCATGGACTACCGCAACCTCAATGCCGCTACGTGGAAATATCGTTTTCTACTTCCTTTCATTGATCGAATGCTTGATAGATTAGCTAACAAGGACTTCTTTTACTTTTTGGATAGATATTCTTGTTACAACCAAATTGCCATCGCTCCAGAGGACCAAGAAAAGACCGCTTTCACTTGTCCTTATGACACCTTTGCATTTCAGAGGATGTACTTCGGTTTGTGCAATACACTGGCAACTTTTTAAAGGTGTATGATGTCTATTTTCTCAGATATGATTGAAAAGACCATGGAGGAGTTTATGGATGACTTCTCAGTGTTTGGGGAATCTTTTGAGGAATGTCTTTACAATCTTGTGGATGTCTTGAAGCGATTTGAAGAAACCAATCTTGTGCTTAATTGGAGAAATGTCACTTCATGGTGCAAGAAAGCATTATATTAGGCCATATAGAGTCCAAAAATGGCTTTAGGTAATTAAGCAACTACCTCCACCTACCAATGTGACGGGTATCAGGAGTTTTCTTGGCCATGTAAGATTTTATCATCGGTTCATCAAAGACTTTTCCAAGATAGCTAAACCTATATGCCTCTTATTAGAGAAGGATGTGGAATTCAAATTTGATAACAAGTGTCTTGAGGCCTTTGAAGAGCTTAAGAGAAAATTAGTAGCGGCACCAGTCATTGTAGCTCCTAATTGGGACCTTCCATTTGATATCATGTGTGATGCTAGTGACTTTGCTGTGGGGGCTATTTTGAGTCAGAGAAAAGATAAGATGTTCCACCCCATATATTATGCTAGCAAAACTCTTGATGATGCCCAAAAGAACTACACTACCACAGGAAAGGAGATGCTAGCCATAGTATTTGCCTTTAGCATGTTCTGGTCATATCTTGTTGGTGCTGAAGTAACAGTCTTCACTGATCACTTCAACATCAAGCATCTTTTTAGCAAGAAGGAGTCAAAGGGGCGGTTGATAAGATGGGTTTTATTGCTCTAAGAGTTTGACCTTAAGATTGTTGATAAGAAAGGCTATAAAAACCAAGGAGTTAAATATTTGATGAGATTGGACAACAATGTTGAATCAAGAGTTTTGATGATTCCAAACCAACACTCAAGAGCTCGGATTGAAGATATCAAAGGAGATCAAAGTTGTTTCAAGTGAAGATTTTCTGAGTATTTGCTCTTAGATCTTTTGTAGAATCTTTAGTTTTAGTTGTGATTGGGTAAAAGATTTTGATTTGAGAAAAAGATGTTTTCAAACCTTGATTTTGTGTTAAATCTTGACTTATTTGAAAAACACCCACAAACAGACGAAGTTTGAAAGTTTAAACTTAACTGTCAAGTTGGAAATTCGAACTTTGCTGGAGGAAATTCGAATTTCGAGCTAAAACTGAATAAGTCTGAAGAGATGGCTCTCTGTCAGACGAATTTGATTCTCCAAAATTTGAATTTTCATCCAAGTCTGAAAGAAGCCTCTTAGTGACAGACGAACTTCACATCTTCAAAATTTGAATTTCAGACAAAACACAACTTGAGAAAATAGAAGAAATTCGTCTGAAACAATGTTAAAGTTCATCTGAAATCAAGAATAAATTAAGTTTCAAAACTGCTCTCTGACAGACGAACTTTGAACATTAAAATTCAAATTTCAGTAGCTATGTTTTTGAGTCTGTTGAAATGAAACATTGACATACGAATGACAAGTCTTGTGACATTCGAATGTTGAAGCTAGTCTGAAAAGAGTCTCTCTGACAGACGAATTTCACCCTTTCAAAATTTGAATTTCGAAGAAAGTGATCTACTGTGCCTCTTTGAACATTCAATGGACAGACGAATTTTGGGCTTCCAAAATTCGAATTTCGAAGGCACTGTAGAAAATTGAAAACACTGTTCACACTTAACCGAAAAACTTTCCTCTTGAAAATTTGTATGTCACATTGTGAAAATGTTTTGTAAGTTTCAAACTTCGAATTTCATTTCAAGAACAGACGAACTTCGTGCTGTAACATTGAAAGCTTTAACCTTCGGTTCCTTCGAAATTCGTCTGTTGGCCAACCAAAATTCGAATTTCAGTATGTCAGAAACATTAAATGCGGTTGGTAAACGGATAATTTTTCAGAGTAACTGTTGGATAACTTTCCTAACGGATAGATTTTGTCTCTAACAGACATTTGAGACCTAAATCTATAAATATAACATCATTTGAAGTTGTAGGTAACGAATCAAACTTGTATATACCGAATTTCTGCTAAATCTTCTTCTCAAAAGCTTTTACCATCTCAACTTCAATATCTGTACTTTAACCTTCATATCTACTCTATTCAAGAGAGTTATATCATTGTAAACAATTTACTCTTCATCTGGAAGATAGATTTACTTGTGAGGGGAAATCACAAGGGGATTAGGAAGCACATTGTGAAAGTGCTTAGAGTTTTTGAGAGAGCTCCAGAAATAGAGCATACTCGTGTACTGTGGCATTAGCAAAAAGCCCGTTGAACTCTTGCTGTATAGTGGATAAATCTCAAGAGTTGTCTTGGGGACTGGACGTAGGTCAAGTGAATAGACCAAACTAGGATAAATCACTCAGTCTTCTTCTCCTTATCTTTACTCTTTAGCTTGCTCTGTTTTATATGTTACTTCCCTTACACCGTGCTATCTTCACCCATTTTATTTTGTGCAGAGAAATTTCAATCTTCCCAATTCACCCCCCTCTTGGGAAGTCAGGCTTGCTAACAAGTGGTATCAGAGCCCGGATTCCCATTCAAAGGATTTTACAGTCCGGGAACAAAGATGGCTGGCTTTGGAGAGAGTATACTTCCTGAAGGGAATAACACTAACAGACCACCAGGCTTCAGTGGAGAGCACTATGGGTACTGGAAGATAAGGATGCAGATCTACCTACAATCAATTGATCTTGACATCTGGTCAGTCATTGAAAAAGGAGATTTCGTCCTAATGGCTCTAACTGAAGATGGAAGACACAAAGAGAAGTTGGAAGCAGAGTGGAATGATGAAGACAGAAGGAGAGTCCTACTGAATTTCAAAGCAAAGCATTGTTTAGTCAGTGCCCTGAACCAGGATGAATTCTACAGAGTCTCGCAATGCACCATTGCAAAAGGAATGTGGGATACTCTACAGATTACACATGAAGGTACATCTGGAGTCAGGGACAACAGACTGAACACGTGCATTGGGGAGTATGAAAGCTTCAGAATGGCTGAAGGAGAAACTGTAAATGAGCTCCAAAAGAGGTTTACTCTCATTGTGAATCAACTGAAGAGCCTGAGAAAGGAATACAATCAGTCTGAGAAAGTAAGAAAGATACTCAGAGCTCTCCCTCTGGAATGGCAGCCCAAGGTGATAGCAATAGAGGAAGCCAGAGGAGAATCAATGGCCTCTGTCACAGCTCTCTTTGGCAGCCTTGAGGAGTATGAAGGAAAAATCAAAGCTCTCAAGGAAGCTGGGCTGGACAGAAAGAAGAAAAGCCTTACCCTCAAAGCTGCTAATGAAAAGGAAGAAGAATCTGACGAAGGAGATGAGCTGCATGAAGAAACTCTGGCTATGATGGTCAGAAAATTCGGAAGATTCTACAACAAGAAGAAGAACAAGAAATTCTTCAAGAAGGGAGCAGCTGGTGAAAGCAAGAGAGAGGGAAAAGAGCCTGTGACTTGCTATGAATGCAAGAAGCAGGGACACATCAAATGGGATTGTCCTCAATTCCTCAAAAAGCAAGAAAAGGATAAGAAAGCTGCTGACAAAGGGAAGAAGAAGAAAGCCTACATCTCATCAATATGGGGCAACAGCTCAAATGACGAGGAAGAGGATGAGAATGAGATTACCAACATCTGCCTGATGGCACTTGCTTCTGAAGAAGCCGAACCCTCATGTAGCAGTGATCAGGAGGAAGAGGTATATGAATCTGAACCTTCCTATTCTGAATTACTGGATGCATTTCATGAGCTTCATGATGAATTCATTAAAGTTGCTAAAGAACTGAAATTGGAAAAGAAAAAGATAAATAAGCTGGAATCTCAAACCATAGTTTCTGAAATTGCCTCTTTACCTACTATTGAAACTGTTTGCTGCACTTCATGCACTAAACTTAAGCAAACTAATGATTATTTAGTTAAAAGCATATCTAGGCTCACTAGAGGTAAAGATATGTTGTTTACCTTGATGGGGAGCCAAAGAATATCACAAGGAAAAGCTGGTCTTGGCTATGATCCATGTGCTGTCAAGGAAAAGATTATGAAGAAAAACCAGAATGCATACATGAGACATTTTATGCATGCTGAGAGTAACAGAAAGAAAGATCATATGTCATCTTGCATTGAAACATATAATCAACCAAAGCATGCAAGACAAAATGATTATCTGCATTGTTTTCTTCCTACCACTCAATCTAGCAGTCCCTTCATTACCTGTCATTTCTGTAACAAAAAGGGACATATTTCCAGTTCTTGTGCATTGAAGAAAAATGGACTTGGTAGGAAAGTTAAATGGGTTCCCAAAGTTGCATCTGCATCTAAGGAAAAATCTACTGACCAAAAAGGACCCAAGTAAATTTGGGTACCTAAAAAGAAAACATAAACATTGTTTTGCAGGTCTGTCTCAAAGCTAAGAAGAACAACAAATGTTATATGGACAGTGCCTGCTCAAGCCACATGACTGGTGATAAGGAGAAGTTCATCACCCTTAGAGACAAGAAAGGAGGAAAGGTGACCTTTGGAAGTGATCAATATGGCAAAATCGTTGGCATTGGCATTGTGGGAAAAAATCCAGAAACATCCATTGAAGAGGTGCTATTTGTAATTGGCCTCAACCACAATTTGCTGAGCGTGAGTCAGACCTGTGACAGAGGAAATTGGGTGCTGTTTGACTCAAAGTTTTGCCTGGTCATCAGAAAAAGTGATCACAAAGTAATCATCAAAGCTCAAAGGGATGGTAACTGTTATACTATTGACCTTGATGAACTTCCTCCCTTGGATTCTATATGTTTAATTAGTCAGGATAATGATAGCTGGTTGTGGCATAGGAGATTAGCTCATGTTAACATGAATCAATTGTCTAAACTGGTTAAAAATGAGCTAGTAACTGGCCTGCCAAAAATATCTTTTGAGAAAGACAAAGAATGTGACGCATGCTTAAGAGGGAAACAAACTAAATCATCTTTTAAATCTAAAAATATAGTTACCACAACTAGACCACTTGAATTGCTGCACATGGATTTAATTGGACCATCTAGGGTGAAAAGTCTTGGTGGTAACTTGTATGTGTTTGTAATTGTAGATGACTATTCTAGATTTACTTGGACATTATTTCTCTCTTCTAAAAGTGATACCTTTGATGCATTTGTAACCTTAGCTAAGAAAGTGCAAAATGAGAAAAGTATTTCTATTGTGTCAATCAGGTCAGACCATGGAGGAGAGTTTGAAAATGCATACTTCCTGGAGTACTGCAATGAGCATGGGATTGACCACAACTTCTCAGCTCCAAGGACTCCTCAACAGAATGGGGTAGTAGAGAGGAAGAATAGAACCATTGGAGAGATGGCCAGAGCTATGCTGAATGAGAAGGAACTCTCTCAAGTGTTTTGGGCTGATGCAGTAAATACAGCAAGCTACATCATAAATAGAGCCTACATCAGACCAATCCTTGGGAAGACTCCATACGAGCTTTACAAGGGAAGAAAGCCAAATATGTCCCATCTCCATGTGTTCAGATGCAAATGCTTCATTCACAACAATGGGAAAGAAAATCTAGGTAAGTTTGATGCCAAATCCGATGAAGATATATTTCTGGGCTATTCTAGTAGGAGTAAGGCATATAGAGTTTATAATAAAAGATCAAATGTGGTAGAAGAATCTGTGCATGTGGTTTTCATTGAAAATGAAACTGTTTCAAAACATGTTACCAATGAGGATGATCTTGCTTTTAACTTTGAAAAACTGGGCATTTCTGATAAAAGTAAAACTGAATCTCCAAAGATATCTGAATCTGTTAATACAAAGGAAGGTATCCAGGAGCAAGAGTTTGATGAATAAATTAATGAAGAAACATCTCAAGAACTCCCTAGAGCTTGGAGATATCAAAGGAATCATCCTGTTGATCAAGTAATAGGGAATGTTCAAGAGAGAGTCAAAACCAAAAAACAGTTAAGGGATCAAATGCTCAAATGCGCTTTCATTTCTCAAATTGTACCCAAATGTGTTGAAGAAGCCTTAACTGATGAATACTGGATTTTAGCTATGCAAGACAAACTAAATCAATTTGAAAGAAATCAAGTTTGGGATTTAGTGCCTAGGCCCAAAAATCATCATGTTATTGGTACCAAATGGGTTTTCAGAAATAAACTTGATGAATCTGGAACAATAATAAGAAACAAGGCTAGATTGGTTGCTAAAGGGTATAATCAGGAAGAAGGTATTGATTTTGAAGAAACCTTTGCACCAGTAACTAGATTAGAAGCTATAAGAATACTGCTAGCATATGCATGCATGAAAAATATTTTACTATATCAAATGGATGTAAAGAGTGCCTTTCTAAATGGATATATCATGGAAGAAGTTTATGTAGAACAACCTCCAAGTTTTGAGGATTCTACAAAACTAAACCATGTTTATAAACTGAAGAAAGCTCTTTATGGTTAAAACAAGCCCCTAGAGCATGGTATGAGAGACTGAGCAATTTTTTAACTGGAAAGGGGTTCAATAGAGGCAAAGTTGACACAACTTTATTCACTAAGAAAGAGAATAAAGATTTACTAATTGTTCAAATCTATGTTGATGATATTATTTTCGGTGCTACTAATGAAGCTCTTTGCAAGAAATTTTCTGAGTTAATGCAGGGAGAATTCGAGATGTCTCTGAGGGGTGAACTCAACTTCTTCCTTGGACTGCAAATCAGACAGCTTGATGATGGTATCTTTCTCAGTCAATCCAAGTATCTAAAGGAGCTGCTAAAGAAGTTTGGAATGGAGAATGCCAAGCCAATGGGAACACCTATGGCTACTGCAACCAAACTAGACATGGATGAGAATGGGAAGATGTTTGACATTACTCAGTACAGGAGAATGATTGGATCCTTGCTGTACTTAACTGCCAGCAGACCTGACATTATGTTCAGTGTCTGTATGTGTGCCAGGTTCCAATCATGTCCCAAGGAAACCCATGCAACAGCTATGAAGAGAATTTTCAGATATCTTATTGGAACATCACAGATGGGTCTTTGGTATCCAAAGGGCAATGGAGAAGATCTCAAAGGATACACTGATGCTAATTTTTCAGGATCCAAAACTGACAGAAAAAGCACAAGTGGAACTTGTCAGTTTCTTGGAGGATCCCTGGTTTCATGGTTCAGCAGAAAGCAAAACAGTGTGGCCCTATCCACTGCAGAAGCTGAGTATGTTGCAGCTGGAAGCTGTTGTGCCCAAGTCATCTGGATGAAGTAGCAGCTTAAAGATCTTGAGGTTAAAATGAAAGAGATACCAATCATGTGTGACAACCAAAGTGCCATAAATATCACCAAGAATCCTGTCATGCATTCAAGGACAAAACACATTGAAGTTAGGCACCACTTCATAAGGGATCACATTCTGAAAGAAGAAGTCAGATTGGAATACATCCCAACAGAGAATCAAGTTGCTAACATACTCACAAAGCCTCTATCAGAAGACAGGCATTGCAAAATAAGGAGAGAATTGGGTATGGTAAATCCCAGTGAACTGTAAGTTATTCTTATGAAATCTTGTTTTCAAAGGTTTCAACTTTAAGATTAATTCTAACTTTAGCATCGGAGTATGTTTAATTTAAGCTGCAGGTGCTCCTCACAAGATTCAATGGCAATAAACTTGAAGATTGGAGCACTTCAGAATGGAACAACCAGAAAGTGAAGTAAATGATGAAAATTCTGTGTTCTGAATCCATTCTGTAAGTTTTTATAAAATGAAATTCGAATTTTAATGTGTGTTAGACGTATTTTGCCTCATAAACTGTGTTTTTGAACTAGTCAACATGGTCAACATTTGAATTTTAGTTGACCAACAGACGAACTTCGGCCTATTAGCCTTGGAACAGTTCTCGATGATGCCTTGAAATTCGTCTGTTGGATCTTTGAAGTTCAAATTTTCAAAAACAAAAGTTTCAAAGTTATGGTTGTCCATCACTGTTGTATGAATTATCACTTCTTAAAATACGAATGTTGGACAACCTTTACAAAAGTTGAAAAATGCGAATTTTCAATTCAAAATTCATCTGTTGAATCATGTTCTTCATGTTGAATGCTTGAAAAATGAAGTTCTGCTTGCTTAATTCATCTATTGGTTGTTGTCTTGTCTGTTACCTACTATTTTCTCTTCAACATTCGAACTTTGTTGGTACAAAATTCGTCTGTTGTGCTTGTATTGCTTAATCCAAGCCACTGTCAGACGAACTTTTAGAAGAAAATTCGCCTGTCAGTAAGCTTTGCTGAACGATTTAACTTGTAACTGCCTGAAGTTCGAATTTTGACCCCTCAAAATTCGTCTGTCAGATGGTTACATACGTTAAATCCGACGGTTTTCCAAAGGACAGACGCAACCCTATTTGTAACTCCTCCAAGTCTATTCTGATTCTCTCTTTAATCCTCTTAACTCCTGTCTAAAAACCGCCATTCTTCACCGTTTAAACTTCCATTCGCATCCCATAAACCTATTCTTAGCCACATTCTGCATCATTCAACTCGGAAATTGCGAGAGTGAAGAATCCTGGGGCAGGACAAGCTAAAACTCGGCCAAAGAGAACGGTCAAATCTCAATATGCTACAAAGGAAGGAGAGAAATCCAAGAGAAAGGCCGAACCCAGTAAAGCTACCCCTTCTAAATGCCAAAAATCTTCATCTAAAGTAGAATCTCAGAAAGCTGGACCCTCCTCCTCAAAAAGTGCAGAACCTTCTGTCCCTACTGTTGCTTCTTCTGCTTCTTCCAGTACTGAATCTGGAGAGTATGAAATGACTATACTGCCACTGTGGAGCACTCCTGAGATTCAAGAGGAGTACTCTACCAAGTTTTCCAACAAAAAGGTAATCAAGCCTCACTGTGTAAATGTGGAATAATTTTTGATATCCAACAACTTTGATGCTGCAATATGGTTGATAAGATATAAAAATCTGTTGGAAATTGCTGAAAAATATGATGATGAGGTAGTAAAGACTTGGTATGCCTCTCTTCAATATAACAGCAAGAAAGTGAAATGGGAGGTCAACTTGAGATCAAGGACCATTTGGCTTGCTAATGAAACCTTCAATGAGGTGCTGGAAATCCCAGGACAAGATGGGCTGAAAGTTGACATCACAGCCTCTGGATATATGGATGAGGCAAGTACAACTGATGAAGAAGGTGGACCCTTCCTGAACTACAAGGGGAGCACAATCTTGGACACCCTATTCAGGAGAAGGGAGAACAGGACAACGATAAATCTGTTGAAGCCCACAGACCTAAGTGTTCAAGTGAGGATCCTGCACTACATAGTGTCCAGGATCATATTCAACAAAGGTGGCAGCTTCAATTTGATAACAAGGGCAGAGGCTCATGTGATGACTGCTATCATACGTGGGAAGCAGATTAATTTGGGTCATATCATCCTCCAGCGAATGATAAAGGCAAGGGATCAGAGGAAGGATTCCACACTCCCCTATACAGCAATTATTTCAAGAATCCTGCAGTATGCTAGGATTCAACACATTGAAAAGGGGAAAGGGAAACTCACAGAGGCATTCAAAGAAGAGGAACTGCAAAGGATGGGTATTGAAAGAGATGAAGGAAGATGGGTTGGAAAGGGAGCAGCGAAATCTGAAGATTTGTTCTTTACTGCTAATGCTTCCCTCCAACAAGAAGGCACTTCTGAGGCCCCTGGCAGATCTGTATCTCAGCCTTCTCAGCCAATTCCATCTCCCTCCAGGCCTACTCACCCTCCTTCCACTCCCTTCTCACCGGCCAAGCCAACCAAGATCACTGAGTTGTTTGACAGCCTATCAACACTCATTCTCAGCATTAAGGATGAGCAAAACGCCAAATTTGCCCATCTACAAGATCAGATCCATCAGTTGGCTGTGAATATGAAGGTGGTGGCTGATGCTTATCAAGAAATAAGAAATGCAATTCCTTCCACTTCAGCTCCACCTCAGCCTGGTATCCCTGAGCCTACTCTGTCTCCAATTCCTTTCACTTCCCCTTCGAGATTGCCTCCTCTGACCATGATGATGATATAGATGGTGTTGGTGCAATGAGGACAACAAGTCCTGGTCCACCCCTGGACTATGGATTGGAAGAAGAAGGACTTAAACAGACAAGCCCTCTTGAGCCTATGCAAGAAGATGCTCCGGATTCAATTCTGTCCATTCAAGAATCAGAGCAAGTTGAAAGACTGGTTGCAGCCATTTCAACCTCTTCTATGCCAGGAGAAGCAACCAATGAGGAAAGGAGCATTGTACCTATTGTTGATTATCTTGCTATTGCTCACAATGCTCTGTTGCAAGCTCAAAGGAGAAGGCTGGAAGAAATGTTTTCTCCTGCTGAACCAGCCTCTCATTCTCTTGCTGTTTATGGGCTATCAGAGGAACAGAGAGCTCGACTAGCTCTTTCCAAGCAGGAAATGCAAGAGCTGCTTGAGATCTCTGATGATGATGGTGATGAAGAACCTAGCCCTGAGCCTGCTGAGCCTCCTGCACCAGTTCAGCCAGAGATTCCTTTTGCTTCTGTCCCTCTTCGTGCTGTTCCTATCTCTCAGATTCCTCCTCCAATGGACTTTGTTGGGCTTCCTGATGATGCCAAAAAGGGGTAGAAGATAAAGCAAACTGGGACTAAGCAAGCTGGAAAATCTGCTGAGCCATCTGGAAAAGGAAAGACATACAGCAAGAAGACTAAGCCAAAGAAGAAGTGATGTTTTTAGATCTTAGGCTGAATCTTCTTGTTGTATCTTGTTTTAGTTGTTTGATTGTATTTATTTGTTTGATGTTTTAAGAACTGATCTTAAATTGAAATATGTATTGCAACAATTTGATTAAATGTATTATGTTCTTAGTTGCAATGTTTTGGGCTTTGAATCTCTTCACTTAATCTGTTGAAAATGATATCTTACGAACTGTAATGGATATGTTGAGGGGGAGCTTGTGAAAGCAAACCCAAGTACTAACCCAGTGTGTGAGTTGTTTTGTCATCATCAAAAAGGGGGAGAATGTTGAATCAAGAGTTTTGATGATTCCAAACCAACACTCAAGAGCTCGGATTGAAGATATCAAAGGAGATCAAAGTTGTTTCAAGTGAAGATTTTCTGAGTATTTGCTCTTAGATCTTTTGTAGGATCTTTAGTTTTAGTTGTGATTGGGTAAAAGATTTTGATTTGAGAAAAAGATGTTTTCAAACCTTGGTTTTATGTTAAATCTTGACTTATTTGAAAAACACCCACAAACAGACGAAGTTTGAAAGTTTAAACTTAACTGTCAAGTTGGAAATTCGAACTTTGCTTTAGGAAATTCGAATTTCGAGCTAAAACTGAATAAGTCTGAAGAGATGGCTCTCTGTCAGACGAATTTTGATTTTCCAAAATTCAAATTTTCATCCAAGTCTAAAAGAAGCCTCTTAGTGACAGACGAACTTCACATCTTCAAAATTCGAATTTCAGACAAAACACAACTTGAGAAAATAGAAGAAATTCATCTGAAACAATGTTAAAGTTCATCTGAAATCAAGAATAAATTAAGTTTCAAAACTGCTTTCTGACAGACAAACTTTGAACATTAAAATTCGAATTTCAGTAGCTATGTTTTTGAGTATGTTGAAATGAAACATTGACATACGAATGACAAGTCTTGTAACATTCGAATGTTGAAGCTAGTCTGAAAAGAGTCTCTCTGACAGACGAATTTCATCCTTTCAAAATTCGAATTTCAAAGAAAGTGATCTACTGTGCCTCTTTGAACGTTGAATGGACAGACGAATTTTGGGCTTCCAAAATTTGAATTTCGAAGGCACTGTAGAAAATTGAAAACACTGTTCACACTTAACCGAAAAACTTTCCTCTTGAAAATTTGTATGTCACATTGTGAAAATGTTTTGTAAGTTTCAAAATTTAAATTTCACTTCATGAACAGACGAACTTCGTGCTGTAACGTTGAAAGCTTTAACCTTCGGTTCCTTCGAAATACATCTGTCGGCCAACCAAAATTCAAATTTCAGTATGTCAGAAACATTAAATGCGGTTGGTAAACGGATAGTTTTTCAGAGTAACCGTGGGATAACTTTCCCAAAGGATAGATTTTGTCTCTAACGGACATTTGAGACCTAAATCTATAAATATAACATCATTTGAAGTTGTGGTAACGAATCAAACTTGTATATACCGAATTTCTGTTGAATCTTCTTCTGAAAAGCTTTTACCCTCTCAACTTCAATATCTGTACTTTAACCTTCATATCTACTCTATTCAAGAGAGTTATATCATTGTAAACAATCTACTCTTCATCTAGAAGATAGATTTACTTGTGAGGGGAAATCACAAGGAGATTGGAAAGCACATTGTGAAAGTGCTTAGAGTTTTTGAGAGAGCTCCAGAAACAGAGCATACTTGTGTACTGTGGCATTAGCAAGAAGCCCGTTGAATTCTTGCTGTATAGTGGATAAATCTCAAGATTTGTCTTGGGGACTGGACGTAGGTCAAGTGGATAGACCGAACCAGGATAAATCACTGAGTCTTTTTCTCCTTATCTTTACTCTTTAGCTTGCTCTGTTTTATACGTTACTTCCCTTACACTATGCTATCTTCACCCATTTTATTTTGTGCAGAGAAATTTCAATCTTCCCAATTCACCCCCTCTTGGGAAGTCAGCCTTGCTAACAAACAAAGCATAAGTTGATGATGAAGGTGCTATTCATGAGAAACTTCCTAATGAATAACTCTTTGTAGTTAAGGATGTAGTGGACCCTTGGTATGCTGATATTGTAAACTATTTAGCATGTGAAGTTACAACCCCTGATTTGAAGCCTTATCAGTTGAAGAAATTCCTTCATGAAGCAAAGTATTACATCTGGGATAAACCTGACCTCTTTAGGCAATGTGCAATTTGTTGATTAGACAGTATGTCCCTGAATGTGAGCAACAAGTTATACTTCATGGCCGCTATACTTCTAAATATGGAGGTCACTTTGGAGGGGAGAAAACAGCTACTAAGGTGCTTTAATGTGGTTTTTATTAACCAACTCTTTTTAAGGAATCTTATGAGTTTGCTTTGAAATATGATAGATGTCAAAGAGTTAGAAACATCTCCAGAAGAAATGAAATGCCATTAACTAACATGCTAGAAGTGGAGTTATTTGATGTTTGGGGGATTGACTTCATGGGACCATTTCCTAAATCCTTCAACAATCAATAAATTCTAGTAGCAGTAGATTATGTCACAAAATAGTTAGAAGCCACTACTTGTATGGCCAATGATGCTAAGGCAGTGATCAAGTTCTTGAAGAAGCACATCTTCACTAGGTTTGGGACTCCATGAGCCATTATCATTAATGGTGGGACTCATTTTTGTAATACCTGATTTCGAGCACTCTTGAAGAAATATGGTGTGAAGCACAAAGTGGCCCTTGCCTACCACCCTCAGTCTAATAGGCAAGCTGAGAATCAAAAGATCAAAACCATTCTTGAGAAGATATTGGGTGTAACTAGAAGGGATTGGGCCACTAAACTTGATGATGCATTATGGGCACACTGCACAGCTTACAAAACTCCTATTGGGATGTCACTATACTGACTTGTCTTTGGCAAGGCTTGTCACCTACCCATAGAGTTGGAGCATAGTATTTATTAGGCCATAAAAAAGCTTAATTTTGATATGAAAGTAGCTGGTGAAAAGAGACTATTGCAATTGAATGAGCTTAAAGAGTTCCGTCTTAATGGTTATGAAAGCTCAAGGTTGTATAAGGAGAAAACAAAGAGGCCACATGGTCAGAAGATTCTGTCCAAAACATTTGTGCCCATCTAGAAGGTGTTTTTGTACAATTCAAGACTCAAACTGTTTCGAGGCAAGCTCAAATCTAGGTGGTCCGGACCATTCACTATGGTTCAAGCATTTCCTCATGGAGCTATGGAACTCGAAGGAAGCGATGGTGAGAAATTCAAGGTCAATGGGCAGAGACTGAAGCACTATTGGGGTGGAGAAATAGATCATCAAACCTCCATCCTTCATTTGTTAGATCAAAGCTAATTCTTTGAAGAGTCAGGTTGGCAACTATAAAACTAATGCTTCTTGGGAGGCAACCCAAGCTCTTTAACTTTTATCTCATTATTTTCATTTTGGTTATGTACTTTGTGTAGTAGGTTTTATATTTGTTCTTGGTTTCAATGTAGGTAAGGTATATGTAGCCATTTAGGACCAAAAGAAAGCGAATTCATGGCAAGACGGGATTAAATGCTAAAATAGAGATAGGCTGTTAATAGGGGAGTCACTTAACTCAATCTTCCTTTAGCTTCATTTTTGCAAACTCTAGTAGTAGCTATAGTTTAGAATAGGATTTGAGAAATTTGATGCATGAGCAATGTTTGAACATGAAGAACTGGACATGATTGGAAATTCTTGATCCTAAATAGTGGAATTAAAGTGTCTCATGTGCTCATTGATGTCATTTTGCTACTATCAGAGTTTCTTCCAACTTGTATAAGGTGATGGATGTTTTGAGTGCAAAATTATGTTCATGGATATTGCTAAATATGCTGATGAATAGCATGCTATGCATGACTGCTATATCTAGGTAAGGTCGTGGCATGAGTTGGAATTGAGAGCTACTTAATCAATAGCAAAGCATTTTGGCCATGACTCCTAATTGAAGCAGTGGCTAGGGATGTCACCTAAGAGCAGCCAAGCTACGGCCAGTCCATGAGGCCACAACTACTCAGTTTCGTCAGTTGCAACATGAGAGGGTTAGGGCCACGACAGACAAGTTAAGGTCACAACTATGATGCTCTCGGTTGTAGCTAAGCTGTAGCCAGTCTATAAGGCCATAATGATCATGCCTCCCTGTAACTAGTGAATTTCACCACGGCTACCTAGGACACACCATGGCGACATGATCCAGCTGGCTCAAAACATTGCTCCATATGTGTTCTCTTTTAAACCCTAGCCCCATTTTTCTTTTAACACCATAGTTCTCCCCTCTTCTCCTCTCCTTCCCATTCCTAGGCGTTCTTTGAACCACAGTTCCCTCTTCATTTCTGCTCCCTCCCTCCTCCAGCCTCCCTCCATCCCACGCCCTTAACCTCACCTCCACCCTATCCATTTCCTTGACCCATTTTCCTTCAGTCTCTCCTTCTCCATTCATGAACATCGTGGCTTACCCGGGCTTTGCTCCTCCATTCATGAACACCTCCCCTTTCATTTCACCATTCAATTACCCCTCCCTATAAACCCAACCTTCATTCTCGGTGCTCTTCCACCATAACCTTTTCCCTACGTACTACACCACTTTCTTCGGCCTCTTCATCTCTGTGTTACTCTCGGCCCTCACTTTCCTTCTCTTTCACCATTCTCTCAGTCAAAGTGGGCTAGTTGTAATGCTTGATCTTCACGATTGTGGATGTTGCTTCCCTCTTGGTCTCGTGTTTCTGCATTATTTAGGTAACACTCCTATTTCTCTGTGTGTATTTTGTTGTAGGGAAATTGCTCTGTGATAGTTATACTAAATGTGTTCTGTATTTTATATGCCAAATAGGAAGTAAGTGGGTCTGAGAAATTTTTGGACTATCTTCTGATTCGACCGCTCTATATAGTATACCCTGAGCCAATTTTTACTTATTATGCATATGTGGGTCATATGGATTAAAACTGATTTGGAAATTAGTATGAGTTTGATTGGGACCAATGTGATGTTGAAGTTGTCATTGTGTTGTAGGCCCAGTATTAGATGCCTTTGTTGTTGAGTTGGTCTTACATTTTCCCTTATGGTCCCCAGTCTTGGTCTCCCCTAGAATCTTGCCATTATTTTCTCATTTTTTCCAGGTCATACTATTGTCACGTGATAATTGCTATTCCTATTAGTGGTCACATATGGTTGTGGCTTATGACTGTTATTAGTATTGTTAATAGGATGTTAGTGTGTTATTTTGTCAGCTTATGGGTTAAGGTATAGTTTTTTTTCTTTTAAGAGTTCTTTTGTCTATCATTTGTTGTAGTATCTAGGGTAACTCTTGTCCTAGGAGTTTATATGTGCTTGTGTCTATTTTGTTCTTTGGGCTAGCTGTCCTTTTATCTTCTTATGGGTGATATATTTGCATATATGGCTCGTACTAAGAAAGCCAGTTAACCACAAGATGCACCTCCACCTTAGCCTGAACAACAAGACAAAGATGAAGACATGGCCCTAGAGAAGCCCCGGCCATTGATCTTTAAAAAATACTTCCCTTAAGCCCCAACATACCATTCTGGGAGGTGCCATAGTCCTACAAATTTAATTTCTCAGCTGGGGATAAGAAATGAGGTTCTATCACCTTTGTCCAAGAGTTCTCTGCAGAAGCAGAAAAATGCACCTCCATGAGGTACAAGGTGTGGGGTAAATGGGCTGAGATTGCAAAGGCAGTCATTCAAGCATTCTTCCACCTCCCCATTGTGACAAACTGCCACTACAAATACTTCTCTAAGCATCCTAAATAAGTGTCCTTCAAGGAGATTGCTGAGCTAATCACCTTGCTTGGCCGAGCCCAATGGCACATTGTAGATAGCACCCTTCATCATATCAAGCATGCTCAATTGCACAGAACGGTGTGATACTAGCTGCATTTCATATGCAATAATTTGGTACCAGTGACACATTTGAGTGATGCCACAGGGAGAGGGCCCTCCTCGTATACCTCTTTATGTGAGGAAAATCGGTGGATGCCACCTAGCTCATCTTTCACTATTTGAGGAATTTGATCACCAAGTTGCATTTACCTGTTGGGTTTCCTTATTTCATCACTGGGCTGTGTATTCAAGCAGGAGTGGCCCCAAGGCAAGGTGAAGAGCTCTTCCCACCACTAGTACACAAAACCCCAATTTACATCGGTTATTTTACCCTTTCTAAATCGGTTTTGAAAGCGATATAGAAGCTGGCGATATAGAAAATTAATTATTTACATCGATTTTTTAACCGATGTAGAAAAGTTTAATTTACATCGGTTTTTTATGTTAAAAACCGATGTAGAAAAGTTTCATTTACATCGGTTTTTAACATAAAAAACCGATGTAGAAAAGTTTAGGAAAATTTATTTACATCGGTTTTTAACATAAAAAACCGATGTATAAAAGTTTGATTTTATATTTTTTAAATTGGTTTTAAAAAAAAAAAACCGATGTAACTTAGTTTTTTTTTTTTATATGAAACTAAATACTGGATCCCCAAACTCGTATATACAACCAAAATTCTGAAAGAGTTAATCAGATTTGGTAGCCACAATACAGCACATTAGTTTTAAACATCAGTTAATATGTACTCCAAAAGTTAAGTAATCAATCCAAGTTGGACTAAACTACATATTAGGAAATATAGTCAAATGAATTGTAAAAAGAACTGTGACCACATGTTCCGAATTTTGTCAATACTGGACGATGAATTTTTATGTGTAATTAAGAAATAGTTGCTAGCCAAAACTTTATGAATTGTCATGTGTTCAGTTCCTTGAAACTACTATGCAAATGGTTGTCGGCTAAAACTTATGTTATGTATGTAAGTTTTGGACCTTATTTGCATTGAACTTCTCTTCATGTGAAACTGAAATTTTATTTTGCAGATTAACTTTGTTAAGTTTCATCCCAAACAAAGTTGATTAGAACAGATGACTCATATTGATCATAGAAAAACTAATATGTTAAACTAGATTTTTTCAACCTATGAAGATAGTAAAGTACAATGAAAAAGAATTTTATAAAGCCAGTACTAGGAATAGATTTTACCAATTTGCAATTTTGCTCCCTCTTTTTTCTTCAGAATTGTTGAATCAGGAAATCCAGCTGATTCACGTAGTTCCTGAAAGAGCATTATATTAGAATTTTTGCTAGATTTAAATTACTTGCTTTTAGCTTTATCAAATCCACATTGGTGGATGGAGCTCTATCCAAACCTTGTAGTGGGGCAGAGGCCAATATGGTTCAATACTCTTATTCAATGAGTTATTAGTCTTATCCAAAATGTATTGATGATGCTGAAGTCCATGTAGCTAATCCAAAATCACATAACTGTAATATGACAAAACAAGCCATCAGAGAATTCTATCTAACCACAACTTAAGAGACGAGTTCCAAAATTACTGAGAAAGATGAAACTCTGTAGTCTAAAATCCTAAATATTAAACTAAATCTGATGTACAAAAAAGCATATGACCTTGGGAATCATTCTAGAAGAAAGAAGAATGTTTGAGGCCTTAATGTCTCTGCACACAACACATCTTTTGGTTCCATTATGCAGATAATTGATGGCTTCAATGATCCCAATTGCAACGTTATACCTCACAGACCAAGGCAGTGGTGAACTACCCTTTACACCCTTCTTCCTCCCTGTGAAATATATCCATAACTCAGTGGAAACTCGCCAATTTCAAATGAAATTCAGACCCCCGTGAAATAAGAGTCAAAGATAAGTAAATACCATGCAAGTGGTGCTCTAAGCTGCCTATCGAGACAAATCTATACACCAAAAACAAACCCTCCTCTAGATCAGCACAAAACCCCGCAAGAGGAAAAAATATATGGGTTTAGATGAGAACTAGCAATCATTAATCCTATACAAAACGTAAGCTTCATATGCAAGATCACCCCTTTTAATTTATTTAAAGCTTTAAATAATTACTCAGGATCTGCGTAAATCTCAAACCAAAATTTATAGGCAAAAAAAAAGAAAAAAAAAACTAACGCACCTATACTGAAAATGGCGGTGCTTCAGTGAAGGGAACGGAGGGCTGTCTTTGAGTCTCTAGCCTTAAAGACAAAGATAGAGGGACGATAAGATGTTATTTTCACAGAGCGACAGAGGGAGATGAAAACAGAGCCGCCATTACAGAGCACGACCGAGTAGAACTGTAGCACAACAAAGACAGAGGGTCGACGGAGAAGCTGATAATCGATGACTATTGCTGTGGGTTTTAGAGTAGAAGGAGAAAGAAAAGAAGCGACTTTCAGAGAGAGAGAGAGGGGACGATGGGTTTTCAGAGAGAGAGAGAAGGACGAATGGAGGACGCGTCAGAGACAAGAAGAGAGAGGCTGGCTTCTTCAATGAATGACTGGGAGTGTACGCATGAGAGACAGGAAGATAGAAGCCCGCGCTTTCAGAGGGAGGGAAGTTGATATTTTAATCAACTCACATCGGTTTTGATTAAAAACCGATATAAAAATAAAAATGCAATTTTACATAATTCAATAAAATAAATATCATATTTTTATATTATAAATATATAATTTTATTTACATATTTTTATTTAGTTGTATTAATTATAGAATTTAGTTATATTGATAATATATTTTTATATTACTTACACATTTTCATTTAATTATATTAATTAAAGAATTAATATATTGTAACATAAAAGTGTAATTGTAGTCAGGTAGGTTATGGAGGTGGGAATTGACGTTAACATAAGTTTTATTTAAAAACCGATATAAATACATTAAAAACATATATTAAATTATATATATTTACAAATAATATAAAAATCTAATTATAATTATATAGTTATATAATGCTATATTTCTATTCGCATGCAAATTCCTCTTATGCTAAAAATTTTGATTGCATATTTCTATCTACATGCAAGATATAGTGTAATTGATTAATTTATATAATTATATTTTTATTTGCTTCCATTATATGAGTTTTAACATGATAAAAAAATTACATCAGTTTTTTTAAAAAAACTGATGTATTTTTTTTAAATAAATATCATATTTTTATATTATAATTATATAATATTTATTGACATATTTTTATTTAGTTGTATTAATAATAGAATTTAGTTATATTAATAATATATTTTTATATTACTTACATATTTTTATTTAATTATATTAATTAAAGAATTAATATATTATAACATACAAATGTAATTGTATTAGATAGTCTGTGGAGGTAAGAATTAACGTTAACATCGGTTCTTTTTTAAAAAACCGATACAAATACATTAAAAATATATATTAAATTATAAAAAAATTAAATTATAAAAATGTAATTGGTCAAGTTTACATCGGTTCTTTTATTGGAACCGATATAAATGTATAAAAATATATTAAATTATACATATTTACAAAAAATATAATATAATATAAAAATCTAATTATAATTATATAGTTTTATAATGCTATATTTCTATCCACATGCAAGTTTGTCTTGTGAGACAAATTATGATAGTATATTTCTATCGTTATGCAAGATTTATTGTAATTGATTAATTTATATATTTATTTTTTGTTTAGGTTGAGTTAAACAATTACATCGGTTTTTAAAAAAACCGATGTAAAAAGATATCAATTGAAAATTTTATTTACAAAATTGCCACCGGTCATGATTTTATATCGGTTTTTTTTTAACCGATGTAAATAACCGATATATTATACAACTTTTGTAGTAGTGCACACAAGCATGAGTTTAGATATGACTCCATTAGGGTAGCCAACAGGGTAGAGCCTAGAAAGGAGCAGCCACATGATGAGCCGGGGGAGATGGCACCCATTGAATGGCCTGTACCACCGCCGCCACCTACTGAGGAGTACATACTGGAGCAATTATTTATGATGATGCAGCAGGTCCACTGGGATGTGCAAAGCGCCACTCAAACTAGAATAGGTCGGGACATCCGAAGGCTGGCACAACATTTACAAGTTCCTCTATCCCCTAAGGAGATAGCCGAGCCCTCATACCCCATGGACACTGTCATATCTTACTTTCTTACACTATTTCCCATGTATGATAGCATATATAATGTTAAATGAGCTAATTTAGAAGCTTGAATCATTAGAAGATTGAATGAGAAAAATTCAATTTTTCAAAAATACTATTCATTTGGTAATTTGATTTTCCTGGCTAAACTTTTGAAAAATCATAACTAAATCTAGGAAAATCGTAGGAGGATGATTCAAGTCTCTAAAAGTAGCTAAAAACATTTCTTACATGATAAAAATATATAACTGGAACTTAATTGACCTAATCCATTCATAAAATTCGTTGAAGTATACTATTCTTTTGGTCAAAACTACTTTTCCAGATTTTAAGCTATTTTCAAAAATTCATAACAATTCATATACTTATCCAAATCAAGTGATCTTTGGCTCTTTGGAAATATCTATATGTCTACTTTCCAAGAACATATAACAGTCATATAGGAAACTGAGTTTCAAATGAACAGTAACTGCATAACTGATCACTGTGCATAATGGACAGATTTACATACCAACTTCCAAAAACTAAATACATAACCTACTTACATGATTCAAACTCTTCCAAAATGTATTCTTAACATCACAATAACTCTAAAGGAACATTACAGTAGCAATTCACAGCTTCATGAAAATACATATGATTTCATATATAATTATAAGAAAACAAGCATCCAAGGTGGCTATAAATCTAATCATCATTAATCCTCTCCTTGCCTTTTGTCTTCTTGGGAGTCTTGCCATCACTTGAACCTATCATGTTAGTGCTTGGGGGTGAGATTTGGAAAAATCTCAGTAGCAAGTTACATTTCATGCAATTATGTCAATCATGTCAAATAACTCACATTTGATCACATTTAATCACATCAATCACCTTTAAACAATAAATTGCCACATTGGTCATAAAAAAATTCGGTAGCATCACGGCTTAGAACATGGACATCCCAGGGAATAAAACCCCTCATTTTACAACCAAGACCAATCAAAGAAATCACAATTGCAATATGGCAACACAATTTAATCATAGAAAGACAATGACAGAACATAAAGCAAGAATATGAAACTTAGCTACCTTTTATGTTTTCCTTTGCTTTTGCACTTGGAACCAAAACTTCCACTAGCTTTCTTGAACTCCCACAAGTCCTAAAACATCATTCAATATCAACTTAATCAACTCAAAATAAAGGTTGCTTTACAAAGTCTCACTAAAGCCCTAAAAAGCCAAATTCTTTATCTCTTGGTTTTCTTTGAATTCAATACTTATTTTTAGCTAATTTGGACCCAAGAAATCCATTTTTGGCATCAAAATAATGAAAATACAACTCTTTCCTATCATATTAAACTGTCCAAAACAGCAGTGTAAGAGGGAAGAAGGAAATTCTTCAAAACTTGCTTCCAAATATACCAAATCTTATTCCTTTCACTTAATCTTATGTTTTTCTCAAATCTTTATGGCATCAAAACCCCTTCTTTTCATAAACCCATACCAAAACTGAAATTAAAGACCCAATGGAAAAGGAAGAACACTCTTGGGAACCATGGCTATCTTCTTAAAATCATAACTAAACAGAATTGCCCTTAGTCTTGAGACAAATGGTAAAACATTCATGCTATAAAGTAATGGTGTGGAAGGTGTATATTGTAATGTATTGTTGAATTTGGGTATGGACAATGTAAGGTAAGCATCATGCAACCTATTTACACACAAAAAAATCAATAAGTGCACATATCATCCTAAGAGACAAGTTTGGGGGAGTTACTTGGCTTCATATAATAAGCATCAAAATGTGAAGTGAGGAAGAGTGGTGGTTTACAATGTGTCATTTATCTCAAGATATTTAAAGTCCCTCTTTCCCCTTCATTTCAATAAGCTATTAACCCTGGCCATGCTACAAGCTTAAAAGTCCCATTCATCTTAAAGTTACATGGTGTCTATCTTATAAGTAGAGAGGAAGGAAGAGATTAGGCATATAAAGTGTTGATGTTAAGGCATTTTTATGCATATTAGAGTGTTGCTTTTGATCTTGATACTTGCAGGAAAGTTGTTCTTTGATTAACCACACACACACTCTTTGGAATTGCTAGAAAACTGGTTATTGGGTTGGAAGTCATGTAGCTATGGTCATTTAACTCATTCCTATATTATTTATCATTGGTAGTACTTGGTGAGGAGAAAGTTCATGCCACCATAGTAATTAGAAAATTCATGCAATCTAGCTAGTTTTCCTACTTTAGTTTACTTGAGGATGAGTAATTGTTTAAGTTTGGGGGTATGTTAATCATACCAAATTACATTCTTTCAGCATATTTTCCTTGAGTTATGCATACATATTTATACATACTAGACATTCAGGATAGGAAAATATGTAATCTAATCCTAATAATGTACGGTAGTATGTATTTTCCCTACTTTGAATTTTTTGCCCACATGAAAGATTACAAATTCTCATCTTTGTTATAGATCTCATGGGAAAAACAATGAAGCTACCAAGCCCCTTTTCTAGAGCTGGGAGAGCAGGAAAAGAAGGAAACCTTGTACCTTGAGAAAGATATGAAAATAAGGAAGCAAAGGATTGAGTAAGCTTCAAAAGCTTCCCACACCACAGCTTGAGTATATGAGGCCGCAGCCTCAGCCAAACAGTGAGTGCTCAGGCCAAGGAATGAGAAGATGAGGCCACGACATGAGAAAATGAGGCCACAGCCTAAGTCACAAAGAAACTCACAAGGTAGCGGCCTGGGTAAGCCGGCGGTGATGCCAGCCCTTCGTTAACAAAATGCAGAGCTTTATTTTTACAGAGGATTTGAAGAGTTTGAGTGAGGGATTTGGGCATTCTAAGCTGGGGCATGAAGAGGAATGACCGAAGTGCACTTTGGAAGTTTGGTTCTGCTAGGGTTTAAACTCTTAGTGGAGATTGAAGTGGGGGCCTGGAGCATTTAGGAGATTTGAGCTTCCTTGTTGGGTTTTCTTTCATCTCCTCGTTCCTTTCCTTACTTGTGTTCAATGATTGTAATGGTTTGGTGTATTTCCTTGTAGTTTTATTGAACATGAGTAGCTAGTTGCTCCCTTTCTAGGATTATTTTGAACCCTTGTATGGATTAAATATTCATTTCTCCTTTATATTTATGATTAATGTTACAACTATGTTGGTTTAGCTCTATTCTTAATGCTTCTTATTGTTGGCCACTAATAGGATTGTCTTGTTCACTTTAGTGACGTTTGTGAAAGCTAGATTGAGTAAAGAACTTGAGTTAGGTCATGTGAGAACTTAAATCTTGCCTTGTTGAGTTGAGAGTTTTGTTAGTGGGGTAGAGATATACTCACAAACCTCATATAGTCATTTTAGTATTTGAATTGAATTGGGGAGTTTAATTAATTAGTTAAGAGATTCATTAATTAATTAAACTAAACACTTATTTAGAGACTTGAGAGAGCACGTATAGGTA
Organism: Adenanthera pavonina; assembly: GCA_026686845.1. Lineage (NCBI taxonomy): Eukaryota > Viridiplantae > Streptophyta > Magnoliopsida > Fabales > Fabaceae > Adenanthera > Adenanthera pavonina. The sequence continues at coordinate 31,997,749 of JAIVEN010000010.1, forward strand.
AATCAGTATCCTGACTAACATAATCTAGCATTAAGAGCAAATGTAAAATGAGTTTAATTAAATATTTATGAAATAAAAGGGGGATAAATAATCCTAGATCTCTTTGAGTTCCTAAAGTCCGTAGTCATCTTTGTTGCTATTTTTATATACTTTTCTATCATTGTATTAATTAATCAAATGGCGAACCATTTAGTTGCCTAGCTCAAATTAATTGAAAATGCGATATCTAATGTTTGACCGTGTTTGATCTAAGTCCCTGTGGAAACGATACTTTACTCATCAGTTTACTATTACCTCGGCCTGATGGCAAACACTAGATCACTCCATGGAAAAAGCATCTTTGATTGCTGCAAATCTGCTACTTTCGATAACTTCCTTTCAAACAAAATGTTCTACCATCCCCTTATTTAAGAACCAAAGCCATGTCAACAAGTGTCGGTGCTTAAGGCAAAATTATTAAAGAGGTTTAATATAACTTATTAGTTTTCATTATATTTTTTTAGTTTTCTAAGCTACAAAATCAATTATCAAAATTTTAGAATGGAGTCATTCGAACATTTCTTTTTGAATAAATAATATGATTAATCCATTCAATCCATCTTGCAAATAGATGTTCTCAAATAGGTTTGAAGTAATTTCAATTTTGAAAAATTTTTTTCGACAATAGCAACTGTTATACGTATTGCATGTATTTGGCAAAGAGTATAATCTTTTGATATAATATAATATTTCTATTGAAGTACTAATTTCTTTTGTTAACACTTCTCTTGATATCTTATGGTTAATATGAGAATATTCATTAAAACTCAAAAGCTTTTCATGATTAATATAATTTTTTTTCAATTATCATCATTTAAAGTTTTAAAGTTTGGAATTCAAATAATAAATCAAAAATAGTTTCGTATGTTAAAAATTGCTCAAATTGCTCTCAACGGAGAAATTGATTGATCAAATATGTATAGAAAATATTCAACATAAAAAACATTTTCAACTGAATGTGTAATACCGTCACTAACATTTCTTCCAAATGTCTTTTTCTATTAGTTATACGATAGGAACATGGCAATTAATTTCCCACCAACAACAATATATATATATATGTGAGAGGGTATAAAGGAATTTCAGGAGGGGCGTAAGGAAACCGCCTTAGTTTCCTTGAAGCATCCGTGGCTATACGACTTTCAAGTATTAAATTTGTAGACTACTTTCTCTTAGGGCTATGCATACAACTTAGGAACTTGGTATTATACATTACTTTCTTACATTATTTCCTGTGTATAATAGTATATATGATGCTAAAATGAGCTAATTTAGGGCTTGAATCATTTAAAGACTAAATGAGAAAATTTGAAAACTTTAAAACACTATTTATTTGGTAACCCAATTTCCCTAGTTGAACATTAAAATACTATTCATTTGATAACCCAATTCCAGAAAAATCATATGAGAATAATTTAAATCTCTAAAAATAGTTAAAAAATTTCCTACATAGGAAAAATATAGAACTAGAATTTAACTAAGTCAATTTGTATAGTAAATTCGTTTAATTTTTACTGTTCATTTGGTCAAAATTATTTTTATAGGTTTTCTGACCTAATTTCAAAAATTCATAATAAATTGTATACAAGTCCAAATCAAGTGATCTTAAGCTTGTTGGAAAGCTCTATGTATCTAGTTTCCAAACATGTATAAAACATATACAGAAAAATAAATCTCAGATGACCAGTAATCACATAACCATCCAGTGCTCATATTGGACAGTTTTGCATTCCAAATTTCAAAATAATATCATAACATTTATACATAGCCCAAACTTGTCCAAACTAGATTCATAACATCATAAGACACTCAAGAGATCATATGGGTAATAACACATAACCTCATGGGTTAACATAATATTTTATACAAAATGCAAGGTAATATATCACAAATTCAGTTAAAACTTTAGTCTTCACCAGCTTTCTTCTTACTTCTTGTCATCTTGGAGACTTTGCCATCACTTGGAGCTATCATGTTAGTGCTTGGTGTTAGGATTGCTGGATTTCCAAGAGAGGGTAAATTGGAAAGTTTAAATTTTTCTACAAAAAGATAGATTTATAGTGACAACAAAAGTTTGCAAAAAAATAGAATGTATTGAAACTGAGTATAAAAGAAAGATAAGGGAAGAAAGAACTCAATAATTTATCCTGGTTTAATATGATCCACTTACCTATGTGCAGTCCTCAAACTATCACTTGAGATTTCCACTATTGGCAAGAATTCAATGAGCTTCTTGCAATGCCTCAGTACAAACCTACACTTTGTTCTTAGCACACTCAAATCTTATAGTGAACACTTTTCTTAGGTGTTTCCCAATTTTCTTGTGAATTCCCTCACAAGAAATTCTTCTTCCAGATGAAGAAAAGATTTTATACACAATGATTAACTCTCTAGAGTAAAGTAGATATGAAAATTACAACACAATAAATGAAGTGAGAGAGTAAGAGGCTTTGACTCAGAAATTTGACAGAGTTTTTGCACAAACAAGATTAAAATCATTACCCACAGCTTCAAATGAAGTTCTATTTATAGATTTGTGACTTAACTAGTCGTTAGACACAAGAACTAGCCATTATAGACATTAACCAATAGTTACTCTGCAAAACTAACTGTTTATCAATTGTATTTAATGCATTTGACACACTAAAATTCAAATTCAGGTGTTAACAGATGAATTTCAGAGAAATCATAAGCTAAGAACTTTAACATTGAACTTCAAAAATTCATTTACTAAAAAGTGAAATTCAAATTTTGAATTTGTCAAATATATCCCATATGAAAACATATAAATTTTCACATCAAAAGTACATCTGTAGAGTATGAACAGTTATCTCATATTTTTAAAGTACACTCAAAATTCAAATTTCAGAAGCTGAAATTCTTCTGTTAGAGGTTTCTCAACATGGTACAAAAGTTCTCCTCTGTGAAATTCAAATTTTGAACTCCAAAATTTATCTACCAAAGACAAGCTCTTACTAGACTCACATTTTCACTTCAAAATACGTATTTTGAAGTCTAGAATTTGTCTGTCAAAAGGAGTGTCTCTGAACTCTTTGTGCACTTTAACAAAATTCAAATTTTGACAAGGCCTCAGACAAATTTTGCAAATTTCACTAACATTGCTTACATCTATGAGAGATGATAACTCTGGAACTTCAAATTTCAGGAAGTAAAGTTGGAATTTTGCATAAAAGACATTAGAATTAAAAGCAAAATTCATCTCTTAGTTAGTATTTTCCAAATTTAACATATGCTAATATAGGATAAATGTGAAAACACTTGTTAAAATGCTATGGAAACATAAGTAAGTATAAATCAAAGCCTTTTACCTCATGTACATCGTGAGAAATCCTAACAACTAAATCTTCACACATTTTTCTTTGGATCTCTTCACATTTGTGCTTCTATACTCCATTGATGTTCTCCTTCCAAACTTTAGTTATTTGGAATCATCAAAACACCTGATTCAACACTTGGGGAGTGAGATTTGGGAAAATCTCAGTAGCTAGCTCAGTCAATGCAATTATGTCATACAAGTTTCATAAAATTCACATGTAATCACATAAAATCATCAAAAAACCATATTGTCACATAAAAATTTTGACGGAGTTTCTCCTTAGAAAATAGACATCTCGGGAAACAAACCCCTTCATTTTACAGTCAAAACCAATCACAAATAAACATAAGAAAAATATGGCATATAATTTTCATCAAGGAAACATTGTAGAAAAACATAAAGCAAGTAACTGAACCAAGCTACTTTTAGTGAACTTTTGAACTGGTCATCTTGAATCAAGCAAATAAGCTTAGGAGATCCAATGTCAAAGGAATATAAGTGAAATGAAGAACAAAGTTGGAGTTTCCTGAAGAATTGTTTCACACATACTTAAGGAACTTATCTGTAAAAGAAGGTAGTTGAGCTTTGAATTTCAATTAACCCAATATTAAATGAGATGACTAATTGAGTGATTAGTTCTTAACTCATGATTTTAAAATGATTTTCAAGAAAAGAGCCATCTAATGAGGACAAAGGTTCAATCTCAAGCTAATTCTAAGTGCTCAATTGGTTTTCATGAAAAAGTTTTAGCTTATGGGAATAAGATCTCAATTTCAAAGATGTTACGAAGTGTTTACCTTGTTTTCAAAATAATATCTTACCTTATATGCATAACAATTTAAGGTTATAGGGACACAGACTCAATCTCAAAGCTTTTCCAAAGTCCATCCTTCAATTTAATGAAAAGAGATTAAGGTTATCTGCATAACACAGCTTGGGGATCAAGTTCTCAAGTCTGTCTATGAGGTTATCCTGATAAGATAGGCACCTTATTCGGATAACAAGGTGAACAATAAAGAAAAGTGGTACTATGTAGCCCGTTATTCGCATAACCTAGGGAGGTTATCCGCATAACGTGTGTTACAAAGCACTTGCATCCCTTGAGAAAACAGGTTATCCGCATAACCAAGGGAGGTTATTCACATAACCCATATTTTCAAAATACTTAAACTTTCCTCAAGTAAAACAGGTTATCTACATAATCAAGGGAGGTTATCAGCATAACCTATATTTCAGAATACTTGAACTTTCCTTGGGTAAATAGGTTATCCGCATAACCTTGGGAGGATATCCTGATAACCTAAGTTTCATGAAAACTCAGTTTGAGAAAAACTTAACATTATCCTAATAACTAAGTGGGTTTTCAGGAAAATGATTCTGATCTAAAACTTAGTCATTTTGGGTAGTATGTTATCTGCATAACCTAGCTAAGTTATCCACATAACGAAAAGTGTAATGCCCCTCACGATATTTCTTCTTGGCATTGTGTTCAGGACAGGAGGAAACAGGACTGAGGAAGGCTCAAGTGGAGTCTGAAGGAGCTCCATGCCGCAGCAAGGAGCAGGGTCGCAGCGGCGAGAAGCTTTCCAGTGGCATTGTTCTGGATAATTTGGTGGAGCCGCGGCAAGAGTCGGAAAAATTGTTTAAATCCGGATCAGTCGAACGCAAAAGAAAGAAAGAAAATGAAGGGAGCAACACAGAGAGACGAGGAGCAGTGCTAGGGTTCAACATTTTCAGTGTCCCGAAGTAATTCTCATCCATCGGGAGCTTGGATTCAAGTTGGTAAGCGTTCCCTACTCCTCTCTCTCCATCTTCTTCGGTTGAAATTTGGGATTTCCAGTTGTATGGTTGGATTTCCGGTTTGGGGTGAAATCCACCGATTGAAATGGATGTTTTGGGGTTAAGGAAGTGTGTTTTGATGTTCTTGTTGCTTGAATGTGAGTTTTGAAGGGATTATGTGTGTTTAGAGCTTAACCCTAGGTTGTTTTTGGTAATGGCTCTTGGGAATCTGAGGTGTCTAAGGTTGTGTGGTGTTTGAGTAATCCCTAAGAGCTTATTGATGCATGAAAAGGGTGTTGGAACCTTGGGTTAGGTCAATTTGGTTGAATTGTGATGTTTGATTTGTTGGTATATTGTGCTAATGGAAGAATTGTGACATGATAAAGGTTGTTGGCTAATCGAGAGGGGTTCACATGTATTGGACAGTTCAAGGAAGCTTGTTGAACTCGTGTGTGTGTGGTAACGACAATTGAGGTAACCTGGTGTTTGTTTATATTGTGTTGACTATGTTATACGATAGTATGTGTATTTGTATATATATGCATGTTTCATTCATACCACGATACTGGTGGGTTGCGTGTACTGTTGTTATATATATATCATGGTATGTATACTGTTAGATGATGGTTATGACTATGATGATGATATGTGTGACGATGATATGATATGTTGCATACATGACATTATGATGATGATATGATGATACATGAGCATCACCACATAACATTGTGAGATTGTGATGTATGGTGGATGTAGTGGTGATGACGTGATAGTGGTATGATGTATGATTATATATATACATGTTAGGGAGGATAAGCTTGGATTATGTATATATGTTAGGGAGGATAAGGATGGATGATATATGTGTTAGCGAGGACAAGGATGGAGTCCATGTCAGGGCGACATGCATGTTATTCATTCATATTGCATTCATGATTTGTGTGAGATATGTGTATATATATATGTGTGTGTGTGTGTGTGGTTGTGGTTCTCGGTTACTGAGACATTGTCTCACCCCCTCTCCTATAAACTAACCTTTCAGGTGATGGTTCTGGCCCTAGTCTGGAGAAGACGCGGGAGTAGCTGTGTACGTGGGAATAGTCTATGTATTGTGTGTATTTTGGATAATGTATCGTGCCAAGTAGGATAGGATGGTTTGTAATGGATAATGTTGCGATTGAGACTGGCTATGTATGGATGTTTATGTATGTGGTATGTATGGTTGAATGTTGTTGAGAAGTATGTGTGACAGTTTTGGTGTTTTGTGAGTCGTTTCTGCTGTGTTGAGGCATTGGAAGAGTTGTTTTGTGATGTCAAGATTGTGTTTGGGTTGAGTTTTGAAGTTTTTGGTTAATTTGTGGAGGTGTCAGGAGGTAGGATGTTACAAAAAGCTCCATGTTGAAAGCAAAAGCAAACAGTTACCCATTATTCGCATAACCTGAGAAGGTTATCCGCATAACCTCTGTTAGATGTATTTAATGCAGTAGGAGAATGGTTATTTTATTAAGAGTAACGGCTAATCTTTGTTTTCAACGAATAGTTCTGCCCCAAGACTATAAATAGGACCTCATTTAAGTTATTAGGTAATGAGAAAAACAATATACATGCAGAACTCTGCTGATTCCTTTATTAATTCATTCAAAGCTCAACTACCCTCTGTTTTGCTTATTCATTGTATCTTAACTTTCATATCTACTCTTTTGAGAGAGTTTTCATTCTGTAAAACATTTAAACATTTGTAGAGAGTACTTAGTGTGAAATTACATTAAGGGAGATAGTCTTACTCTTGAGTGAGAAGAGTGACACTACGCCAAAAAAGGGTTTTGTAGGTGGTTATTTTTGGCTATTATTGGTGGTTATGAGCCGCTTACTATGCAAGCGCCAACATAAGTGGACACTTTTGTAGGCGGTTAAAACGGCCAACAAAAGTCCACCTTTGTATGCAGTTATATAGATAACCACATACAAACGTCCATTTTTGTAGGTTGTTATTTGAATAACCGCCTACGAAGGTTGACCTTCGTAGCCGGTTATACAAATAACCGCCTACTAAAGGTATATATTTTAAAAAAAAAATTTTGAAAGTAGATTAGTCTAGTATCAAAATATATGCAACCTATTAAATCCATTAACAAAAAATAAAATATATCACATTAAAAAGTATTTACAAATTAATATCAATTTACATATCATACATAAACAATACATTGACACTACAAAATGATAAAATAAGAAAAAACAATATCTAAACAATGCTTCAAACACCATAAATAAAATGTCATATTGCAATACATGAAAATTATCTAGATAAAAGGTTAGGCTGGTAAGCTTCATAAAATCCCAAATCTGCTATCCTAGAGCCTCCACCAAAGTCATCCTTCCAAATTTACTCTTAGACGAGCTCCTATCAACTCCCATGAAGAAATTTAAGCTCTTAATATTGGCAATGGCCCTTCCTTCTAACTAACCAAATACTTATAACACAAAAATGATTCACATTTATGTTTTAACCAATGTAATGGCATGGGAATAAATATATATAGTTAAGAAAGAATAAGATGTTGAACCAAGATATGCAAATTACCAATTATTTTCTCAATTGAGAATTTTCATTTCAATGAAAATATCAATTAGTACATTGCACTTATTTTCTCATAGGAACCTTGCTATATGTTGCTAGCATAATACTAATAACACTGCACTAATATGGAAACAAAAAATAGACTCCTTAGACAGGAGGTTACATCAAATATATTCACAACAATATCTCACACTAGTGCCAATAAGACTCACTCAAAAATTAACAAACAAACTTCATAGTAATACACCCACTTTGACACAAGAATGACTCACCAAAATTTATTGGCAACAACACTCTGATTGAGATTAGTTTGATACTAAAGTTTTATGTATTAATCAAAGAAGACAGAGAGAGAAAGAGAAATACCAAGAACAAAAACTGCAACTCTCATTCCACTATGCTTCTAAGGGTTTAAAGGTCTGCCTCTCCAACAACAGTGATATATCTTCTTTTCTTTCGAATACTCCTTTCTTCCCTCCATTCTCTCTCTCTCTTTCTCTCAATATAATCCTGGGCCTCTTATTAAGAAGAAAGAGACATATCACACAAGTGAGACTTTAGCTATAAAGAAGGCTTCTTGTCTTACTCTAACGCTTAATTGTAAGGGAAAGATGATGTTTGTTTTTGAATTTATAGTGCCAACCCAAGCACTGATCTCCCCTTAGACTCTAACAGAGAAAATAATAATAATAATAATAATAATAATAATAATAACAACAACAACAACACAAGGAAAGAAAGAAAGAACGAGAAAGTGAATATAGTCCATCACCAATAGTTATCCACTTCTGTGTGGAGAAACCTAGCAACTCCATGAACAATGATATAACAACAACCCATACAAGCAGTATACATAGCTTTCCCAGCAAAATCAAAGCCCATCCATCATTTGAAGTACAATTTGTTCTTAAATTATACTTTATATTACACTTTAACAATGCTCTTAAGAGCCCCAAATGGAAATTAAGAACATTGGGAGTTGGGACTTCCTCACTAAATGATCCAAAACAGAAAAAGTATGATATAATCTTATAACATATTATAAAACTATATACATTAAAAGCTTGAAAAGAAATCATAAAATACCAGATTTTTCCCAACGGACTTTAGGAACAACAAACTAATCAATTACTGTGATCCCTCCTCCTCCTCCTCTCTAGTTAGGTAGATTTCAGCCACATAATCACTCCACTCTGCGATGACTTCATTGATTTGATTTTTGGAGTACACATCATAGTAGGTATCCGGGAAGTACTATACAAGTTAAAATATCATGAAGAAATTCATAAAATGACATTACTAAAAAAATGGTCAAAAGTTATAAGCATTAATGTAATTGCATAAAATGGAATTACATACCGTGATCGGGATAAAGCTTTGGCCACGCATTATGATATCTTTCATGAATTTCCGTACATAATATGCACAATCGATACCATTAGCTTGCTTCGGACACTAAACAAAAATATATACATACATATTATATATGAAGATTAATGTCAATTACAATATATAATTGCTTAAATATTATTCTATGAATACCTTTATTGATGTCCATTTATATGATTGTTGCTTCATGTCATTAAGCCCTCTGTCTGCTCGAAACATCTTCACAGCACTATTAACCATGAGAAAAGAAAATTAATATAAGCATAACTTTGAATTACCATGGAGACATATACAAAAGTTAAAAAAAAAACTTATGCTTACTTGTTGAACATTTTCATCATTTGGATGCGGTTCTCTAGGCCTGATTGTTTTACAGAGTCTAAATAATATATTTTTGGCTTTACTGGGTTGATGACAATCAATATCCAATGTTCTCTGATGAAAAAATAATTAACATCAACAAATTATAACTTGGCAGTTCACAACAACTAAAGTCATCATTTAATATTTTAGCAACAAGTTACTCACCCTTGATGAAAAGGTGCCAAAAATAATACTTCCTTATCAGCTCTTGCCTTTCACACATCAACAATTTCTTGAGATTGTTCTGTGATCTTCTTCTAGGGCATCAAACCTTTACAAAAAGATGATATTTCTTGGGGGTGGAGGAACACAAATTTGCTACTAACATTGGCAGGGACAAAAAATTTTTCATTCAAGTACCTAAAATGAAAAAAAAATGTGTATTAATATCACACTCAAATGAAAGGTTAGTTAGAAAGTAGTTCATTTATGTTAGTTTGAGTACCTGATGTATATGTTAATATTCGCAGCCCCAAGCCATTGATAATCTACCATGAATAGGATAACTTCTTCGGTGATCATTTCAGTTATCCTTTTATTATAGATCCCTATATCATACTCAATTTCTATAATCTCTCATTGCCCTATGCTCACTAATCCTTTCAAGTACTTGCGGCTTTTCCTTAAATTAACATTAGGTCCAGGTAGTCTCTTCATCGGTGCAATGATTAACTCTTTGGATTACCCGGACCCTAGAACATGCTTTCCTTTTGCCTATGCAACAAAGTTGGTCAATTTGGGATGAACTAGTGATTACACAGTAGCAAATTATAATAAAGTGTCAATTGACATACCTGTACAGATGGAGCAAGGGTAATGAGGTTGATTGGCCGTGCTATATAACTACCCACTGCTTGTCCTACCTTATTCGCATCTTGGGTAGGAATTGGCAATACAACACTCTCCTCTTTGGGGACATCAATCAATACTCTCACATGGCCTTCAGGTAGGGCTTGATTGTGAATGACGCCTCCTGTGTTTTCCACATGCCCCTCTGCAACCACACGTCTAGTAGGGCGATCCAACCATAATTGACAGTATGATACGCTCTATACCAATAGTAAAAAATAATTTATACATGTCGAAAAAAACTATGAACTTGATTGGAAAAGCAATTACCTCAGGGAGATGCTCAAATGGAAGAGGGCAGCTATCTTTGACACTAGGGCTTGTTGATGCGACCTGTGACGACTGTATTTGCTTCAGTATTGCAGCTTGTGTTTGCACCAAATCTATCAACATGGCTAATTTTCTCTCCATCTCAAATTGAGTTGTCTCTAATTGAGCAACCTTAGCTGCAGAGTATGACGATAAGCGGCGTTGAGTCACAAAATATGCTTTCTTAGTAACGCCAAACTCAGCACCCCTAACACAACCAGGGTGCTCAAGGAGCCCTAATGCCTTGCTTAGCACATCAAGCCCTGTGTTTTCCTCAATGCCTTCAGGCATGGACTCTGCAAGGGTAGCCTATGAAAGCAAAAAAATAATAACAAATATATTATTTTATAGAAATATATTATAAATGATTGAAAATACAAATAATAATGTAAGACTTACAATTTTATCACAAACTTTTTTGACGTTTTCATTGTCAATAATCCCTTCCTTGTTCTTTCTTGATTCTGCCCATAGCACATGACGCTTGGTTAAAGGGCCACCTTTAGATCCCTCTTCAGAATGCTGTGTAATAACATAAATAACTGATTTGTAAGTATTTATAAGGAAAATATATTCACATAAATAAGATCTATAGACACATACCATCTTATCCTCTATATCCAAGTATCCAAGATGGCTAGCTTTATAACGGTATTGTTGACACTTGGCCCTTTCACTATTTTGCTGGCTTAATATCTGTAAAAAACCAAAATCTGAAATGAAATAGCTAGACACATATAGCATTAGAATAGAATTAACAACTAACATGTAAAAAAAGGATTACTTTGAAAGATTGCTCACGGCGGATACCCGTAAAAACATCCCAGTCTTCTTCCTTTATGTAGACTTCAAATAATGGAGGTGGATGCTCAAGGATGTTACCATCTGGATCTCTCAAAAATCTTTTTGTAAGGATATATTGAAAAGTTTGCATCGATACTCCAGCCTTCTTATATATGAAATCTCTATGGCACTCATCGATGTCAAATCCCAACTGCAAAACAAAGTACCCAGATTAATTATAATAAGTATAACGATGTAGGAAAAAAACATTATAAGATCATTATAATAAGTTGTTTACCGCTATATCCTTGAAAATCAAGTCTTTCATAGCCTCAAGGACTTTCCTCCAATCGTTCCATTGGCTACTTGCTATAGGCACATTCATCTTCGCAGCTATCCCGATATAGCTACTTAATTTTTTTCCACCATCTTTTATTGGGTGGCCTCTACAATTCCACACCACATGGATCTTCTGACCACTATCTCTTGCCCGTGAGACCTCTCTCAAGACGGTCAACCCACGATGATGCTTCTCTAACTCTTTCTCAACCCGTTTGTTAACATTACTGGGATCCACATTCATCAGATCACTATCATAATCAGAAGAGAAAGACATTTACCTGTAATATAAATCAAACAAACAAGACATTAATACATAGAAAGGAAAATAACAAGATTAAGGCAAAAGTTATTAGAAAATTCAAAGTCACAAATGAGAAGAATAACACAACTAGTAAAAAATTCAAACACACAAAATTCAAACTCAAACCTTTTCCTCTTTCTGGTTTGTCTTCTCTTTATGATCCAAATACCCTCTTGATGATCATCTCTCACATACAAGGCATCATCTCCAGTATAATCAATATCAATTGATGTCCCTACGAAAGGATCATCCTCAATATCTGCATCTTGATGACTTTCAATATCTTTTTGGTTGTCAATTATTTTGCTTGTTAACATAACAATAAACAACTTCTTATTCGGAGGATCGGAGACAAAAAACACCTGTTGAGCTTGGGATGCTAAAATAAAAGGTTCATCTCTATACCCCACCTTGTTAAGATCCACTTGAGTGAACCCTAATTGATCAACTCGAAGACCATTTTTGTTGTCAACCTACTTACAACTAAAGACCGGTACCCAAACCAAGATATAATCCAATTCCCATATGCGATCAATTACCCCAAAGTATGTCATATTTGCAAAAATAGGGTTTTTGTCTTTGACACTAGAAATATGCATTGATTGAGCTATAAGAGTTACCCCACTATTTTGCATTGTGCTCCGATCATCCTGTTCTTTTGTATAGAATGTGTAGCCGTTAATAAGATAACCGTTGTAAGATAGGACACGCATGCTTAGACCGTTAGCTAACCATCATAACCTTTCTGAAACTGAACCAGGATTTCTCTCCACCTCCAAAATAATGTGATGCCTCAACCAATTCATAAAAACCCGATTGTGATGTCTCAACCAATTCATAAAAACCCGATTTGTATAGAATGTGTAGCCGTTAATAAAAACTCTCATTCTTGTAGGGGTTTAAACTTCTAAGTTTCTTCTTGTGCATTTCCACATATAGCTCAACCTCATTGGAGTTATGCAGAACATACAAATGAGCTTGCTCCCACTGTGTCCTGGAGATGCTAACTATATCATTTCCAAGAATCCCTTCCCCATCTGATCTCCCAATGTGATGAGACTTTGGAAGCCCAATATGATCAATATTGGATAAGTATTCAGTACATAATTCAACAGCTTCTTCAGCTCTGTACCGTTCAACAATACAACCCTCTGGTCTACTTCAGTTTTTCACATATCCTTTTAATACCTTCATGTAACGCTCAATAGGGTACATCCATATCATATAAGCTAGGCCACACAATTGTGTCTCTCTAACAAAGTGAACTGTTAGGCGAATCATCATGTCAAAAAACGAAGGTGGGAAATACATCTCAAGTTCGCACAAAGTCACAACAATTTGTCTTTGCAACATTGGCAACTTAATGGGGTCAATCACTTTGCTACAAATGGATTTGAAGAAGAAACATAATTTTGTGATTGTGCCTCGAACCTTTTTGGGCAAAATAGATCGGATAGCCACCGGCATCAAATTCTCCAATAGAACATGGCAATCATGAGACTTTAAGCCCTTCAACTTCAAGTCTTTCAAAGATACAAGGTTCCTAATGTTTGAGGAGTATCCCTCTGGGACCTTAACTCCATTAAGTAACTCACAAAAAGTTATTTTCTCCTTTCTAGAGAGAGTATAGGCTGTAGGAAGTAGATAAGTACAGCGTTTCTCCTTCACCGGTGCCAATTCTCCTCTTGTTCCCATTGCAACCAAGGCCAACCTTGCCTCCATGCCATCTTTGGACTTTCCCGGCACATTAAGCAACGTACCAATGATCCTATCACATACATTTTTCTCTATATGCATGACATCAAGGAAGTGTCTCACATATAAAGACTTCCAATATGGCAATTCAAAGAAAATTGACTTTTTCTTCCACCCACTAGTCCCAAGGTGTTTTGTAAACGGCTTCCCGAAATTGTTATTCAAATCCTTCACCTTGTCAAACATATCCTCACCACTTAATGGCAAAGATTCACTCCCTTCTTCTGTATTCCCATTAAAGGCTTTTTTCCACCACCTGTAATGATGTCCTAGAGGCAAAAATCTACGATGTCCTAGGAAGACAAATTTCCCACCATGTTCAAACCGTATGGTATGTGTGCCTTCTCACATATAGGACATCCAAACTCTCCTTTGATACTGTACCCTGATAAATTACCATATGCCAGAAAATCATTAATTGTACCAAACAACATAGCTCTCAACTTAAATGTTTCTTCCCTATATTTGTCATACATCTCCACATCCTTCTCGCACAATAGTTTCAAATCTTCAATTAATGGAGCCAAATATACGTCTATATCATTTTCAGGTTGTTTGGGTCCAGAAATTAACATAGACAATATCATAAACTTCCACTTCATGCATAGCCATGGTGGGAGGTTATAAATCAACAATATAACGGGCCATGTACTGTGGGTACTACTTTGCATGCCATGCGGATTAATTCCATCAGTAGATAAAGCAAGGCGCAAGTTTCTATCTTCTTCCCCAAAATCTTCATATTCACGATCAATTCTTTTCCATTGTGGAGAATTTGCAGGATGTCAAAGTTTTCCATCTTGAATTCTTTCATCTGCATGCCATGTCAAGAGCTTTGTAATTTTTGCGCCACTGTGCATGTGTCTAAATCTAGGTATGATGGGAAAATACCATACCACCTTCGTTGGACTCGATTCTTTTTTTTTTGTATCATGGGGCATTGCATTTAGGACACTTGTTTAATGATGCATATTCTTTTTGGAATAAAACACAATCATTAGGACAAGCATGTATCCTCTCATAGCTCCTTCCAATAGAACATAACATTCGTTTAGCCTCATATGTTCAGCTTGAAAGCTTATTATCTTGTGGCAGCATATCTTTCAAAAATGCAATTCTGTGAACTCTTATCACTCCATCCATTCCCTGCTTTCAAGTTGTATAACTTTAACACAGTTGATAATATCATGAATTTAGTACAACCAGGATATAATGGTTTTTCTGCATCGGCTTTCAACCTCTCAAACATCTCTGGACAATCCTGAAGCTCATCTTCAATAGCATTTGTCATCTCTTGAAGATGGTCATCATCAAATATACTTGTATCAAAATCATTAGATCCACAGCTCCTACTTGTCCCTAAATCACTATACCCATTATTTGTCTCACCATGTTTTGTCCAATGGGTATAACTTCGATCGACTCCATTACACACTAAATGTTCTTCCAACTTCTCTAAACTAACTAGCCTTCCAAAACAACACTTTAAGCAGGGGCATATAATTTTGTTGGGGTTATTAGCATGCTCAACTGCAAACCTAACAAACTCTTTCACTCCATCCTAATATTCCTTACTCAAACAATTTGCATGCATCCAATTCCAATCCATACTATTATGTTGTGTACAAATTTTGGCAGAGCCTCCCCCAGAAGTTGATGGTTCCAATAATTCTACAGCAACAACTCACAAAAAGTTAGACTCATCAATTATAAGCACTAGCATCTTCCAACCAATCCCAGATAAACTAAGCTATCTTCAAACATAAGGACTGTCTTTATTCTAGGAGATTAAAGTAATACTTGATTCAACCATGGACTATTTCTGGCAACCATAAACTAATTTTTAAAGAAAATTAGTAGCATAACGACATAAAAATGAGAGTTTCCCAAGCCTTAAGCCCTTTATTCATACAAAAAGTAGTAAATTTCAACCAATCATAGTAGTAACCATGTACCCAATCATTTCCAATCATCAAATTACTTCTAATTAATAAAGTAATTATATTTCATGCTATTAGATATTAATACATGGCATTATAATGATATAGTTCTAAAGGAAATCGGCAACATAACGACTTGGAAAAGAAAGTTTCCTGGGCTTGTTGAAATTTAATCAAACTATGACTATCAAATTTCATTCAATCATTTCCAATCAAAACTTCACCATATGACTTCCTTTGAAGATATTAACATGCAAATCAAACATCGGTCAATTAGTACAACAATCATTCAACACCACCATTTTCAACAACTTTGAAAGCAAGATTAACGTACCTTATAACCTTGTACTATACTATCCCCTTTAGTTTAGCCCCTTATTTTGCTGCCTCAAAGCTTCTAAATTAAAAAGCTAATTGAAATAGCTAATATGTAATAAACACAATGACATGTTCAACCTGTATTACATAAGAGTATAAAGTTAAGAAAAATTTCTAAACTGGTTTAATATATGAAAGTGTTAAAATTTGACTCAACAAAGATTTAGGGGGCTAAGGGAAGTTTAGATCATGACATGAATATGATGAATTCAATGAGTTAATAATGGTTCTAAATGCTTGATGATGTCTTAGAAATGACATTAAGATGATGAGAATGTAAGAACTCAAGTTATATAGTAAAGTAGTAAATTGAAACCTAAAATGGCCAAGGCCCACCGATGTCTATTTAAATAAGTCAAGAAGTCAATTTAAGATTTAAACCATATTATATTTGCTAAACGAGGTGTATATGCTATATGAATAAGAAGAAATATGTTCGTGATGAGAAATCTCAATGAAATGCAATTTTGGACACTAAAAAATTTAAAACAGGGCATAAATGAACAATAAAGTGAATGTCTTACTATAAGAGTTAAGTTAGTTTAAAATTTAAAAAAAAATATATTAAGAATCTATATATGATATAAATATTATATTTAATATATATCAAATACATGCATGTCTTCTTATATTATCAATGTTTTATAGCTTATTATTATCAATTATCATTATCATTATCATTATCGAATCAATTTATAAAAATCTTACATTTATTTATAATTATAATTATAATATTTCACTAAACTAAAATATTAAGTAATTAAATAAATTAATAATTATATTAATGTTAATTAATAAATTAAAATACTTATTATTTTTCTTTTTTTAAATTTAAATTTCAGTAATTAAAATTAGGGTGGGTAAGTTTTAAAAATTTTGCACTTATTGTACATTATAAATAATATAATTTAATATGTAAAAATAGTTTATTTGTTGCCTAAAAAAGTGGCACAATTTATTTATTTATTTAATGTTTTTGCCCACGGAGTTTTAAATCTAGAGTAGAAGAAAGGTGCTTTAGAAGCCACAAATTAAAAATAAAATAAAGAAAGAAAGAGAGAGAAATCCTAATCACATGAACAAAATTTGACAGGCGAAGAACCATCCACACATTCCCAATTGTCTCAGCTTCTTCGGCCCACACCATATATTATCCGTCCCTCCCAACAACCTCAGCCTCAAAATAACATCCTTATTTCCTTCCTTTCTTGCTTCCTCTTTTCCATCTACACACCCACGCGTCGTTGCTTCTATAATTGGGATGTCACTTTGCAGTACCCTAAACAAGTTGTGCCTCTAATTGACACAGTTTCAATCTTTGTAGTCGAGGTATCATACCCTGCTCATTTTATTAAGGGCAGTGATATATTGCTCTTAATTTATCTGTTTTCTGAGGTTTTTTGTTTCAGGGTAGGTTAAATTATTTAGTAGGTTATAGTTCCAATTCACTGAAACTTATACAGAGTGTAGAATGAGGAATTACTAGGTGTGAGAACATTTAGAACCTATTGTGTTGTTGTTGGGAGTTCAATGCTTATAATGGTGGGCAACACTCAAGGAGCAATAGCTTCTCTTGCTTCCCTAGTCAATTTGAGAGGTCTAGTTGGAGCGAGTTCCTCTGGAAGGACCCACTCGTTTGGAAGGAGAGTTTCCCTGTCTGGAGGAAACTTTAAGGGTAGAAGGACATGGCATTGTGTCTCCTTGTCCCTTTCTAGATATTCAGTGAGTATGACTGATTTCATATCTAACCAAGGTAATACAGTGTCCCTTGACTCTAACAGTGATAGAGGGAATATAGTTACTGGAGATAATAGTGCTAGTTTTTTCCTTAAGCCTCCTCCAAAGTCAATATTGAAGTCTTCAGAGACCAAGGGTAACTCCATGTTAGATACAAATTCTGAAGGATGGGATCCCTCCAAAGCTGCTAAGCAATTTGGCAATGAAAAATTAGATGATGTAGAAGAGAGAAATAAGGCGATTGAGTCACTTGGAGAGGTGTTGGAGAAGGCTAAAAAGCTGCAAAATTCGAAGTTGGATGGCAAAAGAAATAATGGACCAGCAAATAAACCAGAAAAATCCAACACAGTCACTAACCCGAAGACTAAATAATGGTTCTAAAAGTGAGAACATTCCTGCCACTATATATTTCCAGCTTAGAATCTAACCCTTTCAATAGAGCAGCTACGAATCCTAAGCAATAATAATGATTTGGATTTACAAAGAACAGAGCAGTTACAAGAAATTTAGGAACACATCTCATATAGGCATTTTAGCAAACACCTAGAAGGCATACATCGAATCATGAGCAAGGATGACGAATGGAAGGAGAAATTGATGGGAAACAGAAAAGTGGAGGTGAGGTGCTGACCTATAGGAATTCAAAATAGTTGGGTTCTCTGGTAACCCTAGATTGCAAGCACGAACGAACTTGGACTACCCATCGACATAGCGCACGGAAGCCACAAAACTCGAACAAGTACACGGACACAAACACGAACACAAACACAAAGATGGAGAGCACGAACATAAAGCTAGACAAGCCACCAACGTAGTGAGCAAGCAAGCACAGAACCTCAAGATGGAGTTTGGAGACAGAGCGAATATGGACACGAACTCTTGAAGAAGCCACAGAATGCTGACGTGAACTTGAAGAAGCCGCAGAATGCTGACACAAACTTGAAGAAGCTGCAGAATGCCAAAGGGAGAGAACTTCTGTGCAGTCAGTAAGGAGCTTGCAAAGAGTTGTGATATGCAGTGGCCGATGGGAATAGCTCAAAAGTGATGTTTTAGGGCTGAAGGTGCAACCAAAGTAAGCAGTTATAACAAATAACCACATACTTTTGGTATTATTAATTTAATTTTTATTATTATAATTAAAATAAAAGTATACGGTTATTAAAATAACCACCTACTATGTTATTTTATTTTATTTTTTATTAGATAATGGATTTGTAGGCGGTTATTTAAATAACCGCCTACAAATCCCCCAGGCATTTTTTTTAAACGTTTTTTTATATAACCGCCTACTATTAGGCGTCTATTATTTTCAAATCTGGCGTAGTGTGAGAAAACTTGTTTAAGTCCAAAGTTCGGGCTAGTGGTGTTATACTACGGTCATTGTAAGAACCCATTCAAATCTTGCAAGAGATAGTGAAAAAATCCCAAATGGTGGCTTAGGGACTGGACATAGGTCAAGTGAAATAGACCAAATTAAGATAAACTACTGAGTTCTCTTCTCTTTATTTTTTATACTTTGTTTTCAGTTACTTATTTTAGTATCACTATTGTTTTTCATCTTTGCAGAAAAATTTCAATCTTCCCAATTCACCCCCCCTCTTGGGAAGTTAACTGAGCTAATAAAAGCTCCCCCTAGTTTTCTTGCACTCCCACAAATCCTAAAACATCATCCAATATCAACTTAATCAACTCCAAGCAAGGGTTGTCTTACAAAGTTTCACTATACCCTAAAGTTTTACTTAGTTTATCTTTGACCTTTTCTTGAATCCAACACTTGATCTATACTAATTTGGACCCAAGGAACTCATTTTTAACATCAAAACTTTGAAAATCTAACTCCTTTTCACTCTATACCTTGGCCAAAAATTAGGGGTTTGAGAGGAAAAAGAAGAACTTTCAAATCTTGCTTTACATCATACCAAAACTTGTTCCTTTCACTTAATCTCATACTTTCTCTAAGCTTTAATGCATAAAACACCTTCCTTTCATAAACTCATACCAAAACCGAAATTAAAGACCCAAGGGAAGAGCAAACACCCTCTTGGAAACCATGGCTATCCACTTAAAAACTTAACTAGAATATTAGAGAATCAATAAAGGAAACTTACCTTTTTCTTAGAATTTTTCTACTCTTTTTTCTTCCTCCTCTTCTTCCCTTGTTTCCTCCTTCTTCTTGGCTGTTTTTAAGACTTCTTCCCACTCTTTCTTTGCTCCTTATGGTCGGCCAAAGCAAGAAGGCAAGAGAGGTATATATAGAAAATTGTAACACCAAAAGTTCTTGATATTTCTTGATAATTCATGGAAATTATTAATTTAATGGATTTCCTCATGTGCAGCTTGGTTTGCACTACATTGAGGGCATTTTGGCCCAAAAATATTGTACTTTTATTTATCCAGATATATTCTAGATCAGTCTAAACAAATAAAGCTATTTTGGCGGTATATTTTACTATTATTAGGACACCTCTTTTAACTATTTTGGGATATAAAATTACCATAATATTCTATCCCAATTGGTCCACATGTGAGCCCCACATACCTCTTTCTTACTTTATCTACCTTTGTGGAGCCCACAATGCCCTTTTTCCATGCACTATACACTTTTTGATGGTTAGCTTGAAATTTTTTCACATAAATTCCATTAACCCAAATGCATTATATCATTGGGTTTGGCTTATCACACGCTTCATTTTAACATAAAATTTGCATAATTTTGAAATTACCCTTAATTGAGGCAAAATGTAATTTTCAAAACTTTCAAGTACTTTACTATAATTTCCCTAGGGATATGCAATAAATTCTTTCTCTAATGACTAAAATACAATTTTGATATTTTACTTCCTTGACTTGAAATTTGGCATTTTTACCCTTTTTCACATCTGTTCATGTACGTCAATTTTCTCATATCTCGCTACATTTTATACTACTTAGAAATTTTAGGATATTACAATTGGTCAACCCCGTCTTGCTTAGTAAAATTAGGCCAGGTCCAACCCAAACCCAAATCAGCTTGAAGATAATGAGAAGAACTGAGAACGAGTTTTAACCTCGAATCAAACCAGGTTCCGGGATATGTGCCTAGTGTGTTTGTCTAACCCAACTTATATATATTATATTTTTTTAAAATTATCTTATGCTTCATCAGTTTTTATACCCAAATCCTTAAATCCCCCAAATTAACTTCTCAAACAAGTCATCTTTTCCCCCCTTGTTAACCTCTAGAAATTCATGTCATTTCAATATATTTTCCTTCGGTTTTCTATGCTCTTTGATGTACATTTACAATCATTAGATACACAATAAAGGAAAATGTGCATTTTGAGTTACCAAAGCTCTAAGATTCTTTTTTTTTTTGGGTAAATTATGTGTATTTTGACTTTATTTTTGTTATTAGTTAGCTTATGGTAATTTTCCTTTTTTGTAGGGATGAAATGGAAGAAAAACCAAGTTTCAAAAGCCTACTAGAAAGCTTGGGATGAATTAGAAGATCAAAGACACGCTATTAATATTGATCCATAGTTGAACAAGTGAGCAAAATAGAGTCCATGCCCAAGTCAAACTTTTCTAAGCCTAGGCACGTGCAAAGACTAAAAAATAGAATTTCATCTAAAAACATTTAAGCCCAGGCACCAATTTCTAAGCCTAAGTGTGACCAATGTTAGTGAAACGTACATCTCAGACTTTGCTTGTGATTTCTACTAAGGTTCCATATTTTAACACATCCAGACCTTCATTTTCGACATCTAGTATTAGATGGGAGTACTTGGAGGCTACTAGGGCTTAGGTAATTTGGAGATAAATGCAAGATTTGAAGCTTTGAAGACATTTGGAGCTCTATATCCTAAGTTTTTTCTTTTATTCCTCTTCTATTTTCTTTTGTTTAGCTTATGTTTCGAATTTCATGGAGATTTATGGTTGTAATATAAACAAGAGTAGCTAGCGTTTCAATTTCTAGGATTATTTTAAGCTAATGTATTAACTAAGTACTTAATTTCCCCTTTATATGTGTGATTAATAGTACAATTATGTTGATTTAACTCTTTGCTTAATGCTTCTTGTTGTTTAGCTACCAATTGTTAGTAAGGCTGACCTCCCAAGAGGGGGGGTTAGTGTTGAATCAAGAGTTTTGATGATTCTAAAACCAACACTCAAGAACATGGATTGAAGATATCAAAGAAGAACAAAGCTGTTTCAAGTGAAGATTTACCGAGTATTTGCTGTTAGATCTCTAGTAGAATCTTTAATTTTTGGTATAATTGGGTAAAAGATTTTGATTTGAAGAAAAGATGTTTTCAAATTTTGATTTTATGATAAATCTTTTAATACTTGAAAAACACCTACAAACAGACGAAGGTTGAAAGTTTAAACTGAACTGTCAAATGAGAAATTCGAACTTTGCCTTTGGAAATTCGAATTTCGAGCTAAAACTGAATAAGTCTGAAGAGACTGCTCTCTGTCAGACGAATTTTGGTTGTTCAAAATTCGAATTTTCATCTTGTCTGAAAAGAGGCCTTTTGTAACAGACGAACTTCATACTTTCAAAATTCGAATTTCAAGTAAAATAAAGTTTGTAAAAACCAAAGAAATTCGTCTGAAACTATGATAAAGTGCATCTGAAATCAAAAGGAAATTAAGTTTGAAAACTGCTCTCTGACAGACGAATTTTGAAGTTGCAACATTCGAATTTTCATATAAGTCTGAAAGATGCTTCTTTACAACAGACGAACTTTGGGTCTTCAAAATTCGAATTTCAAACAAAACAAAACTTGAGAAAATTGAAGAAATTCGTCTGAAACTATGTTAAAGTTCACCTGAGATCAAGAGTGATTTCAGTTTCAAAACTGCTCTCTGACAGACGAACTTTGAACATTGAAATTCGAATTTCAGAAGCTAAGTTCTTGAGTCTATTGAAATGAAACATTGACATACGAATGACAAGAACTTGCAACATTTGAATGACGAAATAAGTCTGAAAAGAGTTTCTCTGACAGACGAATTTTACCTTTCCAAAATTCGAATTTCGAAGAAAGTTATCTACTGTGTCCCTTTAAACGTTCAATGGACAGACGAATTTTGGGGATCCAAAATTCGAATTTTGAAGGTACTGTAGAAAATTGAAAACACTGTTCATACTTAACTGAAAAACTTTCTTCTTGAAAATTCGTATGTCACATTGTGAAAATGTTTTATAAGTTTCAAAATTCGAATTTCACTTCATGAACAGACGAACTTCGTGGTGTAACGTTGGAAGCTTTAATCTTTGGTTCCTTCGAAATTCGTCTGTTGGCCAACCAAAATTCGAATTTCAGTATGTCAGAAAAATTAAATGCGGTTGGTAAACGGATAGTTTTTCAGAGTAACCGTTGAATAACTTCTCCAACGGATAGATTTAGTCTCTAACGGATATTTGAGACCTAAATCTATAAATACAACATCATTTGAAGTTGTGGGTAACGAATCAAACTTGTATATACTGAATCTCTGCTGAATTTTCTTCTCAAAAGCTTTTACCCTCTTAACTTCCAAACTTGTACCTAAACTTTTATATCTACTCCTTTCAAGAGAGTTATTTCATTGTAATCAATATACTCTTCATCTGGAAGATAGATTTACTTGTGAGGGATATTCACAAGGGGATTGGGAAGCACATAGTGAAAGTGCTTGGAGAGTTTGAGAGAGCTCAAAAACAGAGCAAACTCGTGTACTGTGGCCTTTGCAAGAAGCCCATTGAAATTCTTGCTGTATAGTGGATAAATCCCAAGAGGTGTCTTGGGGACTGGATGTAGGTCAAGTGGAAGGACCGAACCAGGATAAATTACTGAGTCTTCTTCTCCCTATCTTTACTTTTCAGCTTGCTCTGTTTTACGCATTGTTTTCATTATACTGTGATATCTTCACTTACTTCACTTTGTGCAGAAAAATTTCAATCTTCCCAATTCACCCCCCTCTTGGGAAGTCAGCCTTGCTAACAGTTAATTGGGAAGATTGAAATTTTTCTGCACAAAGTAAAATATGTGATGATAGACAGTGTAAAGGAAGCAGCGTATAAAATAGAGCAAGCTGAAAAGTAAAGATGAGAAGAAGAAGACTCAGTAATTTATCCTGGTTCGGTCTATCCACTTGACCTACGTCCAGTCCTCAAGACAATTCTTGAGATTTTTCCACTATACAGCAAGAATTCAACGGGCTTCTTGCTAATGCCACAGTACAACGAGTATGCTCTATTTCTGGAGCTTTCTCAATCTCTCTAAGCACTTCTACAATGTGCTTCCCAATCCCCTTGTGATTTCCCCTCACAAGTAAATCTATCTTCCAGATGAAGAGTAGATTGTTTACAAACATATAACTCTCTTGAATAGAGTAGATATGAATGTTGAAGTACAGATATTGAAGTTGAGAGGGTAAAAACTTTTTGAGAAATCGATTTGGCAGAGTTTCAGTATATACAAGTTTGATTCGTTACCCACAACTTCAAATGATGTTATATTTATAGATTTATGTCTCAAATGTTTGTTAGAGACAAAATCTATCCGTTGGGGAAGTTATCCAACTGTTACTCTGAAAAACTATCTGTTTTCCAACCGCATTTAATGTTTCTAACATACTGAAATTCGAATTTTGGTTGGCCAACAGACTAATTTCGAAGGAACCGAAGGTTAAAGCTTTCAACATTACAGCACGAAGTTCATCTGTTCATGAAGTGAAATTCAAATTTTGAAACTTACAAAATATTTTCACAATGTGACATACGAATTTTCAAGAGGAAAGTTTTTTGGTTAAGTATGAACAGTGTTTTCAATTTTCTACAGTGCCTTCGAAATTTGAATTTTGGAAGCCCAAAATTCATCTGTCTGTAGAACGTTCAAAGAGGCATAGTAGTTCACTTTCTTTGAAATTCGAATGTTGAAGTAGTGAAGTTCGTCTGTCAGAGAGATTCTTTTCAGACTAACTTCAACATTCGAAGTTACAAAGCTCTGTCATTCGTATGTCAATATTTCATTCCAACAGACTCACAAACTTAGCTTCTAAAATTCGAATTTTAATATTCAAAGTTTGTCTGACAGAAAGTAGTTTTGAAACTTAAATTACTCTTGATCTCAGATGAACTTTAACATTGTTTTAGATGAATTTCTTCCATTTTCATAAGTTGTGTTTGGTCTGAAATTCGAATTTTGAAGACTCAAAGTTTGTCTGTTTCAAAGAAGCTCCTTTCAGACTTATATGAAAATTAGAATGTTGGAAAGTCAAAGTTCGTCTGTCAGAGAGCATTTTTCAAACTCAATTTCATCTTGATTTCAGATGAGCTTCAACATTATCTCAGACGAATTTCTTTAATTTTCACAAATTGCATTTTATCTGAAATTTGAATTTTGGAGATGTGAAGTTCGTCTGTCAGTGAAAAGCTTCTTTCAGTCTTTGATGGAAATTCGAATTTTGGATAATCAAAATTCGTCTGACAGAGAGATAACTCTTCAGACTTATTCAGTTTTGACTCGAAATTCGAATTTCCAAAGGCAAAGTTCGAATTTCCAATATGATAGTTCAGTTTAAACTTTCAAACTTCATCTGTTTGTGGGTATTTTTCAAATAAGTCAAGATTTAACACAAAATTAAGGTTTAAAAACATCTTTTCTTAAAATCAAAAACTTTTACCCTCATTTTAACATAACAAAAGATCCTACCGAAGATCTAGCAGCTAATACTCAGAAATTCTTCACTTGAAGCACTTTGATCTCCTTTGATATCTTCAATCCAAGCTTTTGGATGTTAGTTTGGAATCATCAAAACTCTTGATTCAACACCAATGAGATTGGTTCACTTGGATGATTTTTAAGAAGGCTAGATTGAGTGTATAACTTGGGTTAAAGCATGTGAAAATTTAAATCATGTGATGATGAGTAAATGATTTTGTTTGTGGGGTAGAGTAGAGATACACCCCCTAGTCGCACATAGTCACTGTAGAGTTTGAATTCAATTTGAGGGTCTAATTAATTAATTAAGAGATTAAGCAATTAATTAAATTAAACACCTATTTGTGAGATAGCACTTATAGGTAAATTAGTACCCTTGGCTAGCATAATCCATTATTAAGAGCATATGTAATGGGAGTTCAATTAACTATTGTTGAAATACAAGGGGGAAAAATAATCCTAGGTTTCTTTACATTTCCAATGTCCTAAATTAACTTTGTTTTCATTTTAATAACTTCTTACATTTTATATTTTCCATTAGTTAGTGAACCATACTTTTACCTTACTCAAATTAATTGAAAATGTAATGTCAAATGCTTGACCACTTTTGATACAAGTTCTCATAGGAATGATACTTTGCTCACCATTTTGCTACTTGTTACGACCCGTACACTTGCAATGTAGCCGAGTGGCGATGTAACACCAGTTTGAAACAAAAGAATAGAGTTCCACAAGTAACCAAAACACATATTTTAGCTGAGCTTGAGTTATGCATGGTGTTTGCTCCTTTTGTTCACTTAGACTTTGTTTTTAGTATCTCTTTGTTAGTCTTAAGTTTGATTTAGTATTTATGTTAAATCACATCCCTTCCTTCCCCTTCTTTAGGTTGCATATTGTAACACCTTACTTGAGTATATATTTTTCCAAGTATTAAAGTATGTTTAATGTTCAATTAACTCATATTAGAGGGTTGAATTATCAAAGGGTCCAAAATAATTAAAATAAAAAAAAAGCATGTTACTATTCATTTGGTACCCAAGTTTTCTGAACAAATTTAAAAAAAAAACTTAACTAATTTAAAAAAAATCCTATTGATGTGGTTCAGGTCTCTAAATGAAGCTATAAACATGCTCCACAAGGGAAAAAAATAAAATTTGCATTTGTCTTAATCAACATGTACAATATATTGCTCAAACTTTTACTGTTCAAATGGTCAAAATTCTATTTCAAGTTTTCTGGCCTAAATTCAAAAATTCACATTAATTTGTACACATATCCAATTCTTATGATCTTTTTCTTGTTGGAAATCCCTATCTGTTTAGTTTTCATAAACATATACACTTATTTGTTACTCCACATTTTGGATGAACAATGATCATGAAATTGTCAAGTGTTCAAATTGACTAGAATTGGTCACAACTTTGCAAAAGTGCAAATGCATATTACATATATTCTCAAACTTGTCCATGCCATGTTCTCAACATCATGAGAGACTTAAAATAGCATAATGGCAGTAAGACACAACTTTACAAACTCACATATAATTTTACATATACTTACAAATGTGCAGAGAGTTATGGCTATTATAACATTAGCTATCCAAAGTCTTCTCCTTGCCATTCGTCTTCTTGATGGCCTTGCCATCCTTGGACCCTAAAATTTGGGATACTTGAGGGGATGAGATTGGGACAATCTCTATAGCAAGTCACATTCTATGCATCATGTTATTCATTTCACATAATAATCCCAATAAATCATATTTAAACTACAAATTGCCACGCTGATCATAAAAATTTTGGCAGTATAACAGCATAAAAAATGGACGTCCTGGAGAATAAAACCCCTCATATTACAGCCAAACCAATCAAAGAAAACATAATTCATAATATGGTAACTCAATTTCATCATAAAAGCATAATGACATGACATAGAGCAATAAAAGGACTTAACTACCGCTTTGAAGTATCAATTGGTCTTTCACTTGAAGCCAATAGTTTCACTTGCTTTCCTAGGCTTCCTCAAGTCTCTAAACATAATTAAGCAATTGATCAAGCCACTGGTTTCATGTCATTATACATAGAACTCTCAAGAAACCCTAGAAACTCTTAATTGTCCAATTTGTCTTAGGAAGAAAAATGGATTTCCCACAAACTTGCTTCAAAACCTACCTAACTTGTTTTATCTTGTAAAACTCACACTTTCTCATGCTCTAATGGTTTCAAAACACCATCTGTCACCCAAACACACCTAGGCTAAAACTAGACAGAGGTTAGGATGAAGGAATTTCATGAAAACTAACTCATACAATCCAAGAACTATGCTAGAAATCATCAAAGTCATGAACTAGCTCTTGTCGATTTTCCTTAGTTTTTTCTTCTTCCTTTTCCTTCTCCTTTTTCTTTCTTCACCTGGCTGCCACTTCCCTCACTATTTTTACGGAGTTTTCCCTCTCATTTCTCTTGTAAATTTCAGCCAAATGGGTGGGTAGTTATAGGAAACAAATCTTGATTACATTTTGCAAATTACATTAATTAAAGTTAATCAAAACTTAGCCTACAAGTTGTCTCAACCACTAAACCATCCCAAATTCAGCACATAGGCTACCATATGGCATCATTTTAGTGGGGCATTATCTCCAAGAAACTGCATAATTTTCCCTATCCAATAATGTCTTATGTTAGTTACTTTATACTTAGACCGATAAAATTACTTTTTGCAGTATAAAATCACTTTATTAGTATAAGAATAAAGTAAACTTATGTCTGATATTACTTTATTATCATGTCTCTAAAAAGCTTCTTTTGTGGTGTCCAACTGCTTTACTTTTTGCCTTTTTAGCTTTTGAAGATTAAAAAGCAGCTTTATTGATAAAAAGTTACTTTTTAACCTTCGGCCCTAATTATTTCTTTATTCTTAAACATTAACCCTCAGTACCATATACCATTACACTCGTCTCGTAGAGAGCTTTGTTTTGACAATAATTTTATATATTTACAACATTACCCCTAATCTGGGATAACATTATGATTTTTAATTCTTTCAGGTTATTAACTGTAATTTTCTCCAAGAATTTTTCCACTTCATCTCCCTACGTGATATTTTATACTTAAGAACCAAATTGAAATTTTTATAATTTCTAGGGATAAAAATAGAATTTCTTATTTTTCCATCAGATCGAGAAAAGTAACCTCTTTACCTTATTTTATACAAAATAGTGTCTATCCATTTTTATAAATTTCTTAAGTATTTTAAGATATTTAGCTTTTAGGAATGTTACAATTTACTCCCCTTAAAATAAATTTCATTTTTGAAATTTAAAAATGTACCTTATAAAAACAATTATGAATATTTTTGCCTCATGTCAAACTTCATTTCCCAAGTTGCCTATTCTTGAGTCAAGATTTTCCAGACCACTTTTACTAGAAGTATATCTTTACCTCTCAACTTTTTGACTTGATAGTCAATAATTTTCTCAAACTTTACTTCATAAGATAGATTATCTTGTAAACTAACATGTTTATATTTTATGACATGTGAAGGGTCTGGTTAGTATCTTTTATGCTAGGAAACATGGAAAATATTATGGATTAGGTTAGGGTGTAGAGCTATTTTGTAGGCTACAGGTCTAACATTAGACAGAATTTCAACTGGTCCTATATACTTGGGACTAAGTTTCTTTGTTTTATTTGATCAACCAATCTTAGTTGTTAGAGATACTTTGAGAAAGATGTGATCTCCTATCTCAAATTCCAATAGCTCTCTTCTCTTATTAGTATAACTCTTCTATCTTCTCTGAGCTATTAGTAACTTTCTCTTTATAAATTCGACCTATTTAGCGGTCTGATCAACCAAATCAAGACCTAATACTTTCCTTTCAATGAGCTCTATCCAACATAATAGTGACCTGCACCTTCTTCCATACGATGCTTCATACGGAGCCATTTGAACACTGGAATGGTAAATGTTATTGTATGTGAATTCTACTAATGATAGACACACATCCCGATTTCCTTTCATTTCCAAAATATAGGCTCTTAGCATGTCTCCAAAAGTTGAAGGGTTCTCTCTATTTGACCATCTGTCTATGGATGAT
Organism: Adenanthera pavonina; assembly: GCA_026686845.1. NCBI lineage: Eukaryota > Viridiplantae > Streptophyta > Magnoliopsida > Fabales > Fabaceae > Adenanthera > Adenanthera pavonina. Next base: position 32,027,415 of record JAIVEN010000010.1, read on the forward strand.
ACGTTGTACTGAATCTTAGCTTAGTTCCCATAGCTTCCTATAAAGATGTCCAAATATTAGACATGAATCTTGAATCTCTATCGAAAACTATGATGTTCGGCACACCATGTAGTCTTGCAATCTCTTTAACATATAATCGTGCCAACTTATCTAGCGTATACATCAACTTCATTGCCAGAAAATGCACTGACTTTGTCAATTTGTTGACAATCACCCAAATGGCATCATATCCAGAAGATATCCTTAGTAACCCCATCACAAAATCCATTGCAATACTATCACATTGCCACTCAGGAATTTCTAAAGGTTGAAACATACCTAATGGCTTCTAGTGCTCAGTTTTCAGTTTTTGGCAAGTTAGACATTTAGCCACATACTGAGTAAAATCACTCTTCATACCAAGCCACCAAAACAACTTTTTCAAATTATGATACATTTTTGTCATACCTGAATGAATCATGTACTTACTCTGATGTGCTTCAACTAAAATTCTTTCTCTCAATTCTACTACTGGAGGGATATATACTCATTTTCGGAATCTTATCAGACCATTGTTAGTTACATTGAATTCTTTCATTTCTCCATGTTTCTTCTTTCTCTTGACTACTTCCATGAACTTATCTACGTGTTGGACCTGTTTTAATTCTTCATAAAATTCATTGCCAATTCTAGTCTCAAGTAACTCGAGAGATCAACTCAAATCTCTAAAATCTTCTATTAATTTGATTTCCAAAATCATCATATAGGTTACATGGATGGCTTTTCTACTCAAGGCATCGGCTTCAACATTTGCTTTTCCTGGATGGTACTTCATTGAATGCTCATAATCTTTTAGCAATTCCATCTATCTTTTTTACCTAATATTTAGTTCTTTCCTATCTTCTAAATACCTGAGGCTTTTATGGTCACAAAATATCTTAGTGGTAACACTATAGAGATAATGTCTCCATATTTTCAGAGCATGCACTATAGCTGCAAGTTCAAAATTATGCGTAGGATAGTTTTCTTCATGTGGTTTTAACTTACGAGAAGCATAGGCTATAATCCTCCCTTATACATCAATATGCAACCCAATCCATGCTTGCTAGTATCTGAATAAACCACATATAGTTTCTAGGGATCAAGCAGGATTAATATAGGAGAAAAGGTTAACATAAGTTTTAGTTCAAGAAAACTCTTTTCGCAATCTCTATCCCACACAAAAGGTTTTTCTTTCCTTGTTAATCTTATAAGTGGCAATGCAATTTAGGAAAAGCCCTTAGTAAATCTTCTATAATAGCCTTCCAAACCCACAAAACTTCTTATGTCTGTGATAGTTTTAGCCTTCTCCCACTTCAAGACACATCTATTTTGCTTGGATCTACTGTGACTCCGTCATTGGAGATAACATGACCCAAAAAGCCTTAGTGAGCCAAAACTCATATTTACTAAGTTTAGCATATAGGCTCTTTTCTTTCAATAAAGTTAGGACAATTCTCAAATGCACTTCATGCTCTACTAAAGATTTGGAGTATATTAAAATATCATCTATAAAGACCACAACAAAGCTATCTAAATATGGCCTGAAAATATGGTTCATGTAGTCCATCAAAATTGCAAGCGCATTTGTAAGACCAAATAGCATAACTAGAAATTCATAATACCCATATCTAGTTCAAAAAGCAATCCTATGAGCATCCTCAACCTTTACCCAGAGTTCATGGTACCTAGATCTTAAATCAATTTTTGAAAACATACACGCCCTGACCAACTAGCCTAACAAATCCTCAATTCTAGGCAATGGATACTTATTTTTAATTGTAACTTTATTTAGCTCACGGTAGTCAATGCAGAGTCAAAGGTTCCTATCTTTTTTTCTCACAAATAATATTGAAGTACCCCAGGGAGAAATATTTGGTCTAATAAATCCCTTATCGGGTAATTCCTTAATCTAATTCTTTAACTCAACCATGTCATTAGGTATCATTCTATACGATGCCTTTGAAATAGTGGTTGTTCCTGGCACTAGGTCAATAGGAATCTCAACTTCTCTTTTTGGGGTTAAACCATTAATCTCCCTTGGAAACACTTCTAGAAATTCTTTCACTACTAGGATTTCCTCAATACCCTTTTCTACTTTAATACTTACAGAGAAGAAAACTAGATAGTCCTGACATCCTTTCTCTAAGCATCTTTCAGTTTGAGTGATTGTTAGGAAATTAAGCTTAGCCTCAATAGAAAAGACATTTTGTGGATCAAGCAGGATTAGGGTTTTATTTTTATAATCAAGGAGAAAATTATTGACAGACAACCAGTTCATTCCAATGATAATGTCTATATCAGGGAAAGGCATGCAAGTTAAATCTTTGGTCAAACAACAATGTTCATACTAGACCACACAATTGAGACACACATAGGAGGTCATAGCTTTGTTTACTATAGGGGTAAACACATGCAAATCATGGGGCAATATAGTGACTACCAAACTCAGCCTCTTAGCATAGTCATAAGATATGAACGAATTGCTAACACCTAAATCAAATAATGCTTTAACTAGAAAATCATTAATCTTAATCATACCTTCGATTAAATCAAGTGACTTTCGAGTCTCTTACTGAGTGAGAGAAAAAACTCTCCCTTGTGCTTGTGGTCTAGGGTTAGCTATTTCCATTGCGCAATCCTAAGTATAATGTCTTAGCTTTTCCATATTTGAAGCACACATTTTGACTAGCATAAAAAACTTTGCCTCCATGTGCCCTTCCGCACTGGTTGCATACTAGTATCTGCATATTTCTCTACACATTAGGTCTTCCTTGCCCGCCACCTCTCTTCAACTTTCTATTATTACCACCATAAAGCTTCTTCCTTTTCTGGCTGAGTACTCCTTAATTAGTAGCATCTATAGCTTTCTTGGTATTGACTAATGGAGCAGATGTCAAAAATCTATGGCGCAAACCATTCTTTGTGATTTTGCTCACTTCTACCAAAGCATTAAAAGTTATGAGCTATATCGGAGCTACTCATTCGCTAATAACAAGCTTTAGTCATCTCTCTAGGTTCTCTGTTTTCTATCTGTCATCATCATATTGCTAGAGGTAGGTGGAATACCTAGCCAACTGTATAAACATCACAGCATACTCATCAATGGATTAATCATCTGCTTGTCTTAGCATAATAAACTTGGCCTCTTTCACTTCCCTCACTAAATGTGGAAAATATTTGTCATAGAACTAATCTAAAAAGTTCTCCCATGTCATAGGAATATTTTTGGCCTGCATGGTCAACTCCGTGTTTCACCACCATCTATCAACTTCTTTTTTCAAAATTACATCACATCAATCTAAAAATTTTCCCCAAGCTAAGCACCCAATTTTCTGCAGCTTGCTGTCGCGGGGCCATTACTCTCTCCCTCAAAAGCGCGCTCAATGGGGTGTGCAGCGCACCCGCTTATATACCCAGGACATCCCCCAGGTCCATCCGATGTGGGACGTAACAACTCCCACGGCCAATCCGTGACTCCCACGTCACGGGTGGCCCACCAGAGGGCCCACCGACTAGGCAAACCGGGGGTAGGCTTTGATACCATTTGTCACGAGGCCATTACTCTCTCCCCCAAAAAGCGCGCTCAAAGGGATGTTCAGCGCACCCGCTTATATGCCCAGGACATCCCCCAGGTCCATCCGATGTGGGACGTAACATTGCGCATCGAACCTGCCATCAAATGAAGGAGGCTAATGCTTCCTGAAGTTTACTATTACATTCTGCTCATTAAGAATTACTCCAACTACTTGCTCTACTTGTGCAGCTTGTGGTACTGGCTGTTGTACTAGAGGCTGATTAACTCCAGCCTCTTTTCTTATTTTTGTGCTTCTATGGTCTGTTGCAACTACTCTATGGTTCATTGCTATTGATCTAGCCTTTGCATTATAACCTGAAATGGATCAACTTAAGGATCTTCCCTAGATTCTTGTTCAGGGATAACTTTCTAAGCTTGTCGTCTAGTTTGAACCATTTTAATCTATCTCAATAATCAAAAGCAATTGGACCAAGAATATCCAAAGCAAAACATTTTATTTACATACCATAACTTTGTACATATAAGTTTAAATATTTCAAACATTTTCATATAGTCTCTAACTTTCATCATCTAATTGCTTTAAACAAAAGAGACTATATATACATATTAGCAAAATTGCTATCATAGCTATGCTACAGCTATATTATGCACTATTACACTAGTCTCATGGGGTTTTGCAACTAATGCCAAACTTGCTATCATCACCTGTCATTTCCACCGGATCCTCTTGTAACTCTTCCTCTGGATCCTCTTCTGACTCTTCCTCTTCCCTATAGTGTTCTACCTGGAGCGTGTAAGTAATAACGTAGTCCTCCAGTGTACCAAACACATGACCCTATAGCTGCTCTTTGATGCAGTTCCAAAATCAATGGTTAGGGTTAACATCGAGCATTTGCATAATCCAGTACTCCTTGGAAAGTCAGTGACCATGCTTCTATTCAAGGAACTCCTTTACCTCCAGTACTTTTTTGAGGAATTCTAGGACTGGGAAGTATCCTCCAAATTGAGCACGACAGTCATCAGAAGCAATCTTGACCATTAGTTGAATTTGGAGTCCGTGGTCTAGTTGGGAGAAGCTACCATTTGATCCAAATAATTCAACCATGTCTGAGTCACTGGAATCCTCAAAGTTCATGGCCTAGTCAACTTCCTCATCTATATTCATAAATACTATCCCTAGTTCTAGTAGAACTATTCATAAGAGATTAGCTGCTATCGGCTTTTGCCTTGGCTGTGATGCACCTTCTCCGGAATTCACATCTCTATTTCCTTTCAGAGCACTGCTAGAGCCTATACTTATACCCCAATCCAAGTAGAGTTTATCCTAGTGATCAGAGTCTCTACTATGTCCTAATGATGGCATCTTCTCCTATCATCAAAATACAATAGCAAATACAGTTTGTTATTACATCTCAAAAGGAATAATAACTATATTTAAATATTCAAACTTTCCTTTACCCGAATTTTGGCTCTGATATCAAAAGTGTAACACCTTAGTTTAGTATATATTTTTCCGAGTATTAAAACATGTTTAATATTCAATTAACTCATATTAGAGGCTTCAATCATCAAAGGATCCAAAATAATTAAAATAAAAAAAAACATGTTACTATTCATTTGGTACCCATGTTTTCTAGATAAAATTTAAAAAATCTTAACTAATTTCAAAAAAAATCTTATTGATGTGGTTCAAGTCTCTAAATGAAACTAGAAACATGCTCTACAAGAAAAAAATATAAAAATTGCATTTGTCTGGATCAACTCGTATGGTATAATATTACTCAAACTTTCACTGTTCAAATGGTCAAAGTTATATTTTAGGTTTTCTAGCCTAAATTCAAAAATTCACATTAATTCATACACATATCCAATTCTTATGATCTTTTTCTTGTTGGAAAGCCCTATCTGTTTAGTTTTCATAAACATATACACTTATTTGTTACTCCACATTTTAGATGAACAATGATCATGAAATTGTCAAGTGTTCAAATTGACCACAATTGGTCAAAACTTTGCAAAAGTGCAAATGCATATTACATAACTCCAAGGGATGATTCGTCGAATTCCTGCAGTAAACCTAGTGGAGGCAAATAATGTGACATCCAGGCGCTGACGAGGGCGGGAAGTGATCACCGGTGCAAGAAAAATGGGGGTCAGATAAAGTAACGAGGATAAAGTAATGAGGCACCGGCAAGGAGCGGCTCCTGGCAGGCTTCTAAGCGGGAGGGGCATATGAATGAATCGAATACATACCAGAACGAGAGGGATCCAGAGACTGTATAGGTATGGGACTATATGGTTAAGGATAGCTTAAAGGAATTGATAGGTACTACCTATACCAACAAGGTGCACCTACCTTTTCGGTAGCCTATCCCTTAAGAACTCCTCAGTTAAGCGTGCTTGACCTGGAGCAATTTGGGGATGGGTGACCTCCTGGGAAGGAGGTGTGTGAGTGAGGACAAAGCACACCGAAAGGACTTGTGTTGGTTTGTGGGGATAGTCGTCAATCCCGAATAGCGGCCGGACGGACGTTACAAATAACACCTTAAGGATAGTATGTTATCATACATTTCTGGGCACCGGTTGTTTTCATATACTGTTTCTAACAATCTTAAGTTGTTATTATTATTTTGATTGATAATGGAGACCACCCAGGAATTAGTATTCAAGGTCATGAACCAGGACTTCATCAAATTGGATCATTTTGATGGAACAAATTTCAATAGGTGGAAAGACAAAATGATGTTTTTGCTTACTACCATAAAAATTCCGTATCTGCTTGATCCTACTCTAGAGCTTCTTGTTGAATAGAGTGATGATAAAAGTGAAGAAGTCAAGGCTAGACGTAAGAAGAAGGCAGAAGATGAAGTGTTGTGTCGTGGCCATATTCTGAACACATTGTCAAACCAATTGTATGATCTCTACTCATCCTTCTCATCACCAAAAGAGATCTGGGATGCATTAGAGGCCAAACAAAACATAGAAAAGCAAGGAACAATAAGTTTCTGATTATGCAGTATTTTGATTACAAATTGCAAAATGTTGTTAACATTTTAGATCAAGTTCATGATTTACAGATTATAGTTTTTAAACTGAAAGATATTAAGGTGGACATTCCAGAGTCAGTGCAAGTAGGTGCAATTATTGCAAAATTACCTCCTATCTGGCATGAATTTAGGAAAGAGTTGCTGCACACCATAGAAAGTTTTACTTTGGATCAAATTTTGAAACATTTAAGGATTGAACAAGAAACTTGTGTCTTACAAAAGAAGCATTCAAAATCTCAAACCAAAGTTGAACTATGTGGCTGCTACAGGTCATAAAAATCAGAATTTTCTTAGAAATAACAACAAGAGGAAGAACCCCGAGCCCACTAGTTTCAGTTCTGGAAAACAATTCAAGACTCAAAAATCTTGTTTTGTTTATGGAAAGAAGGGACATCTTAAAAAGGATTATAGATATCAGAAAAAAACCAAGGAACAAAACTACGAATAGTGTAAACATGATGGATATAGAATGTGATGAAATTATTGCCATGGTTTCTAATATGCACATTAGTACGATTTCAGAATTAAATATGGCTGCTGTTATAAAGCCATTTGACTGGTGGTATGATTCTGGAGCAATAGTTCATGTATGCCATGACAAGAATCTGTAACAACCTCACTCCACACGCCTCCATACTTAACCAAAACTTCCGAAATTACAACCCAAACAACTCTCCAATGCTTCAAAACAGCGGAACAACCCAAAAACGCCAAAAACTGGGCTGGGGCCGCAGCCGCTACAGTACCACCGCGGCTCCAACCTCCCTGTCTCAACATCACTTCTGTCTCCTCTGGCGCCACGGCCTGCCTTCCCTCGCCGCGGCGCCCCCTGCTAATATACCATATCAGCAATTTCAACACTCCGGGGTGAACTTCTAACGCGCATAACTTTATGCTTCGACCTCCGATTGACTTGAATCCAACTCCTACAAGTCAATCTAGTCCCCATCTATCCAAGGACACCACTTCTACCTCAATCCAACTCCGTATGGAGATTCTGGACCCTTGACTCCGTTTTGGCCACTTGTTGGCCAAAACTCACCACTAGCCACCTCCAATTGCCACCAAAGGCAACTGGTCGCTCAGAGACCATTCCTACAGATCCAAAACCCCCAAACCAACCTGTCCAAAGAGGTTTTACCTTAAAGAAACCACTCCTCTGAGATTTGACCCCTTGGAACCCAACCTGACCAAATGGGCTACAGGCCCTTACGCAAACCAACAAGGCCCAACAACACTCTGGACTTACCAAAACTGTCACACATACTTCTCAACAACATTCAACCATACATACCACATATATAAACATCCATACATAGTCAGTCTCAATCATAACATTATCCATTACAAACCATGCTATCCTACTTGGCACAAGATACTAATACAACATACACACGCTACATAGACTATTCCCACGTACACAGCTACTCCCGCGTCTTCTCCAGACTAGTGCCAGAACCGTCACCTGAAAGGTTAGTTTAAGGGAGAGGGGGTAAGACAATGTCTCAGTAACCGGGAACAACAACCACACACACACAAATATATATATACTTATCCACACAGTCGTGCAATGTAATGCTAATGAATGATATACATGTTCTCCCTCATACACGGCTAGAACCACGAGCTATCGTCATCATAAGACATTCAATAGATGATTACCTTCCAACAGTTGGTGAAGACCGATTCCAGGATATCACCAAGCTCACCTTACCTTAATGCAACCGGGCCAATGGTTACACTAGAGTTCGGACCGTGGCTCTCCTTCCCCTGGACCATCACGAATTGATGGTGATTTAGAGAAGGTGCATCCCCAAATCCACAGTCACCTGGCTCCCCCTAGGAGAGGATTTAGTGACAGGGATATCATATCATATCATGTCCTCTGCCATCTGGCTCTCCCATGGAGAGGATTTAGCGATAGGGATCTTTATCACATCATATCTCATCATCATCACCTCGTCATCCATTTCTCACTATGCAATCATGTGGTAATGATATCAATGTCATGCCAACATGCCTCTACATACATATATACATATACCACCATATCATATATCATATGGACATGTTAACATGCAATAGTATGGGGATGCTACACATCATAACATATACAATCATCATACATCAACAAGCCGTGCATACCACGATATGTAGAAAATCGTACACACACACAATCAATATCGTGGTATGAAAAGGAACATGCATATACGAACATATACATATCAACATATAATCACATAAAACAAACATCTGGTTACCTCAATTGTCGTTACCACACACACACACGAGTTCCAAAAGCTTCCTTGAACTGTCCAGTATGTGTGAACCCCTCTCGATTAGCCAACAACCTTTATCATGTCACAATTCTTCCATTAGCACAATATACCAACAAATCAAACCTCACAATTCCATCACATTAACCTAACCCAAGGTTCCAACACCCTTTTTATGCATCAATAAGCTCTTAGGGATTACTCAAACACCACACAACCTCAGACACCTTGAATTCCTAAGAGCCATTACCGAAGACAACCTAGGGTTAAGCTCTAAACACACATAATCCCTTCAAAACTCACATTCGAGTAACAAGAACCTCAAAACACACTTCCTTAACCCCAAAACATCCATTTCAATTGGTGGATTTCACCCCAAACTGGAAATCCAACCATACAACCAGAAATCCTAAATTTCAACCGAAGAAAATGGAGAGAGAGGAGTAGGGAACGCTTACCAACTTGAATCCAAGCTCCCGATGGACGAGAATCACTCTGGGACACCGAAAATGCCGAACCCTAGCACTGCTCCTCGTCTCTCTGCGTCGCTCCCTTCGTTTCCTTTCTTTCTTTCGCGTCCGACTGATCGGGATTTAAACAATTTTTCCGACTCTTGCCGTGGCTCCAGCATGCCTCGCCGCGGCTCCACCAAATTATCCAGAACAACGCCACTGGAAAGCTTCTCGCCGCGGCGGCCCTGCTCTTCGCCGCGGCGTGGAGCTCTTCCAGACTCCACTTGAGCCTTCCTCCGTCCTGATTCCTCCAGTCCTGAACACAATGCCAAGAAAAATATCATGAGGGGCATTACAGAATCTGTTTAAGAATTATGAAATTGCTCAACAAGAGCAGCATGTGATTGTGGGCAATAGAAGTATAGCAAATGTACTTGGAAGAGGCAGTGTTGAGTTACAATTTACTTATGAAAAGAAGACGATTTTGCAAAATGTACTTCATGTTTCAGAAATTAGAAAGAATCTTGTGTCTGCAAGTGTTTTGTCTATAAAGGGGCTGAAAGCTGTCTTAGAGGCTGATAAGATTATTATCTCTAAGAATGGGGTGTTTATGGGCAATGGTTATGTTTCTGATGGAATGGTTAAGTTAAGCATTAATAAGAATGATTCAGTTTCTGTTTATATACTTGATCAATCTTTTACTTTGTGGTATGATAGATTAGGGCATCTTAATTATAGAACAATAGCACATATATCTAAAAATGGATTAATCTCCTGGAAAAGAATAAGAATAACAAGTGTGAAATTTATGTACAAGCTAAAACAGTAAGAAAACCTTTTCCTTCTATTCAAAGAAGTTTAGAAACTTTAGAACTTATTTATTCTGATATTTGTGAGTTAAATGGTATTTTAACAAGAGGAGGAAATAGATATTTTATAACTTTTATAGATAATTTTTCAAGATTTACTTGCGTTTATTTGATGAAGACAAAAGATAAAGCTCTTGAGATGTTTTTAAACTTTAAGAATGTTATAGAAAACTAAAAAGAAAAGAAGATTAAGATTTTAAGAAGTGACAGAGGAGGAGAATATTTTTCTATAGAATTTTCACAATTTTGCAAAAATAATGGCATTATTCACCAAATGAGTGCTCCTTATATGCTTCAGCAAAATGGTTTAGCAAAAAGAAAAAATAAAACTTTAGTAGAAATGGTAAATGTAATAATTCTGAATGAAAAAACTCCCATGAATTTGTGGGGTGAGGCTTTGTTAACTACTAACCATATTCTTAATAGAGTTATTTCAAAATTTATAAAATACACTCCTTATGAGTTATGGAAAGGTAGAAAATCGAATTTAAATTATTTAAGAGTTTGGGGATGTCTTGCATTTTATAAAGTTCCAGAATATAAAAGAACTAAATTATGACCAAGAGCTTTGAAAAGTATATTTGTAGGATATGCAGAAAATTCAAAAGCCTATAGACTCTTGAATATTGATTCTAACGTAATTGTTGAATCACGAGATGTTGAATTTTTGGAAGGAAAATTTGTTTCTGACCCAGTACAAACTGATTTGTTTCAAAATAAGGAGCATGATGAGTCTACATCTGTAAGAAATGAATTAATAGAACCTCATTCTGAATTTGAACCTAGAAGAAGTCAGAGAGCAAGGAAAGAAAAATATTTAGATTATGATTTTATTAATTCTCAAGCAATATGTAAGGTTTAGTACAATATAAGTTTTGATGATGACAAATATAGAGTAATAAGGAATAAATGCATTATATGTATCTGACATATATAATGTTCCTTAAAGAAGTAAAATATATATTAGCATGTATTTAATTATGGTTATAATACATATATCATGCTATGTGTAAATATATCCACTATACTTTTACAATGAATAATATAAGTTGGATATATAAACTGGACTAACTACTTGGTTTGTAAGTATAATATATTAAATATAGGTTGGTCCAAGTAAGAAGAGTGAGCATTGGAAAACAGAAATGGAAATCAATATCATGCCTCACTCAAGAAAGAAGAAAAGAAAGGATGCTCCAAAAATGGAAGATCATAAGGGAGCATGCTAAGAAGGAAATGACCAAGTGGAAGTGGAACTCAACATTTGAAGACCTAGTCACTATGTATGTTTTATTTTCACTTAGGTCTTGAGGTGGGATTAATCTTTAAAAATTACTTAATCTTGTTACCATATGTTCTAAATGAGTTAGATTAAGTAAATCTGATATTAGCTTTGAAAAACTCTGATGACAGACGAATTTTCAGAAGTTAAACTTTATATACTTTGTGAAAATATGACTTTACTGACTGAAATTTGAAGTTCCATAGATATCACCTCTGACAGAAAAATTTCAGGTGTTGAAATTAAAATTTCGAGTGAGGCATAGTTAGTGAAATCTGATTTTCAAGAATCTAGAGTTTGACCTTTGCTTAGTATTTTTAATATATCTCTCAAAATACAATTGGATTTGATGTAAAACTTATTTCATATGAAACTATACTTAATAAGATTTTCAAAGAAGGTTATTTTACTCAAAATGAAACTCATATGAAAAAGCTATGGTTATTTAAAATTGAGTAGTGAGATATGAATTTTTAGTTTTGACCTCTTATCACTATTTCAATCATATCTCACAAAATACGTTTGTTTTTAAAATGAAACCTATTTCATTTGAAAGTAGACATTCAGAGCTTTCCAACCATAGGTCATTTTCTTAATTTGGAGTTAAAATAAGAGAGTTATAGCTTCTGAAAAATTGTCTACAGTGCAAAATTCGAAGTTACATAGGTTCCGTTGCGACAAACGAATTTCGAGCCTCCGAAATTTGAATTTCGAAGAGAACCTTCGTGCAGAATTGAGCTTGCCACTAACATACGAATTTTGACTTCCAAAATTCAAACTTCAGGTCCAATAGACAAATTTCCACTTTCAAATTCGAATTTCACGATTCCAGAAACGTGAAAATACTTCTGAAACAACCAACAGACGAATTTCCACTTTCAAAATTCGAATTTCGCAACTCCAGAAACATGGAAATACTTCTAAAACAACCAAAAAATGACTTTCCACTTTCAAAATTCAAATTTCACAATTCCAGAAACATGAAAACACTTCTGAAACAACCAACAGACGAATTTTCACATTTAAAATTTGAATTTCGAAAGGAAGAACTTGTGCCATATTGAGTTGCTCACTGTCAGACGAATTTTGGGAAACAAAATTCGAACTTCGAAGGCACAATAGCAATATGGAATTACTGTTTAAACTTACCAGAAGAACTTTAAACTCCAAAATTCGAATGTTCCAACATAGAAACATTTATCAAGATGAAAATTTGAATTTCAGCTTTGGACAGACGAAAGATGAACTTCGAACTTCGAACTTCAACGCTAAAAACTTTAACTTATGGACTCTTCGAAATTCATCTGTTAACATCCAAAATTCGAATTTCAGTATGTCAGATTCATTAAATGAGGTTGGTAAACGGCTAGTTTTACAGAGTAAACCGTTGGGTAACATCTCTAACGGATAGATCTTGTATCTAACGTCTAATTACACTACAAAACTATAAATATAACATCATTTGAACTTATGGGTAACAATCTTAAGAGAGTTTATGCAAAAATGCTGCTACAACTTGTAAAATCTTTCTATCTCAGCATAGTTTGAAAAACCCACCTCAATAGAGTGAACTTTTAATGTATTATCTACTCTTCAAGAGAGTTTTCATTCTGTAAACATTTCTTTCTACATTTTCTGGGTAGAATCTTAGTATGGGGAAACACTAAGGGATTTACACATCTTATAAGGGTGTGAGGAGAGTGGATTCACAAGTGCCTACTGAAACTTGTGAGAATGTACTGAGACTTCACAGGTACCCGGATCAAACCTGTGGGATATAGTGGAAAATCTCAAGTGGTGGCTTGGGGACTGGATGTAGGCCAAGTGGTTGGGCTGAACCAGTATAAATCATTGTGTATTTTTCTTCATCTTCTCTACTCAGCTGCTGCACACAACCATCTCTGTTTATCCCTATTTTACTGCACTCTTAGTGAAATTGGGTTGTGATCCAAAAGAGCGAAAATCTTGCATCACCCAATTCACCCCCCTCTTGGGTGACCAGTCAACCTAACACAATAGTCTTCTTAGTTGAAGGTGATAGAGAATCAGTGTTAAGATAAATTCCTATTCTTTTAAGTATTGAAAAAGATCCTAAAACATATATGGAAGCATTGATGTCTAGAGACTCAAGTTTATGGAAAGAAGCTATAAATGATGAAATAGATTCATTATTGTCTAATAAAACTTGGGAATTAGTTGATTTACCTGAAGGGTTAAAACCCATTAGTTGCAAATGGATTTTTAGACGGAAATATAATACTAGTGGCTCTATTCAAACATTTAAAGCTAGGTTGGTTGCTAAAGGTTTTAAACAAAAACAAGGAATTGATTATTTTGACACACATGCACCAAATGCTAAAGTTACTTCTGTTAGAGTTTTATGTACTTTACCATCTATTAATAATTTGTTTGTGCATCAAATGGATGTTAAAACGATATTTTTAAATGGTGAATTAGAAGAAGAAGTTTATATGGAACAACCAGAAGGCTTTGTACTTCCTGGAAATGAAAAGAAAGTTTCCAAATTAACTAGATCTTTGTATGGTTTAAAACAAGCTCCTAAGCAGTGGCATGAAAAGTTTGATTATGTTGTATTGTCTCATGGTTTTAAACATAATAATGTAGATAAGTGTGTTTATCTAAAGTTTACTGGTAAGTATAGAGTTATTATTTGTTTATATGTAGATGACATGCTTATCTTTAGAACTAATATGGTTACAATAAATGAGACTAAAAAGTTTTTATCCTCCCAATTTAAGATGAAAGATCTTAGAGAAGTGGACATTATTTTAGGAATCAAAGTTAAGAAGCATAGTGGAGGTTTTTCTCTAGATCAATCTCACTATGTTAGTAAAATTTTGAACAAGTTTCAACATTTAAATATAAAAGAGGCAAATACCCCCTTTGATTCATCATATCATTTAACAGAAAATAATAATAGATCAATGGCTCAACTAGAATATACTAGTGTTATTGGGAGTTTGATGTATGCAATGCATTGTACTAGACCTAATATAGCTTTTGCAGTATGCAAACTTTCAAAATATACTAGTAATCCAAGAACAGAACACTGGAAAGAAATTACAACGATCCTAGGATATCTAAAGAAAACAATTAATCTAGGACTACTTTACAATAAATTTCTAATAGTTTTAGAAGGTTGCACAAATTCCAGTTGGATAACTAGTGCAGGTAATAGTAAGTCAACTTCATGGTAGATATTTACCCTGATGGGAGGAGCAATCTCCTAAGCATCAAAGAAATAGACTTGTATAAGTCATTCTACGATGGAATCAGAATTTAGTGCCTTAGCATCTGCATGTAAAGAGGGAGAGTGGTTAAGGAATTTATTATTGAAAATAAAGCTATGGCCATAGCCGATGCCAGCCATCTCTTTACATTGTGATAGTGAGGCTACAATGTTTTCGGCATTTAACAAAATTTACAATGGTAAATCTAGACATATAAGCCTAAGGCATGAATATGTGAGGCAATTAATTTCTGATGAGTAATTACAATTCAATACGTAAAAACAAGTGAAAACTTGGCTAATCCTTTTACAAAAGGACTCAATAAAGAATTGGTTAACAAAACATCAAGAGAAATGGGATTGAACCCCGTAAACAACATTCACCAGTAATGAAAACTCAATTTTTAACTAGACCAAATATGGTTTAAAGATTCAACGAGTAATAACAAGTTATTGATAAATGACTAGGCACTAGAGTAGACATTTAACCATTTTGTGACTAGTACATATAAGAAGAACTTAAGTGTTCAAGGTGAGTGAAACTCTTAATGGATTCAAGAAAGCCTGAGTAATTAAGGCTTAATGGAAATTCACCTATATGAACATAAGAAGTGGCGCCGCTTCTTACAAGAATTCAGGGGTAGCTCTTGAAATGTTCATGAAAAGCCTAGGATGAGCACATGGCCATAAAAGTACTAGAAGTTTATGTAGAATGAAATCAATATAAGAATATGTGTGTGGTATTTCCGATACTAACACCAAAGTTATGGTTCAATGCAATTAAACAACTCTCAACTTATTAATACTTTAAAGTACTTGCACTATTTCAAGTCAAGAGACACCTGCTATTATGCATATTCTTATGAGTTACAAAGAATATTTAGTTTTTCAAACTAAGTGAAGGATTGTTAAAGATAGTTTGAAAAACTTAAGTCCCATATTGGATGAGAATAAGACTTATGAAGTGTATATAAGACAGAAAAAATAAAGCATGTTAAAATAATTATGAAAAGATAAAAGCTAAGTAGATTTAAATATTATTTATTTAATATTTAAAGCACTTAGCATTTAGCACATGGCATGTTATGATCATTGGATTAATCTAACGGTGGAGATCTGGTCTGGTATAAATTTGAGATTAATATATTTTATTAATTATTTTTCAGAAACGGAATTTTAAATGACAATGTTCTGAAACGACATTTTGAAACAACACGTTATTTGATATTCTGAACATTTCAATTACAACGTTCAGAAACAGACTAGTTTATTAACAACGTTTCTTTTTCCACTATTATATAAGAATCAGACCAGAGACTAAAAGAATTACTCAACATTCTTTTCTCTTGCTTGTAATCTCCCTATTTCATTCTGTGTTTCAAAGTATCTGAAGTTACTGTCAAATATCTTTGATGCTTAGAATAACTCCTAGAGGTGATTCGTTAGATCTCTGCAGTAAGCCTGGTAGGGGTAAATAATACCTTAAGAACAGTGTGTTTTCATATATTGTTTTTAACAATATATGATGGATTGGGATATATCCAAATAAGTTTGTAAATTATATATAAATAAAATCTGACCAAAATGGGATATATGAATTATAACAACGCTAAATGAATGATAAGATAAGAATGAAGTGAATTAACTATTAGACTAGTAAGTTTTGATCCAAACAATGATTGAATATCAAATATAAAGTTTAACTCAGCTATATCAAGTATTATGTGCTACATTTTTTCCTCGGTTTCATTGCTTCTCTGTGACTGTCGCCGGAGATGTATGGCAATTCTATCAAGAAAGCCGTGCAATTAGTGTTGCTTGACCGTCAAAGACTTGCAAGCAATAAGTCTCCAAGCATCTAGTCGTACTACAACAATGGGCCTATCTGCATACATCGGGGGGCTTAGGCCCAACACACTGATTTGCTAGCAAACTCAGGCCCATTTTCTCACTTTTATGAAATTTTAATATGTTTGCTTAATCTTTTAAAATTTAATCAGAATATAAGGAAAAAGAAAAAAGAAAATTCATAATTATTTTGATAAGCTATTTTGAATAGCTTCTTAACTGAAAATCGCTTATTAAACTTTTTTATGATTTTCATTACACCCAAAATAGTTTTTACTTTTCATAAAATCTTTAAACAATAAAATCTCACAACATTAATCAAAGCCTAAAGTTCATTGTCTCTATTCTTGTATTTCCTATACTTGATGGTTCACGTGTATAGTATAGAGTTTGGAAAATGAGTGATAATGCTCACAATTTGTAAAAAGTGTGCCTATAAAATCTGTACTTAGTTGAACTATTCATAAATCTCATTAATAACAAGTTACGTACCATGTGATTCGTTTTTTAAATTTTGTGCAAACAAAAAAAAGATTTGGTTTTATATTGAATATTTATTGATATTGAAATTGGTTGATTAATCAATATTGATTGCTTCCATTCAGTAACTCTATCAGGCTTGTAGAGTAGAATTAAAAGTTGAGTTCAAGCAACGATATAGGATAAACTTCTCTATTATAAATTTTTGTCAGTGAAATGAAAATGTCAAGTTGATGCATATATAAATAGAGTAGCTCAAAGTTTGCAGGCCAAAAATAGAATAGCTCAAAGTTAAATGAGGCACTTTGGGCTATTTTCTTTAGCTGCTTGTGAATTTCTATAACAATATTGTTCATTATGATCAGTTCTAATGGAAAAGTATTACATCATTTTTGTTTTTCTTTTTTTATTTTTGGTTTCGATTCCATGAATTTATATGTTGGGCAGAGTGGTGACACTGTGATGGCAATTTAAATTTGATCCACAAAGCTTATAAATTCTTTTAAAGTTTCGGTATATTTGAAGGAACCCTACATTCTCCAAATTCAAGACACGTCATTCCTTGTCTTAATAAAAGTTCATTCTCAACCATTGGTTAACTAGGTTAAATAGTAAGAGATTTATCAACGTGAGTTGGATTGAATAATAAATAACTCAATATCCTTTAATAAGATTTTGAGTTCGAGTTTTTTTAATGAAAAAAAAGTCACATTGGAAGAGCTACCTCCATTTCAACCTAATAATGCTCGAATATAATTCAATCAAATAAATATATAATAATAAAAGATTTAATATCCCTCTAGTAAGGCGTTGAATTCAAGTCTTATAAATGAAAAAAAATAAAAAGTGATGTTGATAGAGGTTTCTTCCAATTGAAACCCAACTTGACTCAAGTAATCAAACATTAAGCCATAACATTGGATAGCCTCTATTAAGAATTTGGCTTGTACCCTTACATTTCATTTGAGAAAAACCGGATAAAAGAAAAAAGAAGAAATTAAAAAAAAAAGAAAGAAAGAGAAAGAAAAAGAAAAATAAAAAAGAGAAAGAGGAAAAAAAATTTTGGGCCAGAGACAAAAAAAGTTAAATACATATTACCTACTTACATACATGTTACCTACTTTGATGATATTGACTATTATAACCATATTATATGAATGATATATAAGATAAAAATGAAGTGATTTAGCTATTAGACTAGTAAGTTAAATATATTTTATATATGTTGTACGTGTCGAAATAAGTGTGCCGAGGTTACAAGTCCGAGATGGATATACGCCCTTTTGAAGTCTCACTTTCCGGGTTCATATACACCAGGCTATAATTTGGTGGCCGAGATTAAGCGTAATGAACCAGGTAATATGTCGGTTATTGAACAATAAGGCCGAGTGATAATATGGTTGGAAGGTCGTCCGACTAAACAACCTCTCGGCCATATTGCCGACTACGGGATTCTCCATGAAGACTGTCTTGCCCCAAAAATACTCAGCTAAGGGTATTAGTTATGGGGCCATAGTAGTTACAGAATCATAACGGCAGGGCGAAAAATCAGGGATTACGCTAAAAGAGCGTGATACTCCATAATGGCCATTTATGAAATATTCCGATAAATTAGGGATTACAGGAAGACGACGGTTAATCTTAACGGTCAGGAGATAGTGAATAAAAAGGAAAAAAGATAAGTGTAAAGCAGGGGCATTGCAAACTGAAGTTGGGATATTTTTCTCGGTCTTGAGACAGAGCATTCTTTTGAGCTGGAACATTTTGGCGCCCACCGTGGGGCCGAGAAAAACTATCCCACTACCACCAAGTAACATGGTGCGAACCAGGAGCAATGCAGGTGCAGGAGAACAACGCTCGGAAGACAGGCCTTCTTTGGAGGATCACCCTGTCATTCGGGCGATGCGGGAGGAGATGGAGGTATTAAGAAAGGAGAACGAGGAGAAGCGTAAGAGGAATAGACAGTTAGAACAGGAACGTTATCATGAAGGTACTTCACTTCATGGAGGAGGGGAACGGGGGAATGTCAACAGAGAAGTTCAGCGGTCACATCATGAGGGAAGCCGACGGGAGGAAACACACTGTTCAGAAACAAACATTGACAATTTGCGAGGAGATAAGCAGGCTGCCCGGAGACATCCGTTCATCGATGGCATCATGGAGACGCCATTGCCAAAAGAATGGAAGGGTTTAAACTTAGAAAGATATGATGGTACCACCGATCCTGATGAGCATGTGGATGCGTATGTCACGCAAGTGAATCTGTTCACAAATGAGGATGCAGTTTTATGTAGGGTTTTCCCTACGTCTTTAAAAGGAGCGGCGCTGAGTTGGTATACCCGGCTCCCATCACGATCTATTGATTGTTTTGAAACCTTGGTCAAAAAATTCAGCGCGCAGTACGCTAACAGCCGACCTCATCAGCTTACCTCGGCTGCGTTGGTAAACTTGCGACAGGAGAAAGATGAATCCTTAAGGAGTTTCATGGAGCGCTTCTCATCAGTCTCGGTAAAGATCCGAGATCTAAATCCTGAGGTAGCTATGCACACGATGCTGATGGCTCTTAAGCCGGGGCCGTTTGCCGACCACCTATGTCGAAAACCACCTGCCGACATGGATGAGCTTAGAACTCGTGCAGCTGGATATATACAAATGGAGGAGGTGTCGAAGTTTAGAAATAGGGTCAGGACTGATCTGGACAAGCGAACGGAATCAAGCAACCGTGGAAGTTTGAGGCTGACGTTAGAGAAGGGGAAGTTTAAAAGAGAAGGTATTAGTCGGGGACCGAAGTATGACTTCTATACTCCATTAAACACCAACCGTGCTCGAATTTTGGAAGAAGCCTGCAATACCAAGTTGATACGGCTCCCAGCTCCTGGACACACCCCGGAGATAGCGGATCAGTCAAAGCATTGCAGGTACCATCGTAATTATGGTCACACCACCGAGGAGTGTTGGACGTTACGAGACAAGATTGAGGAATTGATCCAGGCCGGACATCTCGGCAACTTTATACAAAGGGGTCACGGAAGTCGACCCTCCTATAGTGGGAGAGGTCGTGGTAGAGGTCAGACCCGAGGTCAAGAGGAACCTCGGCAACCGAATAAGGAAAGAGTGTAGCCAGACGACACTCGAAACAGGGAAGGAAGCAGAATCAGAGGGGTTATTAATACTATAGCATGAGGGTTTGCCGGAGGAGGAGCAACCAGCTCGGCCAGGAGAAGACACTTGAGGGCCATTCGGGCAGTAAATGTGACGATGTACCGAGCACCTCGGAGTTCTCCACCCATCACCTTTTCGGATGAGGATTTCGAAGGAGTCGATCCTAATCAGGATGACCCCATGGTGATTTCGGTGGAAGTGGCTAATTATGTCGTCAGAAAGACTCTGATAGACCAAGGGAGCTCCGTGGATATCTTGTATTATTCCACCTTCCAGAAGCTCGGGATACCCGAGGAAACGATTAAGCCTTATCACGATCCGTTAGTCAGCTTTGCAGGAGAACAGGTTCATACCCGAGGATACGTGGAGCTGTTGACCACCTTCCGTGGAGATCTCGGATCAAAAACAATTATGGTCAGGTACCTTATAATTGATGCAGTAACTTCTTACAATATTTTGATAGGTCGACCTGCGTTAAATGAGCTCGGCGCTGTGGTTTCCACACTGCATCTTACGATGAAGTTCCCATCAGTGACCGGGGACATAGTCGCAATAAAGGCCGACCAAAAGGTTGCAAGACAATGTTATGTGGATAGTCTGAAAGTGACCAGAGAAAGGGTGGTTAGCGGCAGTGAAAATACGAAAAGGGATACAGCATCAGTAAATTTGGTAGAGCTTGATCCTCGACTTGATGCGCAGGACCAAAGGCCAAGGCCTATTGAAGAATTACAAAAATTTCAGCTCGCTGGTGAAGATCGGTGCACTAGCCTCGGAACTAAACTTGAGGATGAGATCAAGGAGCAGATAACAAAAATGTTGAAGGACAATGCTGATTTGTTTGCATGGACTTCTTTAGATATGCCTGGAATTGATCCAAATTTTTTATGCCATAAACTTGCGGTGTATCCTGAAGCTAAGCTGATAGCGCAAAGGAAAAGGCGGGTAGGCGAGGAAAGGCGGAAGGCAATGAGAGAAGAAACTGCAAAGTTGATTGATGCTGGATTCATTCGAGAGATTGAGTATACAACGTGGTTAGCCAATGTGGTGCTCGTGAAGAAGGCAAATGGAAGGTGGAGGATGTGCACGGATTACACCGATCTAAACAAATCATGCCCGAAAGATACATACCCCCTCCCGAGCATAGATCAGCTGGTAGATGGAGCGTCAGGCTGTGGCCTACTCAGCTTTCTGGATGCTTACTCCGGGTATAATCAGATAAGGATGTACCCCCCTGACGAGGAGAAAACTGCGTTCATGACTGAGAACGCTAATTATTGCTATCAGGTGATGCCGTTCGGACTGAAGAATGCTGGGGCTACCTACCAACGGTTGATGGATAAAATATTTCAGGAACAGATTGGGAGAAACCTGGAAGTATATGTTGACGACATGGTAGTGAAATCCGAAGATCCCTCCAAGCATGCTACCGACCTTGGCGAGGTGTTCGGAAGAATACGGAAGTACAACATGAGACGATCATCAAGGAAACTTGAAGCAATTCTATGAACAGCTCGGTATCAAGCATCGAGTATCTTCGGTTGAGCATCCTCAAACAAATGGACAGGCAGAAGCGGCAAACAAGGTTATTCTCGTAGAACTCAAGAAGAGATTGGGAGGGCAAAAGGGGCCTGGGCCGAGGAATTGCCGAGCATCCTATGGGCCTATCGTTGCACACCTCAGTCAAGCACCAAGGAAACCCCTTTTAGGTTGACTTTTGGAGCAGACGCAATGATCCCGGTGGAAGTGGGAGAGCCATCCTTTAGGCGAATACTCCCTGACCAACATATGAACCAGGAAAACATGGAAATTGAACTAGATCTATCTGAAGAGGTCAGGGAGAATGCACGTATACAGGAAGAAGCTTGTAAGCAAAGAGCGGCTCGGCGTTATAATTCTAGGCTTAAGCCAAGGAGTTTTGTTACTGGAGACCTCGTTTGGAGAAAGCAGAGTGAAGCAAGGAAGAATATCGGCGAAGGAAAGCTAGCTGCAAATTGGGAAGGACCTTACAGGATTACTGAAGTGTTGGGCAACGGATCATATAGATTAGAAAAGCTGTCAGGAGAAGCAATTCCCCGGACATGGAATGCCTCTCACTTCAAAAATTATTTTAGTTAGTTGATGTACACAAGGAAGGCGAGGTACTCTTTTTCCTAACTCGGTCTTTTGTCCCAAAAGATTTATTAAAAAGGGTTTTGGCCGAGAAGGTTTTGACGAGGCATGCCTACCTACTTCAATAAAGGAAATTATTTGTCATGATTACATTCATCTATTTCGGTCAAGTATGAACCGAGCATTCAAATTAAATTTGGTCAAGTCTGAACCAAAAATCTGTTAAAGAATTCGGTCAAGTATGAACCGAGCACTCAAATTAAATTTGGTCAAGTCTGAACCAAAATCTGTTAAAGAATTCGGTCAAGTATGAACCGAGCACTCAAATTAAATTTGGTCAAGTCTGAACCAAAATTTGTTAAAGAATTCGGTCAAGTATGAACCGAGCACTCAAATTAAATTTGGTCAAGTTTGAACCAAAATTTTGTTAGAAATACGGTCAAGTTTGAACCGGGCACTCGAATTAAATTTGGTCAAGTTTGAACCAAATTTTTGTTAAAGACTTGGTCAAGTATGAACCAAGGTTTCTATCGTAAACTCGGCAAAAGTGAACCGAGAGGCTAAATCAAATCTTAGTCGAGAACGAACTGCGGGATTATATTAAACTTTGTCAAAAAATTTGAATGTGTTCAAGTCGTCAGAAGATTGTTATTATTAGAAATAAGTTTGAACAATACATCAAAGTAATAGACAGTCGAGAAGATGTGCAGATCGAAGTTGTATCCTACAATTCTTCCTCATCCACAAGCGCACCATCTTTGACGTCTTTATTTACATCAAATGCCGAGAGCTCAATTTTCGGCAGGAAGAAGTGCATCTGACGAAGTGCTTTGTGGAAGCCCTCTACGTGCTCCTTCATTATTTGTTGCACGGCTTCCTGAACGTCAGCCTCAAGCTCGGCCTGTTTTTTCTTAGCTTGTTCCAAATCCTTCTGCAAATTAGCAGCAAGGGCCGAGGATTCGGCTTCAACGCTCTTTGCCCAAGCAACCTCAGTCGTCAGGGCATCCCGCTCTTTTTCGACCACTTTCACTTTCATCTCGGCAGCAGCGAGGGACCCTTTTAATTCTTCTATCTGCTGAAGAAGAGCTGCTTGAGACTTTGAAGCTTCGGCAAGCTCAGAAGACGCCTTGTCTCTCGCGCTGGTTACTTCCAGAAGCTCGGCCGTAGCAGCTTTCAGAAGGCGGTCGTTTTTCTCAAACTCTTCCCCACAAAACGAGGCCATAGCCGACATGGATTCCAAAACAGCCTTGGGACCCAATTGCTGCAAGGTCTCTTTGTCACTAATTTCCTGGACGCTACTCTTGAAAAGCTTGGCAATGTTTGTATCAATGCCTGAAGGCGAGCGTCTAACAAGAGAAGGCAGGGGAGATTGATGAGCTGAAGATATAAGCTCCTCGTCGGTGGTCAGAAGTCGAGCACGTTTGCTCGGGGGGCTTCGTGGAGAGGAAGGAATCTCAACAACCTCAGCTGTTGCTATTACTTCGGCACGACCACTCTCTTCTTTATCAAGGTGAGCCTGCGACTTCTCGGCACTTGGTCCTGCTGATGGGGCCATGTGTTTTATTGAACGCCAGTTGAACTTCCCCATCACCACTGCAAAATAGAAAACATATATTAGAAACTGAAACAAGAATGGTAGCACAAGATAAAAGAAAATCAGTACTCACGTGTAAAATCTTTATTAGGGGTTGAAGAGTAAGGGAGCCTAAGTAGGATTTTGCAATTTAGAGGACGAGGTAATTTATTTAACTGGCCGACATCCGCCTTTTCAGATGCCGACATATCCTCGTAACACCAGGATTGGAACTTAATGGGAGTTCGGGTCCAATAAAGAGGAAACCTGGGCCGCCCCCTCTCATCGAAGAACATGTGTGAGTATCCCTCGGCTGGGCGCACTTTGAAGAAACTTCCTTTGAAGTCTTTATATGACGAGGTATAAGGACCGATTATCCCCTTCTTATTCATACCACTAAGCGAAATCCAGCCGATCTTATTTCCAAATCGGATTTGATAGTAGTAGAGAAATTTTGGGGCGGTCGGTGTCATATTCAATTTTCTGCACAGAACCTCGAAAGCTTTTAGAAACGCCCAACTGTTGGGATGAAGTTGAGTCGGAGCGACGTTCAGTGCCCTTAAAATAGCACACTCGAACTCCGAGAAGGGAAGACCAACTCCCAATGATTCAAATAGTGTTCTATACATATATATATAATGCGTTTGTACTGGCAACGCAGATAGGAACACGTGCTCATCTTCAGCACACGGCTCGGCAATCACGGCCTCTTCTATTTGTGTGCTAGACAGAGAAATTGACTTCCTCAGCTCCACAATGGATTCGGCAGTCCGAAATTTGGAATGGTAAGATCCAACTTCTCCTTTTACCCAATGATATCCTGGAAGCCGAATGTCAGGAATTGGGTCTCTCTGAACCCTGGAAGTGACTTTTCGGGGGTTTTGTACGGCCATCTGCACAGCAGTAGCCGAAGATGAAGCCTCCCTTTCGGTCGGAAGGTCGGCCAGACGAAAGTTCAACTCAGTGCTAGGGAAGGAAGAGTTCGACGGCGAAGGTTCTTCTCCGATGCCCAGAATCTCCCTCTCAATCGGGATTTGATGAGAGGACGATCCAGCCGATGCCTCGGATCCTTGGTTTGAACTCATGATGGATGGGAAAGGTATAGAATAGTGCGAAGTATTTGAGAAAAGGGGAAGAACACAGAAGAGGGCGTACCTGGAAAAATGACGAAGGGGCAAAAAGAAGGAGGCCAAAGACGACGAAGAGATTCAGAGAAAATGAAAAGCAGATGTGGGTTGAGGTAAAAAGGTGAGGACCCAAGTGCAATATGAATACTCCTCCTCGAAAACGAGCAAATTAATCATGATTTTGGGAAGTCAGTCGTCACCATTGGGGAACGTGATTTGGCTGACGAAAAAACGCAGCATTAAATAACACTGCACGCGGCTGTACGTGTAGGCACATTACCGTTTCAGAAATCAAAACGTCAAAGAGCCTCTGGGAAGGTTCTGGAATCCCAAAGGAACTGGAGCGGTTTAAATTCAAAAAAGCCAGTTTTTAGCCGATCACGTAATTCAAAACCCTCTCATCCAGATTGGACTCGAGGCTTGGGGGGCTAGTGTACGTGTCGAAATAAGTGTGCCGAGGTTACAAGTCCGAGATGGATATATGCCCTTTTGAAGTCTCACTTTCCGGGTTCATATACACCAGGCTATAATTTGGTGGCCGAGATTAAGCGTAATGAACCAAGTAATATGTCGGTTATTGAACAATAAGGCCGAGTGATAATATGGTTGGAAGGTCGTCCGACTAAACAACCTCTCGGCCATATTGCCGACTACGGGATTCTCCATGAAGACTGTCTTGCCCCAAAAATACTCGGCTAAGGGTATTAGTTATGGGGCCATAGCAGTTACAGAATCATAACGGCAGGGCGAAAAATCAGGGATTACGCTAAAAGAGCGTGATACTCCATAATGGCCATTTATGAAATATCCCGATAAATTAGGGATTACAGGAAGACGACGGTTAATCTTAACGGTCAGGAGATAGTGAATAAAAAGGAAAAAAGATAAGTGTAAAGCAGGGGCATTGCAAACTGAAGTTGGGATATTTTTCTCGGTCTTGAGACAGAGCATTCTTTTGAGCTGGAACATATGTAGATAGTCAAATGCTTTTGTATTACTCTCAACTCTTAGTTAAATTTGTAGATACTTTGTCATATATATATATATATATATCTCAGTTTCCCTTTTTTTGTTGATAGAAATATATTAGTTTGCTTTATGTCAACAAAAATTCTAAAGAAATTATATAAAATAATCAAAGTCTAAAAAAAGAAAACGAATAAATTCTTATCATTCTAGGTATTTTTAATTGGAATTTTGTAAGTGTTTTTGGTCCATCAAAAGATTACCAAAAAAAAAAAGATTGTCGACTTTGGTTACACGAATCTCAGCTTAATTATAAGAATATCGGCCCGTTCCTGTGTGACGTCTTTGTAGAATTGGTGAAGTGGCAGAGCTTTAAAGCAGTGGGATACGTGGCAGCTTCTTAACAATCGAATGCAACATGCGGTCAACATAAAAGTCTGCAGGCAGTATTCCCTTTCGTTTCATTAAATTGAAATACATTTAATTTTAATATATATTTTGTTCAAAAATATAAGGGATAAATTATTTTATTTAATAAATTAATATATTTTTTAATTTTAAGGTAGACTTATTATCATAAAATATAACTTAAAGTAGAATTAAATATAAATATTAAATTAGGAGTATTTATGAAAAAAAAAATTCTGACATATTAAGATGTCTGATTTTTTCTTTGGTTTTGATTACTCTCTCCATTCTAAAATATGAAAAACAAACAACTAAATTATCAAAATAAAAAAAATAATTAGACATCTTAAATATATCACAAAAAATTTTTTTCTTTTCACAAATACTATCATTTAATATTCTCACCTAACTCTCTTTTTAACACACGCCTCATAATAATAAGTTTACATTAATTAAAAATAAAATTAAAAAAAATACATTAATTTATTATATAAAAGTCATTTATCTTTTATATTTTAAAACAAAATATATTTGAAAATATTGTCAATATACATTTTAGAATAGAGGGAATATTTAGTTGTTTATGTCTTACATTTTAAAACGAAGAGAGCATTTACTTACTTCCTAAGGGGAAAAATACAAAAAAAGCATCTGCATAACTCTGGCTAGTGAAAAAGTTAGATCCAACAGGCATTCAAGAACAAAGAATGGTTTTTGATTTTTAAGGAGAATCAAAGTCTTGTACTATGTTACATGCGGGCCACGGTTTCACTACAAAAAGAAAAGACTGAAAATGTATAATGGAATGTGCGATGGAAAATTTTCCATCCAAAAACCGGCTGTAAAAATTTTGTGTCGGAAATTTTGCAAATTTGTCACAGCCGCAAACTAATTTGCAATGGAAAAAACTTGTGACGGTCTAACAGATTTTTCTTGTTTAGTCACCATTTTTTCATCGCAAATTTCAGTTTTTGTTGTGAAATCAGAAACTGAAATACGATCGAACGTAAAATCTTATAAAGATTAAGTCTGAAACTGACATCTTTTTTCTTGACCAAGACCATAAACATTTGATGACCATGCAAATTGTTAGTATATGACGAAATTGCCTTGAAGTTAATTTAGCATGTATGTTTCAACAGTTATTTTTTTAATAAAATATTCAATATGAACAATTTAAATTTAATTTAATTGTTGATCACGACCTATAGTATTCCTTCGTAAGGAAATTTTCAAAATCAAAAGGTGTCTCTTAAAAAAATTATGAATTAATTATGATTCTTAAAATGATTAATGGAAAAGTTACAAGGTTTATGAAACATGAAAGAAACTGATTTTTACCTAAATTCATATATATTTGGTACATACATTGGTTAATATATGTGTCTCTTTATTGAAAGTGTCATATTACTTCAAGAGGTGTCTTCACTTCTTTATAAATAGCCTACAATCTACCATTATTCAATCATTTATTCATCAACATATCTTTCAATCCACACGAATTCACTTGCCTTTATTTTTTAGTGCACAAAGAATAAAAAAAAAATTATCACTTTGTAAAAGCCATTGATGTCAAAGTTAAAGTTTTGGATGTGTAACACATGCTCAAGAGTTTTCATCATATCCTATAGGAAAGTCACTATAACCCAAGTTGCATCCAAAATTTAGAAATTGGTGGGAGTGAATTAATTATAAAAGAAAGTGTTGCCAACGGCCTAAAGATATAATACACAAGTTTCTCTCCAATCTCCTATTCTTCTACACTTCAAAAATCTATTCCCACCTACATCCTCCATTGTGGTGGAAAGAAGCCATGTGAGGGTTGGTGAATTTGCCATGAAGAAGTGCTCCCACCATCTAAAACATAATAAAAGCATGAAATTATAAGTTACAGCTACTCAATGAAAAAGCCATGTCAGGTTGGGTGGATATGCCATGAAGAAGGACTCCCAGGGAAGACTTGAGGCTGACTTTAATAATCTATGGTTTTGGGGTTAAGATATGACGCTAATCCTACATGTATATGTCCTCCCAGAATTCAATGAACAAAAAAAAAAGCTCAATAAATTCAATAGTTAGAACGTTAATCCTCTTCATTTCAACCATTTGTTTCCCTGAAGTGATGACTTGGTTTCATGTCTTAACAGAAGTGATGAGGTGACTACCAGGAGCCTAGATGACACAATAACATTGACCAAAATTACACACAAGACGCCACATCATGTTAGAGGGTCTATGTTTGGACCAATGCCCGCTTCATCGACAAGAAGAAAACACAGCAATAATGAAGGGGTGTTGCGCAAGACGAAAGGATGAAGAGGGGAAAAGAAACCATAATGAGAGGATAAGGAGAACATAACATAGAAGCTATAAAGAATGGAGGAAGAAAAGGAAATGAAAAATCCAAAATGAAAGGAGGAAGAGAATAAAACATACAAGCTATAATTCACAAGTAAGAAAGTTAGAACTAAAGTAAAATAAGGAAAAGGGAAGACTGAACATGATAATTTCTGGAGAAGGCACATGGGAGGAATCATCCTCCTCAACTTCAGGAGGATCAACGTATAAGGACAGCCAAAATGAACTTTGTAGGCTCAAGAACTTTCAAGCTTGCTACTCCTTCTGACTCTAGTTTTGGAAGCAAAACATTTTTGTACATACTACAATAAGTGTCTTTTATGATATTATAAAAAGGCTTTATTTAGTGTTGTCTTTTTATTTTAATTTCCCTTTTATTATTCAAGTTAATTAACGATATCATATGGCCATAAATCAATCAAGGATACCACGACAGCAAAATGTAAGAAAAAAAAATCCTAGGATCAATATTCTCACATATACACACTACTACAGATTTGTTATTTTGGTACGCACATGTGGGTACGCTTTTTCAAAAAGCATGCCAAAAATCACCTTTGGGTATGCTTATATAAAAAAGTATACCCAAATAGTTATTTTTTGGCATGCTTCCTTTAAAAAGCATACCAAAATATGTACACTCAAGAAGATATAGGTACATTTTATACAAAAGCATACCAAAATAATAGGAAGTTTCGGTACTCTATTTTCTCAAGCATACCAAAACTCAATTAAAAAAAGCAATAGTACATTTACTCCCTGCGCAACTTAAACTCCAGAAATACACTCTGCTTAATTATTTCCTGTTGCCTAAAACCACTCCCGCGCTCTTCTATGTTCTGGCGCCAAACTCACCATTTCTGCCATTTGCCTAGTCCTTGCTGCACATTTTTTTTGCCTCAAGTGAAGCTCCTCCTCTCACAAATTCAGCCCTCCATCGCTCTTCGTGGCCGGTCGCGTGCTCTGTTCTCAAATGCGAAGGTTCTTCTCTCACATGGGTTTCTAGAGCTTCGTTGGACTATCGAAGCTATCCTCTTTTCAGATTTGCTGCTGCATCGCTCCTCGTGGGTTTTTAGAGCTCCATTGCTCTTCATTGAACTGTGTCTTGCCTCCACTGGATTAGCAGACCTTCGCCTTTCTTCACCGGTCTTCAGAGCTTCACGGGCTGTCATGGGTTTTTGCAAATGAGTCATGGTGGCAAGTGTGAAACTCGTGGTTCTGGGTTTCTGCACACTGTAGCTTCACCGGTCTTCTCTGGTTTCTAAAGATTCGCTGGTCTTTGTGAGTCTTCTCTGGGTTTCTGCACACTGTAGCTTCAGCACCCTAAGATTACGAAACTGGTGCCTTGTGGGTTTCTGCAAATGGATCCTTGCACATCGAAGGTTCGTGAGTTTGTTTCTTCTTCATCCGTTTGATGCTCTTAAGAACATACTGTAAGAAAAAAATTTTAATGTAAATTTCAGTGGAGAATGGTGAAGTGAAAAATGGATATTTTGCACTGATATAGCCCAGTAAAGACATGAGTTTTTAGGGTTATAGGTATCAACTTTGATTGTTTTCTATTCTAAAATTAGGTGCTCACCAGATTTTGCATAATCCAATTTATGAATCTATTTGATGCTCTGACTTAGCTGCCCATTTTTACGTATTTTTTAACTTTTGATTGCAAAAATTTGGCACGGGTTCATTAACTATACTCAGTTTTTTAATTTTCATCTCCTAGCTTTTTTTCCCTCATATTGTTTTGACTCTGAATGTGCTATTAAGTTGCATAAGCTTAGTACTAATTTTTGTCACAATAACTTAAATATCTTAATGCAAATATGGTATGGGGTTTATTAAATTAAGACAAAGTCCATTTATTTCAATCTCAAATCACTGACACAACTTGGTAACAGTTGAGAAAAGTTGTTGGGTCACCAATATTTTTGGCAAAAGCATGGTTATACGATTGTTTGAGTTATGATAGTGTTAAGGTAGTTTATGTTTTTCTATAATTAATTCATACTTTTAGGTTCAAGATACATTATGGTCAACTAAAAGAGTGCACTAAAATCTGGGGATTTAATCATGCAATTTTAGAGCACATTATTGATTTATCATAAACTTAAATCATGTTAAGAGCTTGCATAATTTTGTCATTGCTAGAACATGTACTGGGGTTATAATCATGTATTTTAAATAAACATATAATTGCAATTGTAACAAAATTTTGTATAATCTCCCCCATTGTTATAAGAGTTTTCTATGTGATTAAATTATGAAGAGACTAGGAATGTAGTTTAACTTGACTCTAGGTTGGAATTCCCTAGTCAATTCCATATATAGTGCTTTATGTGTTCCAATGATTATATTAGTACTACACATTGTTGAAATGATTTGATGAGCAAAACTTGGAAAACCCTTTTGGAGGACCTGATGAGGATAAGAGAGGGAGGGGAGAATGAATTGTTAGTAAAACTTGCTTGAATATGACAGATATGACTGATTTTGATGGAAAATGGTTTAATCTTATTCTTTGAATAGAAGAGTGAAGTTTTTCTAATCTTGGATGATATATTAGTCTCACATCTACATCATTAATTAGCATTTCTGGGAAATCTCTAGGATCATTACAATTTTTTGTATTAACTTGAAAATACAGAGTTCCATATATATCCTAAGGAATTAATGTGTAATGATATATTAGAGTTCTGGGGCATATGTAAGACGAAGCTTGTTATTGAAAAGGAAATATGTTGCTATCTTGTTGGTCATGTTAAATAATATAACTGCAAATTGACATGTTTTTGTTTCTTTATATGCCATAATCTGGACGTTACTTTTTCTGCTGAAGTCATACTGCTTTGTTTAATTGCTACAGGTGCTTTACGACATTCATTACAGGACAGATTGAGTAAGGGTGTCTCAGGAAAGAATCGACATCAAATATATTTGAAGCTGCGGACAAGTACAGGTT
The DNA here is from genome assembly GCA_026686845.1 of Adenanthera pavonina. Lineage (NCBI taxonomy): Eukaryota > Viridiplantae > Streptophyta > Magnoliopsida > Fabales > Fabaceae > Adenanthera > Adenanthera pavonina. The sequence continues at coordinate 32,059,137 of JAIVEN010000010.1, forward strand.
TGTTGTTTAGTAATAGTTGATAGTATTTTCCCTCTTTATATATTTAGAAAACCTATAGCTTGTTTTGTTAGCAACTTAAGATTTTTGTGAAGAAACTTTCGAATTTTGCTCCCCATTTCTATTTGTCATGTTGCTTTATTATAGTGTCTGTTAAGATACACATATATATATGTATACATATATATATATATATTTATATTTTTCAATAATGTCTAGAAGCCATGTAACTGCAACTAAAACATGCCAATTAAAAATTATTATTGCTGAAATAACTCTTATGAAAAGTTTCAAGTTCCCTGGTGCTGAATGCAATAAGTATACTATGATATATGATATCTAATAGTTTCTGAAAGTTGACTCTTATTGCACCCCCTGAGTTATTTCTTTCTTACACTTGCTGAATCACTTAGTAAATTTAACAGACCACTGCTGTCATGTTATAGCTTTCTTCCCTCTATTTGCACTTATCTTCTATAATCTGTCTTTCTAGCACCATGAGGAAGAGTTTTGGAAAATTTGTGAATCTGGAGGTTGAATATATGTAGGTGAGGGTTCAAGTTGAACATGGATGTGAAAAGAAAAGGTCTGAAACCCAATATATAAAGTTTTGCTGATGTGTCTTCTTTGTGTGTGTGTGTATATTAAATTCTACCAAAAGCAATAGACTTAAGCATACAATGAAGCTGTATTTGTCTTTTCTGGTTTAATCAGAACTTTCAGCATGCATGTATGCCTTTTTGTTGTATAATATATTAATCCAACATTATTTGGTGGCAAAAGATTGTTAAGAAGATTGATGTTCAAATTGACTTGGTTAAATGAAAGTAGGTTACTTTCATAGCTCCAAATCACCACTAATTTATTTGTATCACTTTTCTATTTTTAGCAAGCCCAAGAAAAACGTGATGGAATATGAAGTTACTTGGACCAATTAACATTTTATATAGCAATCAATATATAAAAGCCATAGGGATTAACTAATGCTTGCATATCAATGGGAAAAACAACAAATTGTGGTAGTAATTATATTTCTATTCGTAGTGTTCTTTAGAAAGGTACATCAACATTCAATGTCTGCACTTAGCTTGCTTTTGTATGCTTCACGCTCAATCCATTTGCTTTTGCTTTTCAAAAGGAAAAGAAAAGGTCATCCAAAAAAGAAATATTTTAATGAATAGAAAATGTATATAGATAAAAAAGAATAAGAGTTCATTAATTTATTTAATTTAAATAATTTTTTATTAAAAACATAAATGAAAATACATACAAATGTTTTATAAAAGTGAAATGCATGCATAAATTGTAGTTTTGAACTGTTTAGATTTATTTATTTATTTTTTATAATTTAATACTTTGATAATAATTAATGTTATAAAATATTCAATTTAAGCCATATGAATTTAATTCAATAATTTTATTTAGAAAGAAAATATACAATTTCTTGCAAGTTTCCCTCCGGTTCTATGATAGTGTTCATAAATATGATAACAACACTTCATACCCCAAAAAAATAGTAAATATATTCTCAAAATAATATCTGCTCCTTTTTTTAATTTATTTTCTCTCTCCTCACTGCTTTGTTCCATTTCCGTTTAATTTGGATTGCACATCTCCAACTCTTTTGACTAGTACTAGTTTGTTTTTTTGTTTTTTTTTTTTGCAAGGAAGGATTGGAAAAAAAGAGACAAAAGATAATGTCAAATAATAATAATAAAGTCAAATAATAATAATAATAATAATAATAATAATAATAATAATTGCACATGAAATGATAAAACATTGCTTAAATTGAATTCCATCTATTTCTTTAGATGCATTTATATTATTCTCATTGGCTTTCTAATATTTTTGTTGGTTGGATGATGATGATGATGTTTCAAGGGCACATGATATGATAAAATGTTGCTTAAATTGAATAAAATCTATTTCTTTAGATGCATTGATATTGTTTTCATTGGCTTTCTAATATTTTTGTGTGGTTGGAGTTAAAATCTATGTATAGATTTGAGAAGATTTGAGGCAGAAAATAAAGTCCTTGACTTGGAAGGGAATTGCAAGTGACATTGGGTACAACAATCTCTCCCTAGGTATGTTAATCTTACATTCACATATATTATATTTAGTTGCTTATGACATAGTTGGGTTACTGAGTTAAGACTTTCTATTAAGGGTTGAATTTTTTTTTAGAATAGTGATTGGATTGGACTAAATGCTATTGTGATTCTGGCTGTTGTATAATATCTTTCAATGTCTGAAAACAATTTATCTCTTGGTATTGTAGAATTATCTGGAGGTCCAAGTTATAGGGGAGACTCTGCCGAAATTTTTTCACAACTTATGGGTATGGATCGGAAATGGATGTCTGCCAATCGATTGTCAAAGGAATATATAGATGGAGTAAGAGAGTTCATCAATTTTGCAGTTGAGCATGTAGAAAATCCTTCTAGAATTATATGCCCTAGTTTGGACTGTTGCTATGAAAGGCAAATTAGTGCAGCTGAGTTGGAAGGTCATTTAGTGCGTTATGGAATTGATCAAAGCTACAAATGCTAGACTAAACATGGTGAGACCAAGGATGCGTCTAATGTTTGGGGTTATAGTGCGAGTTGTGCATCAAATGATTCTGATACAAGGATATATGAGGCCGATCGTCTTGAGGAGATTATAAATTTGGTTAAGGAGGATCTTCGAGATTGTCCAAAAATGTTTGAAAAGTTGAAAAGTGATGCAGAGAAACCATTATATACTGGTTGTACTAAATTCACAAAGTTGTCTGCAGTTTGAAAATTGTACAACTTGAAGGCGAGCAATGGATGGAGTGACAAAAATTTCACAGAATTACTTACAGTTGTGAAAGAGATGCTACCGGAGGATAATGAGCTTCCTAGCCAAAAATATGATGCTAAACAAATTTTATGCTCTATCGGCATGAGCTATGAGAGAATACATGCTTGTCATAATGATTGCATTTTATTTCGAAATGAATATACATCATTAGATAAGTGTCCCAAATATAATGCCTCTCGATATATGAAGAAAGAATCAACTCCAGCAAAGGTGGTATGGTATTTTCTAATCATTCCGAGATTGAGGCACATGTTTAAAAGTGCCAAAGTTGCGAAGCAACTAACATGGCATGCAGATGAAAGGATAAAAGATGGCAAGCTTTGCTACCCTGCGGATTCTCCTCAATGGAAAAGAATTGACTATGACTTCCCTGACTTTGGGCAAGAAGAGAGAAACCTATGCCTTGCGTTGTCCACTGATGGAATAAACCCCCATGGTATGCAAAGTAGTACCCACAGTACATGGCCCATAATTTTGGTGATTTATAACTTATCTCCATGGCAAACCTTTAATGACTTCCAATATGGTAGTTCAAAGAATATTGACTTTTTCTTCCATCCGCTAGTCATAATGTCTCTTGCAAAAGGTTTGGCAAAGTTACTATTCAAATTCTTCACCTTCTCAAACAGTTGATCACCAGCCAAAGGCTTAGGAGCTATGCCTTCTTCTGAGTTCCCATTGAAAGCTTTTCTCCACCACCAGTAATGATGTGTCGGAGGCAAAGGTTGTCTATGTTAATTTCTAGCCCTAAACAACCTGGAAATGATATAGACGTATATTTGGCTCCTTTAATTGAAGATTTGAAACTAATATGGGAGACTGGTGTAGAGGTGTATGATGGATATAGAGAAGAAAGTTTCAATTTGAGAGCAATGTTGTTTGGAACAATTAATGATTTTCCAGCGTATGCTAATTAGAGGTGTTACAAGTCCCTAAAGTCCCTGGTCGTGTTAGAGGTGTTGGTTTTGGGGTCACTCAAACAAGCTACTTCGGGACTGGAAAGCATTCAAACTCTCAAGCTGAAAAGAAAGTTGCATATTAGGAAGAAAAAGTGTCCACCCTAGAGCATCAATTATACCAACAATCCATGCGCTTTAATGAATATGATGAGATGTTTAAAAATATGAAACTCATGCTAGGGGCAGGGAAGTTTGCGGCAGAAGGTAGCCCCAGCATGAAAGATAGTTGCACACTTGTATCTCAACTTCTTGAGGTATTTCTTCCCTACTAAGTACATTATAGTTTTTTTTTCATTAATTCGTCATTTATTACTTTATGATTGGTATAAGGTGAATCAAAGTGCAAATTATGGTTGGAGACCCCAACATGTCATGTGGTTGCAAAGGGTAGTGTGTTTAACACTCCTGGTGCAATTCTACATAATGTACCACTACCCGATGGCTTCTTGAAAGTTCTAATTGACAAAGTAGATGAGGAAATAGCTAATTTGCCAATACCTACTGATGATGGAGTGACAAAAGTTGGTGATGCAATAGGTTATTTTGTAGCATGGCCAAGCAACCTCATTGAGATAGTACAAATGGTAAGGAAATTGGCATATCCTTACAATGCATTACACTTGTATTCATTGTTGATCCCTAACTAACTGAATTGATTTCTTGTTTTGTTCAAATTGCACAGCCCAAAAAGAGCAAAAAACAAATCAAAGGGACAAGCCAAAAGTCAAAGGAATCTATTGCTACACCAGTGAAGAAACAAGTCAAAGGTAAACTTCAACAATCAAAGGAATCGATTGCCAAACTAGTGATGAAAAAGCCCATCCCTGAAGTTACTCATAACACATGTGGGCCAAATGGTATTGCTCTAAGGATCCTAGCAAAAAGGGATTTAGCAAATGGTAAAACACATGAAATAAATTTTCATTATGGCATTTACAACATGCAAGTAGTTGAACATCTTGCTATTGAGCAAATAAATGAAATGCTTGATCATGAATGGATAGGTGCCACAATCATCAATGTATATCTCAAGTACTTGCATGATAGCTCATGGTTGAAATCAGTTTTGGCTTTTTTATTTGTCATTTGATGTGAACAATATTAATCAATTTGTGTATTTTTATTTAAGGTATCTATACCATAGTTTTTTGGTCCCTAATGGGTTGACGAGTAGATTCTCTTTCGTCAACCCGCATACAATATCATAACATGGAGGAAGCAAGATATATGAGCAATCACGATCTTTGTCTGATTTATTTGGAGCAAGAGCAGTGGAGGATATGTTGTTTCTGGCACCTCATAATTTGGGGTGACTCAATTATTAAAGAATTTCTAATTTTGAATTCTTTCAATGTGAAATACTTACAATTTGCTTACACTTCATTTCAAATTTTTAGGGAACATTAGGTATTGATCGTCATTAATCCTTTAACTCCAGAAATATATTATTTGGATTCCATGAATGCTAACCTGCGCCCAGCTCCTGATATGATAATGAAGCTCTTTAATCAGTAAGCATATATGTTTATTTTCTTCATACATCTATATATTTGTGTGATATTCTAAGTAGTAACTTACATTAATTTTTTTTAATCTTGTTAGCTCCTTGACTACTTTTCGTGGGAGCCGTGGCTTATGGTTTCCAACAAAATCAAAACCCACACAAAACAAATGGACTTTAATACAGGTGCTAGCATTGATAGAATTAGAGTGAAGAAGTTATTATGAATTAATACATCGCATGCATAAATTGATATATGATTTTTTGCTGTTTTTATAGTGCCCTCAGCAGCAAAATACTATTGATTGTGGATATTATGTGTTAAAGTTTATGAAGGATATCATATTACATGACCAATCTACCATTCTGGAGAAAGTATGTTCTTCAGATCTTGTATATATTATGTAAGTTTTTAATTAATTAAATTTGATCATATTCATTTTACTAATTTTGTTGTGATGTTTCATTTTATAGTACTTCTCGGACTCGTATTGTGATTCCTACACCAAAGATGAGATAAAAGAACTTCAAGAAGAGTGGTCAAGATATGTGTTAGAACATATTATGTAGGTTGCTGGTATTTATAATCTTAAGACATTGTTCAAAGATTTTTTGGCTTGTTATGGAGATACAAAGCAAGGACTTTGGGTTGTTTTAGACATTACCAGGAGATTTTTTGGCTTGTTTTGTATGTGTTAAAAATGTTGTGATGTTTAATTTGTACTAATTTTTAGCCAACAATATTTTTGTGATTGATCCTGTATTGTGAAAATCGCTAAATGGATGAAAATGATATATTATAAATTTATATGTACCAGGTTGAAAAGGAAAGATTACAAAAACGTATATTTCAAAAAAAATTTGAAGGAGCTTTGGGTGTGCTCATCAACAAAAAGCGTGTCTGAAGGCCTATCTCTTGGTACGCTTTTATTTAGAAGAGTACTCAAAGACTAAATATTGGGTATGCTTTTGAATCATAGCGTACTGAAATAGCACTTCTTATTCAGCCCAATGATTGTGTTTAGGTATGCTTGTTGAAGCGCACGAAAAGACTTTTGGAGCGGTCACCTAGGGTACGTTTCAAAAGCGTACCAAAATACGCGAAAAAAAGCATACCAAAAGCCAATTTCTGTAATAGTGACATAAGTAATGGACCATGTATCACTATGACAAGGCCATAAATCAAAGATATGGAAATCTTGAGTCATTATTAAAAGCTTAGAGGGTCAATATTCTCACCTTAAGCAATACTGTGATATACTCTATTTTTAATGCCGTTTGCAGAGCACGACATTGTGGAGCCAATACAGATTAGAAGAACCTAAATAACAAGTTTTCACCTTTTCCCACCTTTTTGGAAGCTATGATCCTCTTTTTCACACTATCAATGCCCATCTCCATTCTTCTAATCATATGAGGAGTTTGACTTGGCATTGGTCTATCCAGCCATTGGAAAAAAAAAAATCATAGCAGCATTGATCCTTTAAGTTGAACGACACCACCACTACTGCAAAAATAATTTTTTACGTTGGTTATTTTTCATTATTTACATCGGTTGTAGAGGTGACGTAGATCTAGTAGGCGTAGAAATGAAGTAATTCTATGTCGGTTCAGTTGAACGACACCACCACTACTGCAAAAATAATTTTTTACGTTGGTTATTTTTCATTATTTACATCGGTTGTAGAGGTGACGTAGATCTAGTAGGCGTAGAAATGAAGTAATTCTACGTCGGTTCTTGAACCGAAGTAGAAATTAATTTTTTACGTCAGCTGCATTTTAACCGAAGTGGAAATTAAAATTTGGAAATGTTTGCTTTTAGACTTAAAGAACGGTTTTGAAACGTTCCCGAAACTATATAGAACGCTTTTATAAAAAAGTTCCCAAAAATTCTCCAATTTTAAAAAAAATTAAAATTTCATTTTTTTCTAATCCCAGTATTTCATCTATTCCAGCAATAATCTTCTAGAGGGTCTTACCTCCTAAAATTATTCTATTCTTACTCCAGTCATTAGTGGAACAAATGCTTACAATTGATTCTCCATAGGACAATTTTAGACCAAGCAATAATGAATTGATTATAGACTAGCTCATGACGCCAATAATTAAAGATAGACTCAATACTCAGTCCAAATCTAGATAGGAGTAGTCAGAGATTAGAGATCAACCATAGTCTCTATGATAACATATGTGGGAAGCATTTAATAGCATAGTATGAAAACACATGAGGTCCTCATATAACAATTCCATGCATTAGTTTGAGGTATAAAACCAGCCACAAAATAGAGTTAGAATCAACCAGAAGGTGGGGAATTCTCTTGATTTGAGGAAACATTCTCACCCTTGGAATCTTCTTAATTTCTTTTTGTTTCAAAAATGCACCTACAATACACAATTTAACACAATAAAGAACTAAAATTGATAGAACTTTGCTCCTGGTATTATTCAGATCAAAATAATAGAGAAACAACCTAGCTAATGTGAGGAAACATAAAACTATGAGTACAGATCAGAAACTAGCAAAACAACAGTAAAACATAGCTCAACACAGTAATATCGAAAGAAAGAAAATGAACAAATATAAAGACAAGCTCTAGCTTTTGAGAGGGTAGATTCCCACTTAGAAATTCTACTTTGCATATAATAGAAGTGATGTCCTTATTCTACTTTTCATTTTCTACAATCAGCAGTTGAAATTAAAGTTAGACAAGCCCAAACAGATAAAGCTTCATGTTTCTCATTAACAAGGAAAATTGAGACCAGCACCTTCTTTAAATCATAGGTTCCTCTCTTGTAGTAATGTGCATTTGGAATAACTGAAAGCAAATCTGATACAAAAGCAAGCCCCCTTTGTAGATTACTATATTTCAATTAAAAGTAAGAACATGATAGCTCAAAAAACCTAAAGCTAACTTCAAATATCTACCAAAGCTTTTGAAGAACTACTCTAAGTAACATTTCATGCAACTAGCAGTCATGTGAAAATCATAAAACAGATGATGACCAACTCTTTCAAATTTCTAAACGAAATATTCATAAATCCACTCAATTGAGGAGCTTCCATTAAGAGAATGAAGACTAAAGTCTTCACCTTTAAGGTAGAATAAGAAGTATAACCCCTTCCCTAGCATTGAAGTACATTGTACCCCTGTTTATGTAGAAACAAATGTCATATACCTTCCTACTACATTTTGGACAATCTGATCATGATCTTTCAATTTCACACTCTGTACAAGGAGCAGAACCCCATTCCCGGTAGCTTGGACAACGTAACTCTCTGATGTATTGTCCATTTGGACTAAACCAAAACCTTGGCTTCTATGTTTGAGAGCTGCCTTTGATGAAATGAAAATATGAAGAATGTACAAGTCATGTTATGTCTTCCTAAAAGAACCACCACTACACAAGATACCTAAAATGGAAGAAATCATACCAACTTCCTAATTTATAATGTACATTGCGCAATTGAAACAAAATAGACATTGTTGTGTGAAGAAACTAGAGATGGCATATAATTAAATTATTTTTTGATGTCAATGTGACCAACAAATCAAGTATGTCAGTTTGTCTTCATAGGCATCAAAGGGTATCTTCACTCAAGACCAAAATCATGCAGGGAAATTTATTGTCACTGTACAATGGCATGGGAGGTAAAAAGCACTATTGGCTTTTCTCAAAATCAGCACATTTTTTCTTTTTATGGTGAAAAAGAAATAAAAAGACAAAAAAATAAAACAATCATATCTTATATGTGCCATGTATGATGCTACATGCCAAGGACCTTAATTAGAATAAACAATAGAGCCACAAGAACATAAAGAGCAAGTGTATCAAGAAATAGGAAATAAAGAGGCAGAACAAATTATAAAATATCAAGCAAGCAAGATCTATATCCAATAGGTGTCAAATGCTAGAGTTAAATAAAAAGAAATAGGACTAGGTGAACAAAATCATAGAATTATATACAGATGCATTTAAATCAAAGCAATAACATAGTGGACATTAACTATTATATATATAGAAATTAACCTTGGATTCCTAGAAATGAAGATTAGCGTGGCAAAATGAAGAATATTTGATCTTGACTCTAACTTCTTTCTCCTTTGGTGGATCAATGTAATTGACACCTTTTATTTTTAGCTTAAAAGTAATAATTGCCAAAAATAACTTCTTTATCCTTTGGTGCAATGTAATATGATTTTTTATAAACCACATGCCTATTTTTTATCATCTTTTCTTGTCACTTAAACCACATGCTTTGCTTTTTTTTTCTTTCCAGCAGACCACCTTTTTTTTTTTTTGCCTATTTTTGCATCATAATGGCTTGTCTATTCAACAAATAGTTTCAAGGAGGAAGCATACTTACTGAAAAGAAACTAATAGCAGAGTTCCATAGAGTAGGGAGTGGCTTCTCTTGTACAACCTCACATTCTACTTCTACAAGCAGATTCTTGCATCTGACCTCCATAGTAGGAATCTTCTCCATGGTATGACCCAGCCATCAGTTCTAAAGCCAAGTTACAACTGTAATTAATTTTTTTACATCAGAATTTAGAGAGTATCTAGAATGCTTTGAGACTAGAAAAGTTACCAATCCCATCAGTTCAAACTTAACCACCTTACCACCCAAAGGAACCAACAACAGCATCATTATAAAAGTTACCAATCCATCAGTTCAATTGAACGCACACAATTTGTCCTCATTTATAGCTTATTTGAAAGAAAAATTATGCCTCCACCAATTGAAAGACTATCTTAAACCATATTAGAATGTAAATGATGGTTAAATACTTAATTTTTCTATGAGAAAAATCTATATTAAAAAAAAATCTCTAGTACTATGGCTATCTAAATTCTAGCTTTGGGCAAATTGATCTAGAACCATAAATTCATTGAACTTGTCAAGCATAAACGTAAAGATACAAATCAATTACATATAGGAAAGATACAAAGATTCAATCTATAATCTAACACTGACATTCATGAATTTTGAAAAAAATGTTGCAATTTCAAAATTTGTCCCATTTTTAATCTTCCTAATGCGAGATTAAATTCAATAGAACTTGAAATTAAATTATGCACCTGTGCTTAAAGTGATTTCAATTCCTAGCCATGGATATCCTACAATTGATATGAACTCTTAGGGTAACCAAATCCCAAAAGCGAGATTGGATTGCCCAAGGTCCATATAAAACCACACATCGAAATCCTATAGTTCCAATGTGGGAGTTAAGTTCTACACCTTACAATGGTTCATAATTTAATACAGGAATCAGATTGAAGGAAAATTAAATTAACGTAGATAATCATTCATCAGAAACATGATTTGTTGACTTTAAGGTTAATCAACTTAATGAGAAAAAATTGAACTCATTCATCATTGTTATAATGTAGGAAGACTGAAGGAAGTGATTGAGACAGAAGGATGGGAGAAATGGCAGAGAGAATCGCTTCTTTCATCAGAAGGCACAAAACATTTTCCTCGTATATGACTACAGCTCCTCTCTGGGTACCATCACCTCCAATTATGTATACCTAACATACATAGATTAGTTCAAACTTCCCTTCGTATTAGATATTTTGTACATAAATAATATTTAAGTAAAGCTATCTAGATTCGAGCAAAAAAACTTTCAAAATAATTAAGAAAAATTAACAAACAACCACTTGATTTAAAAATAGTAAAAATGTGTCCTCAGAGAAGTAATAACATTTAGAACTCAAACAATAAGAATGAAACAATATATCTGATATAACAAGATAAATTTGCATTCCTTTCATTCACTTTCAAGTGATTATATCCAATTAATGGTTACAGGATGAAAGTTTGGAGAGGCAAATAGTAAACCAAACTGACTAAATTACCCAAGGGGACTAAAACAATAAAACAATAGACATTCTACGAGCTATGCTATTGAAATCATTGCTTCATAATAATACATATGCAAGTATAGCTTTTAGAAGGCAATTTTTCTGTAGAAAAGAAAATTATCCCTCATAAATGAAGGAATTAATGAAAATTTGGTACTGTACCAGACACTAAAATAATTTCCAGATCTGGTCCATAATATTTAATGACCATACAAAAAGTGAGATATAGGTTTCAATGAAATCACCTCAATTCCTAGAATATGCTCAACACCATACATGTAGTTCAAGCCACAGACAATTTCCCTAATCACTATATTGATTACGAGGGATAATCCTCCACAAGTTATTATGCAAGCACGAACTTCTTCTAGCTTGAAATAAACCTAGCATTGCAAAAGATTACTATTAATTTATGAAGATTAAAAATGGGCCCGTATAACATGTGGTTATACCAGTTCCTGAGGCCCTGCAGGATGAAAATGAACTCCTTTGGCATATAAATGACAGATTGGAGAAGTAGTGACTCAAGGAGAGAAGTGTTAGTGACCCAGTGCTCAAGGACGAGGGATGAACGATGACCACTAGTGCAGGGGACCGATGAAATTGCAGAAGGAAGAACGAGGAGGAGGGATGATGAAACTGGTTATGATGACCACCAACGAGTGATGACCACCAGCGAGTGATGACCACCAGCAAGCGACGGCCAGTACTCAAGGGCGAGGGATGGACGACGATTGAGCTCTGTTTGGAGAAAGTGTCCCGGCCTCTGCGTGAAGAAATAAACGAGCAAGAAGAAAGCTAGTGCGCAAATAATTTAGGGCAACCTTAATTCGAGCCTGAATGAAGCTATGTCTTTTCTTTCCTTTAAAAAAAATATTTTTAAATTTTTGGCGTCTGTTGTTTAAGTAACTGACGTCAAAATTACAATTTCTACTTCTGTTCCAAATATAACCGACGCAAAAAACTTAATTAATGTAAAATTATTTACAAAATTGCCACCAGTCATATTTTTATGTCTGTTATTTCATGACCGACATTAAAATCGGGATGTAGAAATGGGTTTTTCTACTAGTGCACATTGTCATTACATAACTAGCGATATAGTACATTGGTATAGGGATGAATAACTGCATACCTTATAAATAGAACAATATTCAAAGATCGAAATACAATTGATATTCTCCCTGCATTGAACTCACCCAACTAGTCCTATTACAACAATCTCAAATCAAGTAACAAAGCCTTGTAGTGTAACCAAAAGATAAACTGATGGAAGCCTATTCAATGAATAAACCAAGCTTTATTAAAGTTTTACACTATATTCGATATTTGATGCATGATTCCCACTCCTCCAATTCATTTGGCTCCTTGCTTTGGTTAATTCCATTATCCATGAACCCCATTCTCTCATTGAAGCATTCAACATCAATAGCAGGAAATCAAAAGCTTGCTTGGTGAATTTAGGGAATAGGATTTCGAGCACTATTGGAAATTTTCTTTTGAGGACCTTGCTCCATGCTCTCCCATTGAAGCCCCACTGTTGAAAGAAAATGTTGAATCTGAAGACTCCTCTCTTGTCAATGTTCCCTGCAATGTGAAGGACAGATAAATAGAAGGCAGAGTTTTACTTTCCAAGCCATCCATCTCACCTATTGTCACATAAATAGGACATAGGTGGTACATGGCTATTGTCAACTCGTGCTGTAAGGTGTTAGGTTAAGTCTTGCAATGAGCACAACCCTCATATTTAGTTGTCAACGTTGAGTTTGGAACCCTGAGGAGACTGCTGTTGATAAGCCGGAGGAAGGTGAGAATGACGTCAAGCCCTTATGCCCTGGGCGACACACGTGCTACAATGGCAGGGACAAAGGATTGCGATCCAGCAAGGGTGAGCTAACTCCAAAAACTTGTCCTCAATTTAGCCCCTCCATATCCATTTGCCATGTCATATTTCGTTACCCTTTGTTAGCAGATATGTACATGTTAGGGAGTCAATTAAAAACTGATACAAGATATGGAGAGTAACATTCGAACGGAGTAATGTATGAGGAGCTAATTAAAAAAATTAGAACTATAGGAATTAATTTCAAAATTCAGACAAACTATAAGGACTAAAAGATTAATGTTCCTAATTTATCAAGAAATTTTAATATTTTGTACCATTTACTTTTATTAATTATAATATTTCTCATATTTTCTAAATATTTATCAAGGTATTTAAAAGCGGACCGACCATTGAACCGGATGAAGAAATGGTTCAAGATTCAGTGATTGAACCGGTTGTGAATAAATTGATATTTTTTAAATAATTTAGATGAAAAATATAAAAAATATTTATCCATGATTATAAAATTAACATCCAATCTAGGATAAAAAATAAATTTAATAATTTTTTAATTTTAAATATCTTATAGAAAATTAAAAATATTATTAATAAGTTTTACAACCTAATATTAAAATCTAAACAAGTTAATATTCATCTATATTTATATTTTAAATTCAAAATAGTCAATTGATATATTATTTTGATATTATTTGTTAAGTAAATTTATCATTATTAATAATTATGTATCATAATAATGCTTATATAAGATTATAATATAAAAAAAAATTATACAAAAAATAATGTCACTTAGTACTAAAAATAATGTTATTTTATCTTAAAAATTAAAAAATTTAAAAAATAAAAAAAGGCCAAATCAGTTCTATATCAGTTTTTGGCCGGTTCTTGACCAAAATCAACAAATTCTTGACTGATTCACACCGGTTTTGAGATCCCCAGATTTTTGTCAGTGACTGGATCAGACCAGGAGCTGGTTCTCGATCAGATTGGTCGAATCAGCTGGTTCGGTCTGGTTCTTAATACCCTGACATTTATATCTCTAACATATTAATTATACATCAAGCATGAATGAAAAAAAATAATTAATACACTAAATAACTACAAATTGCCCTATATTTTAGCTCAAAATAAATTATATTTAGCACTGGAGTACTATTGAGAGGGCCTTTCAAGTCATTACTAACTATTGGCGTGGTGGTTGGTTGTTGGGTGGATTTGCCATAAATAAGGCTCCCAGCCAAGATTTTTTTTTTCCTCTCCCCTCATAACGCTTGAGGTTGACTTGACTACCATATATAATGCAAAGAAGCTGTAAATCACTTAATTGACAAGTTTAACTGAGGACTAAATGCCCAAAACAAAACTAATTTTGGCCTTGGATGGTTGGGTTGGTTGCCAATGGATGGTTATTGGAGTAATTGGTAACTTATTTTGGCCTAAAAACAACCATTTCACTTCTGGGTGTCCAAAAATTTTTATATGGCGATTTTGTCCAAAATCTCCAAAATATTTTTTAGAGAAAATTTGGGGGAAAAACTTATGGGTCACATGCCTTCTTTCTTTTCCCCATTTTATTTCCTTTTCATTCTCTCCTACTATCCAAATCTTACTTATCTCTACATCCAAACATAAGGTATCGGTGGGGAAAGTTGGGTTGAAAAGGTTAAGTAACTGATTTTTAAGTAAAATCAAGTCTTGTATTGCATCCGTCTTTCAACCAAATTAGTCTTCCAGGGCCAAGACCATACATGTTTGGGGAAAAAACCAAAAGCAAACTCACAAAGGCCCACTTGATCCTTTTTTGGACGTTTGTATCAAAACCAAGGCCAAGCGAGTGAAAAAAGTTCGGTCGTGTGAGCATTCAAGAACTAAGAATGGTAGGAGGCCACGATTTTTCAACCCAACGGTCTTTTTTTACCAAGACCAGAGGTCCTTAAATGGTATGAGGATGCAAATGATAAATGTGGAAGAATCAGAGAAAAGGAAGAAATAAGATGAACAAAATTTTGTTATGAAATCTTAAAAATACCAAAAAAAAAATCTGCTTTAATTATGATTATATGAATACATGTATGTATATATATAAAAGCTATATATATATATATATGTTAATTTTGAGATTTTCAGACTACTTGACTCGATTAAGAATAGTATGGATTTACATAAATCACCCAATTGAAGTGGGTAAATCCATGAATGAAAAAAATTGCATTTTTAATACAATATATATTTTATTGAATTATCAATAAAAATACAGTTTAAAAATATTGTCAGCAGTTAATAAATGTATATAAAATATTAAATCATTATTTCTTGTGATTGACAATCATTATTTCCAACATTTATATGTTAAAGCATACTTGAATAAATGAAATTTGTAAAAATAAAATTTGATAAAAATAAATTTGTTACAAGTTGTTATGTTTGGATTTTCTTTTTGTAAAACCATAGTTTGATAAAAAAATCTGTTTAAATGATAAAAGTTAAAAATACTTTTAGATATATAATATAATTTCAGTATCCCCTCCTTAAGTAAATATCTCTTTCCTTTTCCAAAATAATAATTTAACCCAATTTTCATTTTTTATAAAGGTAATTTATATTTAACCAAATACATCTTCTTAACAAATCATGATTGAAAACCCTAACTTCTTTTTTAAAAGGATATCCAAACATGGGACTAAAATTTTTAGTTGAGAAGCCTAAAAAAATATGTTTTGGTCTATGTTCAAGACCATGTCTTAGTCAGCTAGCTATATATCTATATGTGTGTGTGTGTGTGTGTATAAAATAATACATGGGGACCATATTTAACACGCTTCACGTATCATAATATACATGAATCATAGTCAACATGTTGCATATATAATTATAATAATAATAACAACAACAGCATATGGGGCCCGCCATGTCCATCAGCAATAATAACATATGGGGCCGATGTTCCATCAGGGAAGACTTGAGGTTGACTTAAATACTATATAATGCATTAGGCCAAAAGCAATTGATCAACAACCTCAAGTCTTCGTCGTTCAGTTGCTCGATCTTCTCTCCAATTCCTTGAAGATCAATCAAACCATCAGGTTAATTATTTCTTTCCTTTACCATCAAATAATTTCTTGTATGTCTTGTAATTTCCTTTACCAAGCCAGTTAATATTAAAAACTTGTACTGTATATATGTCTTTTTTCATCTTTCTTCTGTTTGCTTTATAGCTTGGGATCTCTTGGATTTGTTGTTGTTATGGGTTTTTGTTGGACTGCTGTTTGATCTTTTGTTTTAATAACATTAGAATCTTTTCTAGCAAAAAAAACTTCAAATATATATATATATATGCTAATTTTTAAATCTTTGCGTACGTTATATCTGTGTTCGATTCTATGTAACTCAGGTAGTCTTCAAGATTTAGATTCAAACGTTTAGCAAATCATATTTCATTATATGTGTTATATACGAATTCATAGTTTTTCTTTTTAGAAAAGTTTCAAAATGACTTAATGAAATTGATTTTTAGTTTCTTTTTATTTACCTTTGTATTACTTTTAAAATACTTGTTTCAAACTCAAATTTTTTTATATTTTATCATTAATATATTAATTTGTTGAATAAACATAAACTTATATATCTCTTGTATCTGTATTCATAAATTTTAAATTGCATCAAACTTATCATATCATGTTGTACTTAATATTATCTAAAACTAGCTCAAGTGGTAAATGTGAGATGGGATGGGGTGAGGATAAAAGTCAAGGGATCAAACCCTTAAAAAAGTTTGTTTGATTTGAAAGACTTGGAGAAGAGGGAAATGGAGTGAAAATTTTTCATTTTAATTTTCTTTCAAACCAAAGAAGGGGGCACTTTTCCTTCCTTCTTTAGACAGGATAAAGGAAAGAAGAAGAGAGGAAAAATATTCCCCTTCCCTAATTTGGTTTGGAAAAAAATAAAATAAAAAATTTTTTCACCCTCTCTCTTCTCTTCAAATCTCTCAAATCAAATAAGAAGTCTTGTACCAAAAAAATCATGTCATATCCGATACTTATACCGATATGTGTCTCATATATCAAATTAAATACATAAACCTTTTAGAATCAACTCAATTAATTTAAATTAAAATTTTACAGAAAGAGAAAATTGAATTGATATATGAATTAATAAATATAATAATATAGAAAAATATAAAACATGTGAGTCCATTATATATGATCTGCAGTATAAATGTTGTATTTCAGGTCCTGTTTGGTTATAACTACGGAAAAATATTTCTTTTTCAACACAAGAAAATTGATATGTGAAATATCGATATATATATATATATATATTCTTATAATTATTACTTAATAATAACTGTTTTTTTCTTTATTATTTTTCAATTCAGAGATACACATAATGTTGGTTAAAAAGAGAGATAGATACACATTCAATGACATTTCATATTCTAATAAAAACCACTTTTTATTCATTTCATTCTTTTTTTCATTCCAGCACATTCTGTGTGTACCAAATGATGCCTAGAGACTAGAGTATCTAATAAATTCTCCCCTTCCATGTCAGTAATAACGGCTGGACAGGTTGTTGGGTGGATTTGCCATAAAGTAGGCCTGCTTGTATGCTTGTGATCTGTGCGATTTGCTCTTCTCTTGAATTTCCTCAAGATCAATCAAAGCATCAGGTTAATTATCTCTTTCTTTTACCGTCTTTTTTCCTATGTCTTGTAGTCTGTGCGGTTAAACTTGTACTTTATAAATAAATATAGATATGCTAATTTTGAAATTTTTGTTATCCGTTTATTCTATCTTATAACTCACTAAATCTTAAAGAACAGAATCAAAAGTTTAGTTCAAGCATCAAAAGGATCATCAACATTTCTATTTGTGTCCTTAAACTTTTCAGAGTGAAGGCAAATGTATAGTTAATGAGAATCAGAAAGTCTAAACCATAGAATCAACTAAATCAATCCAAATTAAAATTTTATGGGTGAGACTCAACTCCTGTTACTAGAAAAAAATATATAGTCAATCGAATATATATATTCTTAAAGTCATAATTGTCAAAAGAATGTATTTTTTATTGACGATATGTGTTTAATGTCCAACCGTGGATAAAAATATTGTCGAATGTTAATAAACGGAGTGCCAAAACCTTAGGCGAAGATGAGAATAAAATATTTAATTTACGTCATTTTTTCCGAATATTGACAATCATTAATTACTTTTAAAATTCTAAGTTGAGAGGCCTGGTAAAAATGTCTATGGTCTAAATTCAAGACCTTGTGGTGCCAAGACTCATTTTGCCTAAGTATGCCTTGGGGATCATGTGGTGGGCTTTTGATAGTTATGTTGTCTATTATGGGGGCAACAGTAATAAATTAATAATAGTAAGCTAATAATATAACCTCGGGTTGAAGCAAAACTAAAAATGGTTAATTTTATTTTTTTTAAGAAATAATTTCTAAAGAATTGAAGAAATTGTTGCCCATTAAATTTTTTTCTAAATAAAAATTTTATTTCCCTAACAAAACAAAATAAAAATTTTCTACGAAAAATTCCAAAAAATTCAATAAAACAAAGACTAGAAAATTGAGGAGGGCTAGCTAAATTCTTTTCAATGTTCCTTACATGTTTTTCCCATCTAAGATTGGCTCATTTAGTACTTCTATATGTAATGGGTATTGTAATTTAATTATAATTATTCAATAATAATTGTGACATATTATAATAAATGTCAAACATTATAATTGAGCGACTTGAAGATATTTCTTGTGTATAATTTTTGTTTTTTCAGTCTGTGTATCAACTTGTATCATGAGAATGCGGACGAAAGAAAGCGCTTCAAAAAAACCTGATTTGTTAAGCTCCCTGAAAGCCAAGTTAGAAACAATAGACACTTTGGATCTTCCCTTATCATCAGGACGATGTTGTATCTATAGAGTGCCACCAAAACTTCGAAAAGTGAATGAAGAAGCCTACACTCCGACCTTGGTTTCCATTGGTCCATATCACCATGCAGACAAAAGGTTGAAAGCAATGGAAGAGGCCAAATTGTGGTTCCTCAACAAATTTTTGAAGAGGACTCAATGGACATTGTTGGGGGAATATGTTAAAGTTCTGAGAGATCGGGAAGGTGAAATTCGACGATGTTACTCAGAGACAATACCAATGGAGAGTGATGATTTTGTAAGCATGATTCTAACTGATGCTTGCTTCATCATTGAACACTTTCTGACTACTGCAGGCCCGTCAGAAGAAAACCCTTGGCATTCAAAGCAGTGGCCCAACACTGATATAAGACAAGACTTGATTTTGCTTGAAAATCAGCTACCATATTTTGTTCTTAAAAACCTATTCGAGCTAACTTTTCCTGCTGGCTTCAATGACAGATTTTCATTTGTTGAGGTTACCTTCAACAGTGTTCGTAACAGATTCCTGGTCAATGTAGTTTCTAATGTAAAGCATCATGACAAGTTTACGTTCGAATATTTTAAACAACACCACCTACCTAAACTACTTGATGGCAGTGAGCAAGTGGAGCACTTATGTGATATGCTGAGGCTCTTTTACGTACAACGTGATCGACCACGAAGAAGAAAAAATTGTATCAGAATTAATCCTCCATATAGTGCACGCAAATTGCATGATGCAGGAATTGAACTTCAAGCCGATAAAGATGAAATCAGCTTAATGGAGGTGCACTATTCGAAGGGACAGCTGAAAATACCAAGAATTATGTTCTTTGATATGACTGAGACAATTCTCAGAAATATCCTTGCATTTGAGCAGTGTCACCTTCCTTTTACGCACTACGTAACTGATTACGTAATACTCATGGATTATCTTATCAACACTGAAACAGATGTCGAAATTCTTGTTGAAAAGGGAATCATAGAGAACTGGCTGGGTGAGAATAATGCAGTGGCTTCCATGGTTAATAGACTCTGCAAAAACATTATCTACACAAGTTTCAATTGTGATTATATCTCTCTATCTAAAGACCTGAACGAGTTTTATGATAAGCCATATCACAAGTATATGGCAATCTTTAAGCATGATTACTGGAGCACTCCTTGGAAGAAAGCATCTCTCCTCGCCGCAATTCTACTACTTTTGCTTACTGTCATCCAAACAATATGTTCCATCATCAAGAAGTAGCTCCAATTGCTCTTGTGTGACTCTCAAAGTCTTAATGAAATTTGCCGGTGCATCTTTTTTTTTCCTTCTTTTTCTTTTTTTGGCCTGACTCTTTTCAAGTTTACGTATATATCACCTTGATAGGAAGATTCAACTTATAATTCTTCATAATCAGGGTGGCTAATTTATTGTGTATTGCTGAATTTCACAAGTCTCGTCATTTTCATTTTTAGAAACAAATTAAGTACGCATATAGGTAGGTAGGTATTAAATTGCAAGGCGTCTCTGTTTAAAGCCATATTATTATCGTATAGTACTTGGAAGCAAATAGCGGTCTTCAGCGATGAGAGGATAAGCAGCCTGATTAGAAGAATCGACCGACCTTCACCCTTACAAATATCGGCTTTAATGACTTCGACACACACATGCAAACACATCAACACACCTACAGAAACAGTGCAAGCTCTCGAAAATTCTTCTAGCCTCCGTGGCAGAGATCTCACATCTTCGAAGAACTATATATACTTGTTTAATTAGTAGTTCATTCTTTTTTTTGGCCAGATTTTAGTAGTTCATTCGAGCCATAACAATAGAGTGTTTCTAAGCTCACACGATCCAACTGGGTTTTACTTTCTTTATCAATTTGTTCAATTTCTTCATTCTATTCTACTCAATGTACTCTATTTACCATTGTTAATGTTAATTTTTTTAATATTTGGAAAAATTGCGGTAAATAATCTCAAGCGCTCGTTTGGCTTAGAAGTTAAATTGTATTTTAATTTGAGGTACTATATCTTAGCACGCCTGACACTTTTTTGTTATTTTCCTTTAAAATAGAAAAAGAGCCAACACATAGTTTTTACAAAAAAATAGAGGTTTTATAAAGTGAGAAGATAATAGATTCCAAGTATTCTTTAGGTAAGATCCTTGGCAGAAAAAAAAACTTTTTTAGGTAAAATAAAACTTTTAAAAATATCACATTGAATTTATTTATTTATTTTTTTATACATCATCAGGGTTTAAATCCTTGACCTCTACCCAAACCCCATCACACCCTACCACCTGAGCTAGCCTGAGTTGACTGAATTTATTTATTCTAGAAAAATCTTTTCAGTTAGTTTGAAATCATATATATATATATATATATTTTTATGTATTATTATAAATATTTGATATCTATATAATAAATATTATTATATAAATGTAATATATTTTAATAAATTAAAAGATTAAAATGATGATTAAATTAAGCATAAATAATTAGAAAATAAATGTTAGCTGCATCTTTTTTTATTCACGAGCATGCAAGAGAAATTAATCCTCAATTAGAAAATTAACATAACTTTAATCAAACGATGTGAGAGCTTGAGGTCTTTTTTTCACAATTTCCCTAAATATAGATACAAAAATAAAGGTAATTAAGATGAAGAGAGATATTGTGTCAGGACAACAGTGAGAACATAAATTTATAAATGCTAAAACATAGAAACAAAACTAAGAGCTCATGGAGCTATTCTAAATAAAACATGAAATGAAGCTTGAAAGATGAAAGGATCTAGGACCGGACGTTGTGTGGGTCTGGCACACTTGAATCTCAAAGATTCAAACAAAGCCAATAAATAAATAAACAAATTCTAAAATGATAGGATGCAATGGAGAATAGACAAAGATAGTGATGCCAAACCTTGATAAATTCTTATGTTTTACTATCTAAATTTTTTCTCCATCGTTATAACTCCTCTCTTACCTTCTCTTTTCTTTTTTTTTTTTTAATTTTACATCCACTGTATATTAATATTTTAAGAAAGCATATCATTTTTAAAATTTTTACTTATATACATGTTAAATTTATTTCATATTTATTTTTTTTTAGAAAATATTTCATATTTTTTAAATTTGTAAATATTTTAACCTTTTTTTTTAACATTTTTATTATGTTACTTGTTATTTTTCTGCAATTCTGATTTTTTCTTAGTTACTCATTATTAATTTCTTCAAATTACATATTGTGAGATATTTCTTATGCTAACCTCTCTCTCTTTACCTTATTTTTTAAAATGATCAATTTTATTATATCTGTTTTTTGCTATTTTAAATGATCAATTTTATGTTGTTTGTATCATGTTTTCCCTACTTTATTTCTTTTCTTAAACGTTCTCTAATTTTGTTAATTTTGTAGACAATAGGAATTTTTTTTTTTTAAAAAATGGTGATTGTCAAAGTGAATGAATATTATCCAGCATAAATTCTTAACAATTTTCTCATATTCAATTAGTACTTCTAGAAACGATATATATATTAAAAGCATTTCTTAGTTATAAATTAAATATATATGTTGGTAAAAAAATTATAAATAAATATATATTCTTATTTTTTTTCCTGCTATCCCAATAAAAAAAATATTTTTTTCTCTTGTTCTTCTCTTCTAATTTTCTGTTTCCCTTAATCTTTTTTCCATCCAAACATAACGTAACAATGGGGAATGTTAGGTTGAATAGGTTATGAGTAAGTAACTGGTTTTTAAGTAAAATAAAGTCTTGTATTGTATTACATGCTGACAATCGTCTTTCAATCCAAATAGTCTTCCAGGCCAATTAAGACCATAAATATTATAAAAACAAAAAGCAAAAAGGCCTATTTGATCTTTTATTTGGGGTTTGTATTGAGGCCAAGGCTGTAATATCCATAAATTTTTATATATAATTTTTGATATAGTTTATGTTTAGAATATGAAAAATGAAGATATATATTGAATTATGATGAGCATACACTGAATAAAGGTATACAATGAATTATAGTTTCAATAAGTTACATTGAATTCTGATGAGTATATACTAAATGAAGGTATACAATAAATTGTGGTTTCAATAAGTTACATTGAATTCTGATGAGCATATACTGAATGAAGATATACAATAAATTTTAGTTTCAATGAGTTACATTAAATTATGATGAGTATACATTGAATGAAGGTACACAATAAATTGACATCACTTGCTAGCCAAGACATCAACATTATAAATATCCCACCTATTTCTTCATTTTAGCACATCACCAGTTGAAAGTAAGAGTTGGGAGTAAGTAAGAGAAAGAGAGAGCTAAGAGAGAGAAAGAAAGTGTGACTGAAAGAGAAGGAAAAGGAAGGAAGGCTAGTTTCAAAAAAAAAATTCAAGAAGGAAGACAAGCAGCTTAGCTCAGAATATTTTTCAATTGAGGTAGTATATTATTTATTTCATGCATTTTCTGTGAATTAATTATAGATGTTATGTGATATTATTGGATGAGTTGTTTCAATATAAATGTTTTAAAATGTTATGGATGTCTAGTATTAAGAGGAAACTCTGTTGAGATTTGTATAGATGCATAAAATATGAGTTATTTGGTTGTTTACATAACTACCTGATTATGAGCATGATTTGTATGAATGAATATATATATATTACTGAGATTTTCCCAAATCTCACACCTAATGACTAGCAATGTTAGGGCTAAGTATAAGTAAAGGCAAAGGTAAGGAGGTGGTTACCTAAGAGGAAGCAGACTGGAAGATATTATTTTGCATTAGAATAAATGTAATTAAATTATGGTGATATGTTTTAGTTATGATTTCTACTTGCTGACTTTACTTTAGATGTTCTGAAACAATAGTCAGATAATTACAGTATGGTTGGCTTGATTATTATTAATTAAAGTAAACTTTCAGTTAAGTTATTGTCTTTTAAGCAACCTAATTTTGAAAAGTTTAAAAGTTTAATTGTTCTAGGTTTTTAATTCTTTTCGCTAGATATATAAGATATAATTAAAAGTCTAGTAAACTAAGGTGTTACATGCTACATGAATAGCTTTTCGACTCAAAGTATTTGCCACTATATTGGCCTTGCCTGGATGGTACTTGATCTTATAATCATAATTTTTCAATAACTCCATCCATCTTCTTTGCCTCAAATTCAACTCTTTTTGATTTGATAAATATTTGAAACTCTTGTGATCAGAGAAAATTTCTATTGTTGCTCCATAGAGATAGAGTCTCAATATCTTTAGTACATAAATTACCGCTGCAAGTTCTAAATCATGTGTGGGATAGTTTTCTTTATGAGGTTTTAGATGTCTAGAAGCATAGGCTACAACTTTGCCCTGCTGCATTAATACACAACCCAATCCGTTCTTACTAGCATCAGTGTATAGCACATAGGGCTCTTGAGAATTAGGTATGATTAACACAGGGGAAGAGGTTAACCTACTTTTTAATTCTTGAAAACTCTTTTCACAATTATTATCCCACACGAAAGGTTTTTCTTTTCTTGTCAATCTAGTCAGCGGTGAGGCAATCCGAGAAAAATTCTAGATAAACCTTCTATAATAGCCTGCTAGGCCAAGAAAACTTCTTATCTCTGTAATAGTTTTAGGTCTATCCCATTTAAGAACTGCATCTACTTTATTTGGACCTACTATGACCCCTTCTTGAGATATTGTATGACCTAAAAACTGTACTTCTGTGAGCCAAAACTCACACTTGCTTAATTTAGCAATCAATTGCTTTTCTTTTAAGATTTCCAGAGTAATTCTCATATGTCTCTCATGCTCTACTAAAGATTTAGAGTATACTAGGATATCATCTATGAACACAACAACAAACTGATCTAAATAAGGCCGAAAGATTATATTCATATAGTCCATGAATACTGCTGGTGTATTAGTGAGACCAAATGGCATGACTAGAAATTCATAATGACCATATCTTGTCCTGAATGAAGTTTTCAGAACATCTTCAGCTTTAACCCATAGCTGATGATACCCAGATCTTAAATCAATCTTGGAGAATATACATGCTCCAGCTAACTGATCTAAAAGATCATCTATTCTAGGTAATGGGTATTTATTCTTTATGGTCACTTTGTTTAATTTCCTATAATCTATACATAGTCTGAGACTTTCATCTTTCTTTTTAACGAATAGCACAGGAGCTCCCCAGGGTGATAAACTATATCTAATAAGCCCTTTTTCTAACAACTCCTCTATTTGCTGCTTCAATTCAGCCATCTCATTTGGAGTCATTCTGTATGGTGTTTTTAATATTGGCTCCGCCCCAAGTACTACTTCTATTCCAAACTCAACTTCTCTATCTGGGGTAATCCGCTAATTTCCTTAGCGAACACTTCAGGAAATTCTTGCACTACCGGTATTTTCTCAATTCCCTCTTGATTCAAGCCAATAGAAAATAAATGGCCATGATTTTTCAATCAAATGGTCTTTTTGACCAAGTCTAGAAATACTAGATGAGGATGTAACCCAGGAGAAATTCTCCAAAGGTGTAGGAAAAAAAACTGAGAAATGGCCAGAACACAAACTTCTGGTGGGATCTTTGGTCCCCATTAGACCAACCACTCATTACCCATGTCGAGAGAAATGAACACTTGATCAACCCACATGCCTCTGCTCAGGATTTCACAACTATTAATAATACTTGGGACATGCACAAACTAAGATTATTTTTCCCTCTAGGGGTGATCAATAAAGTTCTAATCATTTAGCCACCCCAGGAAATCTAACTTGACTGCTACTATTGGCAAAACTCCTCAGATGGATCTTTTTTTATTAGTTCTGCATATGTTTTTCTTAACAAACATGACTAGAGGAGCACAAGTATATTGTGGTAATTAATATGGAACTGGCATGTGCCTGAAAAAATCAAGTTTCTCTTATGACAAGTTTCGCTTGAGAGATTTCCCTCAAACTACCTTAGAGCCAAAAGAGGTCTCACCTCAAATGCTGAGTGCCCTTTTGAATGTGCTTGTGAGGAAAACACTATCCATATCATGAGAGATTGTCAAACAGCAAAAAATGTGTGGATGAATTTTTTAGATACTAACAATATATCTAGTTTTTTCTCTTGTAATTTGAAGGATTGGCTGAAGCTGAATTACCAACATAACTTGGGATCTGGATATTCAAATAGGTGGCCTTGGAAAAAAGTGTTTGGTTATGTCTGCTAGTCAATTTGGACCTCCAGGTGCAAATGTGCTATTGAAGGAGCAGCCCACGACCCAAGACAAATCAAATATACTTGGCTACATCACCTAATGGAGGATGCAACTCTTTGTAATTTCAAACAAAAGTTACACATTAATGAAGAAAATATGGAAGAACCTTGGAGAGCCCTTGATGCGGGAACTATTTGTGTAGATGTAGATGGCTCTGTCAACACACAAGGTCATGCAACCTATGGAGGTACTTTCAGGGATGCCTATGGGAATTGGTTACTAGGGTTTAAGCGTAAACTTGGTTTCCTTCCTAACTTCACGGCTGAAATTCTCGCCATCCTTACTGGTTTACAAATCTGTAAACAAAAAAGATAGTGTAAGATTTCTTTACATACAGACTCTCTTGAAAGTGTGAACCTGATTTGGCATAATAGCAACACATCACACCCCCTGAATGCAAAGATCACAAAAATTCGATCCCTCATATACGAAGACTGGACAGTGAACATGCATTATGTGCAGAGAGAAACAATTCCTTGTGCCAATTTCCTTGCAAAGAATGCACATGAAGAAGAGAACCTATATGTACTGCTCAAGGAATGTCCTCATAATTGTGCCCATTTTTTTCTTTAGTTTTGGCCATGTTGGCTTGTCTTTAACTCTTTTTTCTTAATTTCAAGCCTAGCTCACCCTAGATATCTCAAAAAAAAAAATGATAAGTGTTGAAGAATCAAAGAAAAGGAAGTAATAAGAATTATAAGATGAACCAAATTTTGTTATGAGATCTTAAAAAGAGAAAAAAAATTTACTTTAATTATGTTTATATGAATGCATGTAAATATATAAGAAGGGAAGGATCTATATTGTAGGTTGTAGGGGCAATTGCCCCCACTAAGGAGAAAATTTCACCTTCTAAAATTTCATTTTCCTCTCAAGAAATTTTATTTTAGCCCCATAAAAATGCAATTGAGCAAAAGTGTCAAATTTTTATGTCATCTTCTAGTCATTTGAAAATATAATTTTCTATTAGATTGGTTGTAGAAATAAATTTTTATATTAATTTATTAAATATTTAAAATTATATTTAAAAAAAAAGGATAATTAATCATTGGGCCCTCATGGTTCAATTTAGTCCTCACAGTTAAAAAAATTTCATCCGGCTCCTTGATGTTAGCACTGTTATCCAATTAAGTTAATCCTCGTAATTTCATATATCTTCAAAAAGGATCTCTGAGCTTGCCACGTATGCAAACTCCGTTAGGTTTCTAAAGATGTGCAAACGTTGGCATTGCCAGCTTACATGTACGATGAAAACGCCAACTGAGAGGAGAGAACGGAGAAATAGAGGGAGCTTGTCACGTTGTGGCGGCGTTGGGGGTTTTGCCGTTTTCCATTGTCGACTATTGGAGGTTTTGACGGTATCCATGGGAATGTCCTTTCAAAATGGGGGTTGCATGAAGTTCCTGAATACGACCCTCGCCTCTTCCGTCGACCTCTCGCCTTTGGATTTCTCGGCAAGCACGAGAACACTTCGCCCCACCCCAACTCCTCGTACTTTTATTCATGAATCCCTTCATCGGAATCTAGAGGTGGGTCATATATAGTCTGATTAAATTATACTTTAATTACTTCCAATAATTGATCACGTGTGAGCCGCTTTTTGGTTCGTGTTCAGTGATTGATCACGTGTGTTTAAATTGCCAAGTAAGCAACCCGCGAAGGATTTTGATAAAAATGTTGATGCGTATGTGGTTAGATAG
Organism: Adenanthera pavonina; assembly: GCA_026686845.1. Classification (NCBI taxonomy): domain Eukaryota; kingdom Viridiplantae; phylum Streptophyta; class Magnoliopsida; order Fabales; family Fabaceae; genus Adenanthera; species Adenanthera pavonina. The sequence continues at coordinate 32,087,023 of JAIVEN010000010.1, forward strand.
GAAGCAAGCTATTAGTTTCCTAATATATCGTTAAACCTTTCTTTACTGAGTGCTACTTTCATCCTTCAAATGTGATGATTGATATATATATATATATATTCTTATGCTGTGGATGGTCACTTGTTAGAAAAATACTCTGTTTTTGAAAGGAAGAACAGAGAAAAATAGAGACCACATTTTTTTCTTCACACACACATATTCTTTGAAAATATTTTCATTAGGATAGAAATCACATGGGTTCCAAGATATATGTGTGTGTTGGGGGGTATTGTTTGTTATTTACAATATTAGTTATGTCTACAGCCAAAGACTGTGAGCTTAATTCGAAACAGAGCATGAGAAGAATCAAGCATTTTGGAAGTAAAACAAAATATAAAAGCTTAATGCGGCAAGCTACTAGCTAGCTTAAAAAAAACGACGCTTCAAATTTAAAAAATAATAATAATAAAACGAAGTGAAAGCTCATTCAAAAATAATAATAATCCACATGATAGCCACATGTATTGTTAAATGCCACCAAAGACACTTTTAATAGTGTATTTTGAGAGATCATATTGCAAACTTTTAATAATATAGGGACTCACTCTATTAACGTCTAAAACTATAAGGAGTTGTTTAAAAAAAATAAAGAATGAAGATCAATTTAAAAATGAGCCTAAAATATAAGGACCAAAAAATTTTTTTATTAAAAAAATATTAATATTTATATTAGACATAGATTTTACCCCCGATAATTTTTTTTTAGGAAAATAATAATTAAAGGCCAAAACTTTCAATTAATTCTATTTTAGAATCAAAAAATTTGAAAATACCAGAAAAGAACCATGATCTCAAATTAATTGAAAATATAAATATAAAATGACCTAAATACCCTTGTAAAAAGGTTTTATACTCAACATCTATTTTTTACTACTTTTTTTTATAAATTTGACACCAAATATCCTCAATTTTACACTAAACACATTGTTGAATATGAGTGTAAAATTGAGAAAATTTAGTGTCAAATTTATGAAAAAGAGTAGTAAAAAGCAGATGTTGAATAGTAAAAAATGGAAGTTAAATATAAAATTCTAAGACTTATCCAATATAAAATCAGGGGTCTTCAGTGTCAAATCATGGAATATGAGTAGTAAAATACAAAAAATAAGTGTAAAATTCTAAAAGTAGAATTCTTCATTGTGTCCAGTATAAAATCGAGAAAGTTTAGTGTTAAATTTTAGATGAAGAGTAGTAAAAAGCAGATGTTGAGTGTAAAATATTTTAACAAGGGCATTTAGGTCATTTCTTATTTTGAATTTTGATCAATTTGAGATTATGGTCCTTTTTCTGGTATTTTCAAATTTTTTGGTCCTAAAATGGAATTAATTGAAAGTTTTGATCCTCAAGTGTCATTTCCCCCCCCCCTTTTTTTTTTACTCTGCCTTTGAATAAGTTACAACAACTTAATGTTCAAAAAATCATATTGGACCGGTTGGTTCAACCAGCTCAACTGGTTCCCGATGCCAGGTTCAATCCGGTTATAGATCTCAACTGCTTCTTTCTAGAATCGATGGAGAACTGTTCAAACTAGTCTCGAATCAGTGTTGAGCCGGTTAAACCGGTTTATTTTTTAAATTTTTTTAAATTTTTAAAAATAAAATAATATTATTTTTAGTATTAAATAATATTATTTTTTATATAATTTTTTTTTCTATATTATAATATTGCATAAGTATTATTATACTATATAATTATTAATAATAATAATTTTACTTAACAAATAATATGAAAAAATATTAATTGACTATTTTGAATTCAAAATATGTTTACAAATTAATATTAACTTGTTTAGATTTTAATATTATGTTGTAAAACTTATTAATAATATTTTTATTTTCTCTATAATGTATAAAATTAAAAAAATTATTAAATTTATTACCACTGACTTAATTCCGACTGAATCACAGTTGAACTATTGGACCTTGAACCAATACTTTGACCAGTTCAGTGCGTGGTCTGATTTTTTGAATCTTGCAACTACTCATGTCTAGAACTAGGGAAAGATTGGTGTGCCTTCGTGTTCAAAGTCACTCTTTCAAGGTATGATTTCTTTATCATATTTTATGCACATTCTCACTTCTCTCTTCAATCTAAATTGCTTTATAGATTTTTTATTTAAAATTTGTTCACAAATTCACTTAATAATAAACAATTTTTATTGAGATAAATATTTAATTATAATTCAAAAAACAATTTAATGCTATGCTCTTATTGATTGAGATATGCCGTTTATTTGTCGCGGATGTTATATGGTCTTCTCTCTAGTTTCTTGAAGATCAATTAAACTTGTAATAAAACTTTTCCTATATATATGCTGATTTTGAAATTTTCTTCTTATCTCTTTATTCCATTATATTTCTCAGTTAGTCTACAAGATTAGATTCAGAAGTTTGGTTTAAGCAACAAAAATGATAAACTTTCTATTATGTACTTTCGTGACTGAACAAAAATGTAGGGTTAATGATAATCATAATAGCTAAACCTTAGAACCAACTCAATCAATCCTAATTAATATTTTATAGATTAGAATCAAGTGAACTCCCGTTACAAGAAAAAAAATTACTCCTGAGGACATAAATGTTAAAAAAAATGTATTTTTATTGACAAAATTTGTTTTATGGAACTGTCAATAAAATTACTATTAAAAAGTATTGAAAATTTAATAAATTTAGATAAAATATTAAAATCATTTTTCCTATATTGACAAGCATTACTTATGTTCAACACTAATATGTTAAAGGATACTTTACTTTCTAAATTTTTATTTGAGAAGCCTAAGAAAAAAGTGTTTGGGTCTAAGTTCAGGACCAAGCCTTAACCTGACTCATTTTGTCGAAGTATTTATTGTGGTCGGCCTTGGATAGTTTTGTCAGTATATTATGAGGGTAACTTCAATAATAGCAGTAATTAAAAAAAATAAAATTCAATAATAGCATCCTAGTGACATCGAATCGAAGAAAAAATAAAAATGGTGTTTATGTTGTTTTAAGAGATAATTTCTTCAAAATTGAAGAAATTGTTGGTCATTAAAAAATTTTCCAAAGAAAAATTCTATTTTTTTAACAAAAAATAAAAAAATCTATCAACAAATATGGATATGGTGGTACTTTATAGAATCAACATCCTAATCCTATGGAAAGCTCCAAATGGCTATAGTTTCTAACTTAGCTTTCAAGAGCTTAACAAATCAGGTTTTTGTGAAAACACTTTCTTTTATCTACATTCTCTTGGGACAATTTGGTACACAGATTGAAAATATATACACACGCGCGTAAGAAATATATTCGAATCCTTCAATTATAATAAGCATTATATATCTCATTTTCATATAGAAATAGAAGTATCAAATGAGCCAATCTTTTTATAAATGTGAAAGAAAGGTATATTACTAAAATATAAACTTTTTTATAAGAAAATAATTTTTTTTGTAAGTACCAAGGGTATCACCTAATGGTGGATGAAGACTAATTTCTTTAAAGTATAAAGATCAACGAAGTGAGCTTTTGTTTTTTGGTATAGAAAAGGATAAGCTTTGATACCATGTTATTATGGACCGAAAGCTAGATAAACAATATTTTGTATATTAAATGAATAATATCTTCTCAAGTCGCAACGGGATCCGCATGAGACTTGCACATAGTGAGTCTCCAAGCTTTTAGCCGGACTGCAATAATGGGCCTGTGCTTACGATGGTGGGCTAAGGCCTAAATACTCATATACTAGTACCTTGAAATTAACAGAATATCTAAATTTGTCACGGGCCTATGCATACAATGGCTGGTTAAGGCCCAATATGCTCATATGCTAGCAAATTCAAACACATGAATAACATAATTAATAGAACTAGAATTCATAACCCCGCCCAATGCGTGGGTAGCTTTTTCTGGCATCCAAAAGATTTGACTGTTACATGTTTTATATGATAAATTTATTCAAAGAATAGTGATTTGTTGGTATACAGATTTAGTTTTGATAATAGAATATTTTAGCAATCTACAATTTAATTACAAAGCACATAAATATATAAGAGGGACTTATTAACGGGAAAACATGCTGAACCCACAGTAAAAAACAAATCCTGATTTTGTACCAAAAAAATCCCTTTTTTTCATGTTTACATAGTAGATTTAACAATAACATTAAGTATTAACAAAAATAGAATCTTACCTTACACAAATTGTCATGTAACACAATATCAACCAATCAATTATGTAATGTAATGTAATGCTTGTACACTTGGCATAAAAACTTTTTTTTAATAATGGGTTAGAAGAAAAATTAGTTGTTTATATGTAATGGTGATTAGTAATTTTCTATAATAATTTTTTATCAGCCTCCTATTATTTTTTTTCAGTATGAGTAATTTAAAATAATTAACTTATTTAATAATAACAACTTAAAAATTGGTCAATATACTATACTAAGTATATGGTAACAAAATATTTTTGGTAGTTCTGCCTGTTACACCCCATCTAGCTCTCTTCAACATTTTTTATAGTTTCAATGCTTTTGGCCTTATATCCAATTTGATTAGCTTAATTCACTTAAACCTAAGAATATGAAAAGAAAAGTATTGAAGAAAAGAGCATCACATGCTATTCTTCAAAAAATCACTAACAACTGAAAGCAAGACTATGTAAACAAAAAGTATACCAAAAGAACCAACTTTTCATAATCTAAGTTATCATTAAAAAGGCTTAACCACACTTCCTTAAAATTATAAAACTAAAATTTTAAAGTTGTCAATTTCACTGTCTCAATGGACCTGTTTAAAAGTTTGAATAGAAATGGAACATTAATGTGATAGAAATTGATTCATTATAATATTTAGTAAATCAAACAATTCCCTTACAAAATACATGTAATTAGTAGAACACCAAAAAAAGAAAAAAAAGAAAGAAATTGGGGATTGGTGGAGTTGGAGGGTTAACACCTGGGTTTCTATAGCCTCAATTTTTCCCCCTCCAAATGACAAGGACCACTTTATCCAAATCCAAATTGTCTAGTATTAAGTGATCAGCCAGCTAACTGATGATTAAAATTGTTTCCACATAACATCTGATGTCTTATAATTCATCTGCATGTTATTTTTAGGGGACCAACATTAAGGGACTACTTTGTCATCTGCATCTATCATCCTCAAAATTCATACCACTATTGTTCATAGTTACTTTCTGTAGCTTAGTTTATTCATTTTACAATCTCAGTAAGTCTAAAAATTATGGAAATATAATTAAGAAAGTATACAATTTCATAACTAACCAATAATATTATTATTTTAAAACAATTCTCTACATTACTAAAGATACCACATAAACATGCGTGAAATTTTTCCTAGATTGAAGTATGCTTTGTATGGTACTCTTCAACTCTTTTTGTTGAATTTGAAGCAAAGCATTGTCATTCTGAAGGTAATTCACTTGCAACGAAAATTTTGCATTTGAAATCTTGAATTAGCAATGGCATATAGCAACTAATAGGTTGGCAAAAAAAAACATTTAGCAACTAATAGAATATAATAACTAATTTCTTACTCTTTACCAAATCCCATATAAAACGAACTACAAGGTCAAGTTAGTCATCATTCTCTTGCAAGGACACTCTTCACTACCAAAGATGAAGGAAGTGATTATAAATGCATGACATACATATTAAAGTTGGTAAGTGAATTCATTGGTCACATTAAAATTTCATACCACACAAATATTAAACGTCACAAAAAGAGCATAATACAAGATCAATTAGGCTAATAGTTACTTATTGAAGTAATCAATTTCCATTTTAAACATATATACCATTAGATTCTTCACAAATAGAAACAATGGCCAATCCCTCTTTCATTTTCCCTAAACTGCCCCTAAGTAATGTATGTTACGTGGGAATACAAGTAGCAAGTACTAGTGTTTAATGGTGGTTGCTATAACCCTTAAACTCATCACATGGCCTATCACTCAACTTATCTCTTGGCCACATCTTCCACTACTCCATCACAGCTACCCTCACTTACTATTAGTTTATGTTTGTGTCTTGCTTTATAGTAAATATTTTTTTCTTCAGGATTTCCTATAAATATTTAGTTGGGTATTGTATCAAGAATATTGTTTGTCAATTATCTTGTATTGAGGCGAGTACTCCCCTTAATACAAATTATTTTATTGGTGATTATGGTTTAAAATTTTTACACTAATTTTTTTCTAATAGAAACTTCTCTGTTCCTTTTCATTTTCTCTATTTTGTTGATTTATTTCCAACCTTATCACCCCCTCACACAAAAGCCCCTTGAGCTAAAGTGTGGATAAAGCACAAGTTCAACATACCTTGTATTGTAATTAAATCTTTAATCTTTAATTTAGTAAAAGGAAAATAACAAAGATTGAATTCTAGACTGCTTGATCATAAAAACTCTAGTAATAAATCAAGGATTCCTTCAACTAAAGAACTTAAGTTATTTAGTGAAGTCATGTGAATATTTTTATTATAAACTCTAAAAAAATCAAATGAAGTGGATTGCACAATGAATTAATTAGGCGGGTTATTTCCTAAAGTTTAATGTTTAGCTTTTAAAAAAAATAGCCATTAATTTTTGGAAAAATAAATTTCACTTTGTTAACATGTTACCAGCAAACCAAAGCTAAGCATCTTAAGATACAATGTCTTCAATGTGAAACTACTTAGGAAAAGCAAAATTGCAAAAGTCATAGTTTGAGACTTAAAGCACTGCTCTTGTAGAAAGTAGGTAATATCTTGATAATTATGGTGTTGAATCAAGAGTTTTGATGATTCCAAACTAACATCCAAAAGCTTGGAATGAAGATATCAAAGGAGATCAAAGTGCTTCAAGTGAAGAATTTCTGAGTATTAGCTGTTAGATCTTCTGTAGGATCTTTTGTTATATTCAAATAAGGGTAAAAGTTTTTAATTTTAAGAAAAGATGTTTTTAAACCTTGATTTTGTGTTAAATCTTGACTTATTTGAAAAATACCCACAAACAGACGAAGTTTGAAAGTTTAAGCTGAACTGTCATATTGGAAATTCGAACTTTGCCTTTAGAAATTCGAATTTCGAGTCAAAACTGAATAAGTCTGAAGAGTTGTCTCTCTGTCAGATGAATTTTGATTATCCAAAATTCGAATTTCCATCAAAGACTGAAAGAAGTTTTTCACTGACAGACGAACTTCACATCTCCAAAATTTGAATTTAAGATAAAATGCAGTTTGTGAAAATCAAAGAAATTCGTCTGAGATAATGTTGAAGCTCATCTGAAATCAAGATGAAATTGAGTTTGAAAAATGCTCTCTGACAGACGAACTTTGACTTTCCAACATTCGAATTTTCATATAAGTCTGAAAGGAGCTTCTTTGAAACAGACGAACTTTGAGTCTTCAAAATTCGAATTTCAGACAAAACACAACTTATGAAAATGGAAGAAATTCGTCTGAAACAATGTTAAAGTTCATCTAAGATCAAAAATAATTTAAGTTTCAAAACTGCTTTCTGTCAGACGAACTTTTAACATTAAAATTTGAATTTCAGAAGTTAAGTTTGTGAGTCTGTTGGAATAAAATATTGATATACGAATGACAGAGCTTTGTAACTTCGAATGTTGAAGTTAGTCTGAAAAGAATCTCTCTGACAGACAAACTTTACTACTTCAACATTCAAATTTCAAAGAAAGTGAACTACTGTGCCTCTTTGAATGTTCTATAGACAGACGAATTTTGGGCTTCCAAAATTCAAATTTCGAAGGCACTGTAAAAAATTGAAAACACTGTTCACACTTAACCGAAAAACTTTCCTCTTGAAAATTCGTATGTCACATTGTGAAAATGTTTTGTAAGTTTCAAAATTCGAATTTCACTTCATGAACAGACGAACTTCGTGCTGTAACGTTGAAAGTTTTAACCTTCGGTTCCTTCGAAATTCGTCTGTTGGCCAACCAAAATTTGAATTTCAGTATGTCAGAAACATTAAATGCGGTTGGTAAACGGATAGTTTTTCAGAGTAACCGTTGGATAACTTCCCCAACGGATAGATTTTGTCTCTAACGGACATTTGAGACCTAAATCTATAAATATAACATCATTTGAAGTTGTGGGTAACGAATCAAACTTGTATATACTGAAACTCTGCCAAATCAATTTCTCAAAAAGCTTTTACCCTCTCAACTTCAATATTTGTACTTCAACCTTCATATCTACTCTATTCAAGAGAGTTATATCTTTGTAAACAATCTGCTCTTCATTTGGAAGATAGATTTACTTGTGAGGGGAAATCACAACGGGATTGGGAAGCACATTGTAGAAGTGCTTAGAGAGATTGAGAAAGCTCCAGAAATAGAGCATACTCGTTGTACTGTGGCATTAGCAAGAAGCCCGTTGAATTCTTGCTGTATAGTGGAAAAATCTCAAGAGTTGTCTTGAGAACTGGACGTAGGTTAAGTGGATAGACCGAACCAGGATAAATTACTGATTCTTCTTCTTCTCATCTTTACTTTTCAGCTTGCTCTGTTTTATACGTTGCTTCCTTTACACTGTGTTATCTCCACATATTTTACTTTATGCAGAAAAATTTCAATCTTCCCAATTCACCCCCCTCTTGGGAAGTCAACCTTACTAACATATGGAACTCTGAAAATTGAACCACAAAGAACATGAAATACTTGCACTTTCCAGATATAACAATGGGACTAAAAAATATAAAAAAAATAATTAAAATGAGTCAATTACCACTGCATCAAGAGTGGAGCCAAAATCATCAATTGCCAAACAAATATTTGGATAAGCAGGTGCTGTCTCTTCTTCCTGTATATACTAGTTCATGAAAGTAGCATTACAGATAAAAATGTCTCAAGATAGCACCCCATCTAATCCAAGGATATAGCACATTCAAAAAGATATATATACTTCCATTTTCGAAGTTCAATTGAAAATTTACATGACTTGGAGATGCATATACAGTATTAATCTACATGTAATAAGTGCTTGTTTATAAATGATATATAATCAGAACATGATTTAGGCATAAAGGCATTGAAATGTAAAGATGCAGCTATAGTTGAAAGTTGCTCAGTTACAGTGAGAAGCTATCCATCAATGCCTTACATGTGAATAGAATTGAATTATTATACTCCTTCAAACAAAATCTCTAGTCATAGGCAATAGCAAGGTTTAATTTTCATTTTCTTTTTTCATTTCTAGGCACAAATAAGGGACTTTATTATATATGGAAAAAGTATTTCTTGATGATAAGAGAAAAGCTGTACAAAGACAGATAAAAAATTACAAACACACTAGCTCATAAGAGTTTCTTAATCCCCTTTGTAAACCCAACCCTTGTATTAAGAAAACACTTGCTGAAACCCATAAGAAAGTCACTAAAATAACTTAAACCCACAGGGAGAGTTATGGAATAATAGTAGGGATCCTATTAAGTCTCTAAGGTGTTTTCTAAAATAGCAGTCCCCAAACCACTCTTTTCTCTTTTTATTTAAAAGTTTATAATTCAAGTGACAATTAAGACATTTATCAAAGCTTTGACTCGTCACTTGCAAGAAAATTCTACTACCAAGAACACCCAGAAATGCATAAAGTGATAAGTATAAATTAGGAGATTGTACCACATATCATATTGCAATAGAAGATTTGGCATCCCATGTGCATCTTAGTTTGGCAAAAAACATATTTGTAATTTCCCAAATATGCAAACAACCAGTATGAACAAAATTATAACCAGTAAACTTGTATATTATAATACAACAATAACCACATTATAAATCTTGGTTTTATAAATGACTATTGATGATTAAGATGATGATTTTTAGGAGATATAATAATGAAACTCAAAATTTTCATCCTACATAATTTTAAATGCAAGCACAAGAATTTCACACTTGTTGCTGGAAAATACAAAGCTTATTGCTTGCATAACGTGGAGCAATCACACAATGAACAATGCAGTGTTTAAAAAATTTCTTAGTTTCTTTATCATGGGTCTGCATCAATATAAATATTTCTAATATATATATATATATGTGTGCACATGTGGAGCATAATTTTGTCTTTGTGACTACCAACCACTTATGAAAATTTGATAATCCCTTGGGTATTCACAAATGTCTTCAATACCAAAACTTTAAGGAAGTATAATTTCTCAAATATCCAATTGTCCACAGAAATCCAAGTCTTATGTGATCCTTGATGCTTAAATTTAATTCCTCCTACAATTATTTAGGATTAATGTAATGAAAATTGGCTTTCTAATTAAAGTTGTAATTCAAGCAGCTCCTGGCTTTATCTTCCCAGACATAGTTCAAACTTTAATGTTCAAAAAAATATAAAATAGAGAAGTGTAAGGAATAAGATTTTTTTTAAGTAAAAGCAAAAGAAGATGAATTAATAACTATTATATTCTAGAAGCGAGCAACCAAATTTCCAAAAAATCCAACAATCAAATTTGCATCCATGTTCCTTCCACGTATATCTACAAATGCATGCAATAGTAGATTCTAAACACATTGGACGCAATATTTAGAAACCACAGATGAAGCGTAGCTAGATGTATGGTTTTTAAAGAAAAAAAATGCCTGATGATGACAATAGTTGATAATCTTAACAATTTTTGAAAATTTTATTGTATTTACATTTGATTTATTTCATAATTATTTATACTTTGTTATGTTAGATATTAATGAAGTATTGCCATATTAAATTTAACAATAAGGACCCCATTATACATGGAAATATTACAGCTAGGATAATTGGTCTTTAGTCACTATCTCATGGGGATGCATTCGACAGTGGACTATCGTTGGAGGATGATAAGAGTTTTCCAAATTTATTCATAGCACAACAATGACTCATAATAGGTATTATTACAAGACTCATATGGCATATGTCACACACCTTCTTCTCTGTCACAGTTTCAACTTGCCAAAATAACCAAGTTTGGCCATATTAACACCATTTATAATTTATATTTATAATTTTAATATTATTATAGCCTATAGGTTCTAGTACTTAATAGTTCTAACATTTTAAACACTTAGTCCTCAATTAAGCTTGCAATTATAGGGCATACTTGATAATTTCAATAGTTCCATCATGCAAAAAAAACCTTTCACAAATAATTAATTCCTTTTTGTGCCCAGGTTGGCTTTCTTTTGTTAGTAACAAAGCAGACATGGAGTTGCAGGTTATTTTGACTAGATGATGACAGATGGCCGAAAGCAATTAATCTAATCCATCAAGAACACATAAAGCAATTAGTGATTCTGTCAAAGTCTTAATGTAGTAAAATAGATTTAGAACAAATAAATGGTATATGCCCAGAAATGATTACCTGCTAAATGTTCATGCTAGCAATTTTATTATATTGATATTCAAAAAGGCTTTAAAATGATATTCTCTGCATCATTTATTATTGGAGTTGCTTCCTGTTGATTAAGTGGTTAGTTTTTTTTTTTCTCTTGGCCAGTAAGTGATTAATTTAATTCCTTTTCCTTTTGCCTGAAAATTTATTGTTTAATTAAAAAAGATTTTATGTGTATAAAAAAGTTTCCTTTGTATGGCTGCTCAAGTGGATCTGTACTTTTATTTGTTCTTTGAATCTGTATTTCTTATGGCAAAGTATGGACTATCTGTGTCCCTCACTAAAAGTTAGAAAAATGGCTAGTAAAGCTAAATAACTTTGTTGATAGGAACTTAAACTCATAATATAAATAAATTATTAATTATTAATGATACATGCAATGGGCAATGAACTTATTTGAACCACACAATGAAATTTTACCCATACCAATAATAAAATATTTTATTATTATTACCTAATAATAAAAAAGGTAGCTAGCAATAATTATGATTTATTCCCTTTACTGCAACCATGGTTGGGAATGCTTAGCTACTCTCCATAAGACTTAAGACATATTTTATCATTGAAAGATCAAACTAAGAAAATAGTATTCCTTCAAGATTAAGTCATTGACTTAGTTTTACCGTTGTAGTAAAATCTCTCATTCTTTAATTTTTATTAGGAATTTCCTTTCTTGCTTTGCAACCTTGAACTATTTCAAATTGACAATTCCTAACGAAAGCTCTTTTAAGAACTTATGTTACAAACGTTCCTAACATTGCAAGTTTTAACTTTTATGATCACAATTTTATTTCAAAGGAAATAACAAGAAAGCTAAATAAATCCAAATCAAAAAAAGCTAAATTTCATTAAAAAGAAAACACGTACCTTCCTTCCTTGATCTTTGAATTCAAAAAGTGTACCTTCCTTCCTTCCTCAAAAAGCTAAGTTGTCCTCTGTTGCTCTTGGTCTTGGTTGTAACACCCTTCATGGCATCTTTCTTGGCATTGTGTACAGAACCGGAGGAAACAGGATGGAAAAAAGTTCAAGTGGAGTCTGAAAGAGCTCCACACTGTGGCGAGAGCAAATCCAGTGGCATTGTTTTAGCTGAAACATGATGGAGCCAGTCTGCGATGAGTGTCAAGGATTTCGTTTAAATCAGAAACATTTTGGTTAGTTGGACATGAAGAGAAAGAAGGAAAACGGAGGGAGAACGCGAGAGATCTGCTAGGGTTTGAGATTTTCAGCATTTAGGAGTGATTTTCAGACCTTGAAAGCTTGAATTTACTTTTGGTAAGTGATCCCTACTCCTCCCTCTCTATTTTTCTTTGGTTGAACTTAGGGTTTTTCGGTTATATGTTGGATTTTCAGATTTGGGCCGAAATCCACAAATTGAAATGGATGAAATGGGATTAAGGAAGTGTGTTTTGGTGTTCTTGTGGCTTGGATATGAGTTTTGAAGGATTTATACATGATTTGAGCTTAACTCTAGGTTGTTTTTGGTTAGGGCCCTTGGGAATCCAAAGTGTATGGAATTCTTTGGTGTTTAAATAGTTTCTATGAGCTCAATGATACATGAATGTGGTGTTGGAACCTTGGGTTAGGCTATATTGGTTGAATTGTGATGTTTGGTTATATGGTATATGTTGTTAATTGAGGAATTGTGATATTGTGAAGGTTGTTTGGTAACTTGAGAGGGATTCAAGTGTGTTGGACGACTTGAGAAGTTCATGGAATCCGCTTGTGTGGTATTGACAACCTGATGTAACTGGGTGTTTATTTTTTGTGATTACATGCTGATATATATATATATGTATATATATGCATATTCCTTTTCATACCACGATATTGATTGTGTATGTGTATGGTTTTCCTACATATCGTGGTATGCATGGCTAGTTGATATGTGATAATTGCATATATAGTGTATGTATGATGTGTAGCATCCCCATACCATTGCATGCTAGCATGTCGATATGATGATTGTGATGATAATGATATATATGTGTAGAGGCATGTTGGTATGACATTGACATCATTACCATATGATTGATTAGTGAGAGATTGATGATGAGGTAATGATGATGTGATATGAGATGATGATATGATAAAGATCCCTGTCACTAAATCCTCTCCATGGGAGAGCCAAGCAACAGATGACAATATGATATGATGAAATATCTCTATCACTTAATCCTCTCTTTGGGAGAGCAAGGTGGCAGTGGATTTGGCGATTCACCTTCCTTAAATCACCATTAATTTGTGATAGTCCAGGGGAAGGAGAGCCATGATCCAAGCTATAGTATAACCATTGGCCAAGTTACATTAGGGTAAGGTAAGCTTGGTGATATCTCGGAATCAGTCTTCACTGACTGTTGAAAGGGAATCATCCATTGAAATATCTTGTAATGACGACAGCTCGTGGTTCTAGCCGTGTATGAGGAAGAACATGCATACCATTCATTAGCATTACATTGCATGACTGTGTAGGTCAGTATATATGTATATTGTATGTGGTTGTTCCCAGTTATTGAGACTTTGTCTCACACCCCTCTCCCATGAACTAACTTTTCAGGTGACGATTCTGGCACTAGTTCGAAGAAGATGAGGGAGTAGCATCGGACGTGGGAATATTATGTCTATGTAGTTTATGTGCTATTTGGATGATGTATCTTGTGCTAAGTAGAATAGAATATTTTGTAATTGATGTATGGCATGGATATGGATTGTATTGATAGATGTTGTATGTATGGTTATGTATGTGGAATTATATTGTATGTGACATGTATGTTGGATGGCGGTGTATGTGTGATTTGGAATGTTAAGGAGTCAGTGTGCTAATGTTTGTGAGCCCAAAGGTGAAATTGGGCCTTGATTGTGTGTTTTAGAGCCTGTAGCCCATTGTCAAATGGGATTCAATGAGGTCAAATCTCAGAGAAATGGTTCCTTTGAGGTGAAACCTCTTTGGACAAGTTATTTGAGTGGTTTTGGACCTATGCGAATGGTTCTGAATTGTTGAATTGCCTTTGGTGGCAAATCAAAGTAATGAGTTGCGAGTTTTGGTAAAAAAATGGTCAAAACGATGTTAGCTGTCCCAAATCTCCATATGGAGTTAGATGGATGTGAATATGATATCTATGGATAGATTGAGATTAGATTGACTTGTAGGGGTTAGAATCAAGTCAATCAGAAGTCGAAGTATAAAGTTATATACGTCGGAAGTTCACCACGGTGATGAATTTTTACTGGTGTGAAAATCAGTAGGGGGCACCACAGCGCCAGGAAGTAGGCCGCGGAGCTAGAGAGGCTAGTACCATGTGAAAAACAAGGGAGGTCTGGAGCCATGGAGGTACTGTAGCGGTCACAGCCCCAGCCTAATTTTTGTTGTTGTTTGGTTTGTTTCCACTACTCTGAAGTTTTGGGAAGTTCTTTTAAGATGTTTGGGTTGTGTTTGGTTGGTTTTTGAAGTTTTTGGTTGAGTCTGGAGGTGTTTGGAGGTAGGTTGTTACATTGGCAATCCACCTCTTGGGATTAATCGTGATTCCATGTACATGGCTCGGCACTTCTTGTTGGTTAGATCAGTGAATCAATTCAACTTGATTTTATAGGTCTAATTCTCAGCAGTGTACATGTATAAAGCCGAATTGGCTGAAGGTAGTTGTAATCAATCCTAAACTTTGGAAAGAAAACTTGAAAATAGGCACTTAATATTGAAGCAATGGTTCCACATACTTTGGTCAGCAATAATCTTCAAGTGTTGTAAATGACATGTCAAAATCATGTAATAAATAGCCAACCTTACTGGAGTCCTACCAGAAAAGTAATTTTGATTGCTGAGTGTTATGCAAAAATTGAAACTGAGAAAACTCACAATAATAAAGATATGCAATAACTTGCCCATAGCACTTAAAACTTTGAACCTGCTCATCCATCGATACTTGCCCATGTAATAATGATGATCACCTATTATCAACAAATGAAAAATGCTATAAGAAGATCGGACAAAGGAAAAAGTGTAAAAGGGGCTAAACTTTCTCAAATGTCAATATAATAAACTGAAGGGGAACTTTGTGTAATGAAGTCAAGGCAAAATTCACAGGAAAAAATGGAAAGCAAGAAGGGAAACTCCGCAGCAAAAAAATGAAAAGAATGGCTAGTTAAAAAGTCTACAGGGAGGGCCCGCAAGTTGACAAATTGGTTCCGAAGGAAGTTTGTAGAAAGAGAAGAAAAAATGAATATATAAAAGATTTTTTGTACAGTAAAAGTAATAGTAAAATGAGTCTGAATAAACAGTAATTTGCATCTTTGCTTCTAACGTTATATTGAATTGATTGATGATATCTAGAATTCTATTAGGAGAGATACTTTCATTTTGATATGACAATATTTAAATCCAACCTCATAATATCATATACCAGATGATTATATAAAAAAAATATCTAGAATTTATCGTCTCATTACTAAAAAAAAAAGGATGTCATGCTCATTTAAAATCCAATAATACATTCCGTATCGACTAAATTTATTACTTATCTCCCATGACCTCAAAAACTTATTTTTTAGTAACATAGCAGAACGGAATAAAATTAATAAAAAATAAAATAAGTGATTTCATAATAAAAAGTAATATTGGTATCTAAAAAAAAATAAAGATGAATGAATAATGATTAACAAAATATAAACTTTTATATATCTTATTGTATATACCATAAAAATATATTGTCTTTGGAATTGATACCGAACATAATTGATACATTCATATATGTGTAACTTATTCATAATCGTAATGCCCAAGTAATTGTATATAACTGATTGTCATATATCTTGTCCTGTACATTTTTAAAAGTTAAGGCAAACTATATATATAACATGTAGGGATGTTATATGTTTCTCCTGATAAAGGAATATATAAACACTATTTTTGCCTAACATAATTAATACATTCATATATGTGTATGAAAAAAAATTTTATTAGGAGAGACAAAACTCATTTCAATTATCTCTACATTTCGAAGGAATTAGTCTTCGGCTATCGATTGGAGATATTCTTGATAATCACCCATACATATACAACATGTTCGGATGTTACATGTTCCTCCCGAAAAAGGAATATATCATTTCATTATCATAAATATTTGCAAGACATGTATGGTCGGATTTGAATGAATTAAATAATGGTCACGCCTGCGGGGCGCAACCCAACATGGAGTCACAATAATATTTGACATTTTGTTACAAAATGCGCGCATTGAGAACTTCGCTTATCCCATTAATTAATTTGTGTCCAAAAAAGTGAATAAGCAGATAAGGCTTGAATGTAAAAAACTCCTCCAAACTTTGAGTAGTATGCATATAACATCCCTAACCTTTAAAACTTGATTAAAGACCCACTTAATCTTTTATTTTTTTGCATAAAGCCTCATTCCGATAATGAAACTGTTAAATTATTAACAGATTTTGCTACATCAGATGTCATTTAGTGACATGTCATATGATATGGCTTTATCAAAAATTTATGTCATTTTTTTAAGACAAATAAATTAGCCTTTCAATTTTATTCCTCTCTGTCCTCGGCTTTTTTGGTGTTAAGAAAGCAAAATATTTTTGTAAAACTCAGAATTCTTTGATTTTCTTCTTATCCAATCCCCAGTTTTCAATACTTTCTTATTATGAAAAAAAGACGAAGTAAAATTCTCAATTATCTTTTAGTCTTGAATCAATGCACCCTTCCCTTTCTCTCTCTATAACATCTTATGTCTGACAAAAATGCCACCACCACCACCACCTCTTCTGCCAATTCCATTTTGCTGTGCCAAATTAGCCATCCAATCTCACTACTATAAAAATTGCTTTTAAGTATGCTTATTTTTCACCATTTGGTGCGCTTTTGAAGCGTACTCTATGTGACCGTTCCAAAGTCTTTGCGTACGCTTCAATAAGCATACCTAAAGACCGTCCTTGCCGCCATGAAGAAGTGACCCATATGATGAAATTTGGGTATCTTTTTGGTATTCAGTCAAAAGCGTACCAATGGACAAGCTTTGGGGTACGCTTTTGTTTAGACGCGCACCCAAAGTTCAATCACAAAGCACACTTCTCACGCATCCAAAAGCTCCATTTTTTTCAACATTTTTTTGTTTTCTTCCTTATTCCAATCCCATCTCTTGCATATGTTCAGGTGCAAAATACACCTTTATCAACCATACTAAACCCATTGACAAAAAAGAATATAGTAAAAACACATTAGTTTTATTAATATAAAATAAATGTAATAAAACCACTAATTCATATACAACAAATTGGAAATGAAATCAAATACAAAACTAGTTTAAGAGAATAAAAAAAAGAAGCAAACATAATAGCTACAACAGTTACAATAGCCATAGCAGTTGTGGGATTTCTAATCCAGTCTTCTAGACAAGGAAACATTAGGGATAACCTGCAAGCAATTAACAATTCTAGTTATCATCATTTCAAAAGACCACTCACAGCCCTTCACAGAACTACTCATACAATAAGGCAAGGATGACAGTGCAAAAAGCAATATGTTAATTTTAAATGTCTACAATAAATATTTCTATATAGCAAATAGTGCAAAAACATTAAGTTGTGATAGCAATCCAATCTAGCATTGCCTCAATAAGAGTAAAACTAAAGATATACTAAAAAAAGTGAAGAGCAAACAAACTAAATATGTTCTACAAATGAAAACCTCACAATAAAGATATAAGGAACTTCAAATAACTTCAAAGATATAAGTAGATTATTCATAGGTAAAGTTTTTTCAAATTATGTTATTAATTTTTTATATGGTTCATGCATGTAAAACACAGCTTACTCTCACTTTTCCCATTGGTACGCTGATCATTGTTCTTCAAAAATTAGTCTTCACTTCATACCAGTAATTATCAACATGGCTTCATGCTTATGCATTGTCAGTTTCACTAGTTCCTTGATCCCCAATAAGCTCCAATGACAAAATTATATAATATATAACCTGGCAATTAACATTTTTCTTAAAATAAAAAAAGCATTCAGTTAATAGAAGGAAGAGAAATACAAAAGGGAGAGAAAAGAAGTCCTTCTAGAGCAACAAATAAAGAAAACAAAAGATGGAAAATAAAAGAAAAGTACATGAGCTCAAAAGACATAACAATAAATAAACCCTTCCTATCTCAAAAAAGAATATAAGTAGTTCCAAATTAACAATAAATATATCAATTTCTCAAGATTGAGAATTGATCCAACTTATGAAGTAATAATGTTGACAAAAGATATTTTTAAAATGTCTTGATTTCATAGATAATTAACACGAAGCTTAGATTTCAGAATACAGAATGTGGAAAAGAATTAATTCTTAGTAGACATAGCGTGAAAGAGTCAAGAACAAGTGCCTAGAATATTTACAACATACACTCATGATAGTGGTCATTAATTGCAAATACCAAAAAAAAACTAATTTTTTTAGAAAACACATCAAGTAAATTATAATCAAATCACCACTAACAAGAAAATAATGTCCAACAGAAAAACTAGAAATAGAACCCAAGTGCATAATAATGACATTTAGAAAGGTGGTGTACTTCTTTATCATTGATTTAGATGCTCCCACACAACATCAGAGCAAACAGGAGTTACAATAACCAAGCATATATATATATATATTGAATGCCCAGTGGCACACATAGAAGTGGTATCATATAAACTTTCAGACACCCTACTTTGTAAGAAGTTCAGCCAAAAAAAAAACTCCAAACCTACTTAATTCAGTTAAAAAAAAAATCAAACATAGTGTGTCATGCTTTTATATATCTAATGATACTAAACAATATTTCTTCATAATTAGTTTAGTGTACATATTTTTCAAATTCCTTCCCATTTTTCAGAGCAAACACTTAACATATCACTTTTTAAACACAAAGGGGTCATCTCTCAAGGGAAGTAATTGCACAAGGTATTCAGAAGCTTACCACATTTGTTGCAGTGGAAAAAATTCTCCTCGCCTCTTGTGTTATAGATGTAAACAGAATGTCAAAGATACAAGCCTAACAGCACTGTAGCAAAGTCAAATAAATCTAAATCAGCAAGAAATCAAGAAGATTGCAAAGGAGAAATTAAGATTATTGTGGAACAACAAGCTTTTCATGCATGCAGAGCCATAATAAGATCATGTGAACCAATGACCTGAATTAAAAACATACATGAAAAACTTTAATGAGGTATCTAAATTTCAAAGGAAAAGCTAAGAAGAAATAAAACAAATAAGGAAGGAAATGTCAGAAAGGAGGTAGATGGAACGAACTATAACGGGACTTCAGTCTACCTTATTTCAAATTTTTTTAAAAAAAAATTAAAACAAATTCTGACCTGCTCAGCATAGGATAGTGTTCTCTCATCTTTCCTTTCCCATAGAGCATATATAGAGCTACCAAATACACTAGTCTTGGAGGATCAATATTTAATAAATCAAATCATTGTATTATTCAAACCAAATCATTGGAAGCTCACTACCAGCATACATGCAAAACTTTTGGAGCTCCATACCTACATGCCCAAATAGGAACAACAAATTAACTAGCATCTTCATTGTGAAGCTCTCTCACACACGCCCATCCAAAATAATCTCACATAAATGGCAGCCGACACTTGCATTATCAAGAGTGTAAATAAAGCAGCAGAACATCCATAAGTACTAGCCATAAACTGAAAGCATCCACTAGCTGAAAAATAAAGCAGCAGAACATCCACAAAGCACTCACTAGAAGAACCACCCTGTATCACAATATGGTTCCAAGCCTAGAACAAAATGCACAGAAGAAGAAGGCAAAAAAACACATTATCAAGAGTGATTATAGAGAACTGTCATAGACAACAACAACAACGGAATTCAGACATCCATGAGAAAATAAAAAGGTTTAACACTATATCTCTTAAGAATTCATCTCTTTTTGACTGATAATTCAACTTAGGTTTCAATTTCAGTATAAAGGCCAAAGAGGGAAAGCAAATTACTGTCATATTTTCCAACTAACCAAATAGTGAGAGAGAAGCAAAATCCAGAACCTAAATGACAAAAAAAAAAGGATAACACAGTTATTAAAATCTCAAAGAAAACATATCAGTTTTGCTGCTACTACACGATCTTAGATTTTCATTTGTGAGATTAAAAACAAAATTGTAATTATATACTATCAAGCCAATTCTAAGGTTGAGCATGGCATCTGGCAGAGCTCCGAGCATGGGAAGAAACAAACCACCAAAAATCCTGGGGCCCAGGATCTTGTGCAAAACAGCTCACTGCCGTCGAACAAATAGAAAAAAAGATTAAGAGAAATCAATGAGTGGAACCTGAAAGTGTTGGCAAACTAGATCTGATTAACAAGTCGCTTCTTGATGCTGGCGACTCCTAGGCTTTTACGAGAAGAAAGAGACCCACGAAGCTTCAGTAACCCATGCCTAGAGACACATCCACAATGAGAAATGCACGAGGAGCTCCGGTAACCCAATGAAGAACGACGAAGCAAATCGCACCGGAACAGAGACCCACAATCACACATGACACAACGATCCGGTGACTTGGGAAGAAGAAGAGTGGGGGAGTGCTGAGATTTGGAGGAAGAGAGAGTTGGTGGCACGGCCAAACAAAGGAGGCAGCCGGCCAAAATGTGGAAAAAGATCGATGGGACTTTCGTGCGAATAGAAAGAAGAACACTGGAGGGTTTTTTTTTTTTCCGAGAAGTGAGTAAGTTATGATGAGCCATGGTTAAGTTCGAAGAGAATTAGAAGCACTGTAGCTTTTTAATAAGATTTTGGGTATGCTTTTCATAGCATGTCTAAAAACTACATTATATGGGTATGCTTTTCATAGCATGTCTAAAAATTACTCCCTCTATTTCAGTTTATAATGCACTTTTAACTACTACATACATTCCAAGACAATGATTAGTAACCGAAATTTTTTTCTATTATTTCCTAAATTACCCTTATTTAATAATACTTCACACATTAATAAATTACATTCATTCTCTCATTCATTCTTTTTTCCGAATTCCCAAGAGTCATTGATAATTGTGAAAAGTGAAGTTTTTGAAAAAATTCTCTTTCATTTATTTATGATTTGACTAAACTATTAAGGATTTTTCCATTAAATGCATTGGTAACCGTATAATATATAAGCTTATTTATTATGGGCAATATTGAAAAGACAATAAAAAAACACAATGTAATCCGCACAATGCACTATATTTTGAAACATAAATTTCTCAGAACAGTGCATTATATAGCGTAACGGAGGGAGTACATTATATGGGTATGCTTTTAAACAAGGAGTACCCAAATATATTTGGGTAGGCATATTTTGGTATGCTTTTAATAATAAGCGTACCAAAGGATAAATGTTTTGGTATGTTTTCTGAAATAAGCATACCCAAAGGTATTTTTTGGTATGCTTTTTGATACAACGTACCCATATATGCGTACCAAAATTTCAAATCTATAGTAGTGTCTCTCTCATTCATCGCCCCTCCATCCTTCACTCCCCTTCCTCCTCCATCAACCCCATTTTCTCTCTCCTCTATGACCCCACATCTCCTGCTTTTGATCCTTCATCCTCTTCCTTTTCTATTGCAAAATTTGAAAATAAAATTGCAAATTATTGTAATAATTAATAGTAGTAAAAATTAGGAAACTAAGTTACAAGTTTAATGTAAATAAGTTGCAAAATCTAGAGAGAATGTTGCAAACCATCCGTCGTTGTACAACTGGTAATTGACCATTGACCAATTGCCTACCAATGTTGACCGATCGTTGATTGGTCGCTAGTCGGCACTAATCATTGTTGACTAGTTGCCGCCATAGTTGACTAGCAATTGTGGAGAGTGCAAAGACACTAAGTGTTTTGATAATTTTGCAATGAAATATTTTATATTTGAGGAACATTGGTCTTTTTTAATTATTTAATCAATGTCATCTCCCAAAACTTAATAAATTGTTGATTTTGGTCCCAAACAATAATTACCCCTTGTTAATTCCAAGGGTGATATAAAGCTGGTTTGTTAATTTATCATATGAAGTTTAGATTCAAAATCATATAATATTGACCTACCGCTAAAAAACACAATCATATAATATTGACCCTTATATTGTGTTTCACATAGACAATCCAATATGTAAACAGATTATAATTTAAATTTAAATTCTCTTAACTTTAATATTTATAATGTTAATTAATTAATAATGAAGACCATTTTTTTGTTTGGATAAAATCATAGTTTTCATTAAAGAAACTCAACATAAAAAGACCGTTATAAGGTAAAATAATAATTAAATACTCTCTCTATCTCATTTTATTTATCATTTTGAAGTTTTTCACATAAATCAATAAAATTATTAAATAACATATATAGTAAAACAATGATATTTTGCCAAAATACATTTTACTTAAATGCTAAAAAATAACTTGTAATTCACCTTTAAAGAATGGTAAAAAAGTAAAAAAAAATTAATATTTTATTAATAATGTAAAACGACAATTATATTAAGACATTTGAATTTGAAAATGGGGTATGGGAGTACATTCTTAAGAAAGATAAAAATAGTTAAAAAATTTTCAAATTAAATTTGAAAATGCCCATTGTGAACCAAATTCCTTCATTAATCCAAAAACAAGAAATCTATAGATCAAAATGCTCCTGCTAGCTTAATTGAAAAGAAATCTGTAACAATGGTTGAGTAATAAAAGTTGAAGGTTTAGATGAAAATATTTTATAAAAAAATTGGAAATCATGAAAGTTCAATTTAAAAAAAATGAAAAAACATAAGCTCAATTGGAATAAACGTTAAATACTTATTGGAAATCATGAAAGCTCAATGGAAAGAATTTTCAATTAAGCATTTTTGGTTAACAAGAGCATTTTGGTCTAAATTTCTTTTTAATCGAAGAAGGACATTGATCCCTAATTGAGATTTTCAAATGTTGTGGTCTTTAATTATTAATTATATCTTACTGAAAAATCTCTAACTGTCATTTTTTTTGTTGAAAATTGATATGTTAATATTTTAAATTTCAAACAATTCAAATATAAAATCAAATAGTAAATCAAATTAAATTAAATTAAATACTTTTCTTTATATATTATATGAAATAAAAAATGAACCATAATATATATGACTTATGAATATTACCATTAATATTAATACTATTAATTGAATTTTAACTTTTTTAAACATACCTCTGTTACGGAAAAAAAAATTGATGTTTAAAGTTATATGCACATTTTAAGAAAACTCATTAAATAATCTAGAATGTCATTAAATTTTGATACTGTTATAATAAAATGTCCTTATAATGTATTTTATTCTATTTTACTACCATATTAAATTTGTCTGTATGTCCTTTATTATTTACTTTTTGTGTCTAAAGACCTATTCCAAAAAATTTTCTTATCCCTTAATATTAAACCCTTTATAGAATTTTTTTTCCTTTAAAATGATCTTATAAATGGGAATAAAGGGAATATGTTAATGGCCAATCGGTTTTGAATTTTTATTTTTAAATTATTATTTGGTTTGATCCTCAAAGAAATTATTTTTTCATTATCATGAAATATTCTTGATTCTTACAAAAAAAAAGTCGTACAAAATAATTAATACTCATTAAAATGTTAAATTATAAAGTGACAAATTTTTTAAAAAATATTCCCTGTCACTTCTAATTTTGACCAAAAAAAATTTACTTTTAATTATTTTATATACCAAGAAAAATTCTTAAAAAGTAATTAAAATTCTTAAATTTTATAAAATTTACTTTAACTTTATAATATTATTTACATTAAATTATAACTTATTTTAATTATATCTTTTTTAATCTCTTCCCACCATAATTGTTTAATGATGAGCAAATATGAAAATAAATATTTAATACTCACAAAGTGAGAGAGGCATACTTAATGAGGGAAAATATAATTGTTTAACAGGGACAAATATAATTGTTTAATAAGGGACATACTTAAATTCTTATAAAATACTCCCTTTATTCCAAGATGTTAGAGACATTTTTAAGGTATGTTTTGTTTTAAAATGTAAGAAATAAATGACTTTTATTCATAAATTAATATTTTTTAATTTTATTCTTAGTTCAAATAAACCTATTATCATAATGTATGAGTTAAAGTAGAATTAAATATGAACTTTAAATTAGGGCCATTTGTGAAAAAAATATTTTTTTATTTATGATGTTATACTATTTTCTTATTTCGGGAGCTATGAAGATTTAGAGCCTGTTTGATAGTGTTTCCTGTTTTCTGTTCTCAAAAACAGTTTTGTAAAACTGTTTTCAAGAAACTGTTTTGAAAATAAAAAAATAAAAAAATCTGTTTGAATAATTGTTCTCAAAATTATAACTAGTAAGTAATAGATGAGTTATTCAAAATTTATAACTTTACCATTAATGAGGTGGATGTTTCTCATCTTTTCTTGTGTTTTCCAAAACAAAAACTATAAAACACCTAAAAGGTATTCTGAGTTTTCTGTACAAAATTGTTTTCTATTTTTCAAAACAGTTTTTAGAAAATAGGTTTATCAAACAAGTTTTCTGAATTTTCTGTTTCTCAAAACAAGAAAACTGTTTTCTAAAACTCCACCAAACATGCCCTCAGTTGTTATAGCTCCAAAGGTAACATAATTTTTTGAAATTTTTGGGAGTAAAAGAGGGTACGGGAGGAGTACATTAATGATTGAAGGTGTTATATATGAATTTGAAAGCCATTAATTGGCAGCAAGGAACAATCATGCAAATGGAAGTACCTAACAAAGTCATAAAGTTGCGTTGAAACTTCAATCCACTTTTCCTGTTTCAAGGACAATCATGCATAGTGGAGATGAAGTGATCTGATAAAATAAAATAAATAAAAGAACACTGACAAACTCTTTCTTGAATTTTGATTCAAGTGAACATAGGTGGTTTTCTTGTTCCGTGGAGTATAAAATTCGAAAAATAAATTATATTATTTATAATTTGTAAATAATATGATAGTATAATTATAAAATTTATATTTATTTATATATATTAATTATTGATATTACTATTGATAATATATTTATGATTGATGAGTATTAATATTGATAATTTTTAGAAGATTATTTGACATTTTAATTACTCAAAAGGATGTGACGAAAACATAAAAAGTGTATGTTCTCTCGTAAAGGATTTTAGCTTTTCTTTTTTCTTTTCCATAATCCTTTTTACCATATACTTTGCTAGGTATCCTATGAAGTTTTTACTGTTTTTATCATTATTTTGGAATAGATTATAGAAAAAATTACATCCAAAAATTCAGAATCTAAAATATTTATGTTAACAAATTTAAAATTTTTAATTATTTTCAAAAGGCTAAATTATGTATAACTTTTTTTAACTTCAGATTTTGTGTTGAGAACATTCCAAACTATAAAAATTTGACAATACATCTTTCTAAATTTTTAAATTCATGCAGATAACACAATTGTTATTAATTTTGTTCATTATTTTACTAATAAAATGTAACATGATAAAGAATTTATCTATACATGACTTAAAGTTTAGAAGGGGTATCTGCATATAGCCTAAAATTTAATAAAGTATCTATAGTAAAAAAAATCAGAGGATATATATATAATCAATGACAAATTGTGCTCTATTAATGAAATAATAGGTTAATTAACGACACCAAGATTACGTTCACAAACTTTAACACCTTGTTTGGTTGAATTGCAGGGGTGAGGGATGTAATGTAATGATATGTAATATAAATAAAATATAGGAAAATTTGTTTGATAAGATACTGGGGGAGATGAGAAATAAATTTATTTTTCATATTTAACCAAACACAAATAAAAACACAAAAAGGGCCCCTGTGTTGAAAAAATTCCCTTTCTCCTCCTATTTCTTCTTCTCAACGTCACCATCACCATGTAGAACACGACGTCTTTGTTGCCATTTAAACATACTCATCACTGGAACAAAAAAAATGAACAAAATTGAGCCATATCAAGAAACACATTCATAATGGAAGAAAAAACTAAAACCATTTACTGGAGGTTGCCAAATAGAGAATGAATCATCGTCACAAGTGAAGAGGACGAAAGCTTGATGGTCACCAGATAGGAAGAAACCTAGAATCATCTTCATCACCTTTTCCAAGAACTTGACAATGGATGAAGGTTGCAGCACGCTGGCATTTGAATTCGAAGTCATTGTAGATCTGGAGTACTTTTAGGGATGAAGATCAAACGTCATTGTAGATTTGGAAAGGCCAAACCATGCTGTGTTCAAATTTGACTAAGCATGCAAGTCTAGCCTTCAAGGTAGATTTGTAATGACGCCACAAGATGAGGGAGGGCCGAAGCTGCAACAAGAAGAAGGGAAGATGATGGTTGCTGTTAGAGGATGGACGGTGGAGGATGTCAGAGGTGTTACTAAAATGCGAGGGACAAAGGTTTGCAATGAGAGTGGCTAAGAGAGTGTCAAACAAAATGGTGATCGGGTTGTAATTTTATTTCTTCATAAGGGAAATATAGTCTTTTTATTTCATTTATAAGTATGTAATCTGGAATATATAGGTTTTAGGGTGTAAAACCACTTACAAGGAAAGCTATAAACATCTTCACGCATATAATCCAAAACACAAGGATTTGTTGAACCAAATGCACCTACCTCATAATATAATTCCATTTATATCCCCTCATGTCTCCCATAATCGAACCAAATGGACTGTAACGTTCAAGCAGATTTATTGTCAATCTCCAAAGGTTAGCATGTTATTTGCATTTGGCTGAATTTTATGGGGCTTTGTTCAATTAAGTCCTTTTGAAATTGGAAGTTATCATTCTTGTTTAAGAAATTGGAGATTATCATTAAATTCAATGAGACTTACTACTAAATTTTAAAATAATTACAATCAAATTTTAGAACAGATATAGTTAGAATAATTTCTTAAATTTGGTATTATTTTTTCTTAAAATTTGATAATAAGTTTAATAAAATTTGATAATAATATCAATTTAAAAATATTTAAAAAATTTTAAAATCTGATTCCTTTGACATAATCTTTTTTTTTTATTACTCTTATAAAATTCTAAAAACCGTCTAATTTGAGGAAATATAATAATACTAACGAATCAATGCCATGCATCAAGGAATAATATGCAAGCACAAGTGCTAGTTTAGCCGGTGTTATAAAATTAAGACATTGATGTACAATTAGATCCTCTGTACTTAACAATTGGATATGTGTATATATTAATAACATGATTGATCATCATGATTAATTAATGGTGAAAATCATATTTTTTGGAATCACATCCATGTTCTCTAGAAAGAAGAAGAGAGAAGGAGTATTTTAGTCAAACAATTATATATTTTTTCTTATAAGGACCTAGGTCCTTTTTAAAGATTTTAATTATTATAGGTTATTTTTAAGAAATATTTTTGTTGGGAGGTTCTGATAGATGATGTTCCCATAATATTAGTACTTGGGGGACATGTAAGGCAATTTTCTCATCTGCCGCAAGGTTCCAAGGACCTTGTCAAAGTTACATTACAATTCTCATTAAAAAAAATTACAATTACTTTTTAGAGGGGCCCTTCCAAGTCATCACTGACTATTGGTCTGGTCGTTGGGTGGATTTGCCGTAAAGAAGGGCTCCCAACCAAGACTTTTTTTGTTGTTGTTCTCTTCCCGTCAGAAGACTTGAGGTTGACTTGACTACTATATATAATGCATGGAAGGCGTAAATCACTTAACTGACAAGTTTAACAGAGACATATGCTTTGTTCTCTACCCGTCAGAAGACTTGAGGTTGACTTGACTACTTTATATAATGCATAGAAGGCGTAAATCACTTAACTGGCAATTTTAACTTAGACATATGCTACTATTTGTGGTTGGTGCTAGCTGCTCTGCTTTGCTCTCTAATTTCCCAAAGATCAATCAAAGCATCAGGTTAATTATCTCTTCCTTTTACCATCTCTTCCTTTATACTTCCTTCCATGCATGTTATAAGAAATCTTCTACAACTTTTAGTTTGTCCAAAATATAAAATGTCGTGTTAATTTTTAATAATAATTTACTTTTTTACCTATATTGATTTATAATTTGTCTTATATCATGACTTGCAAAAGAGGGATAAATGGAACTTAATAATTAATAAAAGTAAAAGTGGAATGTTATAATTTTTTTTTTAGAAATTTGAGGTTGTTAGGATTTTTTTAGAAATTTGATATTGGTAACTAGCTTTTCTTAAAAAATGGTGAATTAGTTGAAAAATTCTTATAATATGAAAAGAGGAAGAGGGAGTAAATAATAATTTTAAAAATTAATTTTAATTTTTGCAAATTTCAACTATTTTTTATGAAGACATTTTCCACTATTATTAATATAAGTTATGTATCATTAACTATAATTTTTTCAACTCTTTTGAAACCGTCAAACAAGTAATGAATTATTGAAAATAGGCAACAAGAAATTATTGAAAAAAAATACTATTTCTGGTCTTTCATATAAGTTATATTGTAAAAGAACTTTATAGTCTAAAATATACTAAATCATTTTGTAAAAGTTTATGGAGTATTAATTATTTTATTCTAAAAATTTTTTTCTTATTAATTACTTTAGAAAGTAGTATATGCTTTTTGAATTATAGTATTTATTAAAAGTAAAAATGGAAATTAAAGCAATTTTAGATAATTTTATTGATACAATTAGCTTTCCTTAATTTTAATAAGATAATTAAAAATAACTTATATTAAAATCAGGATGGTACTCAACTAGTAAGTCACTTCCCGTCGCCCTAGGCACTTCCTATTTATGTAAACACAACACACATAGGCACACTATACTATATCACTCAAACCACTGGTCATCTTGGTTTGAAGATCTCAAGCTTTTGGTGATTTCATTTCTGCTTTTTCCTTATCTTCTTAGCTGTTATCCTTTTATATATTCATTATAATGAGTTATAAGATCTTCTAACTACTTAATTGTTTATTCTTTTACACATGTATAGATCAAAAGTAATAACAATTGAGCTATTTTCCTTGTGTGTACAAACATTAGATCTCATGGAAAGGGCACCAAAGTTGATTCTATCTCTGTCCTTAGGCCTATGTCTTGTTTTCATGCAACTTTTCCCTAATGTTGTCAACACAAGCGGAGATGGACTCAAGACCACCGACAAGCTTCCTCGTAAGCTAACGTGCTTTTATATTATAATACTGAATTATGTTAAAAAAAAGAAAAAAAATTACCTATTATACTTTTATTCTTTCAAACTACTTTCGCATAGGATTCATAAGCATTGATTGTGGAGCAAGAAATGATTATTTGGACGAGGAATCTGGTGTATGGTATCAGACAGACACAGACTTTGTAGAAACTGGTAAAACTCACGTGCTTCTTCCAACCTACGCTAAGTATCCTTATTTTGGGGAACTTCTGAAAACGTTGAGAAGCTTCCCAGATGGAAGAAGGAACTGCTACACCCTCAAACCAAAACAAGGTAAGCAGTTCCCTTATCTCATTAGAGCTTACTTCGCATATGGATATTATGATGGCAAAAATCAAACTCCAATCTTCGACTTGTACCTCGGCGTCAATCATTGGGAAACTGTTAACCTGACAACAAACGAATACTTTGAATCAAAATTATCACTTTGCCGAGATTATTCATACTCCCACAACGGACACAATACATGTGTGCCTCGTAAAAACTATCGTCGGAGATCCCTTCATTTCTGCATTGGAGCTTCGACCTCTCAGCAAATCTATTTATCAAACTCCTTCGCCTTCTCAATCACTTTTAATCAATCGAGGAAGATTTGATGTTGCCTCCATCAGTTCAGCCACGCACAGCAGGTGATTCCATGGCTCTAACTGGGATCCTTTTTTGTTTTTTTAATAAACACTAAATATAATCACTTTGTCATGTATTGGTCATATATTATAAGCATTTATGTCGTCAGATCAATAAAACAAGTTTAGTAGAAAAACTAGAGCCTGTTTTGGTTTATCATTATGTTAGGTGAACTTTGTAAACATATTTTTAGCTAATATTATATTTAACTTATTTTAAAAGGTTATTATTTCAACTTACTTTTATCTCTAAATTTATTTTTCACTAACAAATTGAAGAAATTACTTTTTAGTTTATAAACGTGATTTTGTTTCACAGTCATTTTGTCAAATTTGCTTTTACAATAAAAAACATTAATCAAACCTAAATCATATTACAACAA
Source organism: Adenanthera pavonina (assembly GCA_026686845.1). Taxonomy (NCBI): domain Eukaryota; kingdom Viridiplantae; phylum Streptophyta; class Magnoliopsida; order Fabales; family Fabaceae; genus Adenanthera; species Adenanthera pavonina. Next base: position 32,117,678 of record JAIVEN010000010.1, read on the forward strand.
ACTTAATTATTTTTACCCAAATTTTATTTTATTCTATTTTAAGTTTACAAACTGAAAACTAAATTGGCTCTAATTTACAAGCCTGTAAATTATAGTTTACTTTAATTAGTAATACTGTGTGCCTTGAAAATAATGTAATTTAGGTACAAGGATGGATGACATCTATGATCGTCTGTGGCGCAAAATGAATTTATGGTCATGGTGCCAGATCAATGGATCTGTGGATATTGATCCTACCAGCACTGATGATTCTTATAAATTACCATCGAAAGTACTCAAATCTGCAGCCCAATCATTCAATCTCTCCTATACATTATACTTTGACTATAACTCAATATGGAAGCACCTTGACCCATCTTCCAAATATTATGTCTACTTTCACTTTTCTGAAATTCAGAAGCTTTCCCTTGAGCGGAAAAGAATAATCAATATTACTCTTGATAATGAAAGCATCCTCTCACAACCTATAATTCTTGAATACTTGACGCCACGGACCATTGCTCCTCAAAATGCAGCTAAAGGTTATGTTAGTTTTAGCATAAGTGCAACATCAGAATCTGATTATCCTCCTATCCTGAATGCTTTTGAGGTTTATCAGTTCATATCGCCCCTACCTTCCCCAACTGACGAAGGAGATGGTACAGTATTCTTCCATTCCTTAGTCAACTGTTTCCTGCAGTTCTAGTAATTTTTTTTTCTTCAGTTTTGACTCTTGAGATCCTACTCATTGTTGGTAATAATAGTGGATGCTATCATGGACATCAAAAACACATACAATATTTCCAATTTAGATTGGCAAGGAGACCCATGTGTTCAAAATCTTCCTTGGGATAGACTAAGTTGTAGTTCTGGTATCAATGGCTACAACGCAAGGATCACCTCAGCGTAAGTCTTTCACTTCTCAATTAATTTAGTGTCGTTGGATTTATAGGTGTTGTCCTGGCTTATATTAATTATAAGCATTCTTAGCTGCTGTATGAACCTATGATCAGTGTGACTATGTGATCCTACTATTTAATACTCAAACGTAAAATTCATGCAGTTCAAATTCATATCACTTGCTTTTAATGATGTCAAAGTTTATGACTGAGTATCCAAATGATGATTATCTCAAGCAGGAACCTAAGTGCTACCAAATTGACCGGGCAAATAGCTGCTTCATTTTCTCAACTTACAGGGTTGGAGTTCTTGTAAGTGTATGTATAGAGTGATTTAGTAATGACAAATTCTTTTAGTGGTAAAGTTTCATGAACATGCAAAGTATTTTTTTGTTCCAGAGATTTGTCATTTAATAACTTGTCAGTACCCGTGCCAGAATTTCTTGCCGAATTGCCAAAGTTGAAAGTCCTGGAAGTTATGAGTTACTTTGTTTAGAGTTTACTAATATAGAGTATATACCTTGATAACTTCAGGCTTACTGAAGTTTGTGAATATATTTCCCAATATCTTTTGCAGTAATTTGAGTGGCAACAAGCTTACAGGTTCAATACCCAAGGCTCTTAAGGAAAAGTCATTTGTACAATTGAGGTTTCTCATCTTCATATATTACTGTTTGTTCAATTGTGACTACCCTTCTGTGAACCGAAGTTAATGTTAATATAACTGGCTTGCTCTTAAGCTCAAGTTCTAATGGATGATTCATCGATATACAATCATCAAGCAATTTGAGGATTATCTCTAATCTTTAGTTTCTTGGCTGCATTAATTAAAGCATAAGGTTAATGATCTTTGCATGAGCCTTTCATTTTCTTTTGACATTCTTGTCCATTAGGATGAACCTGTTCTACACTCTCCAAACCTGGTATATGTCATTTCCTCTCTCTGAAGAAAACTTCATCCTTGAGCCTAAATTACATAGGTGAGATTCGAACATGTGACCTAGCTTTGATACTTATACCTTGGAAAATAATGTTCATCATTGGCTGAAAGTTCTTACTTTGGTGGAAAAAAATTTGCATAAGTTAAGTTCCAGAAACTCATCAGGGTTAAGAGAGATCTTATGGTTCAAAAAAGAAATTATAGATTATTCACCAACAAAGCCTTCACATCAAAGGTGGAGTTCGAAAGCATGTTCCTGTGGCATATCAGTTAACTCATCATCAATTAAACCAATCTTCATTACTATTATCGGCTATAAGATGTAGTTGTTACTAAAAATGCAACTATTTTTTGTGTGAATCTAAATCAGTTTCTTGGCAACATTATTCAAAACATAAGGTTCATTATCTCTTTTTCTTCTATTTTTTGTAATTTCTGTAATTAAATTTGTTTAGCTGATTTTTAAATTTTTTGTGAGTGTGATGATAATGCTGTGGATTTATGTGACATAAAACTGTTTATTATTTGTTTTAGAAAAGGATTTCATGATAATAAGATGCAAGTAATGGAGACGATTTTATAAGTACTAGTGATAATAGTATTATAATCTAATCTTGTTGAAAATATCACCGTCGACACCTGTTGTGTTATCTGTAGTCACACCTCATCATATGAAAGGGAAAACTTATACGCTTTTCCTTAACATTTTTTGTGTTATTTTTAATTAAAAGGTAACATGTGAATTTTTTTAATATATATATAGGTCTAATTATATTATAATATATAGTTAATGACTAAATTTATGATTATTAAAAAAAATACGTGTTAACTTTTAATCAGATAACAGCACCAAAAGTATATAAGAAAAAATACATAAATTTTTTTCAACTTCTAAACAAGGCTATTTCTCTTAATATATAATGGATAACACGACAACTAACGAATTAAAACAAATGGTCAAACAAAATTAAATTGAAAACCCACACTGAATAGGTTTTCCAAGTTTAGGCACACTGTAAGAGGGGAAAAACTTCAATTCTAAACACATGCAGTAAAATTGTTACAGACTTCATAATTTCATCTCTGTATTATTTGCACAAATAGAAATGTCTAGCTTAAGCTCAAGTGTAAGCCTAAGCTTAATCTGTTTATTCAACAACTTTGACATTTTCCTTCACTCAAAAAATTTAATAGATAAGTTTATCCTTTTATTACTTGTGAAGTTTTCCCTTTCGTTACTTGAACTCAACTTTCTAGATCTGATCTACTAGTCTGATAGAACTATAGCTAAGAAACTAAAGATTAGAAATAATCCTCAAGTTGCTTCATGATGATTGGATATCGATGAACCCGAAGATTAATAGGAGAAAAAAGTGAATCAAAGGCTAGACCAAATTGTTAAGTGCCATCATCAATTATTAATCTGTTCTTGCCTTCTCTTCATTTTTCCCTTTTCTTCTCTGGCAAAGAAACATTATAATACATGCCAAACAAGGAAAAAAAAATACTAGCTAGTAGCCAAATATTGTGACTCCACGTTCTCTGTTGCCCCAGATCAGACTATTATTTAATGTATTCAAATATTATCATGCCCATCTCTTTGAAGTATATGATAATAATGAAATATGGCTTTAAACAGAGGGACACAAGCAATTCAATACACACACACACACACGTGTGTGTGGACTTTAATGTGTTTTTAAAAGTGAATAAGACGATGAAATTCAGCAATACACTTAACTAGACATGATGATTATGAACAATTACAAGGCGATCAATATCTTCCTTCCAAAAGGTGGTCAACCAAAAGTAAAAAAGATGCAGCAATAAATTTAAGACTTTTGAGAGTCACACAAAAGCATTCATTGGACCTACATCCCCATGACAGAACATATTGTTTGGATTAAGGTGAGCAAGAGAAGGACAATTGCACCAAAGAAAGATGCCATCTTCCAGGGAGTGCTCAAGTATTCCTGCTTAAAGATTGCTTTGTACTTGTGACAAGGGTTATCATAAAACTTGTTCAATTCTTCAAATAGAGAGATATACTCACTATTGAAATTTGCGTATGAAACATGTCTGCCTAGTCTCTTAGTTATGGAAGCCGCTGCATTATTCTCCCCTATGATGTTCTGTATAATTCCCTTTTCAACAAGCATTTCAACATCTTTACCATTACTAATAAGATATTCCAAGAAGATTACGTAATCAATCATGTAGCTTGACAAAGGAAGGTGACACTGCTCAAATGCAACCACATTTCTAAGCATAGTCTCAGTCGAATCAGTTATTGTAATCCGTGGCATTTTCAGCACTCCTTTTGAATATTGCACATCAATTAAGCTTATTTTGTCTTCAGCGACCTTAAAAACAACTCCTGCATCATTTAGTTTGCTTGCACGATATACAGGCTTCATTTTGCTACCATGTCCTCTTGGTGGTGCATCACGTTTTACGTAAAAGATCCTTAGCATATCACACAAGTGCTGCACTTGCACAGAACCATCAGGTAGTTTAGGCAGGTGATGCTCTTCAAAATATTTGAACGTAAACTTTTGACGGAGGTTTTCATCAGGAACGATATTGATCAGCAATCGATATAAGTTGCGGAAGGTAATCTTAACAAATGAAGATCCACCATAGCAGCCAGTAGTGGGAAAAGCTAGGTGAAACAGGTTTTGAAGAACAAAATATGGTAGTTGATTTTCGAACTTAATCAAGTCTGAATTTATACAAGTTGGTAGCCATGGCTTGGAATGCTTAGTGTCATCATCTGCCAGACCGAGACTTATAAGAAAGTATTCAATGATGAAGCATGCATCAGTTAAAATCATGCTTACAAATTCATGACTCTCCATTGGTATGATCTCTGAGTAGCAGCGTCGAATTTCAGCTTCCCAATCTCTTACGACTCAAACATAATCCTGCAACCATATTGTTGAAGTCCTCTTCAAAAATTTGTTGAGAAACCACAATTTGGTATTTTCCATTGATTCCAATCTTTTGTCACCATGATGATATGGGCCAATGGAAACCACCATAGGATTATAGGCTTCTTCATTCATTTTTCGAATCTCTGGTGGCACTCTGTAGATAGAACAACCAGATGCTGGGGGAAGATGGTTTATAGTTTCTAACTGGTCTTTTAGGGAGGTTAACAAATCAGGCTTTTGTAGAGTACTTTCTGTTCTCTGCATTCTCTTCGGTCAATTTGTAACACAACAGAATCTGAAATAAAATATATATATATACACATATAAGAAATATCTCCAGATACATTCATTATAATAATTGACTTTGTTATAAGTGACATTTATTATTGAATAATTATAATAAAAATATAATGAACATTACATATCTATCGTTTTTAGATAGAAGCACCAAATGAGCCAATCATTTATATGCGTGAAAGACATGTTAGGGACCAACTGAAAATATTATAAGAGGGATAACAATTTAGCCCTCGATCTTATAGCCTTTGTTTTATTGAACTTTTTGGAATTTTTGTTATTAAAAAATTTTCTTTGGAAAATGTTTCTAATTACAAACAATTTTCTTCAATTCTTAAGAAATTATTTCTTACAAAATATAAAAACCTTTTTTATTTTTGTTTCAAACTCAATGTTATTTTCTATTACTATCACTCCATAATTGACCAATATAACTATTGAGGCATGTTTGGTTTTCAGTTTGTAAAAATAAGTTAGAATAAATAAAATTTAAATAAAAGTAAGTTTGTTGTTATATGATTTATGTTTAATGTTTTTTATTACAAAAATAAGTTTGACAAAATAATTGTGACATAAAAGTATATTTGCAAATTGAAAAGTAACTTTTTTAATCCGTTAGTTCAAAGCATGTTTTGACATAAAAATATTTTTATAAGAAAACTTTTGAAAGTAAGACCAACACAAATTAGCCAAATATATATTTACAAACATATTTTTACTATTTCAAAAGATAAACCAAACACGCAGTAAAATGCCACCATAAGCACACTTTGCAGAATGAGCCAGGTCAGGACTCGGACTTGAACTCAGATTGAAACATTTTTATTAGGCCTCTCAACTAAAAATTTTAGAAGTATGCTTTGATGTGCTAATTGTAACATCTATAAATTTCCATATATGATTTTTAATATGGTTTATGTTTAGAATATGAGGAATGAAGATATACACTGAATAAAGATATACAATGAATTATGATTTCAATAAGTTACATTGAATTATGATGAGCATACAGTGAATGGAGGTATATAATAAATATTGATTTCAATAAGTTACATTGAATTCTAATGAGCATACACTGAATGAAGATATATAATGAATAGTGGTTTCAATGAGTTACATTGAATTCCGATAAGTATACACTGAATGAAGGTATACAATAAATAGTGGTTTCAATGAGTTACATTGAATTCTTATGAGTATATATTGAATAAATATATACAATGAATAGTAATTTTAATGAGTATACACTGAATGAATGTATACAATAAATTTTGGTTCAATAAGTTATATTAAGTTATGATGAGCATACATTGAATGAAGGTATACAATGAATTACATTGAATTATGATGAGCATACACTGAATGAAGGTATACAATGAATTAATGTCACTTACTGGTCAAGACATTAATACTATAAATACCCCTCTCATTTCTTCATTTCAGCACATCACTAGTTGAGAGTACTAGTTGGGAGTAAGTGAGAGAAAGAGAAAGCCAAGGGAGAGAAAGAGAATGTGAGTGAAAGAGAAGGAAAAGAAAGGAATATTAGCTTCAAGTAAGGTACTTAAAAAATTTAAGAAGGAAAACAAGTTGCTTAGCTCATGATACTTTTCGGTGAAGGTAGTATATTATTTATTTCATGCATTTTCTATGAATTAATTCTGGATGTTATGTGATATTATTGGATGAGTTGTTTCAATATAAATGTTTTGAAATGCTATGGATGTCTAGTATTAAGAGGAAACTCTATAGAAGATTTTTATATATGCATGAAATATGAGTTATTTGGTTGTTTTGTATAACTACCTGATTATGAGCATGATTTGTATGAATGAATATATATACTACTGAGATTTCTCCAAATCTCACACCAAATGACTAACAATGTTAGGGTCAAGCACAAGCAAATGCAAAGGCAAGGAGGTGATTAAGTAAGAAGAAGTAGGCTAGAAGATATTATTTTATATTAGAATAAATGTATTGAATTATGCTGATATGTTCTGGAACAATAGTTAGATAATTACAGTATGATTAGCTTCATTTTTATTAATTAAAGTAAACTTTTAGTTATATGATTGTCTTTTGAGCAACTTAATTTTGAAAAGTTTAAAAGTTTAATTGTTCTAGATTTTTAATTCTTTCTGCTAGATATATAAAATATGATTGAAAGTCTAGTAAACTAAGGTGTTACACTAATATTGAAAATAAGTAATGATTGTCTATAATAGGAAAAACCATTCAACTATTTTATCTACATTTATTAATTGTTGACAATATTTTTTAACAATACTTTTATTGAATACTCGATATATAAAACAAATATTGTCAATTAAAAATGCATTCTTTTGACATTCATGACATGAAGAATAATTTTTTTCTTGTGATGGTAGTTCAGTTTGATTCTAATCTATAAAATTTTAATTTGTACTAATTGAGTTAATTCTAAGGTTTAGCTATTCTGATCATCATTAACCCTACATTTTTGTTCGGTCACAAAAGTTTAAGTGCACATAAGAAAGGATTATCATTTTTGTCGCTTAAACTAAACATTTGAATCTGATTTTGTATACTGACAGATGAGTTATAGAATGGAATAAGGAGATAACACGAAGATTTCAAAATTATCATACATAGCGAAAGTTTAATAGCAGAACTTACAAGACATATAAGAAAAGAGAAGGTAAAATATTAAAAAAAAAAAAGATGGTAATGGGAAGCGATAACTGACCTAATGCTGCTTTGATTGATCTTCATGAAATTCGAGTGAACAGCAGATAGCACCTTCAATTCATGATATAGTAGTCAAGTCAACACCTCAAGTCTTCGTTGGGACCCCTTCTTTATGGTAAATCCATCTACTTGTCGGTGATTACTTGAACGGCCCCTCTCAACATGATGCCACACCAATCTATCCTAGTTCAAGACAAGAGTAGTTGTAACATTGACAAGGCCTTGGTGACCTAGGCAAATGACGCAATTGCCGGAGACCCCCAGATCAAGGTAGTTATTCTTATATACTCTTTATTGTAGATAGATAAACACTAAGAGATGAGGATCGCTTTTATCTCCTTAATTCATTAATATATATTAGATCAATCTATTTGTTCTATTGAGAATCAATTTGAATTTTTTTAAAAAAATATGAAATTATTTTTTTTATTTAACTTAAAAAAATTATAACTTTGAATCAAGATGAATTTGAAAAATTTTGTATTAATATTGAAAAGTTTTTTTTAATGACTGAATTTATTTTCAGAATTGAAGATATTAAGAGAAATGTTAATATCATGTTAAATTTATTATGTTACCCCTAGAGAAAGTATAGATTATAATCGTGTTGGATTTACCGAGCCTTCTTTTTCATTGAATTTGGCAGGAGCTACTCCCTCTAGCTCATAAAATTTGTCACCACAGAACTTCTGCGATTTTTCAAAATATTTGTGCTTTGAAATTTTAATTAAACGTTAATTACTTGTTTTTTTTTATTTTTCTTTACCCTTCATCAATATGAAATGAAATATTTAAGAGAGCATTTAAGTTAAGAATCTTTTAGTAAAATATTACTTCCCGTATTTTAAAATAATTGTCATTTTAGAGTTATACATGTAGATTAAAAAAAGCTAATAAATGGTGTAAAAATTAACAAAGTTTAATTGTATTTTATTATAATACCCTTATTAATTATATATGTAATACTTTTTAATATTTTTGTCTTCCCTCATTATCATTGAAAGGTAAATTTATCAAAAATTATTAATATCATCTTAAAAATTATAAAATGACAATTGTTTTGAAATATGAAAAAAACATAAAGTGACAATTGTTTAAAAATGAAGAAAATATTAAACTTTATAATAACATAGATCACTTAATAACTTTTTTGGCTTGTAGAAAAAATCCTAAATGATATTTTTTATTACCTGAAGAGTGTCAATAGATAGGATTAATGTCACATTTCAACCAAAACAATTGGGTAATCAAGTCAACCTCAAGTCTTCGCTGAAAGTCCTTCTTCATCGCAAATCCAACCAACCTGACGGGGCTTTTTGCTGAGTAGTTGAAACTTATAATTACATGCATTTATCATGTTTTCAGTGGTGGGAGCTCTTCTTCTTCATGGCAAACTCTGTTAGTACTATATGTAGAAAATGGAATTGTTAGTACCCAAAAATATGTGACAACACATTATCTTTAAGATGTTATTCACCTCTATTAGGTTTGTTGCAGGGATCCAGTAAATCACTCATAGGAATTATCTCAAGTACAACTAAAGACGCCTGTCAACAACTCCAAATATCTCACAATACAAAACAAAATAGAGAGAAAAGTTTTAAAGATAAGGTTAGAAGAGTTGTTGCAGCACAGAAACCTCTGGTTTGGACTCTTTTGAAAAATGAAGGAAAACCAAACTAAAATTATCATGATTAAATCTAATTAAAGCTAGTTAATAAGCAGTTTTCAAAACATTGGGATTAATCCGTAATTATGGACCCATTTATGAACGTTAAAAAAGGATAAAATATGATTAATGTGAAAAATAAAAATTGAAACATTTAGTTATGAGTTTAAAAAAGACTAGATTTTTACTATCAAATTCATTCAATGGTCGCAATGGGTCAAAGTGCCAAGTGCCAAGTGCTAAATATTTAATATTTAACTCACCTAACTTTTCCCTCCAAGATATTTTGATATGTCAACTTCTCTCTCTTATATATAGTTTAAAAGTCTTATTCCCCTCTAATATGGAACTTATGTTTTCAAACTAACTAACTCTCTAACAAACTCGCCAAGCCTCACATGGCTTCTCTCCACTATAGTGGAGGAATAGTGCAGATTTGGACAATTAAATTTAGATGGTTGATATTTATTTTAATATTTTATAAAAAAATATTATTAAAAAAGTTAAATTAATCTAAAGGCACATTCGTCAAACTTACAATTGGCATCATCAAACGTTCTTGGTCTTGGTCAAGAAACAAGATGTCAGTTTGAAATTTAACCTTTTATAAGATTGGGATAAAGGATCTTTTGATTCTCAAAATTTCCCCAAATTTTCATATTGATGCTTCTATTTTTATTTTAATTAAATAAATCCTTCTCATTTTATATATTTAAAGAGTTAGTCCCTAATATATGTAAAAAAATTCAACAATTTAATTTTTCTTAGTATTCTAAAAACTGGACTAGCCAGTCAAATCGGAAAATCGGTGAACCAGCCACTAGTCTTGTAACATCCTACACTCAAACACCTTCAAATCCGACCTGAGCTTTCAAAAAAAAACCAAAACTCATAACCTATCACCTCCAATTGCCACCAGAGGCAAATGGACACCAAGAGACCCTTCTCACAGGTCATATTTGGCTAAACCAACATGTCCAAGGAGGTTATACCCCGAAGAAACCTTCCCTTCGAGAATTGACCCCCTTGAACCCCAAAACCATATAGTGGCTATAAGCCCACAACTCGCATACATGGCCCAAAACCACCTCTGGGCTTGTAGTCAATCCCTTTTTATCATATAAATATCTGCTCATACATTAAAGACCCATAATATACCAATAATACTCCCAGGACTCTCATCCAGGCAACCATTAGAACAGCCTACTTGGCACAGAATTACATAAACTAAATTATAACTATCAAATATACAAGGGATTCCCGAAGACGGAATGACTGCTAACTTCTTGATCTTCTCCGAACTAGCACCAGAGTCTTCACCTGAAAGGTTAGTCATGGAGGGGAGGGGTGTGAGACAATGTCTCAGTAACCGGGATCAACAACACATAAACATATATAAATATATACACATATAAATCATGTCACATATGAATGCAATGTCGAATGCATGGTATGCATGTCGTCCTCTCCGGGACTTCCATCCTTATTCTCCCTAACACATATATCATCCATCCTTATCCTCCCTGACATATATACATAATCCAACCTTATCCTCCCTAACATATATATAATCCAACCTTATCCTCCCTAACATATATATAATCCAACCTTATCCTCCCTAACATATATATATAATCCAACCTTATCCTCCCTAACATATATATATATATATCATCATACATCATACCACCATCACGTCATCACCACCACATCCACCATACATCACAGTCTCACAATGTCATGTGGTGATGCTCATGTATCATCATATCATCATCATAATGTCATGTGTGCAACCTATCATATCATCATCACACATATCATCATCATAGTTATAACCATCATCTATCAGTATACATACCACGATATATATACAAATAGTACATACAAACACATCGATACCGTGGTATGAAAGAGACATGCATATATACACAAATACATGTACTATCATATAACATAATCAATACAATATAAACAAACACCCGGTTACTTCAAGTTGTCAATACCGCGCACACAGGGCTTAGACAAGCCTCTAGAGCACCCCAATCCCGAACTGTAAGCCTCCAATAAGCCAATCTACCATTACAACAGTAAATACCCTTTTATTAACATAGCTCCCATAGTATTACAATTCACAATCTAACCATCCAAGCTTAACCCGGAGTTCTAACAACATACACACATACAAATAAACCTTAAACAACCATTCAAACACACACTAGCACATATCATTTCGGATTTCCACTTCTTTTCCCAATTTCCAACCTAGGGTTTAACTCAAACCCATCATAATCCAATCAAAGCTCATACCCAAAGGTTCCTAACACCACAAAACACTCTTACAACACAAAATCAAGCATTTTAATCGGTGGAAATTACTCAAACCAGAAACCCTAAACTTCAACTCAACTTCCCCACCGAAAACAGAGAAGAAAAGAGAAAGGAGAAGGCTAGGGATCACTTACCAACCAGATCCAAACTCTTGGACGCTGGAAAACACTCCCCATTTGCCTGAAAATTCGAACCCTAACAGAGCCCAGCGCGTCTTCTCCGTCGCTCCCTCTGTTTCTCTCTTTTCTTTTCGTTCGAAACTATTCTGATTTAAACCAATTTTTCGACTCTCGCCACGGCTCCAAATAATTTCGCCGCGGCCTCCATCGAATTCAGCTTAAAAATCGCTACTGGAAGCCTCTCGCCGCGGCGGCTCTGTTCCTCGCCGCGGCGCCACCAATGTTTAACCGAAAAATGCCACTAGAATTGGCTCTCGCCGCGACGGCTTTGCTCGGCTTTGCTTCACGCCGCGGCGTGGAGTTCATTTCTTCTCCACTTGAACTTTCTTCCGTCCCGTTTCCTTTAGTCCTGCACACAATGCCAATGACAAGCGTCATGAAGGGTGTTACACTCTCCCCTCCTTAAAGAAATTTCGTCCTCGAAATTTGAGAATAGTAGTCTCGACCCTAAACAACATACTCCTTTCATACAAATCCTTCGACTTTTGGGTGCTTTCTCAATTTCTACCTTCTATTATGCATCTCGAAAATGAACCGCTCTCTCATACTTCACTTCTATCTTTGCTAATTAATGCAATTTTCATTAAAATCAGTCTTAATATCAAATCTTCCTTATGTTCTCAGACATAAGAAAGGCTGGACAACCACCTCGACCTGGTTTCTTTCCTTCCCAAAACAAGTTTTTCACGTCGTTGTTCCCTCAAAACTTCTAAGATATACCATCATTCTCCTTAACTTTCGATTTTCTCCCTTATTTATTCACATCATTACTTATTCTTCCACATGGTTAGTCACTTTTAACCATTTCTCTTAGAATTTAAACCATATCTACCATCTTATTTACACTGATGAGGCTCCATTGTTCAAACACAATCGATTCCCATAAGTTATTTTTCTCAGATTATAATATCTAACATTCACCCTTTATTACCACATTAAGAGGAAGACCTTATTTCCTTAAAGCTCCTTATACATCAACCTTCTATGGTGATCCTTGCTAACCAACTTCTTCCTTGCTTAACTCACATAATCCTTTTCAGTCGATAACCATCTTCTGTTACATCCTTTACCTTGAGATTCCTTAAGCCATAGTTATCCTGTGTAACAATTCAACTATTCAAACTTTTCACGACCACTTTTTCTATGACATGGATTAATACTTCCTTCACACATTCCTTCTTCAACCAATAGTTCTCCCTCTCTTTCATTACCATTATAGACAAGATTTGTCAAGTAAGATTATCCACTGCTTAACAATTCAAACCATTAGACTCAATGTCGACATCTCTCTTACAACACGATTTACTGTTCAAAATTCTATAATATCACTTCCTGATCTCTATAGCACTATCTCTCTCTTGGCATCAATTTGCAGGTCACCACTGCGCCTTCCTTAACTTAGAAGTATACACTGGATTAACCACACTTATCACATCTCGTGGAATTCATTAACTACACCTTTGGCATAAACCAATTCAAACCATCACTATCACTAGACATTCCAAAAGTCATTCTTATTGCACTATCCAAAAGCATACCATGTAAAAACTCTCTGTCTTACACTTCTCAAGCAAAAGGCACCATCAAAGGCATAGGCAAAACCATCACATCTTTAAAGTCCACTAAAATTCTCTTGGTCTCATTAACATCAAAACAACTTCTCCAGTGACCAAACTATATTTCCTTATAGTAAGGTCACTTCCCAAAAATGATTCCGTAACCTCATAAAACCTCCGTACCAATAACTAATCATTAGCTTCTTATATTCTTTTGGAAAAGTCCTTCCATTATTTTTTTTTGTTTTTCCATCTCCATATTCTTATTCCCCTCTTACTCATCCTTCCATCTCTAACATTATGTACTGGATTCCACTAAATTATATTCTTTCTGTTCCATGTCATTTCTTTTCCACACGCTTCTTATTACACTGCATCTCTTCGAAAATCTTGTTTATGGATAAACCTCTCCAATTGCTTCTGCTGCGCACTCTGATTCCTTCACTTCTGCACATAGGGTTGTACAATGCTCTCGCATCCCCCATGTACACCTCCATCCTACTGTTCAAGTTTCATTTCTCACTGCGAACCACATAGTCCTGATGCTTAAAGCAAGAGGCTATGAGCCGCCTAATACCCCTCATTGTTACACCATAGTTACAACTCGTTCACCCATTGCCAACAATGTTTGGGTCTTTACCCACGAATCCAATTTCTTTTTCCAATCCAACTCTACCATTACAATACACCACTTACCTCAAACTTTGTGAATCCCATACCAGCTTTACTTTCAGACCTTTAATCCTTTTGTCCTTCTCCTTGCTCTTGAAAGATTTGGAATTCGTTCCTTTAGATGATAAACCGCTCATCTCATGATCAATGAATCGCTACAACGTACGGATTGATTGGTCAGCTGTACCCAATCAATCTTTCAGAAGATAGACATCCAAGACCATGAATTAAAGCGGAATTAGGTTCCCGTAAATATCGTCACCAAGTCTTTCACTCTCAGTCTACTAGTGCCTCATACCACGAGTAACTGGTGCATTAAATGCGTGGCCAGCTGGCATTAAGCCTCAACTAGTTAACCAACAGTTCTAGACTAGTGATTTCATATCATACAGGATTGTCTCATGCTTCCCAATAACAACAACTTCCCACATTCTCCAGAGCTGTTACTGGGAAAAAAAACTAGGGACAACAGCATATGGAAGTTAGTTAGTTCCATAACTTCAACCTTTAAGCATCCTAAATGGAACCGACACATTATATTTGTAATATATCGTCCCATAATTCATTCTATGACAAGGGAAAGTGCCAAGAAAGAAACTTTCTTTAGTCTATGCCCATGACATTTCACTACTGGAATCACTTCCACAAATCGGCACCATCAACCAGGTTAACTTCTCATCCACAAATTGTTGTCAATGCATTCCTCTTAATACCCTTACTTTAAATCAGAGAGAGAGAGTTGCAAAAGCTCTTCCATCAACTTCAGAATCCTTACTTAATAGTCACTTTCTAAATTCCTCATAGCTTAGACATCTCTTGTAATTTGTCTTTCCTTGTAAAACTCACCTTCAATCTCTCATAACTTAAAATTCTAACTCGATCATCATAAACTGCTCCTCATGGGGTATTATCACGGTCCTTGTCCAAACCCATATTGGTCGTCTTTCGATATACAAAACTCAACAATACATCCACTTCCAAACAACCTTCTCTGTCACAATTTAACTCCTCCTTCTTCCGGACCCTTATTCACCATAAAATAGACAAGAGTCTCTCTTTTCAATTTGGGTTCAGCCCAAAGGACTCTGGTAACCTCTTAACCATATTTCATATTCTTTTAGCTTTGTTTGACCTTCTTATTCATTCTGAAATCATCTGACCACTTCCTGTACAATTGCGAACACAACACTCTAGATGACAGTTACCATCTCTTCATTGTCCTCCTTGATGCCCCTAAGATCACTATCACGACCTTCATCATGCAAGACCATGTTAACTATAGGGCACCTATCCTTTACCTCAATTATATCTCCAGCTAATTAACTCATTCTTTTTCATCGCTACATCCAACTTGGTATCCAGGCCAATGGATTGGATTCTCTCACCATTCTTTCACTGCTTCGGAATACTTCAACCTTAAACCTTTAGGATTCAAACGTTATTTCCATATTCACTCTCTACCATTTCCATTACTTATAATACTTAACAACTTACCTTATCTCTTACAATTAGGATTTTTCCACTACCTTTGCTAATTTCCTCTTAGGAATCCTCCAAAAATGTATATGACACCACCGACAACTACTCTTGATTTCCAGGCGAGCTCCTGAAGCCTCAGCACTCAATAAGACTCACCTCCTTCATTGCTCAACCTCCTTTTCCATCTTGAGTATTACAAATTACACCTTTTATTCATAGGTGTAATCCATAGCACCAAACATAGTTTTTACTTAGTCCACCTATTCTTTAGTCATCACATGTTTCAACTTACTTTCGAAAGCTGGTGGATTAACTTTCAAAAGTTTTTCAGTTGAAAGAAGATACCTCTTCTTCCAACTCTTAGGGCCCATCCGGCTCCATCACATCCATATCAATTCCATCATTCATATTACCTTATACTCATCGGCTAAACCTTTCTAGCATTGAACTTCACATACGTACTGGGTTCTTCATTTACATCACCATTACTTTGCCAGTTAATTGCTTCCTTAATCAATAACTCAATCATTCAGCATAACCCATTTCTCGTGCATCTCTTTCTTGAGATCATTATTACTTTGCTTACTTGCTGGGATATATCTTTCCCTCTATACACCAATGGAGACCCAAATAGTTATATGACTCTGGGCTAGTATTACATCGGGAATTTACAAGTCTATGTAATCCATTCTGTGCCAAGTATTTCCATAAGCAGAAACAATGGCCTGAACCATTGCTCTGATACCAAAATGTAACATCCTACACTCAAACACCTTCAAATCCGACCTGAGCTTTCAAAAAAAAACCAAAACTCATAACCTATCACCTCCAATTGCCACCAGAGGCAAATGGACACCAAGAGACCCTTCTCACAGGTCATATTTGGCTAAACCAACATGTCCAAGGAGGTTATACCCGAAGAAACCTTCCCTTCGAGAATTGACCCCCTTGAACCCCAAAACCATATAGTGGCTATAAGCCCACAACTCGCATACATGGCCCAAAACCACCTCTGGGCTTGTAGTCAATCCCTTTTTATCATATAAATATCTGCTCATACATTAAAGACCCATAATATACCAATAATACTCCCAGGACTCTCATCCAGGCAACCATTAGAACAGCCTACTTGGCACAGAATTACATAAACTAAATTATAACTATCAAATATACAAGGGATTCCCGAAGACGGAATGACTGCTAACTTCTTGATCTTCTCCGAACTAGCACCAGAGTCTTCACCTGAAAGGTTAGTCATGGAGGGGAGGGGTGTGAGACAATGTCTCAGTAACCGGGATCAACAACACATAAACATATATATATATATACACATATAAATCATGTCACATATGAATGCAATGTCGAATGCATGGTATGCATGTCGTCCTCTCCGGGACTTCCATCCTTATTCTCCCTAACACATATATCATCCATCCTTATCCTCCCTGACATATATACATAATCCAACCTTATCCTCCCTAACATATATATAATCCAACCTTATCCTCCCTAACATATATATAATCCAACCTTATCCTCCCTAACATATATATAATCCAACCTTATCCTCCCTAACATATATATATAATCCAACCTTATCCTCCCTAACATATATATATATCATCATACATCATACCACCATCACGTCATCACCACCACATCCACCATACATCACAGTCTCACAATGTCATGTGGTGATGCTCATGTATCATCATATCATCATCATAATGTCATGTGTGCAACCTATCATATCATCATCACACATATCATCATCATAGTTATAACCATCATCTATCAGTATACATACCACGATATATATACAAATAGTACATACAAACACATCGATACCGTGGTATGAAAGAGACATGCATATATACACAAATACATGTACTATCATATAACATAATCAATACAATATAAACAAACACCCGGTTACTTCAAGTTGTCAATACCGCGCACACAGGGCTTAGACAAGCCTCTAGAGCACCCCAATCCCGAACTGTAAGCCTCCAATAAGCCAATCTACCATTACAACAGTAAATACCCTTTTATTAACATAGCTCCCATAGCATTACAATTCACAATCTAACCATCCAAGCTTAACCCGGAGTTCTAACAACATACACACATACAAATAAACCTTAAACAACCATTCAAACACACACTAGCACATATCATTTCGGATTTCCACTTCTTTTCCCAATTTCCAACCTAGGGTTTAACTCAAACCCATCATAATCCAATCAAAGCTCATACCCAAAGGTTCCTAACACCACAAAACACTCTTACAACACAAAATCAAGCATTTTAATCGGTGGAAATTACTCAAACCAGAAACCCTAAACTTCAACTCAACTTCCCCACCGAAAACAGAGAAGAAAAGAGAAAGGAGAAGGCTAGGGATCACTTACCAACCAGATCCAAACTCTTGGATGCTGGAAAACACTCCCCATTTGCCTGAAAATTCGAACCCTAGCAGAGCCCAGCGCGTCTTCTCCGTCGCTCCCTCTGTTTCTCTCTTTTCTTTTCGTTCGAAACTATTCTGATTTAAACCAATTTTTCGACTCTCACCGCGGCTCCAAATAATTTCGCCGCGGCCTCCATCGAATTCAGCTTAAAAATCGCTACTGGAAGCCTCTCGCCGCGGCGGCTCTGTTCCTCGCCGCGGCGCCACCAATGTTTAACCGAAAAATGCCACTAGAATTGGCTCTCGCCGCGACGGCTTTGCTCGGCTTTGCTTCACGCCGCGGCGTGGAGTTCATTTCTTCTCCACTTGAACTTTCTTCCGTCCCGTTTCCTTTAGTCCTGCACACAATGCCAATGACAAGCGTCATGAAGGGTGTTACAAGTCTAGTTTAGAAAATGAACAAAATCGATATGTAACAAAACCGGATAAAGACCAATGAAATCGGTCAAAATTCGGCAAAACTAGCAGTTCACCGGACTGAACAGCTTTACATTTTCAAATGAAAAATCATTATGAAAACTGAAAATGAGAAGGAGATACAGTGAAAAAATGAGAAAGATCAAAGAAAAGGAGGGAAAACAGACACGGAGAGAACATCTTCTATTCCAAAAGGAGAAGAAGATAACACAAACTAACATTGCCTTATCTTCACTAGCAAGATTTACGGAAATGCATGCCAAGCTAAAATAGATCTGTAACGGGAAGGAGAAGGAGAAGGCCATGTTCGTGATCTTCTATCAACTATATGAAGAATGATGAAGCGGAGGATTCTAATAAAAAAGAAGCAGAAGTGTGGCTAGAACTTAGCATATATGACTGAACAGTTACCTGTACAAGATTGAGCAAGCATGGGTTGGTAGCCATTGATACTTCACTTTTCAAAATTCTTTTATGTAAAAATTTAAGCAGTATTGTGAAGAAAGTTTCCCTCCACTTCCCTCAAAGTAACAATGCATCATTTCTTTGGCAACATGTCATTGTAATAAGTTTAAAGCCTCTTTCCAATTTCTTTTACAACTTGCTTAACCATATTTCTAAAAACACTAATTATGATATATATTTGACATTTTCAAAATTAACATGATAATTATCAAACTTCAAGCAACGTGGCACTCATTCTAAAATTGAGTTTTTTTTCTTTTTTTCAATTTTTATTATTTATTGGTATTTTAAAATTAGTTTTTTAATTAACATAAATATGAAAGAGACTAGTATATGTAAGTATTTTTTGTTGCTAAACAATATATTTAAGTATTTTAACATTGTTAATTTTTTATATCTCATATAACATTTCAATATATAAAAATAATTTTCTTAATTTAGCTTAAATATGAATTTTTGAAAGGGCTTGATAATGATAATAAAGATTCATGCCCTTGGAGGAAACTTTCAAGAGTCATAATATTAAATATGAACAATCTAAATTTAAGTTAATTGTTAGCCGAGATCTACAGTATTCCGTTGTGAGGAAATTTTCAAAATGAAAAAGTATCTCTTAAATGATTCGTAAATTAATTAGACTCTTGAAATGATCATAAAAAAGTTACAAGATTCATGAAATGTGAAAGGAATTGACTTTTTCCTAAATTCATCAATCATTACTATATACATATATTTGGTATATACATTAGTTAATATATGTGTCTCTTTATTGAAATAATCATATTATCTCAAAAGGCGCCTTATCATTTCCTAAAAATAACTCACAATCTTCCATCATTTTATCATTTATTCATCCACATATCATTCAATCCATACGAATTCACTTGCCTTTATCTTTTAGTGCACAAAGGATAAAAAACAAATTATCATTTTGTAAAAGTCATTGGTGTCAAAGCTTGAGTTTTGGATATGCAACATATACTCAAGAGTTTTCAATATATCCTGTACGAAATTTGCCATTAACCCATGTTGCATCCAAAATTTGAAAATTGGTAGGAATGAATTAAACATAAAGGAAAGTATTACCCACGCTTTGAAGATATTATGCACAACTTTTTCTCCAATCTCTTCTTCTACATTTCAAAGATCTATTACCACCAACATCCTCCATTATGGTGGAAAGAAGCCATGTGAGGCTTGGTGAGTTTGCCATGAAGTGCTCCCACCACTGAAAAAACATAATAAAAGCGTGTAATTATAAGTTACAATTACTCAGTGAAAATGCCATGTCAGGTTGGGTGGATATGCCATGAAGAAGGACTCCCAGAGAAGACTTGAGGCTGACTTGAATAATCTATGGTTTTGGGGTTAAGGTATGACATTAATCCTACTTATACATCTCCTCCCAAAATTCAATGAACAAAAAAAGCTCAGTAAATTCAACATGATTATAATACATGTTTTCACGAGGGCAAACATAATAAATTCAACATTATATTAACATTTCTCTTAATACCTTTAATTTTGAAAATAAATCAAGGCATTAAAAAAATTTTCAAGAATAATACAGATTTTTTTCAATTCATTCTCATTCCAAGTTATAAATTTTTTTAGACATTAACTAAGAGATGGAGGCTCTTACCATACGGGTGAGACGTGAGTATGTATGTAAGTTAGGACACAGAGACTTTTGGACTACCATTTACATTAAGTAATTTTGTCCAATCCTATAAGTCTACTTAACCAGAAAAAAAGTTATAAATTTTTAAGGTGTAAATAAAAAGTAAAAAATGGTTTCATATTCTAAAAATTTTTCAAATTGATTCTCAATTGAAGAAACAAATTGATCTGATATGTATTAATGACAGCGATAAAAGAGATCCCCACCTCTTAATAATAGTAATAATAATATTAAGGGGCATGTTGGGCAATTGTCTCATTTGCTGCAAGGCTCCAAGTGCCTTGTCAAAGTTACAAAACAATTCTCATAAAAAACATTATGTTACAATTACTTCATCCAAATCTAAATATAAGTTATTTTTAACTATCTTATTTATATTAAGAAAATAAATTAAATTATTAAATTTATCAAGAAATATATTTTTTACTATTTATTCTTATTAATTACATTATTTTTCATACTTTTCAAACATTTATTTCTCATCTATTAATTATACATCAAAGACATAAATAAAAAAATAATTAATGCATGGTGGTTAATTGGTGTGGTTGAGTGGATTTGCCAAAAAGAAAAAGAAGGCTCCCAACCAAGACTTTTTTTTTTTTTCTAATCCCCTCGGCCTTGAGGTTGACTTGACTACTATATATAAAGAATAGAAGGCGTAAATCACTTAATCGACAAGTTTAAATGAGACATACTCCATTTGACATAAATATAATATTTTTTTAACTATTTTATGCGTCTTGAAAAAATGAGTTAGATCATTAAATTTATTAAAAAATTTTAATATTTTTCATTATTACTCTTATTAATTATATTATCTCTCATACTTCTAATATCATATATTTCTATTAACTACAGGCTAAAGGTGTGAAAAGAAAAAAAAATAATTAATGCACTAAACAATACTACAAAATATCTTATATTTAGGATAAAATAATATTTTTAAAATATGTCTTATATTTAGAATTGGAGGGAGTATGTTGTTATTTGTGGTTGGTGTTAGCTGCTCTGCTCTCTAATTTCCCAAAGGTCAATCAAAGCATCAGGTCAATTATCTCTTCCTCTTACCATCTTTTCTCTTATATGTCTTGTAATTTCTGCAATTAAACTTTTGCTACTATGTATGCTAATTTTGAAATTTTCGTGCTATTTCTTTATTCCATTCTATATAACTCAGTCAATATCTACAAGATCAGGTTCAAAAGTTTAGTTCAAGCAACAAAAATGATAAACTAGCCTTCTTTTTTGTACTTAAACTTTCGTGGCCGAACATAGGGTAATGATAATCAGCATAGCAAAACGTTAGAATCAACAATTAATCCTAATTAATTAAAATTGTATAGATTATAATCAACTGAACTCCCATTACAAGGAAAAAATATTATTCTGAAAGTCATAAATACCAAAAGAATGCCTTTTTTTATTGACGATATTTGTTTTATCGAATCGTCATTAAAAATATTGTTAAAAAATATTGTAAATAATTAATAAAAATAGATAAAATATTTAACTCACTTTTTCCGATTGTTGACAATCATGACTTACTTTTAACACTTATATGTCAAAGCAACGAGGTTATAATCCTTATTATATTATTATTATAATTATTGAATAATAAATGTCAGTTATTATAGTCGAAGGATTTGAAGCTTATGTATAACTTTTTTTTTTCCAGTCTGTGTGCCAAATTGTCCCAAGAGAATGCAGAAAAAAGAAAGTGCTTTACGAAATCCTGATATGTTAATAAGGTCCCTAAAAGCTAAGTTAGAAACTGTAGCAAAACTTCGAAAAATGAATGAAGAAGACTACACTCCTACTGTGGTTTCCATTGGCCCATATCACCATGGAGACAAATGATTGGACTCAGGAAGAGGCCAAATTGTGGTTCCTCAACAAATTTTTGAAAAGCACTGATGATGAGAAATTGTTGTAGAATTATGTTAAAGCCCTAAAAGATTGTGAAGGTGAAATTCGACGTTCTTATTCAGGGTCCATGCCAATGGGAAGTATTGAATTTGTAAGCATGATTTTAACTGATGCTTGCTTCATCATTGAATATATACTTTCTTACACATCTAGGTCCAACAGAAGACGACCCTTGGGACGTCAAGACATGGCCACCAGTTGATATAATGTAGATTTGATTATGCTTGAAAATCATGCTACCATTTTTTGTTCTTCAAAACATATTTGACCTATATAACTTTTCACTCGGGCTTCAATGACAGATTTTCATTTGTTGTGGTTACCTTCTACAATTTTGTTGATGATTTCCTGCACATTATAGTTCCTAATGAAAACCTTCATGACAAGTTTACGTTCACATATTTTGAACAACACCGCCTACCTAAGCTCCCTGATGGTACTGTGCAAGTGCAGATCTTGTGTGATATGCTAAGGATCTTTTACATACGACTTGATCCACCGCCAAGAGGACAGGGTATGAAGCCCCTATATAATGCAAGCACACTAAATGATGCAGGAATTATATTTCAAGTTGATGAGACAAAATGAGCTTAATTGACTTGTAATATTCAAAGGGAGTGTTGAAAATACCATGTATCATGGTATGTGATTTTACTCAGGCAAAGCTTAAAAATGTGGTTGCATTTGAAGAGTGTCATCTTCCTTTGTCAAGTTACATGATTGATTATGTTATCCTCTCGGAATATCTTATTAACAATGGAAAAGACGTTGAAATGCTAATTGAAAAGGGAATATATTATACGGAATATCCTGGGCCAGAATAATGCAGCAGCTTCCACAACTAAGAGACTAGGCAGAAATGTTACCTACTCAAATTTCAACAGTGAATATTTGAAGAATTGAACGAGTTTTGTAATGACCCTTATCACAAGTACAAAGCAATCTTTAAGCAGGAATACTTGAGTAGTCCCGGGAAGATAGCATCTTTCTATGGTGCATTTGTCCTTCTTTTGCTTACTTTAATCCAGACAATATGTTCTATTATGGGTAAGTAGATCCAACACTCTTGTGTGACTCTCAAAGTCTTAAATTTGTGGCTGCATCTTTTTTTTTCTTTTTTTTTTCTTAGTTTAGCTAGACCACCATTTGGGAGGAAGATTCAACTTGTAATTCTTCATAATCATTTAGTTTAGCTAGACCACATATGTAGGTATTGAATTGCATGTTTCTCTGTTTAAAGCGATATTTCATTATTATCATACACTTTAAAGAGATGGGCATAATAATATTTGCAGACAATTAAATAATGGAGTGGCCTGGGGGCAACAGAACATGGAGTCACAATATTTGACTACTTTTTTCCTTTGGCCCCAGGGGCCTGAGAATTTGGCACCTACTGTAATGTTTCTTTGCCGACAAAGAAAAAGAAATAAGAGACGGCAACAAGGCAAGAACACAAGTAATTGATGATGATACTTAACAATATAGTTTAGCCTTTGATTTATTTTTAATCTTTGAATTGATATGTAATCATCAAGCAGTTTGAGGATTATCTCTAATCTTTAGTTTCTTTTTTTTCTTTTTAATAAAACAAAATGGGAACGAGGGAAGGAGATTCCAGTTCCTTGTGGTATATTAGTCAACTCATTATCAAGTCTAAACCAAGCTCCATTAGCATTATTGGCCAAAAGATATTGTTGTTACTAAAAGTGCAACTTTTTTTGTATGAATCCAAATTAAACACAAGCCCACTAATCTTTTTGGACTTTGTGGCGCAGATGGATGAACCTGATCTATACTCGGGCCCAAGAAGTATAAAGTAAACCGAATATTGAGTGCCAATATTTGACAGCTTGTATTGAGAATCTGGCATGTACTCTTAAGTTGCTTTGTCCAATAGGAAAAAATACAAAAAACAGGGAAAAAAAAGAAAAAAGGAAAGAAAAAGAAAAAACAAAAAGAAAAAGTAGAGAAAAGAAAAGACCCGCGTACATGCATATCTATTTAACCCTTTTATTCTTTGCTTAAAGTGTCTAAATTTATTAATAACATATAATCTTTATTCCAAATTGAAGATTGGTTCAAAAGAATATGCAGTATATTAGAATAAGAAATCTTCATATCAGCAATATTGCACACAGTAATTAGTAATTACATTAACTATTAGGTCATAACTCACAATAAACATTCAGTACCTTTTTTAACAATGAAGAATGGGGAAAAGAAAAGAAATAAACAAAGAAGATTCTAAACAACCTTGTAAATGAATTAAGGTTGGTCAGTTAACCAATTACGTCCCTCATTTGGTATGTAAATTAGGAAGTGTTGGAGGTCAGGTTCGATGTAAGAATCAAGGATACGGCGTTTGAGGATTATCTTATTCCACTCTTCAATTTCTTGGCAACATTATTCAAAGCATAAGGTTCATTATCTCTTTTCTTTTATTTCCTGTAATTTCTGCAATTAAACTTGTTTTGCTAATTTTTATATTTTTTGTGAGTGCTAATGAAAATGTCAAGCTGATATAGCTAAACGTACGTTAATTAGAATAATGCACTTAGTAGCTTATTTATCTTTGTCATGGTTTTATGTAGCAAAAAGATTTTTATTATTCGTTTTATTAATTAGAAAGGATTTCATGATAATATGATATATGCAAGCAGTGGTGACGATTTTATAAGTGCTAGTGATGATAATATTGTGGATGTACGTAACATAAAACTGTTTATTATTTATTTTAGAAAAGGATTTCATGATAATATGATGCAAGCAATGGAGACGATTTTATAAATGCTAGTAATGATAGTATTGTAATCTAATCTTGTCGAAAATATCACCGACACATGTTGTGTATTATCACACCACATCATATGGCTTGGCTTAAACTTCTAAGAAGAAAACTTATATGCTCTTTTTTTTTAAGTTTTTGGTGTTATTTTTCAATTAAATGTCAACATGTGAATTTTTGTGTTTTATATATATATATATATATATGCTAATTTTTAAATCTTTGTATTATATCTATGTTCGATTCTATATAACTCAGCCAATCTTCAAGATTAGATTCAAGAGTTTAGCAAATCATATTTTATGATATGTGCCATCTAGGAATTCTTAGTTTTTCTTTTTCTAAAAAAATTCCAAAATGACTTAGAACGTTTTCTATTTTATTGTTTTCAAAACATTTATGTAAAACTGTTTTTAAGAACAAGTTTTGGAAACAGGAAAATAAAAAAATTTATTTGAATAATTGTTATCAAAATCATAACTAGTAAATGTTCAATGAGTTATTCAAAATTTATAATTTTACCATTAATGAGGTGGATATTTTTCACATTTTTTTGTGTTTTCCAAAATAAAAACTACACAACACTTTAAAGATGTTTTGAGTTTTTTATTCTTTCTTTTATTTTTGTATTTTTCAGAACATTTTGTAAAAAATAGATTTGCCAAACAAGTTCTTTTATTTTTTTATTTTTAAAAATAAAAAAAAATTATTTTGGAAACAGCTGTCAAACATGCCTTTAAGATCTTAAAGATGAACTTAATTTTTTTTTCTTATTTTATTTATTTTTTTATTACTTTTAAAATACTTGCTTCAAACTCAGTTTTTATATTTTATCATCAATACATTAATTTGTGAAATATATTTAAATTTATATATTTCTCATTTCTATATCCATATATTTTAAATTGCATTCCACGTATCATATTATGCCATACTTGATGCTATTTAAGACTAACTTAAGTGGTAAAGATGATTGTAGTGTAGGTAAAGATCAAGGAATAAAATCATCAGAGCCCATTATTCGTACCCATATATATGTCTCATGAATCAAATTAAATACATAGACCTTTTTATATAATGACTTTTCATATTCTAATAAAAACCACTTTTCATTCATTCCTGTACATTCTGCGTACCATATGATGCCTAGAGTATCTAATAATTTCCCCCTTTTCATGTCATTAAGTAATAACGGCTGGACTGGTTTGTTTGGTGGGTTTGCCATAAAGAAGACCTACTTGTATGTTTGTGATCTGTGCGATTTGCTCTTCTCTTGAATTTCCTCAAGATCAATCAAAGCATCAGGTTAATTATCTCTTTCTTTTACCATCTTTTTTCGTATGTCTTGTAGTTTGTGCGGTTAAACTTGTACTTTATAAATAAATATATATATATATATATATGTGCTAATTTAAAATTTGTGTTATATATCCGTTTATTCTATCTTATAACTCACTAAATCTTAAAAGATCAGAATCAAAAGCTTAGTTCAAGCATCAAGAGGATCATCAACATTTCTATTTGTGTCCTTAAACTTTTCAGAGTGAAGGCAAATGTAGAGTTAATGATAATCAGAAAGGCTAAACCATAGAATCAACTACATTAATCCAACTTAAAATTTTATGGATGAGACTCAACTCCTTTTAGAAGAAAAGATATGCAGTCAAATAAATATATATATATCTTAAAGTCATAAATGTCAAAAGAATGTATTTTTTATTGACGATATGTGTTTAATGTCGAACCGTGTGCAGGGATAAAAATATTGTCGACTTTTAATAAACGCAGTGCCAAAACCTTATGCGAAGATGAGAATAAAATATATTTTTTAAGTCATTTTTTCCGATTATTGACAATCATTAATTATTTTTAAAATTTTTAGTTGAGAGGACTGGTAAAAATGTCTAGGGTCTAAATTCAAGACCTTGTGGTGCCAAGACTAGACTTATTTTGCCTAAATATGCCTTCGGGATCATGTGGTGGGCTTTTGATAGTTATGTTGTCTATTATGGGGGCAACAGTAATAAATTAATAATAGTAAGCTAATAATATAACATCGGGTTGAAGCAAAACTAAAAATGGATAATTTTATTTTTTTTAAGAAATAATTTCTAAAGAATTGAAGAAATTGTTGGTCATTCAATTTTTTTCTGAATAAAATTTTTATTTCCTTAACAAAACAAAAGAAAAATTTTCTATGAAAAATTCCAAAAAATTCAATATCAAACAAAGACTAGAAAATTGAGGAGGGCTAGCAAAATTCTTAACAATTTCCCTTACATGTCTTTCCCATCTAAGATTGGCCCATTTAGCACTTCTATACGTAATGAGTATTGTAATTTAATTATAATTAGTCAATAATAGATGTCAAATATTATAATTGAGCGATTTGAAGATATTTCTTGTGTATAATTTTTTGTTTTTTCAGTCTGTGTATCAAATTGTATCAAGAGAATGCGGATGAAAGAAGGCACGTCACAAAAACCTGATTTATTAAGCTCCCTGGAAGCGGAGTTAGAAACAATAGACACTTTGGATCTTCCCATAGCATCAGGACGATGTTGTATCTATAGAGTGCCGCCAAAACTTCGAAAAGTGAATGAAGAAGCCTACACTCCAACCTTGGTTTCCATTGGTCCATATCACCATGGAGACCAAAGGTTGGAAGCAATGGAAGAGGCCAAATTGTGGTTCCTTAACAAATTTTCGAAGAGGACTCAAGGGAAATTGTTGGGGGAATATGTTAAAGCTCTAAGAGATTGGGAAGTTGAAATTGGACGATGTTACTCCGAGACAATACCAATGGAGAGTGATGATTTTGTAAGCATGATTCTAACTGATGCTTGCTTCATCATTGAATACTTTCTGACTACTGCAGGCCCGTCAGAAGAAGACCCTTGGCGTTCAAAGCAGTGGCCCAACACTGATATAAGACAAGACTTGATTTTGCTTGAAAATCAGCTACCATATTTTGTTCTTAAAAAACTATTTGGGCTAACTTTTCCTGCTGGCTTCAATAACAGATTTTCATTTGTTGAGGTTATCTTCGTCAGTATTCGTAGGAGATTCCTGATAAATATAGTTTCTAATGAAAAACATCATGACAAGTTTACGTTCGAATATTTTGTACAAGACCACCTACCTAAACTAGTTGATGGCACTGAACAAGTGGAGCACTTTTGTGATATGCTGAGATTCTTTTACGTACGACGTGATCGATCAAAAACAAGACAAACATGTATCAGAATGAATCCTCTATATAGTGCAAGCAAATTGCATGATGCAGGAATTGTACTTCAAGCCGCGGATCAAGATGGAAGCAGCTTAATTGAGGTGCACTATTCGAAGGGACTGTTGAAAATACCAAGAATTATGTTCTTTGATGTGACTGAGACAATTCTCAGAAATATCGTTGCATTGAGCAATGTCACCTTCCTTTTACGCACGACGTGACTGATTACGTAATGCTCTTGGATTATCTTATCAACACTGAAAAAGATGTCGAAATTCTTGTTGAAAAGGGAATCATAGAGAACTCGCTGGGTGAGAATAATGCAGTGGCTTCCATGGTTAATATTCTCTCCAAAAACACTATCTACACAAGTTTCAATTGTGATTATATCTCTCTATTTGAAGACCTGAGAGACTTTTATGATAAGCCATATCACAAATAAGGCAATCCTTAAGCATGAATACTTGAGCACTCCTTGGAAGATAGCATCTCTCCTCGCCGCAATTCTACTACTTTTGCTTACTTTAATCCAAACAATATGTTCTATCATCAGAAGTAGGTCCAATTGCTCTTGTGTGACTCTCAAAGTCTTAATGAAATTTGCCAGTGCATCTTTTTTGTTTCCTTCTTTTTCTTTTTCTCTTTTTTTGGCTTGACTCTTTTCAAGTTTACGTATATATCACCTTGATAGGAACATTCAACTTGTAATTCTTCATAATCAGGGTGGCTAATTTATTGTGTATTGCTGAATTTCACAAGTCTCGTCTTTTTCATTTTTAGAAACAAATTAAGTACGCATATAGGTATGTATTAAATTGCAAAGCGTCTCTGTTTAAAGCCATATTATTATCGTATAGTACTTGGAAGCAAATAGCGGTCTTCAGCGGTGAGAGGGTAAGCAGCCTGATTAGAAGAATCGACCGACCTTCACCCTTATAAATATCGGCATTGATGACTGCGACACACACATGCAAACACATCAACACACCTACAGAAACAGTGCAAGCTCCGGAAACTTCATTCTAGCCTCCGTGGCAGAGATCTCACATCTTCGCAGAACGATATATACTTGTTTAGTAGTTCATTAATTCTTTTTTTTGGCCAGATTTTAGCAGTTCATTCGAGTCATAACAATAGAGTGTTTCTAAGCTCACACGATCCAACTGGGTTTTACTTTCTTTGTCAGTTTGTTCAATTTCTTCATTCTATTCTTCTCAATGTACTCTATTTATCATTGTTAATGTTAATTTTTTTAATATTTAGGAAAATTGTGGTAAAGAACCTCAAGCGCTTATAATGTTTGTCTTAGAAGTTAACTTGTATTTTAATTTGAGGTATTATATCTTAGCATGCCTGACTTTTTTGTTATTTGCCTTGAAACTAAAAAAAGAGCCAACTCATACTTTTTACAAAACAAAAATAAAGGTTTTATGAAGTGAGAAGGTAATAGATTCCATGTATTTTTTAGGTAAGATCCTTGGCAAAAAAAAAACTTTTTCAGGTAAAATAAAAGTTTTAAAAATATCACATTGAATTTATTTATTCTAAAAAAATCTTTTCAGTTAAAATTTGAAATCATATATATATATATATATTTATGTATTATTATAAATATTTGATATCTATATAATAAATATTATTATATAAGTGTAATATATTTTAATAAATTGAAAGATTAAAATGATGATTAAATTAAGCATAAATAAAATTAGAAAATTAATGTTAGCTGCATATTTTTTTTGTTTACGAGCATGCAAGAGGAATTAATCCTCAATTAGAAACTTAACATAACTTTAATCAAATGATGTGAGAGCTTGGGCTCATTTGTCACAATTTCCTTAAATACAGATACAAAAATAAAGGTAATTAAGATGAAGAGAAATATTGTGTCATGACAATAGTGAGAACATAAATTTATAAATGCTAAAACATAGAAACAAAACTAAGAGCTCATGGAGCTATTCCAAATGAAACACGAAATGAGCTTGAAAGATGAAAGGAGCTGGACCCAACGTTGTATGAGCCTGGTACACTTGAATCTCAGAGATACAAACAAAGCCAACAAATAAATAAACAAATTCTATGATGATAGGGTGCAATGGAGAATAGACAAAGATAGTGATGCTGAACCTTGATTAATTCTTATGTTTTACTGTCTAAATTTTTTCTCCATCATCATAACTCCTCTCTTACCTTCTCTTTTGATACTTTTTTAATTTTACATCTACTGTATATTAATATTTTCAGAAAGCACTATATTTTTAAAATTTTTACTTATATACATGTTAAATTTATTTCATATTTAATTTTTTTTAG
The DNA here is from genome assembly GCA_026686845.1 of Adenanthera pavonina. NCBI lineage: Eukaryota > Viridiplantae > Streptophyta > Magnoliopsida > Fabales > Fabaceae > Adenanthera > Adenanthera pavonina. Next base: position 32,148,634 of record JAIVEN010000010.1, read on the forward strand.
AAAATATTTTCATATTTTTTACATTTGTAATATTTTAACCTTTTTTTTACATTTTTATTATGTTACCCATATTTTAACCTTGTTATTTTTTTGCAATTCTGATTTTTCTTAATTACCCATTATTAATTTCTTCAAATTAAATATTGTGAGATATTTCTTATTCTTTTTTTTTTGGGACAAATCAAAGTATCATTCTATTGGAGGCAATCCTGTTCGAGGCGTAGTCGAACACTAAATGTCGGTATCACTACTAGAAAAATGCAATTTAGTGAGGGAATTTAGCGAGAGATCACTCATCCCTCGCTAAATTATCTAAATAGCGAGAAATTAGCGACGAATTAAATTTAGCGAGGGAAGTAGTAAGGAATATCCTTTCTCTCGCTAAATTAGCGAGGAATTTTTTATTCCTCACTAAATAATTATGAATAGCAAGGGATTTGTCCCTCGCTAAATTTTTTAAAATTAATTTTAATAGATTAAAATTATTTTATTAAAAATTTAATTTTAATGAATTAAATTTTTTTAATAATTATGTTATAAAATTATTTTTATCAGTTGATTATTTTAAATTAATAAAAATAGTTAGATTAATTTTTATAACTTGTTAGCAAAAAATGAAAATGAAAATTCATTTATTACAAAATTCAAAATATAAAATATTTTATGATATTAATAACTAAAATTATAATATATTTTTATTTTTTAACAATATATTAATTTATAAATATATGTGTGTATTAGTGTGTAAATAAATAATATATATTTCATATTTCATATAAAGACTGCAAATACATTACAGTTTAACTGGCAAAAGTCTGAATATAAAAGCACTAAGAACAGGAGGTCATAGGTTCGAACCTAAGTGAATGCATATTTGAAATCATTATATGACATGGCAGTGACGTGTCACAATCACGGTGATGTAGCGTGGGTGGTGGGGTGATGTGGCGATGGTGTGGCAGTGATATGGTATGGGTGGTGGGTGACATGGCAATGATGTGACGTGACGTGGTCTTGGTGGTGATATGATAATTTTGAATTTTTTATAGTTTAGCGAGAAATTAGCTAGGAACTCATTCCTCACTAAATTTAGAGAAGGATTAAATCCCTCGCTAATTCCCTCGCTAATTTAGCCAGGGAATCAACTAATTCCTCGCTAAAATTAGCAACATCATCTTTAGCGATCAAATTAGCAAGGGATAAAATTACTCGCTATTTTTAATTTAGTGAGGGAAAAATGGAATTTAACGAGGGATTTGTCCCTCGCTAAATGACATTTTTCTAGTAGTGTATCTCTCCCAACGGGAATTTGAACCTTGATTCGTCATGTTGTGAGGAACTAGTCTCTTCCGCTAAACCCAACCCCTGTTGATTGAGATATTTCTTATTCTAACCTCTCTCTCTCTCTCTCTCTAACTTATTTTTTAAATGATCAATTTTATTATATATGTTTTTTGCTATTTTAAATGATCAATTTTATGTTGTTTGTATCATGTTTTCCCTACTTTATTTCATTTCTAAACGTTCTTTAATTTTGTAGAAAATAGGAATATCTTCTACAAAAATTTACACATGCAAACACATCAACACACCTACAGAAACAGCGCAAGCTCCCGAAACTTCATTCTAGCCTCCGTGGCAGAGATCTCACATCTTCGCAGAACTATGTATATACTTGTTTAGTAGTTCATTCTTTTTTTGGCCAGATTTTAGTAGTTCATTCGAGTCATAACAATAGAGTGTTTCTAAGCTCACACGATCCAACTGGGTTTTACTTTCTTTATCAGTTTGTTCAATTTCTTCATTCTAGTCTACTCAATGTACTCTATTTATCATTGTTAATGTTAATTTATTTAATATTTGAGAAAATTGTGGTAAAGAAACTCAAACGCTCATAATGTTTGGTTTAGAAGTTAAATTGTATTTTAATTTGAGGTACTATATCTTAGCACGCCTGACTTTTTTGTTATTTGCCTTTAAACTAAAAAAAGAGCCAACACATATTTTTTACAAAAAAATGAAGGTCTTATGAAGTGAGAAGATAATAGATTCCAAGTATTTTTTTTAGGTAAGATCCTTGGCAAAAAAAAAATTAGATAAAGTAAAAGTTTTAAAAATATCAAATTGAAATTATTTATTCCAGAAAAATCTTTTCAGTTAAAGTTTGAAATCATATATCTATATATGTATTATTATAAATATTTGATATCTACATAATAAATATTATTATATAAATATAATATATTTTAATAAATTAAAAGATTAAAATGATGATTAAATTAAGCGTAAATAAAATTAGAAAATAAAGGTTAGCTGCATATTTTTTTTATTTACGATGCAAGATGAATTAAACCTTAATTAGAAAATTAACATAACTTTAATCAAATGATGTGAGAGCTTGGGGCCTTTTTCCACAATTTTCCTAAATATAGATACAATAATAAAGGTAATTAAGATGAAGAGAGATATTGTATCATGACAATAGTGAGAACATAAATTTATAAATGCTTAAACATAGAAACAAAACGAAGAGCTCATGGAGCTGTTCTAAATGAAACATGAAATGAAGCTTGAAAGATGAAAGGAGCTAGGACCCGACGTTGTGTGAGCCAATAAATAAATAAACAAATTCTAAAATGATAGGATGCAATGGAGAATAGACAAAGATAGTGATGTTGATCCTTGATAAATTCTTATGTTTTACTATCTATATTCTTTTCTCCATCATTATAACTCCTCTCTTACCTTCTCTTTTCATATATTTTTAATTTTTCATCCACTGTATATTAGTATTTTCAGAAAGCACTATTATTTTTAGAATTTTTACTTATATACATGTTAAACTTATTTCATATTTAATTTTTTTAGATTCAAAGTGAATGAATATTATCCAGCATAAATTCTTAACAATTTTTCATATTCAATTAGTACTTCTAGAAAAGATATATATATATTAAAAGCATTACTTATTTATAAATTAAATATATATGTTGGCAAAAAAATTATAAATCAAGTATATATATATATTATTATTTTTTCCCGCTATCCAAATAAAAAAAAGTATTTTTTTCTCTTGTTTTTCTCTTCTAATTTTCTGTTTCCCTTACTCTTCTTTCCATCCAAACATAACGTAAAAGGTTAGTTTGGTCAGGTCATATGAGCATTCAAGAACAAAGAATGGTAAGTGGCCATGATTTTTCATTCAAATGGTCTTTTTGACCAAGACCAGAAGCACTTGATGAGGATGTAAATGATAAATTTTGTTATGAGATCTTAAAAAGAGAAAAAAAATCTGCTTTATTAATTATGTTTATATCAATGCACGTAAATATATAAGAAGGGATGGATCTATTTTGTTATGCGGCAAACCACTGGCTAGCCTAAAAAGAATGACGCTTTAAATTAAAAAAAAAAAACTAAAGCGAAGTGAAAGCTCATTCAGCAATAATAATATGAAAGCTCATTCAGCAATAATAATAATCCACATGGCAGCCACATGTATTGTTAAATGCCACCCAAGACACTTTTGATAGTGTTAAGGCCACATATGTACTTTGAGAAATCATATTGCAAACTTTTAATAATATAGGGACTAACTCTATTAATGTCTAAAACTATAAGGAGTTGTTTAGAAAAAATTTAAGCATGAGGATCAATTTAAAAATAAGCCTAAAATATAAGGACCAAAAAATATTTTTCCCCTAAAAAAAATATTAACATTTATGTTACACATGGATTTTACCCCCCACTAGCTAATTTTTTTGATGCCGTCCCTATATAAGTTGCAACTACTCATGCCTTAAACTAGAGAAAGATTGATCTGACTTCACGTTCAAAGTGACTCTTTCAAGGTATGATTTCTTTCTCATATTTTATGCACAATCGCACTCCTCTCTCTAATCTAAGTTGCTTTATAGATTATTTACTTAAAATTTGTTCACAAATTCAATTTATACTGAATTTTTTATTGAGATAAATATTTAAGTATAATTTTAAAAAAAATTTAAAGTTTTCTTGTTATCTCTTTATTCCATTCTATAAGTACTCAGTCAGTCTACAATATCAGATTCAAAAGTTTAGTTCAAGCAACAAAAATGATAAACTTTCTATTATGTACTTTCGTGACTGAATAAAAATGTAGGGTTAATGATAATCAAAATAGCTAAACCTTATAACCAACTCAATCAATCTTAATTAATGTTTTATAGATTAGAATCAAGTGAACTCCCATTACAATAAAAAAAAATTACTCCCGAGGTCATAAATGTAAAAAAAAAAGAAAGAAAGCATTTTTATTGACAATATTTGTTTTATGGAACTATCAATAAAAAAATTATTAAAAACTATTGTAAAATTAATCAATGTAGATAAAATATTAAAATCATTTTTCCTATATTGACAACCATTACTTATGTTCAACACTTGTATGTTAAAGACTAAAAGCATACTTTACTTTCCCAGTTTTTAGTTGAGAAGCCTTTAAAAAAACAGTTTTTAATTTGGTCCAAGTTAACGACCAAGCCTTAACGTAACTCATTTTGTCGAAGTGTTTATTGTGGTAGGCCTTGGATAGTTATGTTAGTCTATTGCGAGGGTAACTTCAATAATAGCAGAAACTAAAAAAAAAAAATTCAATAATAGCATCCTAATGACACCGAATTGAAGCAAAGATAAAAATGGTGTTTATATTTTTTTAAGAGATAATTTCTTCGAAATTGAAGAAATTGTTGGTCATTAAAAACTTTTCCAAAGAAAAAAATTATTTTTTAACAACAATATTTTTTAAAAAAATCTATCAACAAATATGGTGGTACACTGTAGATACAACCTAATGTTATGGGAAGCTCCAAAGGGCTATAGTTTCTAACTTAGCTTTCAAGAGCTTAACAAATCAGGTTTTTGTAAAACACTGTCTTTTATCTGAATTGTTTTGGGACAATTTGGCACACAGACTGAAAAAATATATACACGCGCGCGTAAGAAATATATTCAATCCATCAATTATAATAAGCATTATATATCTCGTTTTCATATAGAAATAGAAGTATTAAAGGAGCCAATCTTTTTATAAATGTGAAAGAGAGGTATATTACTAAAGTATTAACTTTTTTTATAAGATCATTTTTTTATGAGTATCAAAGGCATTATTTAATTGATAGATGAATACTAATTCTTTTGAAGTATAAAAATAATTGAAGTAGGCTTTTTTTTTTTTGTATAGGAAAGGATAAGCATTGGTACCATGTTATTACGGACCGAAAGCTAGATCAGCAATTTTTTTGTTTTTTTGCTGAACGGAAAAACAATATATTTTATATTAAATGAATGACACCTTCTCAAGTCGTAACAGGAACCACAAGAGACTTGCTTACGATGGTGGGCTAAGGCCCAACATACTCATATACTAATAAATTGAAATTAACAAATATGTAAATTTATCACGGACCTATGCATACAATGGCTGGTATAGGCCCAATATGCCCATACGCTAGCAAATTCAAACACCCTGGAATTTGTTGATTTTCTTTCTAGTTCCCGTTCTATCACTTAGATTACTTCATACCAACCAGGCCGTAAGATGACTAGCTCGGGACTCCACTTTGCCACCTAACTGAGACTAGTCAATCCAAATCTTTTGTCTTTTAATAAAAATCAATCCAACATGGATGGGCCAATCGGGTTACTGAGACGAAATAAATATTCCAAATGAAAGTATTAGATAATAATTAATTAATTAATTACGAGAACAAAATATTTGCAAACAACAAAAACAAAAAGAAACAAAAGAAATGTAGCATGCATTGACCAATTATGTCCTTACTAAATAAAGCAATCTGCAAATTTAATTAAGACTTAAGAGTCATACATGAGCTTTTGACCTACTTAAATAAGGGGATAACAGAACATATTGCCTGGATGAGAGTAAGCAAAAGAAGCAGAATTGCAGCATTGACAGATGCTATTTTCCAAGGAGTGCTCCAGTATTCACGCACAAAGATTGCCTTGTACTTGTGAAAACGGTTATTGTAGAACTTGTTCAATTCATAATAAAGAGGGATGTAATCACTGTTGATGCTTACTTCAACAACATTCAGGCGATGTTTGTTAACCATGGAAGCCATTACATCATTGTCGCCAAAACTGTGTATGATTCCCTTTTCAACAAGAATTTGGACATCTTTTCCCGGCCGTATCGATAAGACAGTCCAAAAGGATTAAGTAATCAGTCACGTAGTGCATATCAGGAACGTGACATTGCTCCAATGCAACTACATTTACCAGCATAGTCTCTGTCAAACCAGTTAGGGTAATAGCTGGTATTTTCAGCACTCCCTTTGAACATTGCACCTCAATTATTCGTCTGTCTTGATCTGCAGCTTCAAATTTAATTCCTGCCTCATGTAGTTGACTAACAGTATATGAATGCTTCATTCCTGTGTGGGGTTCTCTTAAAGGTGGATGACACGGTAAGTTAAAAGTTCTTAACAAATCACAGAGGTGTTCCACTTGGTCAGTACATAAGGAAAAATTCCTAAACTTTTCTTCATTGAAAGGATATATATTTGCTAGAAGAAACCGACGGATAAAATTGTCGAAGCTAACCTCAAGAAATGAAATTGGACCACTGAAGCCAGTGGGAAAAGTTAGGCTGAATAGATATTCAAGAATAAAAAATGGTAACTGATTTTCAAGGAAAATTAAGTCTAGCATTATTTCCATTGTTGGCCATTGCCTTTTACTCAAAGGGCTTTCGTTTGGCTGACCTATATACTCGAGAAAGAACTCAATGATGAAGCAAGCGTCAACTAGAATCATGCTTAGAAATTCATCGCTCCTCATTGCTATGGTCTCCGAATAACAACTTCGAATTTCATCTTCCATGTCTCTTAGATCTTTAACCAAATCCTCTAATGATTGCTCCCGAGTCCTCTTTAAAAATTTGTTGAAGTGCCAAAATTTAATCTCTTGCATTGGTTCCAATCTTTTGTCTCCATGGTGAAAGGGACCAATGGAAATCACGCTAGGACTGAATGCTTTTTCATTTACTTCTCGAAGTTTTGGTGGCACTCTATAGATGCAACAACAACCTGATGCTAAGGGAAGCTTCATGGAGTCTACAATTTCTAGCTTGGCTTTCAAGCTGTTTAACAACGATGTACTCTCCTCTATCTCCATTCTTTGATCTTTTGTTGGACCTACAACACATTCAAAACACCAATTAAAAATATGTAGAATGATACGAATTTAGACTTGTTCATTTTGAATTGTTTTCCTACTTTCTAATAGCCAATCTTTGGAAATATTGGCTTTCTCTGACCCAACGTGTGTCAGGTTAATTAAGGCTAGAATCTGATCTTAGACCTAACCACTTTTATTTGGTGGGCTTTTAACTCAGATTAACTATTATTATTCCTATCCAAATATAATTTAGACCATCAAACCAACAGTGGTTGGGTTGGTTCTAATCTTAAAATTTTAATTTGTATTAATTCCAAGGTTGAGCTATTCTGATCATCATTAACCCTACATTTTTGTTCGGTCACAAAAATTTAAGTGCATATTTTTGTTGCTTGAACTAAACATTTGAATCTAATTTTGTATACTGACTGATGAGTTATAGAATGGAATAAGGAGATAACACGAAGATTTCAAAATTAACAAATCATGTTTAAAGGCAGAAATTAAACAAATAACAAACAATTTTGTTATAGAAATCCATAGCAAGCTAAAGAAAAAACAAAGTGCAAAGTGCAGATTCTAAGTAACGCCTAGCTACTCTATTTATACAACTGGACATGTTCATTCACTGCAAAACAGAAATGTACGTTCGTAAATCCTTTCATTGCTTGAAGTCAATCAATTATGGAATGGAAGAGAAAAACAACACAAAAATTTCAAAATTAACAAATCATGTTGAAAGGCAGAAATTACAGGAAATACAGGAAAAGTGACAATTTACCTGATGCTTTGATTAAGGTAGCCAGGAAACTATGTTGTATCCTTGTTTCTGACATATATCGAACCTCCGACACCATATTCTAATTTATATACCAAATGAGGGACCTAATTGATTGACTGGCCTATACCTTAATTCATTTACAAGGTTGTTTAGAATCTCCTCTCTTTATTTCTCTTTTCTTTTTTTCTTCATTGATAGAAAAGGTAGGGAATGGATGTTGTGAGTAATAAGCTAATAAAGTAATTCCTAACTCCTGTGTGCATTGCTGCTAAAGATTCTCCGTTGTTGCTATTACAATAAATTTTTACGCTATTGATGTTATATATATTTAAAATTTATTGTTAAAAATCATTTTTTATTTTATTTTCTTGTCTTTTAAGAATTAAAAAATGAAAATTGAAAAAGCAAAAGTTAAACGATTTCAAATGTGGAGCTTTGCGATGGGAGACCTTATCCGTCTATGTGAATTCCAAGGTAATTGTTGATGATATATCTATGACTGAAAGAATAGAAAGGTTAAATAGATATGGATGTCAACTAGCCTTTTCTTTTTCTATTTTTTTTCTTGTCCTTCTTTTCCACAAAGAAACATTAGATTACATGCTGGATTCTCACTTTAAACAGAGAACATGCAATTCAATTAATGCATACATGTTATTAGCAGACTTACTTTGTTTTTGAAAATAAACAGGACATGATATATATATATATATATATGAAATTCAACAATACACTCTTAATGGTCACATGATTTATTAAGAATTACAATTACAATTTGAATCTTCACACCAATCAAGGTGATTTATCTAAATTAAAAATGAAAGAAAAAATAAACTTCTTTCCTCACATCCACTAAACTGGCATTGTAGAAAAATAAAATAGTGGTCCACACATTTAATCAAGACTTGAGAGCCATACAAGAGCTTTGGACCTACTTCTGAAATAAAGCAATGATAGAACATATTGTCTGAATTAAAGTGAGGAAAAGTAGTAAAATTGCAGCAATGAAAGATGCTGTCTTCGAGGGAGTGCTCAAGTATTCATGTTTAAAGATTGCTTTGTACTTCTGATATATGTGGGTCATCATGATTAAATGAGGCAATTGCCTAGGACCTTAAATCAAGGTAATTATTCATGTACTCTTTATTGTAATTGATATATAAAAAATGAGAGATGAGGATCGCTTTTATCTCGTTCGTTGATTTATATTGGATCAATTTATTTGTTCTATTGAGAATCAATTTGAATATTTTTTTAAAATATGAAATTATTTTTGCTTTTTATTTAAATCTTAAAAAAAGTATAACTTTGAATCAAGATGATTTTGAAAAACTTTGTATTAATCTTGAAAAGTCTTTTAATGACCAAATTTATTTTTAGAATTGAAGATATTGAGAGAAATGTTAATGCCATGTTAAATTTATTATGTTTGCCTTGGAAAAAGTATAGATTATAATCATGTTGGATTTATTGACCCTTCTTTTTTCGTTGAATTTTGGGAGTTGATACTCCCTCTAATTCATAAAATTTATCACCTTTGAACTTTTGAGATTTTTCAAAATATTTGTGATTTGAAATTTTAATGAAATGTTAATTACTTGTCTTTTACTTTACCTTTCATTAATATGAATTGGGGTATTTAGGAGAGCATTAAAGTTAACCAATCTTTGGACATAGTAGCTTTCTCTGACCCAACGTGAGTCAGGTTAAGGCTTGAATCTGATCTTGGACCTAACCATTTTTATTTGGTAGGATTTTAACGTAGATTAACTATTATTATTCCTATTCAAATATAATTTAGATAATCAAATAAGTAGTGATTGTGTTAAATGGGAAGGGATTCAACAACAATTAGGTAATATTTCAAGTTCAAGTTTTGTTGATGGAAAAAACTATGCCAAGAAAGCTACCCTCATCCGGACTCAACAATGTTCAAATTAGACTTGGTAATACCATAAAACACTTTGCAAAATGAGTAAGGTGAAAACTTGGTTCTGAACTCAGACTGAAACATTTTTATTTGGCCCATCAACTAAAAATTTTAGAAGTGAGGCATAGAGATTATCAAAGAGAGTTTTGCCTCTCCCAATAAAGCATTTTTCATACACATAGTCAGAGATCAAACTCAGGACAGTATACTTGAAAGACCTAACTATCTGCCAACTACACTATAACCTTATTGGTTAATCTATAATATTTTAATTAGGATTAATTGAGTTTGTTCTATGGATTAAGCTTTAGCTATTCTGATTATCACTAACCCTACATTTTTGTTTGGTCACGAAAGTTTAAGTACATATAAGAAAGGATTATCATTTTTGTTGCATGAACTAAACTTTTGAATCTGATCTTGTATACTGACTGAGTTATAGAATGGAATGACGAGAACATGAAAATTTCAAAGCTAGCTAGCATATATAGCAAATTTTAATTGCAGAAATTACTAAAAGACATATAAGAGAAAAGATGGTAAAAGGAAGAGATTGTAACTAATTAACCTGATGCTTTGATTGATCTTCAGGAAATTGGAGAGAATAGCATATAGCACCAACCACAAATTAATAACAGCAGATCTCATTCAAACTTTTCAATTAATAGTGATTTAAGCCTTCACTGCATTACATAGTAGTCAAGTCTAACCTCAGGCCTTCGTTGGGAGCACCTCTTTATGGCAAATCCACCCAATCACCAGACCAATTTTAGCAATGACTTCAAAGGGCCCCTCTTAACATGAAGCCACACCAATGTGTCCTTAGTTTATGAGAAGAGTAGTTGTAAGTTTAAATCTGAATTCCAAAACTTGTTCCATAATCTATTCTTCCATTGCTATCCCATAATCTATTTTTCCATTGCTATCATCACCTAGCACTTATAAAATCGCCATCATTGCTTGCATCATATATATATATATATATATTACTAACTACCACACTGCCACATTGTTTATTATCATGAAATCCTTTTCAAATTAAACAAATAATAGACACTCTTGCTATATATAAAGATCTATAAAAATTTATTAAAAACTGAAAATTTCATTATTGTAATCATTAATTCACGTTTAGCTATTCTTTTTATACATCAACATTATTCACTAAAAAAAGAAGTTATACTTACAAAGTTTATGCTATTGTTGCTTGAATTAAACTTCTAGATCAGATCTACAAGGTAGAATTATAGAAAGGATGCAGAAAAGCGACACCGAAATTTAAAAACTAGAAAAACAAATTTAATTGCAGAAATTACAGAACATACAAGAAAAGAGATAATTTACCTTGTGCATGATTAATGGAGCCTGAAATTGGAAAACAAAAGAGTAGAAATAATCCTCAAACAATGTATCCTTGTTTTCTCCATCTAACCTCCAACATCATATTCTAATTTATATACCAAATGAGGTACACACCACAAAAAATTTGACTTTCGGCAGGGACAAAAGTCGTCGCTGAAAGATGAAATGTTACCGTCAAAAGTTTTTAGCGGAGACATTTTGGTCGCCACCATGTTGCTGTACAAACCTCGTTGCTGAAAGTTTGGCGACAATAAAAATGTCACCAAAAGTAAACATTTAGTGGCAAAAAGAGTTGTTGCTGAAATATAAATTGTTGCCGCCAAAGATTTCTCATTTGGCGACAACATTTAGTCGCCGCTGAAAATTTATCATTTGGCGACAACATTTAGTCATCGCTAAAAGCGTCATTTAGCAACGACATTTAGTTGCCGTTGAAAGTTGTTTGGCCACACCATCACCATGTTAGCCACCGGACCGCGCCACGTCACCACTGCCGTCGAAATACCATAGCCGGATGACCGCCATGTCACCATTGCCGGACGACCTCCACGTCACCACCGCCAGACGACAGGCACGTCACCACCGCCATGTCATATATTTGTTTCAAATGTGCCTTCACCTAGATTCAAACCCATGACCTCTTACTTACAATGCCTTTGTATTTACTCTCTTACCAGTTGAACTAAAATGCATCTACAGTTTTTATATGAGATATTAAATATATATTATTTATCTACACACTAATACACACATATATATTTATAAATCAATATTATTATTAAAAAATACACATATATTTTATTTTCAATTATTAATATCATTAAATATTTTATTTTTATATATATATTTATATTTATATTATATTTTTTTATTTTATGTTATGTCATATCATATAATATATCATATATTATATTATTTAATAAGTTATATTATATATATATGCTTAATATATATAATATAATATAATAGAAAATTGTTAAAAAATCATTAAAATAAATATTTTAATTTTGATTGTCATATGATTTAAAAGAAAATGTAATAAATTCAATATATTATAATTCAGATAATAAAAAATGATTAAAAAGAGTGAGAGGATGAGAAAGAGAGAATTAACTAATATTTATTTTCTAAATATTTTTATTACTTATTTTTTAGGAAAATATATTAACAACTCATAATCCTTCTTTCTTTACGTGACATTACTTTATTAGACTTTTACATTATGAGAAAATATCCATACTACCAACACTTATAAGAGTTTGGACTGAGATTCTCAATCATTGTATGACAGATTATTCCTTTAGACTAATTATTGATAATTACATTAGTACATTTTTACTTCATCAAAATTATTATTCGTAATAAATAACATTAATATTAATTTATATGTTAAAAATATTAGAAATTAAATTAACTTAATAAGAATTCCTCCAAATATAGGGTTGATCATATTAGATAATTAGGGATTAGTTTGTCTTCCTAATTTTTTTTTGCTGGAGTTATCAATCCCTTTATGAATTAAAAAAATTATCCTAATAAGAATAACATATTTCATTAATTAGGATAAGGAAAACTAAAAATAAATATGGATTGAATTCAATATTCAAAATTTCAAATCTTTAATCTCCGGTAGAGATAAAACACTTTCAAAATGTTCAGAATATTTTACATGAAAAAATAGTAAAATACTTTATCTTTAAATAAAGATACTAGATAATATTTATAATATAAAATATATATTGAATATCTAATTACTTATGATAAAAATGTATAAATAAAACACAATTATTATTTTAATATGTTATTTATTAATTTTTAAAATGAAAATAGAAAAAATTCACAAAATTAACTTTGGCAGCGACATTAAAAATTCGTCACCGAAAGTCTTACTTTCAGTGGTGACATCAGTAAAGTTGCCGCCGAAAGTAAGACTTTCAGTGGCGACTAAAAACAATCGTTGCTAAAATTATAATTTTTGGCGGCATCGAGGAAAAATCGTCACTGAAAGTCCGTTTTTTAGTGGTGACAATGAAAGTCATCGTTGAAGGCTCTTTTCAGCGATGATTTTTTTTGCCGTCGCTGAAAGACGGACTTTCAGTGAGGACTTTTTCAGTCGCCACCAAAAAGTGTACTTTCAGCAACAGTTTTTTTCAGTCGCCGCTGAAAGATGAATTTTAAGCGATAACTTTTTCAATCACCGCCAAAAGTATACCTTCAGCAATAACATTTTTCAGTCGCCTCCGAAAGACTGACTTTCAGCAATGACCTTTTTAGTCGCCGCTGAAAGTGTACTTTCAGTAGCAACTTTTTTTAGTCGTCGCCAAAAGTCGTCACTGAAAGTCTATTTTTTTGTAGTGAATTGTACGTTTAGCCGACCAACCTTAATTGTTTTGCAAGATTGTTTAGAATCTCCTCTATTTATTTCTCTCTTTTGTGTTTTCTTCTTCGTTAATAAAGAGAAAAGGTACTAAAATGGAAAATATTTTAGTGGAAGAAGGTAAAACTCACTTCGATTATTTCCATACTTCAAAAAAATTGGTTTTTGTTATTGGCTAAAGAATACCTTTGGTATTAAAAAAAAGGTACTAAATGGTTACTGTAAGTGATAAGCTAATAATTTAACTACTGGTTACTGTATGCATTACTGCTAAAGAGATCTTGTTCTCATATATATGCAGCATCTTCTTTTGATCCAATCTTGAATTTGAAGTGAAATTCTTTATAAACACTATCTTCTTTCAATTTTTTTTCCTTCCTTTTTTTTCTCTTTTTCTTTTCCTCTTTTTCTTTTCATTTCTTTTTCTTTCCCATTTGTTTTCTGTTTTTTTTTTAGGCAAAGAAATGTCGGTACATGTCAAAGTCCAAATACAAGCTGTCAAAATATTGTGATTTGATGTTTGGTTACTTAATTTGAGTTAAATATACCCAATTGAGAGAAAACTCTTTCAATGTAATTTTTTTCCATTTACAAAGTTTAAACTTAAGATTTTACTTTAAGAATATTGAGTACCTTGCGAGTCTCCCTAACTGTCATTAGTTTGAGAGTGAACTTTTCTGAAGAGATTGAAGGTGACATGTACTGAGTTTGGTGAATGTAGATTGAATTCCTTCAAATAAACCAGAAAGTCATAAGTAACCAATGGTTTGTAAAAAAAAAAAAAAAAGAAAAATAAAGAAATTGATGGGCATCTGGACCAAATTTAAGCTGCCACCACCCCTTGTTGCATCATATTACTAACCAGTACTTTGCCATATTGTTTATATAGGAAATTAAATTTGTTTCAAGGACCAGAGAAGAAAATTAATTGTAACCAAAGATCTTAAATTTGTGAACTCTTACTTGGTTGAAAACATACTAAGTCAAAAATAAATGAGGTTTAGCTAGAAATTGCCTAGGTTCAGTTGGAAATAACTGATTTACAATGTCAAATTTCATTTTCAACTAAACCTCCACTATCTCTAAACCAAGAAAAAAAAATCAAATGCATTTCCATTAATAGAACAAATAATATACAGTTTTGTTATAAAGAAAACCGCAAAAGTCCTCACTCTTACTAACGCTAAGCTATTCTACTTATACATGAACTTGGCATTTTCACTCACTCACAATTTATAGAAGAGAAGTTTATCCTTTCGTTGCTTGAACTCAACTTTTAAATTTGCAGCTCCGCAAATCTAGTAGGGTTATAGAATGGAATCCATCAATCAATGTTCAATAAAAAACTAAGCACATTTTTCCATCCATCGAAGGAATGAGTCATGCCACATGCTCATCATTGTGATGAGATTTGACTGTCCAAATTTATAGTTTTTTATTTTAAATAATATTATTTTTTAAAAAAACCAACAGTTATAAAATTATCTTTATTCTAGATTCTACATCTAATAAAGTAAAAATATATTTAAATATAATAATAAATTAAATTAAATGGTGGACTATTTCATTTTCATTTGTATGGTCCATAACTGTGATGAGTATAACATCCCTCATGACCTTGTTTTGTCATGGTGTGCAGGGCCCGAGGAAAATAGGATGGAGGAAGGTTTAAGTAGAGTCTGAAATAGCTCCACGCCACAACAAGAAGTAGGGCCGCCGTGGCAAGAGTATGTCCAGTGGCTCTTTCCGGCTGAAAACTAGTGGAGCCGCGGCAAGAGTCGGGTTTCTGATTTAAATCAGAAACATTCCGGTCAGTCGAACGCGAAGGGAAGAAAGGAAACGAAGGTAGCGATGAGGGGCTCTGCTAGGGTTTAGAGTTTTCGGCCATTGGGAGTCGTTTTTTGCCTCTGAAAGCTTGGATTCAAGTTGGTAAGTGATTTCTACTACTCCCTCTCCATTTTTTTCGGTTAAAATTTGGGGTTTTTCGGTTTTGAGTTTGGATCTTCGGTTCTGGCCGAAATCCACCAATTGAAATGGATGAAATGGGGTTAATGAAGTGTGTTTTGGTATTCTTGATACTTGAATTTGAGTTTTGAAGGGTTTATGCATGATTTGAGCTTAACCCTAGGTTGTCTTCGGTCAAGGCTCTTGGAAATCCGAAGTGTAGGAGATTGTTTGGTGTTAGTATGGTTCCTAGGAGCTTAATAATACATGAAAGGGGTGTTAAAATCTTGGGCTAGACTTAAAGTGGTTGAATTATAATGTTTGGTTAATTGAGGTATTGTGATCTTGTTAAGGTTTTTTGGCTACTCGGAAAAGGAACATGAATGATATGCTAAGGCGTTCAAGAAAGCTTATGGAACTCGTGTGAGCGTGGTATTGACAACTTGAGGTAACTGTGTGTTTATTTTATCTGATTATATGTTGATATATGTATATATATATATATGCATACCACGATATTGATTGCGTATGTGTATGGTTTTTCTACATATCGTGGTATGCACAGCTAGTTGATGTATGATGATTGCATATGTTATGATGTGTAGCATCCCCATACCATTGTATGCTAACATGTCCATATGATACTTGTGATGATAATGATGTATATATGTGTGTAAAGGCATATTAGCCTGATATTGGCATCATCATTGTATGATTGCATAGTGAGAGATTGATGATGAGGTGATAATGATATGATAAAGATCCCTGTCACTAAATCCTCTCCATGGGAGAACCAGGCGGCAGAGGATAATATGATATGATGAGATATCTCTATCACTAAATCCTCTCATTGGGAGAGCCAGGTGGCAGTGAATTTGAGGATGCACCTTCCCTAAATCACCATTAATTCATGATGGTCCAGGGGAAGAAAAGCCACGGTCCGAACTCTAGTATGACCATTAGCCGGGTTGCATTAGGGTAAGGTAAGTTTGGTGATGTCCTGGAATCAGTCTTCACCGACTGTTGGAAGGGAATCATCTATTGAAATGTCTTGTGATGATGACAGCTTGTGGTTCTAGCCGTGTATAAGGGAGAACATGCATACCATTCATTAGCATTGCATTGCATGACTGTGTGGGTTAGTATATATATATTGTATGTGGTTATTCCCGGTTCCTGAGACATTGTCTCACACCCCTCTCCCATAAACTAACCTTTCAGGTGACGGTTTTGGCATTAGTCCAGAGAAGTCGCGGGAGTAGCTAAGTATGTGGGAATAATCTATGTAATATTTGTAAATTGGATAATGTATCTTGTGCCAAGTAGGATAGAAGGTTTTGTAAGGGATGTATGACATTGATAAGGATTGTTATTGATGGATGTATGTATGGTTATATATGTTGTGTTATGTATGATGAAAGTTGGAATTGGACCTGATTGGTGTATTTTAGGGCCTATAGCCCGTTTTGTCTAGCAAGGATTCCAAGGGGTCAAATCTCATAGGAGTAGTTCCTTTAGGGTGAAACCTCTTTGGACAAGTTGGTTTGGGGGTTTTGTACCTATATGAATGGTCTTTGAGTGACCATTTGCCTTTGGTGGCAATTAGAGAAAGTTAATGATGAGTTTTGATCAATAAGTAGCCAAAACGATGTCAAGAGTCCAGAATCTCCATACGGAGCTGAATTGAGGTGAAGTTGGTGTCTATGAATAGATTGGGATTAGATTGACTTGTAGGAGTCAGAATCAAGTCAATTGGAGGTCGGAGCATAAAGTTATGCGCGTCGGAAGTCCACTCCAGGTGCTGAGTTTTACTGGTATGGAAACTAGCATGGGACGCCGTGGCTCCAAAGTCCAGGCTGCGGCGCCAGTGGAGGCCGAAGTGGGTGAAAACAGGGGAGGCTAGAGCCGCGGCGGTACTGTAATGGCCGCGGCCCCAGCCTAGTTTTTGGTATTTTGGGGGTTTGTTTCTACTATTCTGAAGTTGTGGAAAGTTGTTTTGAAATGTCAGGGTTGTGTTTGGTTGAATTTTGAAGTTTTTGGTCAAGTCTGGAGATATTATGAGGTAGAATGTTACAATAAGATTCAATGCTCATTTTTGTGATGAGCACTAAATCCAATTTCAATAAAATTTGTTCAATTTTTTAAATGAAGAGTTATAATCACGATCGAAACTAGTTAAGATAACATTTCTACTAAGATGATTAACCAAGGAAGCCATCGCATTATTGTCAATCAATATCTTAGTCAAAAAGTTCTGTATGATTGCCTCTCCAACAAGCATTTCAACATCTTTCAGTGTCAATAAGATGATCCATGAGGATTACATAATCAGTCACCCGACTTGAAAAAGGAAGATGACATTGCTCAAATGTAATCACGTTTCTTATCAAAGTCCAAGTCCAATCATTACTTGAACAAATGGTATTTCTAGCTTTCCTTTTGAATATTGCACCTTTGTTATGCATTTGTGTTTATTAACTTTAAATTTAATTCCTACTTCATGTAGTTGGCTTACATTACATACAAGCTTCACTATGTTAAAATGTCTCCTTGGTAATTGATATGGTATATAAATCTTCCTTAGCATATCATTCAAGCAATGGACTTGCAAATGACAAGTGCTATCAAGTCATTTAAGGAAATAATGTTCAAGATAGAAAGTATAATTCCTACAAATTTCTTTGTTTGGAACTGTAAGGCGCAGCAGTTCTGATGTGCACCTAGAAATCTCTTTCAATATATTATATTATCCATCTTAAATGAAGGTTTCAGCTTTGGAAAGCCCAATGATTAGAGTAAGAATTAAGGCTATGAAGGGAGCTCTACAAGGCCTGATTAGTAGCTTACAAGATGAATAGTGTAATGACCCTCGAATTACTATTTTGGACTTAGCCCTAAGCTATTAAGCGGTTTACCTTTTGAATTATGTAGCACCGGAGGGATTAGAAAGGGAGAAAAGATCATAGAATTGAGGAATTGAAGAAAAGAAGCAGAGAATGTAACAATGTACTCTCGAATACCCCCAAACATCACCTAAAATCTTGAAAACTGTCCAAACAAGACAAAATAGGATAAACAAGTCTGAGCCGTGGCCTAGGAGAAATAGTATGGGTTGGCGCGGCAGTACCACCTACTGATATAATATCAACAATTTGTTAATATTCTGTGCCAACTTTTAACATGTATAACTTCGCGCTTCGACTTCTGATTGACCTGATTTTAACTTTTGTGGGTCACCTTTATCCCAATCTAACTATAGATATTAATTTAACTTGAATCCATTTCCATATGGAGATTTTGGACTCCCGTGATCAATTTGGTCACTTTTTGGCAAAAACTCAGACCTTTGGCACCCAGTTGCCACCAAAGGCAAATTAGCAACTATGGAGCATCCACATAGGTCTCATTTAACAACAATGACTCGTCCAAGGAGGTTTCACTCCGGAGAAACTACTCCTCCAAGTTCAAACCCCCTTGAATCTCAATTCCATATAATGAGCTATATACCCCAAACTCACTCACAAGACCCAAAACTGCTTCATGCTCATAAACCAAGACTACCAAACTCACAACATACGCATCCAACATGTAATGACCCATACTGGGGTCTAGATAAACATATACCACACAATTATCACATTCATCGACATCACGCCACATCCATAATGGTCATCATCATTAAACCAAACATACACAACCACAAACCTCAATATACTCTCAGGATACAAAAGACAATACATGCAGCAATACTTTACTTAGCGCAACTCATTAGATAAATTAAATAACAAACTACTAATTATACTTGAAATTCTTGAAAGAAAAGAGGCCTATGACTCCTTGGTCTTCTTCAAAACTAGTACCAAAGTCTTCGCCTGAAATATTAGCCATTGAGGGTATGAGACAAAGTCTTAGTAATTAGGAAAACACCCAACATACAATAGATAACAACTAGTCTATACATATATACATATAGTGCAATGCTATGCAATATGTCATGGTAGGCATGTTTCTCTCAAACACGGCTAAACCATAGGCTACTGTTATCACAAGACATTTCTAATAGGTGACTCTCTTCTAATAGCCCATGAAGACTAATTTTGGGACACCACCAAACTCATCTTACACTAAAACAACCTGGTCAAAGGTCACACTAATACTTGGACCGTAATTATCCTTCCCCTAAACCACTCGAATTGGAATCATGTGAACTCTCATTACAAGCCAAAAAAATATTACTCTAGAGGTCATAAATGTTCAAGAAAAAAAGCATTTTTATTGACAATATTTGTTTTATGAAACTGTCAATAAAAATGTTATTAAAAAAATTGAAAAACTAATAAATGTAGATAAAATATTAAAATCATTTTTTCCTATATTGACAATAATTACTTATGTTCAACACTTGTATGATAAAGCATAATTTACTTTCTAAATTTTTAGTTGAGAAGCCTAAAAAAAAAAGGTATTTGGGTCTAAGTTCAGGACTAGAACTGTCAATTCGGGCCGGCCCGCCTCAGGCCGGGCCAAAAAGCCCGAATTGAAAAATGGGCTTGGTTTTCCAAGCCCGAGCCCGTGGGATCGGGCCTATGGGCCGGCCCGCGGGCTTTTTTTAATTTTTTTATGTTTTTCTAATAAAATTTTTTATACAATAATTTAAATTAATACAACTATTTATCATCATAATTTAAATTAATACAACTAATTATCATCATAATTCATCAAAAACTAACATAATATTTAAATTTTACAATTTATATATCATTAATTAATAAAATAATATGTATTTTTTAATATTTTAAACCAAAAATAAAAGAAAAAGAAAAAAGTTTCGGGCTTTCGGGCCGGCCCATCACGGGTTGGGCCTTAACGGGCCGGGCTCAAAAAGCCCAAATTATGTATTTACTCCCGAAATTGAGGCTCGAGCCTGCTCATTTTTTCGGGCTTTTCAAGCCGGCCCGTCAGACTTGACCCATTTTGACGGCTCTATTCAGGACCAAGCCTTAACCTGACTCATTTTGTCGAAGTATTTATTGTGATGGGCCTTGGATAGCTATGTTAGGCTGTTATGAGGGCAATTTCAATAATAGCAGTAATTAAAAAAAAATCAATAATAGCATCCTAGTGACATCAAATCGAAGCAAAAATAAAAATGGTGTTTGTATTTTTTTTTAAGAGATAATTTCTTCAAAACTGAAGAAGTTGCTGGTCATTAAAAAATTTTCCAAAGAAAAATTTTATTTTTTAACTAAAAAATAATAAAAAAAAATCTATCAACAAATATGGATATGGTGGTACTCTATAGATACAACATCGTAATGCTTTGGGACGCTCCAAAGGGCTATAGTTTCTAACTTAGCTTTCAAGCGATTAACAAATCAGGTTTTTATGAAACACTTTCTTTTATCTGCATTCTTTTGGGACAATTTCGTACACAAATTGAAAAAATATACACACACACGCGTAAGAAATATATTCAAATCCTTCAATTGTACTAACCATTATATTTCTCGTTTACATATAGAAATAGAAGTATAAAAGGAGCCAATCTTTTTATAAATGTGAAAGAAAGGTATATTATAAAACATTAACCTTTTTTATAAGATCTTTTTTTTTTTTGTAAGCATCAAGGGTGTTATCTAATCGACAACTGAAGACTAATTCTTTTGAGATATAAAAATTATGGAAGTAGGCTTTTTTTTTTTTGTATGGAGAAGGATAAGCTTTCATACCATGTTACTATGGACCGCAAGCTAGATGAACCATTTTATGTATATTAAATGAATAATACCTTCTCAAGTCGTAACAGGATCTTACATATAGTGAGTCCTCAAGCCTTGAACCAGACTGCAAAATGGGCCTGTGCTTACGTTGGTGGGCATTAGCCCAACATACTCATATCCTAGTAAGTTGAAATTAATATAATATCAATTTATCATGGGCCTATGCATACAATGGCTGGTTAAGGCCCAATATGCTCATATGCTAGTACATACATTTTTTTTGACAAGGCATATGCTAGCAAATTCAAAAACACGAATTACATAATTAACAGAATATCTATAATTCTATTAGGAGAGCTGCTTTCATTTTGACTTGAATCCAACTAGGTAATATCAAACACTAAATAATTATATAAAAAACAAAATATCTAGAATTTATCATCTCATTACAAATATTATTGTACATTGACGGCTTCAAGTTGTCTTTTTTCCTCTCCGAAAACTAAAAAAAATGATTCCATTTTCATTTAAAATCCAATAATACATTCCATATGGACTAAATTTATTACTTATCTCCCACCATGACCTCAAAAACTTACTTTTTAGTAACATAGTAGAACGGAATAAAATTAATAAAAAATAAAATAAGTGATTTCATAATAAAAAGTAATATTAGTATCTAAGAAAAATAATAAAGACGAATGAATAATGATTAACAAAATATAAAATTTTATATATCTTATTGTATATACCATAAAAGTATTTTGTCTTTGGAATTGATACCCAACATACTTTGACACATTCATATATGTGTAACTAATTCATAATCATAATGCCCAAGTAATTGTATATAACTAACTGTCATATATCCTGTCTTGTACATTTTTAAAACAAACTATATATATATATATAACATGTACGGATGTTGCATGTTTTCTCTCAATAGATATTGCAAGACAGGAATGGTCGGATTTGAATGAATTAAATAATGGGCACACTTGTGGGCCGACCCAACACGGAGTCACAATATTTGACATTTTGTTACAAAATGATTGCATTGAGAACGTCGCTTATCCCATTAATTACGTTGTGCCTCAAAAGGTGAATAAGCAGATTATGGCATTGACATCTATTCGGTGATATCTGTAGAATATATAATGCATTTCCATCTTTTTTTTTTTTTTCAATCTTTTTCTTCCAACAAAAATCATATGTTATTCAGAATATTGATTATTCAGATTTATCCATGTTAATTTTAAGTAAAAAAATATTTTTTTAATCTAATTTTTTATTTACAAAATTTAAACTTAGAAAAAATTATATAAGCTAATTTTGCAAACTCGTCCCCCTAAAATAATTAGCTTAAAATTTTGGGACAACTAGATTTTCTTCAATCAAATTTGGAACAACTAGATTATTTTGTACACATTTCACTAACTTTTATTATTAACATTTTTAACTTATTTTTAAATTTAAACAGCAAAATCAACAAATTGTTAAGTTTTGGAACCTAAAATTGATTAAATTATAAAAAAAACAATGATTGTAAAATGTAAGAAAATTCCATTACTAAATTACCATAATAGCCTAAGTATCTCTCTACTTTTCACCGATGCCGGCCATCAACCGCTAATCAACACTAGCCAGTGATAAATTAAGGGTCGGTCAATAGTCATTGGTTGCCAATAGCTAATAGTTTGCAGCATTCTCTCTAAATTTTGTAATTTATTTACTCTAAATTTATAACTCAATTTTTTAAATTTTTCTACTAATAATTATTACAGTGAATTGTAACTTTTTTTTTCAAATTTATAACTTCTTTATTCTAATTTTGTAACTCATTTTTCAAATTTTTATTATTAATTATTCTAATAGTTTGTAATTTTTTTTCTAAATTTTGCAACTTATTTACTCTAAATGTGTAACTCTTTTTTCCAAATTTTGACTATGAAGTATTCTAATACCTTGCACTTTGGTTACTTTAAATTTGCTATTCATTATTCCAAGTTTTAACTATGAATTGTTATAAAATAATTTGAAACTTTTTTTTCATGATTTGTAACTTTGAATTTGTAACTCATTTTTTAAATTTTTACTATAAAAGAATTCAATGTTAACTACTAAATATTTTTCAATTTTTTTCTGTAATAAAAATATGGAATTCAGGTTGTAATTTTAAAGCTAAAAAGTTGCAAAATTTGAAAAAAGAAATGGCAAAGTATTTGAACAATTTATAATAAAAATTTAGAAAAAAAATTACAAATTTATAGCAAGTAAGTTATAAAATCTAAAAAAATGTTGCAAACTATTGGAACAATTTATAATTAAAATTTGGAAAAATGATTTGTAAAATTAGAGTAAGTATGTTACAAATCCTAAAGAAGATATTGCAAAGAATTGGAACAATTTGTTTTAAAAATTTGAAAAAAAAAAGTTACAAATTTTGAGTAAGAAAATTATAAAATCTAAAAAAATAGGTACAAACCACTCGAATAATTCATAGTAAAAATTTTAAAAAAAGAGTTATAAAATTAGAGTAACCAAGTTGAAAAATTTAAAAAGAAAGTTACAAATTATTGTGATAATTAATAATAGTAAAAATTACGAAAATGAGTTACAAATTTAATATAAATAAGTTGCAAAAAGCTAAAGAGAATGTTACAAACCACCCATTGTTGTGCAACTAGTAACCGGCTGCTGACTGGTCATTGACAGGTTGTTGGCCAGCATTGATTGTCATTGTGCTATTATCGCCGATGTTGATAAGTGATTGTGAAGAGTGGAGAGACACTAAGGGCATTTTTGGTAATTTGATAGTGGAATATTTTACATTTTAGGACTATTAGTCTGTTGTTATTATTTAATCAATTTCAAGTCCCAAAACTTAATAAATTGTTGATTTTTTGTCCGAAACAACAATTCCCCCTTATTAATTCCTTTAAGGGTGATATAAAGCTAGTTTGTTTATTAATCATATGAAGTTTGAATTCAAATCATATGATATTGACCTCCCCACAAAAAAAAAATCGTATAATATTGCCCCTTACATTGTGTTCCATATAGACAATCCAATATGTAAACAGACTCTAATTTAAATTTAAATTCTCTTAACTTTAATATTTATAATGTTAATTAATTAATAATTAAGATGATTTTTTTTGGATAAAATGATAGTTTCCATTAAAGAAACTCAACACAAAAAGACACTTAGAAGGTAAATTGACAATTAAATACTCTTTGTGTCTTATTTTATTTATCATTTTGAGGTTTTTCATATAAATTAATAAATTTATGAAATAACATATATAGTAAAATAATGATATTGTTCCAAAATATATTTGACTTAAGTGTTAAAAAATAATTTGTACTTCATCTTTAAAGAAAGGTGAAAAAATAAAAAAAAATAAGAATAAATTTTATTAATAATGGACAATAACAGTTATATTAAAACATTTAAAATTTTTTAAAATAAAAAATAAAATAGGGCAGTGGAAGTACATTCTTAAGCAAGATAAAAATAGTTTAAAAAATTCAAATTAAATTTGAAAATGCCAATTATGAACCAAATTCCTTCATGAATCCAAAAAAAAAAATCTATAGACCAAAATGCTCCTGCTGCTAGTTTAATTGAAAAGAAAACTGCATCAATGGTTGAGTAATAAAAGCTGAAGGCTTAGATGAAAATATTTTACAAAAAAATTGGAAATCATGAAAGTTCAATTAAAAAAGAAAAGAAAAAACATAAGCTCAATTGGAAAAAACTTGAAATACTTATTGGAAATCATGCAAGCTCAATCGAAAGAATTTTCAATTAAGCATTTTGGGTTAACAAGAGCATTTTGGTCTGAATTTCTTTTTAATCGAAGAAGGACATTGATCCCTAATTGAGATTTTCAAATTTTAGGGTCTTTAATTATTAATTATTATCTTACTGAAAAGATCTCTAACTGTCATTTTTTCGTCAAAAATTGATATGTTAATATTTTAAATTTCAAACAATTCAAATATAAAATCAAATTAAATTAAATTAAATACTTTTATTTATATATTATATAAAATCTAAAAAATGGACTCTAATATATATGACTTATGAATATTACCATTAATATTGATATAAATAATTGAATTTTAGCTTTTCTAAATGCACTTCTGTTGCACAAAAAATTATTTTAAAGTTATATGCACATTTTAAGAAAACTCATTAAATAATTTAGAATGTGGTAAAATTTTGATACTGTTAGAATAAAATTTCCTTATAATGTATTTTATTCCATTCTACTACCATATTAAATTTTCTCTATATCTCCTTTATTTTTTACTTCCTTCTTCCAAAGACCCATTCCTTTATAGAATTTATTTTTTCTTTGAAATGATCTTATAAACGGGACAAAGGGAGTATATTAATGGCCAATTAGTTTTTAATGTTTATTTTTAAATTACTATTTGGTTTGATCATCAAAGGGATTAGTTTTTTTTATTGTGGAAAATAATCTTGATGTTTACAAAAAAATTGTACAAAATAATTAAAACCCATTAAAATATTAAATTATAAAGTGACAACCTTCTTGAAAAAATATTCCATCTATTCCTTACTATAAGTCACTTTTAATTTTGGTAAAAAAAAGTCACTTTTAATTAATTAAAAGTAATTAAATTTTTTTAACTTTGTAAAATTTAGTTTAACTTTCTAATATTACTTTCATTAAATTATAACTTATTTTAATTATATTTTTCTTAATCTTTCCTCACCATAATTATTTAATAAGGAATAAATATAAAAATGAATATTTAATACTTACAAAGTTGCTATAAGGGGCAAATATAATTATTTAATGAAAAGCATACTTAAATTCTTATAAAATACTCCCTCCATTCTAAAATGTTATAGATATTTTTAACATATGTTTTGTTTTAAAATGTAAAAAATAAATGACTTTTGCCTAAGAAATTAATTTTTTTAATTAAAGTAAACATATTATCACATGAATGAGTTAAAATAAAATTAAATGTGATCATTAAATTAAAATTATTAGTAAAAAAATTTCTTTTTATAACATATTTAAATTATTAGACTATTTTATTAGTTCTGCTAATTTAACCATCTGTTTGATACATTTTGATTAACGATGCAGTGTTGATTAACCAAGCAGTGAAGAGTAGTTAAAGGCTTAAAGCTCCAAAAGTGAGAAATTTTTTTAAATTTTTGGGAGTAAAAGAGGGTACAGGTGGGGTAAATCAATGATTAAAGGTCTTATGTAATCAATTTGAACACCATTAATTGACCGCAAGGAACAATCATGCAAATGGAAGTACGTAACAAAGTCATAAAGTTGCGTTGAAACTTCAATCCACTTTTCTTGTTTCAAGGACAATCATACACAGTGGAGATGAAGTGATCTGATAAAATAAAATAAAATAAATAAAAGAACACTTACAAACTCCCTCTTGAATTTTGATTCATGTGAACATAGATGGTTTTCTTGTTCTGTGGAATATAAAATTCTAAAAATAAATTATATTATTTATAATTTATAAATAATATAATTTTATATTTATTTATATAATTATTAATTGATATTAATTATTGATATTAGTATTGATAATTTATTTATGATTGATGAATATTAATATTGATAATTTTTAGCAAGATTGTTTGAATTTTTAATTACTCAAAAGGATGTGATGAAAACATAAAGAGTGTATGTGCTCTCATAAAGGATTTTAACTTTTTTTTTTCTTTTCCTTAATCCTTGTTACCATACTTTGATAGGTATCCTATGAAGTTTGTACTGTTTTTATCATTATTTTGGAATAGATTATAGAAACAATTACATCCAAAAATTCAGAATCTAAAATATTTATGTTAACAAATTTAAAATTTTTAATTATTTTCAAAAGGCTAAATTATGTATAACTTTTTTTTTAACTTCGGATTTTGTTTAGAGAACATTCCAAACTATAAAAATTTGACAATAAATCTTTCTAAATTTTTAAGTTCATGCAGATAACACAATTGTTATTAATTTGTTCATTATTTTACTAATAAAATGTAACATGATAAAGAATTTATCTATACTTAATGTTTAGAAGTATCTGCATATATTCTAAGAATTAATGAAGTATCTATTGTAAAAAAATCAGAGGATATGTATATAATCGATGACAAATTGTGCTCTATTAATGAAATAATAGGTTAATTAACGACACAAAGGTTACCTTCACAAACTTTAACACCTTATTTGGTTGAATTGTAGGGGTAAAAGATGTGATATAAATAAAATATATAGGAGTTTGTTTGGTAAAATATTAAAGAAGTAAGAAATAAATTTATTTTTATATTTAATCAAACACGAATAAAATGAAAAAGACTAAAATGCCCATATGTTGAAAAAAATTCCCTTTCTCCTCCTGTTTCTTATTCTCAACATCATTGTCACCATCTAGAACACGGCAACTCCATTGCCATTCAACCATACTCATCATCAAAACAAAAGAAATGAACAAAATTGAACCATATCTAGAAACCCATTCACAATGGAAGAAAAAAATGAAACCTATTTGCTGGAGGAAGAAATCAAATCAAATGGAAGAAAGCTCGAAGGTCGCCATGTAGAGAATGAATCATCATTGTCGATGAAGAGGACAAAAGCTCGAAGGTCGCCGAATACGAAGAAACCTAGAATCATAGTCATCACCTTTGCCAAGAGCTTGACAATTGATGAAGGTTGAAGCACAATGGCATTTGAATTTGAAGTCGCCATAGATCTAGGGTTTTAGAGATGAAGATCAAATGTCATTGTGAATCTAGAAAGGTTGAAGCACTCTATGTTCAAATATGATGAAGCATGCAAATCTAGGCTTTAAAGCAGATTTATAATGACGCCACAAGATGAGGGAAGGCTAACACCACGACAAGAAGAGGGGAAGATGATGGTTACTGTCAAAGGATGGATGGTGCAGGATGTCGGAGGTATTACCAAAGTGAAAGGGACAAAGGTTTGCAATGAGAGTGGCTAAGAGAGTGTTGAACAAAATGGTGATCTGGTTGTAATTTTGTTTCTTTATAAGGATCATATGGTCTTTTTATTTCATTTATAGGTATGTAATCCGAAATATGTAAGTTTTTGGGTGTAAAACTACTTATAGGGAAGGTTATAAACAACTTCAAGTATGTAATGCAAGAGGTATGGGATTTGTTGAAGCACCTACCTCATGATGTAATCCCATTTATTTTCTCTCATGCCTCCCGTAATCGAACTAAATGAGCTGTAAAGTTCAAGGAGATTTATTGTCCATCTCTAAAGATTAGCATGTCATTTGCATTTGACCAAGAGTCTGTAGGGGACTTTGTTCAATTTTGGCCTGTTTGTTTTTTTTTTCTAAAAAGAAATCATGGTTTTTAATGATGGTTTTCTAAGAAAATATATTTAGTTAAACACAAACTGTCTTTTTAAAAAATGAAAAGTAGACTAAATTATGATTTTGGAAAAAAAGGAAGATAGTTACTTTTCCTTTTTCAAGGAGGTGGATATTAACTTTATGGGTCCATTTGTTTAAGCTTTTTAAAAAAGTGATTTATCAAATTATTTAAAAAAGTGATTAATTGTTTAGAGATTTTTAAAAAAGGAGAAATTATTTTGTGCTTTGTTAGAGTAAAAAAAGAACTTTTTAAATTGTTTAGTACAAATAAGAAAAAATATGAATTTATATTATAATATTTCTATGGGTCAAATATTGTTATTTTTTCAACTTTTAAAATTACTTTGTTTCACCTCGCCTCTTTTTCATTTCTCCTTGTCATCTATCCTTTTTTTTAGAAGCCATTTAGAGTAGCTTCTCAAAATAAACAGAAAGCTATTTTTTTTTTCAGATTTTGATTATTTTTAAAATTTTAAGCAAACACCCTAAAAGATTTTAAAAGTGATTTTTTATATAAAAAAAGTGATTTTTGCATAAAAAAGCTAAAACAGATGGTCTCTATATCATACATCTAAAAGTACTTTTAACTTTTATTATCCAAACAGAATTTTTGTCAAATTATGATTTTGTAAAAAAATATCCAAACATAACAATTTATAGCAAACTTATTTTTACCAAATTTCATTTTTACAAACTTCATTTATTCTAATTTACTTTTACAAAACTGAGAACCAAACCCTTAGTCCTTTTCAAATTGGAAGTTATCATTCTTGTTCAAGAAATTGGAGATTATCATTAAATTCAATGAGACTTAATACTAAATTTTAAAATAATTACAATCAAATTTTAGAACAGTTATAGTTAGAATAATTTCTTAAATTTGATATTATTTTTTCTTAAAACTTGATAATAAGTTTAATAAAATTTGATAATAATTTCAATTTAAAAAATATTTAAAAAAATTTTAAAATCTGATTCCTTTGACATAATTTTTTTTGGATTATACTTATAAAATTCTAAAAACCATCTTATTTGAGGAAATATAATAATACTAATGAATCAATGCCATGCATCAAGGAATAATATGCAAGCACAAGTGCTAGCTTAGTCAGTGTTATAAAATTAAGACATTGCTGTACAATTAGATTTTCTGTGCTTAACAATTAGATGTGTGTATATATTAATAACATTATTGATCATCATGATTAACTGATGGTGAAAATCATATTTTTAGGAACCACATCCATGTTCTCTAGAAACTTCCCATTCATGTTCTCATATTGTTGTATTAAAATATTTTTTTTTGGCCAATTGTTGTATTAAAATATGAGTATGTAATTTATCAAAAAAATATGAGCATGTCATATATTTTCTTATAAGAATTATGTGCATAGGAAAATATTAGGGGTAATGATCTTGAGTTTGGAACAAGATGATATTGTGTAGTATATATAGTCTCTTAGAAGATTCATGATATTGTATTTAAGAAATTGTTGAACGCTAAGAGAAACTACTGTAATTTATTGTTGTCTCACGTGTTTGCATAAAAATAATTCTAATTTCTACATAAAAAATGTTGGCAAAACGAAAAAATTTCTACATAAGGAAAGAAAGAGTATCTGTATATTCATATGCATTACACAACGTGCATCATACAACGTGGTCCTATTAACACACGTCTTCCACATGCAATTTACTAAGCCACTCTCAACCACGGGCACCGATAAACTCATTATACCATAGTATGCAAGCTGAATAGAATGTTGTTTTAAAACACATCTTGTTTATTATGAAAAAAATTAATTTTGTAAACAAAAATTTTCTTTATGCTGTTAAATTACAAATAATAAAAAATTAATGTTAAAAATAATAGTAGTAGTAGTAATAATAGTATAAGGATAATATGTATTATATATTTTAATTTTTGCATGAGAGAAAAGAAAATCTTATTTTACACAAATTTAGGCAAATAGGAAATATTATAATTTATACACACACAAACACAAACATATTTCTTGTCTTTATACTTATTTATTTATTTAATTTTTAAAATAATATTATATATCTATTAATTTATTTATTATAGTGTATATATTTTGTGGACTCAATAAAGACCGCACACTTCACTAAGCACGACATAGAGGAATGAGATTTGAACATTGTGGGGCATGATGAGAGTTCCTACTGTTTTTAGTTTGTTGAGTCCCTTGGTTGTGATATACTATTATTTTATTTATATTGGCTTCCTTTGTCCCTACTAAAGTGTCAAATGTCCATGCAGAGGCTAACAATAGTTTCATTAATTACTCTACTCTGCAACAATGACTATATCTTTCTTTTTTAGAGTATATATAATGACTGTATTTTAATAAAAAACAAATGAAGCACTAATCCAATTTTTTATATTATATCATGGAATAAGTGTTCCATATATCTATAATTTATAATGGGAAATTTTTTTATGCATTTCATAAAGTTCGAAGTTAGTTGTATGATTTATAAATTATAAATTATGCAAGTTATTTTGGATTTTATGCTTAAAAATGATGATGATGTATATGTAGTAAAATTCTAACAATTTGCATTGTTTTCAATCATGAATAATGCAATTTTTTAATAATTTATTATTCACAGGCCAATTTAGTCACATGACTCGGATATTGAGCTTCATGTCTCTTTTATTTTCTCAATTCTCATTATTCTTGGTTTCTATCTCTTTTAATTTCTACGTTTTTTCTGCTATTTGAATTTTGAATCTTTTTTTCAAATCAATATATCATTCAATTTAAAAATTTTTATCTGTTCATTGCCTGAAAAAATATAGTTGAACATATACTTTGAATTGATAATTTTCACAATATTTATCATATTTTTATAATTATTATTCAACAATTTTAATTCTATCTACTTTTATTATTTTGAAAGTAAAAAACAAAACATTATATATATTTAAAAAATTTAATTTAATTTTTATTATGTATATCAAATATTGGACCTAAAATTTGACAAGATACTCATCCATTGCCATTTTTTAGGTGAATAGAAGTTTATATGACTTGGGTTAGATTTGCCAGGACCATCCATTGTCATTTTTACGCTAAAAAGTTAGAATGATGGATGAATGAAGAAAAAAATTAGAAAAATATGGTTATGCATCCTATGAAATGAAAATCATTCTAAAATCTTAAAAAATCAAAAGTTTTTTAAGGATAGAAGTTACTACTTATACTAGATAAAGTTCTTATCGGAACTTTCTAAAATTATCATCCATATTTTTTAAAGTTAAAAATCTAATTTATTGTTTAAACATCGAAAATGCTAAATTATGACTTTAACAAAAGAAATTAGTAATAACTTTAAATTGATTAATGATAACTTTACTTTTTGAGGATAATATTTTTTAAAACAATCATGATTTTACATAGATCTTTAATCCGAATGTTTTCAAAAATTTATTAATAATATAAATGTTATAGGAAGCTAATTGGGAGAAACTGCTGAGATGTTAGATATATGATTTATCTTGAGTTTCACGTGCTTGGCTGTTTGTGCTATTTTTCAATTTTAAATTTTAAATGAGATATGTGGATCTCACCAATAAAAATTCCCATATATCATTTGGGTAAAGAATCTGATTTTCTAAAATTATCCCTTTCTTCAACCGAAGTACCTTTGATGTTAATTTTCTAAGCTCAATCTTTTTTCTTGGACTTTACGACATTTTGAAGGGTTTATGTTTCGTCAGGAAACTGAAAAGTTCCAACGTTTATGCTTAATGATGGGTCCATTCTCTAATGTCAAATAATTAATGCTCGGCCCTTAATCTTCAAAAGTTTTCATCTTTTTGGTAGACGGAGTCAAAAGTTTGTCTTTTGGGCCAAAAAACGTATTCAAAAGTTGAATGTTATTATCTGTTTCAGTTTTACCCAAAAAAAAAAAGCAGTTTCATAGTAAAACGTTATATTATTAATAATTGATAATTTAAATATTATATTACCAGGACATTAACACAAATGATATATTTTTTACAAATTCATTTACATGAGATTGAAGTTCTTTTAGTAGACCGAATAAAATTAAATTAAAATAAAAAATAGAATAAAATAAAAACAAATCTCTAAATAAAAATACTTATTTTATTTTTCAATAATAAGAAATAGTTACTACGAAATAATGATATAATATACATATATTAGATTGTATTTGGATATGATAGATTTCATTAGCTTAGATTAAATTCTATTAGTTTGTATAAAATTTTATTAATTTGAATCTTGTCTTTGTATGTCTGGCCAAGAAAAAAATCTTGTCTTTGTACAGAACAAATTCAAATTTAAAGGAAGACTAGAATGTTAGGGGAATTCAATAAACTGGGGATAGAATTGGAATTAGAATATTGACTTCAATTAATGCACATGTTATTTTAACTGACAGTCAACATTAATTTTTTATATTGTTCCTAATACATCAATATTAATATATATTAATCAAACATCAATATAAAATATTTTTGTGCCAACACCAATATAAAATATTAAAAGCATGTGAAATCATACTGTTTACTTATAAGTATATTAGTCTACAAGTAAAATAAGAAAATTTAATTTACCAATAGACTAATATACTTAAAAAATTTATAATAAATTGTACCATCTATACAAAATCATAAATAATTTAGATTTCATATAATACTCACAAATATGTGGAGTGTCTGCAAATTATCAATATTAAGATTAATATATCAAATAAAATGTGTGAGATGCATTTGGTAATTTATTTTGAGTTTTGTGTAAGTTTAATCATTCTAATTACTTTCTCAAGTTTTAAATATAAAAAAATTTTGAGAGGTTATGCTGGTCCAAAATATAAGAAAAATATAGATGTTTGGTATAATAAAAGAGATATTTCAATAATATTTTTTATGAATTTAGAGAAAGTTGTGTTTTTTTAATGATCACTAATTAATTTAGTGTAAAAATAAAATATTAATTAAATGTTATTCCAGAAAAGAAAAATATGTTTCATTATAAATTAATGTTTAACTAACTTCAATTAATAATATTAATATATGTGTGAGGTACTCCCTATAGTTATTGTTATAAGATACAAATAATTACTCCTTTCCATACGTAAAAATAATTACTTTAGAATTTTTTATATTTTTTATAATATCTATCACTTTAGAATTTTAATGAAATATTAATATTTATTTTATTATTTTACTTTTCATGAATATCAAATATATCATTTAAGAAATTATTTAAATTAATGACATTTTGGTCAAATACTGTTAAAATATATAATATTTCATATCATTTAATAATTTTTTTAGTTTGTATGAAAAATTCTAAATTTTTTTTTTATGAATTGGAGAAAGTAATTTATGAGAACCAAAGAAAATGGTTAAACTCCTAAATGTAATTAATATGTAATAATATGAAAATTTTTTTCAAAAACATCTATATTTAATTGAGTAAAATGGGATACCCCATGAATAAGATTTTGACAACGAAAGGATGGTATAAAAGAAATTGATCATTAAATTTCATGTCCATGACAATTTATTTCTAGTAATAGAAAAGAACAAAATGCTCCTCCTGAAAGTAATAATTTTTTTCACTTACAAATTTGACGAGGGAGGGAGTATTAAATTATAACAATAAATAGAAATGTTGAATAATTATTTGATGGAACTTGAGGGAATTCCGTTACCTCTCCCGCCACTTGGGTCTCTGCACTTTATGAAGATAGCAAAAGAAAACGCTCCGATAAGCAGAATCTTAGCTGGATCCACTACACTACCAAGCATAGTTCACTTTTATTGTTTTTCGAAAAGTTCATTTTTATTACTCCCTTTCTTTTTCGGTTTTTCCCCTCTCCCTGATTCAACCTTTTCAGTTTTCACACACACAAACAAACTCATATCTCTCTCTCTCTCTGATCTCCCTAGTCCCCACAAATCATCCGCCATTTCTGCAACTTCTAACCCAACACTGTCACTCTCTCAGAGACACGGTGTGAGTGTGAGATAGAGAGAGAATACTCACAACAATGCACTCCTCCTTCTTCATACTCCTCTTCCTCATCCTCTTCTTCTCCTCCAAACCCTTTGTTTATTCTTCCAACCGCAGGACCCTCCACCAGCCCTTTCACCCACTGGACACTCTCCCTCCTCCTTCTCCTCCTCTTCTTTCTTCTCCTCCTTCAGCTTCACCCCCAGAACCCACAAAGTTGCCATCTTCCACAAATACCCCAGACCCCCCTCCCTTTTTCCCCACATACCCTACTCCCCCCCCTCCTCCTCCTCCAACTTCTCCTGCTACCTTCATTTCCTTCCCTGCCAACATCTCCTCTCTTGTCATCCCTCAAACCTCCAAATCCAAAACAACCTCTTCCTCCAAGCTCGTTGGTGTTACCATTGCCGCTGTTGTCTCCGCCGTTGTTGTTGTCGGGGTTTCTGCCTTCGTCTATTGCCGGTGGCGACGACGGAGGCCGTATTCTGATGATGAGAAGATTCTCAGATCCGAGAGTAGTCTCAGGCTGTTCCCTGACAATGTTGAGACCGGCAATGCGAGTCGCAAGGTTAGGCATACTTCTTCCAGCTCTGAGTTTCTTTATCTGGGTACTGTTGTTGATTCGCGCGGTGTCGGTGACGATTGTGACCGTCCTGATTCTCGAAGCAATGACCATGGTGGTGGTGGTGGTGGGGAAGCTTTGGACCCTCGCAGGATGGACTCGCCGGAGCTCCAACCGCTTCCACCGCTTGCCCGGCAAGCTTCGCGGCAGCTGAATGGATCGGAGCGTTATGACTTGGGTTCAACTACAACAGCAGACGAAGACGAGGAGGAATTCTACTCGCCGAAAGGGTCTTTGGGTGGTCGTGATAGCTCAAGTGTTACTGGATCAGGCTCTCGGAGAATGTTCGCGGCTAATGGAGGTGAAAATATTGCTGGAAGAAGCAGCGAATCGGGTTCTACTTCGTTTTCTTCTACTTCTTCAGGTTCACCGGACCGGTCACATTCCGTCAGCCTCTCGCCGCCGGTTAGCATAAGCCCCAGAAGGTCACAACCAAAATCACCAGAAACTACGGTGGTCCACGGCAGTTCACCGCCGCCACAGACCAACCAACTTGAATCACCTGCGTTGTCTCCTGTTCATCATAATCAGTATTTGCAATCTTCTTCAATGTCATCGTCATCTTCAACCCCAGAGAAAGCTTTTGCTCGTGATGGCCAGTCTCCTTTGCTGTCTCCACTTTCCTTATCACCAAATAGAGCTTTGCAGAAGAACCCAGATGGGGCCGTGAGAAATGTGAAGAATTCTAGTGCATTGTCACCAAGATTATCTACTGCGGTTTCAGAAGGAGTGGGGAAAAATGCACGTGCTTCACCAAGATTATCTAATGCTTCAGATCAAAGTAGGAAGTCTGTGTCATCATCTTCAGCTTTTTCGCTGCCATCATCACCGGAGAAAGTGTGGGAGCGAAGCTTTGATCAGTCTCCAAGAATTTCTAGCTTTTCTGATCGCTATAGGCAATCTCCTCTGTCTCTGTCATCACGGCCATTGTCCCCAACCTTGCTTTCATCACCAGAAACGGAATTGAGCAGAGTTTCAAGTCAAGATTTCCCGCCACAGCGTAAACGGTGGGAATTTCCTATTTTCTCAACACCCATTGTTCAGCCGCCTGTAGTTTCAGCTCCTCCTCCTGCTCCTCCACCTCCTCCTCCTCCAGAACATAGTCGGAAGCAATGGGAAATTCCGGATCTTTCAACACCAACTGGTCAGCCCACGTTTAGGCCACCTGAACTAATACCTCCTTCAAGACCTTTTGTGTTGCAAAACCCGACAATGAAGGTTTCACCTGTTGAGTTGCCACCAAGTTCTCAAAATGCAGGGGCTATTGATGAAACCCAGAAACCAAAGTTGAAGCCACTGCATTGGGATAAAGTGAGAGCGAGCTCTGATCGTGAAATGGTGTGGGATCACTTGAGAACAAATTCTTTCAAGTAAGATTCTTAGTTATCACTTGAGTGATCCTTTGTTGCACCAAGAGTTTGCATTTTAGATATCTGTTATGATTGTAATTTTCCATCCATGTTCCTGGATTAAATACATAAATTTGGGTTTACTTCAGATTGAATGAGGAAATGATTGAAACGTTGTTTGTGAACAACCCTAAGCATGCTACTCCTCGCCCAGTTCTTCCCCAGCAAAGTGAGGAGGACAAAATACTTGATCCCAAAAA
Organism: Adenanthera pavonina; assembly: GCA_026686845.1. Classification (NCBI taxonomy): domain Eukaryota; kingdom Viridiplantae; phylum Streptophyta; class Magnoliopsida; order Fabales; family Fabaceae; genus Adenanthera; species Adenanthera pavonina. The sequence goes on from JAIVEN010000010.1 coordinate 32,185,591, forward strand.
GTCGCAAAATATTTCTATTTTGCTGCGAGCCCTTAATGTCACTATAGAAGAAGTTTGTGAAGCTCTTTTAGAAGGTATTTAATTTAATATCCCTTTCATTGAGAGTAATATCATGAAGTTTGTAATTTTGAATTCTTAACTTTTGTGGTACTATTTCTTGGTCATTATTGATAGGACCCGTCTTTGAACAACTCATTTTTCACTTCAAATTGTGTAGTAGTGTATTCTGATCAGTTGCAGAAAGAGTTTTGGGGGAAAAAGAAATTTGTGTAGTATGTATGCTGGTTTGAGGAAGAAGAACAAGGAGGCGTATTCTTAATGAATCACTAAACAATTTTGAGTGTCCCTTCTAATGTCTAAGAAGATGGGCAATTTCAATATTTGCTAGTTTCTTAATTTATTAACTGGCTCTCAATGGTTTAACCAACTTTCAAAGCCTCATGTGTCTTTTTAATCATGGTTTAGTCCAGTTGTTGCTGGATATTACATATGTTGCTGGTTTTCATTCAGATACAAAACTTGAGACTGAAACCATTTACCTCTCTGCAGGTAGTGCTGATACACTTGGATCAGAACTGCTTGAAAGCTTGTTAAAAATGTCACCAAGCAAGGAAGAAGAGCGCAAATTGAGGGAACACACAGATGACTCGCCAACCAAGCTGGGTCCTGCTGAGAAATTTTTGAAAGCTGTGCTTGATATACCGTTTGCTTTCAAACGGGTGGAAGCAATGCTTTACATTGCTAATTTTGAGTCTGAAGTGGAGTATCTCAGGAAATCATTCGGAATTCTGGAGGTAATCAACCATCCTTTCGCACTGATAATATGTGCTGTGAGGTATCATTGGAATGCTTATATCAAAATATGAAGAGCATTCCCTTGCATGTGTTGAAAGATAAATTTTAGTTTTGCTCTGGAGCTTGGTGTGTTCTATGGATTGCTAACTGGCATGTTTACAGGTTGCATGTGAAGAGCTGAGAAACAGTAGAATGTTCATGAAGCTCCTAGAGGCTGTGCTTAAAACTGGGAACCGCATGAATGTGGGGACAAACCGAGGTGATGCCCTTGCCTTCAAGCTCGATACACTTCTGAAGCTTGTTGATGTCAAAGGTGCAGATGGGAAAACCAGTCTCCTGCACTTTGTTGTACAGGAAATTATAAGAATTGAAGGTGCTCGTCTCTCAGGTACCAATCAAACTCCGAACCCTTCTTCAATTGAAGATGCCAAGTGCAGGAAACTTGGACTGCAAGTAGTATCAAGTCTGAGTTCAGAGCTTGCAAATGTAAAGAAGGCTGCTGCTATGGACTCCGAAGTGCTCATCAGGGAAGTCTCTAAGCTTTCTCAAGGACTAAAGAATGTTGCCGGGGCTGTGCAATTAACCAAAACAACCAAGTCAGATGAAAGCAGCCAGAAATTTTCAGGGTCCATGAACAAATTCATGAGAATGGCTGAAGAGGAGATTCAGAAAGTGCAAGCTCAGGAAAGAGTTGCTTTGTCCCTTGTGAAGGAACTTACAGAGTACTTCCATGGAAACTCGGCCAAGGAAGAAGCTCATCCTTTCAGAATCTTCATGGTGGTGAGAGACTTTCTCACAGTTCTTGACCGTGTCTGCAAAGAAGTCGGTATGATCAACGAGCGAACCATGGTTAGTTCAACACATAAATTTCCAGTTCCAGTGAACCCTATGCTTCCACAACCTCTTCCTGGGTTACATGGAAGGCGACAAAGTACATCTTCAGATGATCACAATTCATCTCCATAGCTATACTGGTCACACCAGTGTGACTTCTTGCTTGCATCTTCTGTTAGAAACAACGTGATGCAAGGTGATTTTGAATGGTGGAAGTGCTCATGTAAAAATTTTAGTTGTTTCACTTGTTAAATTGTAAAATTCATGTAAACGATTGAAGTTGTATGTTATTGATAATATCTGAAGTAGAAGATTTTCTTTGGGAAGAATGAGTCTTCTCCTATGATATTCATATTTCGTGATTAGGATATGCGTTGAGGTTGCTATGCCAAATTACAAGGATAAAAAGCTTAACATTACCTTTGAATCCAATGATTAAGGTGGTAAGTTAATGAGTAATTTCTTATTCATATACTCCTCAGAAAGAATACAATTCTTTAATCTGTGGTTCAGATTAGGATTCTCAACTGTCATTGTACGGTTAATTGAGAGGGAGGGGGAGAGAGAATCTCTCTCTCTACTTAATACTCAATTTACTTGTGGCTAGAGTCTCCTTCCTTTTGGTTCACCTTGAGACAAGTTTGGGAGAATTTGAATTTGGTTAAGAATTTAGGGACTCGACTATTTGACAGAGTTAAAAATATGTTTAGTATCATTTATTTAATTTCAATTGTACAAATTAAATTTAGATAATTTGATTTTTTTTTAAATAATAAAATTTAAATATAATCTGAACTATTTAAATCAACTATATATGCTACTACTAAATAAAGTTTGTCAACATAAAATTTGAATAAAAAATAAATTTATTGTAATATTATTTATGTTTGGATGTATTTTATTATAAAAGTAAGTTTGACAAAATAATTATAAGATAAAGGTACGCTTGCAAACTAAAAAGTAACTTTTTCCATTTATTAGTTAAAAATATATTTAGGAATGAAAGTAAGTTTATATAATTACTTTTTAAAATGTGCCAAATATAAGATTAGTTCAAATTACATTTACAAATGTAAATTTACCCCTAGGAATGATAAGGCTGTAAAAGCTTAGATACCCATAAAAGAATCCGTTTTGAGGAGTCCGAATCACAGAATCAGAGGTGTGGACGTCACCTTCTTTTCCCTTGTTGGTTTCCTCGCTTTTAATCTATTACTATTATCACTCTGGTTTTACCTACTCCACACCTGGAGAGTGAAGTTTCATTAAACTGCTACACACGACTGATTAAGTTTGTCTTCTTCGAATGGGACTGATTTGGACATTAGTGCCATTTTCATCACTTCGCCTGTTTGTCACGTGAAGGCAAATAAATACTATCTTCTATTTTCCTTTTATATTTTTACATAAACATATGTATAAAATATCAGTTTTAGGCATTACTTATTTTAATTTATTATCATTTATACATCTTCACATGACAATTTCAATGTCACCTCAATAACTAACCATTACGGAGAATCCAGCTTTTTGGAATAGCATTCTCCACCCTAAACATCAGTTTTAGACATTACTTATTTTAATTTATTATCATTTAATATACATATTCACATGACAATTTCAATGTCACCTCAATAACTAACCATTTCGGAGAATCCAACATTTTGGAATAGCATTCTCCACCCCATTTAGTACCCGTGTGTCCATCCAAACAACTCACAATCACGTGCATGTTACCAAAAGTTTGACAAAACAAGTTAAACTTAGAATAGGTGTCAGGTTTGGTAAGAACAAAGGGGAGGATTAGCCATTTTTAGCACCAGTAAAAAACATATGGAAAACCAATTAAACCATTCATGAACCAGTGTAAACTAATAAAGACTGGTAGTGAGTTTAGTTTTTTTTTATGTTTTTTAATTTTTAAGATAGAATAACATTATTTTCAAATAGCATTACTTTTTATATAATTTTTTTCTTTCTATATTCTAATATTATATAATTATTATTATGATATATAATTATTAAGAATGATAAATTTACTTAACAAATAATATGATAATAACTTACTAATTGACTATTTTAAATTTAAAATGTAATTATGAATGAATATTAATTGATTTAAATTTTAATATTAAGTTATAAAACTTACTAATAATAATTTTTAAAAAAAATTTCTGTATAATATATAATATATAAAATTAAAAATATATTAATTTTATTATTATTAATTCGATTACGATTTAATTACAGTTAAACTATTAAACTTTAAATTGATACTTTGACCGATTTAATAATCGGTCTAGTTTGATAACATTGCTCACAAGTGTCTCCCACGTAGGCTAGCTTCAAAGTAGATAATATTAGTCTGTCTATGACATGAACAAGTATTATGCTACAAGCTAAACAAGTCCAAACACAAGCTCCGGAATCATTCTTTACCTATTATAAAGTCCAATATTTGGTTGTTAACAGAAGAAAATTACATTTATTACTGCTTTATGGAAGACGTTAAAAACAGAAGGCAAACTTTTGCACTTAGATACAGGCGTGGTTTCTCATACATACAACTTCTTTTATGAGATATCCTATTTCATCCCTAACAGATAAGTATATTTTTCAATATGTTCCTCCACTAACGTTTTCTTTCAAATGAATCACTTATTAAAACCTTCTCTCTTTGAACTTACTGTAACCTAGTTTTTGTGGTAGCCTGGTAGGCAACAAGGCATTTTTAAGTTACACAGCAAATTGCTGTTACTTCTTTTATTTTAGGTACAAGTCGAGAATACCTTCTCCTTTTATCTGATTCACTGCATGCTGTCAGCATCCATGCGTTCTAATATTCGACGAGCTTCTTCCTCTGTTGCTGGAACCACATTTCGAAGTTTGAATCCATTTTTCATTGCTTTGGCCTCAGGGCGAACCGTGAAAGTAAAGTAGAAAGTATTTGATACCTATATCAAGTAAAATGACACAGAAAGCCTACATTATTCTTTTATAATCACTTGGTTGTGAAAAGGAGTTAGGCCGCTATTGCTCATGCATCAGTGTAAGTACAGTTCACCCTGACTTACCTCACTGGTTCGCAGCTCTGGCCTTGTAACATGAGCAACAACTTCAACATTGATTAGTGGCTGATCTAGGTTGTGAAGTTCTGTGTACAAGACGCAGGATTTGAATCGCAAGAAATCTCCAACATCAACCTGCAGTATATTAATTAATCGCCTTTAGGATAATTGAAACTAGGCAATTGTTTGATTTGTGATTTGTTTATCCCGTATTAAGATAAATGAGTATATTCCTGATAAACAAGTAGGGGAAATGAAAGCAGAAAAGCATATGTGGATCTTTATGTGTGAAGCTTGTAGGTACACACATAAGGACCCCTAGGACCATAAAAAACATTGGTTGTAATACCCAGCTTCACATTCTGCCTCTCACGCTAACACACAATGATGGGGAAATTACTCTAGACTCAGGGTATGTTTGAATCGGGATAATGAAGAAGGGAAAGGAAGGTTTCATTTAAACATTTCCTTATTTGGGAGTCCATTATAAGGAGGGAAGGAAAATGAAGGATTTCCAACTAACTATGAAAAAATTCTCGGAAATTCTCCCTTCTTTGCAATCATTAGTTCCTTCTACTTAGAGGATTTTGGAGGAGAAAGCAACCATTAAGTATTATGGTATTAATAAAGTCCTATGATATCAATAAAGCAAATCATTCTAATTAATCATTTTAAAGAAAGATAAATTTTACAGTAAGATATTGTAATTAATTATTTAATTTTATTAAGTTTTTTAAATTAATTACTTTGTTAATTTTAAACTCCAAACAAAAGAAAGGAAAAGTATCATTTAACTATTAATTTCCCTCCTCTCCATTTCTTTTTCTTTGGATTCATTCCCTTCCCCTCTCAAATCCCAGACATCCAAATAGAACAAAATCATATAACACTCACCCAACATGTAGCTAATATGGAGGTATGCTATGTTTTGGTCAATATTGCATCAAGCTACTTTAAGCCACTGATTTACTAATATCTGATGGATATTATAGAAAATGCAATCAGATATAGGCAAGCATGTCATGATAGTTTAAAAAGGTACTCACAGGTCTTAAGAAATCAACATGATCAACTTCTAGAAAGCAAGGAACCAATCCAGCAAAAGCATAAGCTGTTGAAAAAGCCAATTCAAATGCTCGATGCATCAAGAACCCTCCAAAGATTCGACCATGTATGTTCCTCTGCTGTGGCTGGCATATTAAGGAGTTCTCAAGCCAGGTATCCCTCAGAAGAATACTGTCACGGTCAGCCAATGCAGGCATGTCACAGAAAATTCTTCCCTCAGCCAATAGTGCTCGAAGTCTATTTACCTCCCCACTCTCAAAGTCCCTCTTCTCTCCTCGTTTCTTTTTCTTCAAATTATTTCTTGCTTCAGCTTGTTCAAAAAGAGCCTTTTCATGTTCAGTTTCCGGTGAAAGCCGATTCACTGGAGCAGCCTTCCGGGTTTCAGAGTCCCGGGCAACAAATATGAAGTTTGCTGTCAGTGCCACCAAATCTGATGCAGCAGAGCCATCTGCATGTTTAGATTAGGTGTTATTGACCATTGCTTTTCATACCAAGGAAACTATGGCCAGTGACATCTAGATTACCGAGACTGTTCCCTGGGTAGTGATGCACTTAATATTCTTCAACTTGTAGATGCGAGCAATAAGTTCAACAATGATGACAAAATAGGCAAAGGGTTGACTCATGATTAGATGATGCATATCATGGCATGATTTATTAAAACTTCTCTTAAGGCTAATTGATGGGGAATTTGGAAAGATTTACTGAGGATTTAATTAAATTTATTTATTTGACGTTTTTCGCAATTTATTTTCTGACATTGTTTTATTTTCTTTACAAGGCTTTCTTTTACTTTAGGTTATTGTGTTTTGGGCATCCTATAAGTAGCCCAAGGTTATTTTCTTTTGCAAAACTCAATAATTTGAATATTCAGAGTTATTATTATCTACTTTTCCATTGTTCTTTCTCCCATCTTCTTTTTCCCTTTCTCCCTCCCCCTCCTCCTCCTCCCCTTTTCTTCCTCTTCCTACATCACCATACATCTAATCTTCCACTAAGGACCTTGAACAAAGGCATATTTAAATAACTTGAAAGATGATTTGAATTTTGAGCATACAAAAAAATCAGATGCAGTAAAACTACGCAAAATCTCTTCACACTTGTAAAGAGGCACCGGAAAATGTATAAGAAATTATGGGTACCATTTTCTTTATAAGAATGATTTTGATCATGCACATGAAAAAGCCGACAAAGGTATTTTGACAAATATAAAAATAACGGGAAGTTTTTCTTTAAAAAAAAGGAAAATGGGATTTCATACTATGAAATTCAAACTTGTGAGACCGAATTGAGGAAAAAGACTAACTAATGTATGACACATTCAAGCACCAAAAAGCACATTCAAGCACCAAAAAGCAAACAGATTGAGGCAATGAACAGTTAGTTTGCTTTAAGTTGTCCATGGACGCAAAAATACTCAATTTTCAGACATTTGCACGACAAGATTATGTACCTTCCGTGGACTGGGTAACATCTAGCTGAATCTCAATAGAGGACCGCCCAACCCATATAACAGAACCAACAATCTTGAGATCCTTGTCAACACTAATTGGTTTCTTCAGCACAATCTTGTCAACAGAAGCGGTCACCAGTAAAAGTGGCCTTGTTGTGCTGTCATCATCAGAACAGTGCTGTTTCACAAACAAATGGAAATTGGATAAGTCAAATCACGGACAGAAAGACAGAAAATCTTAATTGAAGTACCAGAATTTTTGTTCAAATTTCAGAAGCTATCAAACCATTTGGGCAACATACAGATTAAGATTCAAACAAAACAAAGTTTCTCATCAAATTTCTAAAAAAAATTAAGATATCAATAAACATTTTACCTAAAACATAGCCTAAATCTCCGACCCCAGTTGCCAGTTATTAAAAAGTTCAATTGTAATTCTAACATTGAGAAAACTCTAATTTAATTTGGTCTCTGACAGCTAGCTGGATTTCGATTTGGTCCTCTTAAAATTATTTCTGTCAATTCAATCCCTCAATCATTAAACCTCTGTTTGGTATAGGGGGAGGGAGGGTTTGCTCCCCTCCCCCTGTTTGGTATGAAATTTTGAGGGAGGGGAGTCCCCTCCCTCTCAAAACGTGCCCCCCCAAATTTGGGGGGACACAGCGGACAGCTCGAGCTGTCCTCGAGCTGTTCCCCCCCCCTCCCCAAAAAAAAATTTTTAAATAAAAAATTATTTTAAAAAAATAATAAAAAATTTTAAAAATATAAAAATATTTATTTAAATATCCCAATATTAAAAAGTATTTTTTATATTTATATAATGATAGAAAACTTTTTTAATTTTAAAGATCAAATAATCAAATTATTATTAATTTTCTTTCCCTCCCCTCCCCTCCTAAACCAAATAACAAATAATTAAAATTTCTTCCTTTCTCTTCCTTTCCCTCCCCTACCCTCTATATCTCATCTCTCCTCCCCTCCCCTTCCCTCCATTAAAATCCTCCCTCCCCTTCCCTCCATTATTATAAGAAGTTTGCAATGTTACCTATTCATTCCATTTTCATTCAAAATTTAGTGCAAAACCTAACAGTTTGTTGACTTGGATGTTAATTGTCACTTGTTACTCGAATCAAATTTACCATTCAATAACGTCTGAGCCAGAACATTACTACGGAAGAGCAGCATTATAAGCCTTTTCAAGGATTGGGGGACTAAATTAAAATTTCAACTGTTGACTTCGTAATTGACATCCACTTCCCCAATTAAGATAATCATATCATAACTCATAAGCACTACTGATAAAATCAATTCTGCTAAAAAGCTCGAAACACCCAAAAGCAAAGCTAGGGGCAACCTTCACCGATATAGTTCCAGCCAAGGCGTCAAGATCTTCAAGCAATTTCCCAATCCGCACCTCATTCCAGGGATCCCTATACTGCTCTCTGAGGATGAAATCCGACGAGAAGTTATACAGAATGCTAGTCCTGCTCTGGGAAGGAGTTTTGGTGAGCAATTCGCTCTGAGGCGGGGCGTCCTTCGGTGGGTCTAGAAGCCTCTCGAAGATTTTCGACCTGGCTTCCCACAGAGCAGTTGTGACGGGCGAGTGGTACATTCCAGGCCACAGGGCGATGGGCTTCCGATCACCAGCAAAGTTGGAAGCATTGGGGATGGTGCCATTCACAGGGATTGTGCGCGAAGAAGAGTAGCTCAAATCCATCGACGTGAGATTCGGGTTGATGCAGAAATTAGTCAACAACTGAACTTCCTTTGGGGAATTGGGGTCAAGTCTTGAGACGATCAAGGTTCAACGGGTTGTTAGTGTGTGCGATCGACCTGCTCTTGGGAGAAGAATCACAAAAATAATTTAATTTAAATAATAAAATTATTTTTATTAAAGATAATATAAATCTTTTGTGTGTGTGTGTATATATATATATATATATATATAAAAGCAAGGTATCCGTGAGCAACATGTGGCAATTTTATACTGCCACGACAATGTGGTGAGATGTAAAAATGGATCCCACTTTGCCAACACATGTAAATCAAATATTGATGCATTATTTATGATTTTTAATTCGAATTTTAATTTTTACTATTTATATGTGTCCTTAATATAACATCCTTTTAACCGAATCATATAGATTAATAATTAGAATTAAAACTAATTAATTATCTCGATTTTTCCGAAAATTCCATTATTTTTTTAAAACTATACTTATTTAATTTGTTTTTCTTTTTCTTTGGATACATTAAATAGGGGTATTTTTTGTAAATGTATAATAAATACTACCTCATATATTGTAAATGGTCTTATATTTAGGATTAGAAGAAAAGATCTTATATATAGAACCGAAAGGAGTATTTATTAATAACATGAATTTGAATGAGGAAAATTTATTGTAATTAATGTTTTTATTAAATTTTGAAATTATTAATTCATAATTTAATTAAAAATTAATCCCTCCATCTCCATATTATAGTACAATAGGAGGGATTTTACGCATATTAAAAAATATTTATTACATCTTTAAATTTTTAAAAAAATTAAAATTTTCAATTTTATCTTTATTCATTCTGCTTTTTTCATTAAATATGATATAAGTTACAATACTAATAATATAATAAATAATGGATAAAAATAATAAACCACAATATATTGTCTTATATTGTGAGAAAAAAATAAAACACTTATGTTGCCTTATAATATGAGATTGAGGGAATAGCTTTTGATATCCTATAAAAAATATCCTTTCAATAATTATTCTTGGTTAATGAAATTACAAATACAATCATTTGACTGATTAATAGAAAAATATGAAATAAAAATTACTATGAAGTTGTCAACATCCTTTAAAATCCTACGAAATTTGCAATCCTTGACAAAAAAGAGAGAGATACAATCGTTTCCAAATATCGTTTGATATTCTATGAAATAGCAAATTCAATAAAAATATTTTTTATTTGTTTGTGTGTCATAATTAATCGACATTTCGAACTTATATTTATTTATTTGATTTTGGATGTGGTTTTAAATGCTTTAATTGGCATCAATTATTATTGGTGATTGATGTTTTCAATTCTGCTTACCATTTAATTCGGTATAATTAACTTTTAATTCTTTGCCAATGATAATTAATGACGGTATATAATGTTATTTGAATTTAAAAATTGATTTGATTCAACTTAAATTCTAGGACATTATAACCAAAATAATTCTGATTGATTTACATTAATCACTGAGCAATAATTATTCAACTTAAATTCTAGGACATCCTTTAAAATCCTACGAAATTGCTTGCAATCCCTTGATGTTTGCAAATATCGTTTGATATCCTATGAAATTGCAAATTCAATAAAAATATTTTTTATTTATTTGTGTGCCATAATTAATCGACATTTAGAGCTTACTCCCTCCGGTCCTATATATAGGATCATTTGTCCTGGTTCTAAATATAAGATCCTTTACAATATACAAAGTAGGATTTATTATATATTTCCAAAAAATGTCCATATTTAATATATTCAAAAAGAAAGAGAAAGAGATTAAATAAGGGTAGTTTTGGAAAAATAATAAGATTTTTGGAGAAATTGAGGTAGTTAATTAGTTTTAATTACAATTCTTAATCCGTATAAGTCGGTTAAAATGATCTTATATTAAAAAATAGAGACAGTATATTTATTTATTTGATTTTGGATGTGGTTTTAAATGCTTTAATTGGCATCAATTATTATTGGTGATTGATGTTTTCAATTCTGCTTACCATTTAATTCCGTATAATTAACCTTTAATTCTTTGCCAATGATGATTAATGATGGTATATAATGTTATTTGAATTTAAAAATTGATTTGATTCAACTTAAATTCTAGGACATTATAACCAAAATAATTCTGATTGATTTACATTAATCACTTAGCAATAATTATTCAACTTAAATTCTAGGACATCCTTTAAAATCCTACGAAATTGCTTGCAATCCCTTGATGTTTGCAAATATCGTTTGATATCCTATGAAATTGCAAATTCAATAAAAATATTTTTTATTTATTTGTGTGCCATAATTAATCGACATTTAGAGCTTACTCCCTCCGGTCCTATATATAGGATCATTTGTCCTGATTCTAAATATAAGATCCTTTACAATATACAAAGTAGGATTTATTATATATTTCTAAAAAATGTCCATATTTAATATATTCAAAGAGAAAGAGAAAAAGATTAAATAAGGGTAGTTTTGGAAAAATATTAAGATTTTTGGAGAAATCGAGGTAGTTAATTAGTTTTAATTACAATTCTTAATCCGTATAATTCGGTTAAAATGATCTTATATTAAAAAATAGAGGTAATATATTTATTTATTTGATTTTGGATGTGGTTTTAAATGCTTTAATTGGCATCAATTATTATTGGTGATTGATGTTTTCAATTCTGCTTACCATTTAATTCCGTATAATTAACCTTTAATTCTTTGCCAATGATGATTAATGACGGTATATAATGTTATTTGAATTTAAAAATTGATTTGATTCAACTTAAATTCTAGGACATTATAACCAAAATAATTCTGATTGATTTACATTAATCACTGAGCAATAATTATTCAACTTAAATTCTAGGACATCCTTTAAAATCCTACGAAATTGCTTGCAATCCCTTGATGTTTGCAAATATCGTTTGATATCCTATGAAATTGCAAATTCAATAAAAATATTTTTTATTTATTTGTGTGCCATAATTAATCGACATTTAGAGCTTACTCCCTCCGATCCTATATATAGGATCATTTGTCCTGATTCTAAATATAAGATCCTTTACAATATATAAAGTAGGATTTATTATATATTTCCAAAAATTGTCCATATTTAATATATTTAAAGAGAAAGAGAAAGAGATTAAATAAGGGTAGTTTTGGAAAAATATTAAGATTTTTGAAGAAATCGAGGTAGTTAATTAGTTTTAATTACAATTCTTAATCCGTATAAGTCGGTTAAAATGGTCTTATATTAAGAAATAGAGGCAGTATATTTATTTATTTGATTTTGGATGTGGTTTTAAATGCTTTAATTGGCATCAATTATTATTGGTGATTGATGTTTTCAATTCTGCTTACCATTTAATTCCGTATAATTAACTTTTAATTCTTTGCCAATGATGATTAATGACGGTATATAATGTTATTTGAATTTAAAAATTGATTTGATTCAACTTAAATTCTAGGACATTATAACCAAAATAATTCTGATTGATTTACATTAATCACTGAGCAATAATTATTCAACTTAAATTCTAGGACATCCTTTAAAATCCTACGAAATTGCTTGTAATCCCTTGATGTTTGCAAATATCAGTTTGATATCCTATGAAATTGCAAATTCAATAAAAATATTTTTTATTTATTTGTGTGCCATAATTAATCGACATTTAGAGCTTACTCCCTCCGCTCCTATATATAGGATCATTTGTCTTGATTCTAAATATAAGATCCTTTACAATATACAAAGTAGGATTTATTATATATTTCCAAAAAATGTCCATATTTAATATATTCAAAGAGAAAGAGAAAGAGATTAAATAAGGGTAGTTTTGAAAAAATATTAAGATTTTTGGAGAAATCGAGGTAGTTAATTAGTTTTAATTACAATTCTTAATCCGTATAACTCGGTTAAAATTGTCTTATATTAAGAAATAGAGGCAATATATTTATTTATTTGATTTTGGATGTGGTTTTAAATGCTTTAATTGGCATCAATTATTATTGGTGATTGATGTTTTCAATTCTGCTTACATTTAATTCCGTATAATTAACCTTTAATTCTTTGCCAATGATGATTAATGACGGTATATAATGTTATTTGAATTTAAAAATTGATTTGATTCAACTTAAATTCTAGGACATTATAACCAAAATAATTCTGATTGATTTACATTAATCACTGAGCAATAATTATTCAACTTAAATTCTAGGACATCCTTTAAAATCCTACGAAATTGCTTGCAATCCCTTGATGTTTGCAAATATCAGTTTGATATCCTATGAAATTGCAAATTCAATAAAAATATTTTTTATTTATTTGTGTGCCATAATTAATCGACATTTAGAGCTTACTCCCTCCGCTCCTATATATAGGATCATTTGTCCTGATTCTAAATATAAGATCCTTTACAATATACAAAGTAGGATTTATTATATATTTCCAAAAAATGTCCATATTTAATATATTCAAAGAGAAAGAGAAAGAGATTAAATAAGGGTAGTTTTGAAAAAATATTAAGATTTTTGGAGAAATCGAGGTAGTTAATTAGTTTTAATTACAATTCTTAATCCGTATAACTCGGTTAAAATTGTCTTATATTAAGAAATAGAGGTAATATATTTATTTATTTGATTTTGGATGTGGTTTTAAATGCTTTAATTGGCATCAATTATTATTGGTGATTGATGTTTTCAATTCTGCTTACATTTAATTCCGTATAATTAACCTTTAATTCTTTGCCAATGATGATTAATGACGGTATATAATGTTATTTGAATTTAAAAATTGATTTGATTCAACTTAAATTCTAGGACATTATAACCAAAATAATTCTGATTGATTTACATTAATCACTGAGCAATAATTATTCAACTTAAATTCTAGGACATCCTTTAAAATCCTACGAAATTGCTTGCAATCCCTTGATGTTTGCAAATATCGTTTGATATCCTATGAAATTGCAAATTCAATAAAAATAATTTTTTATTTATTTGTGTGCCATAATTAATCGACATTTAGAGCTTACTCCCTCCGGTCCTATATATAGGATCATTTGTCCTGATTCTAAATATAAGATCCTTTACAATATACAAAGTATGATTTATTATATATTTCCAAAAAATGTCCATATTTAATATATTCAAAGAGAAAGAAAAAGAGATTAAATAAGGGTAGTTTTGGAAAAATATTAAGATTTTTGGAGAAATTGAGGTAGTTAATTAGTTTTAATTACAATTCTTAATCCGTATAAGTCGGTTAAAATAGTCTTATATTAAAAAATAGAGGCAGTATATTTATTTATTTGATTTTGGATGTGGTTTTAAATGCTTTAATTGGCATCAATTATTATTGGTGATTGATGTTTTCAATTCTGCTTACCATTTAATTCCGCATAATTAACCTTTAATTCTTTGCCAATGATGATTAATGACGGTATATAATGTTATTTGAATTTAAAAATTGATTTGATTCAACTTAAATTTTAGGACATTATAACCAAAATAATTCTGATTGATTTACATTAATCACTGAGCAATAATTATTCAATTTAAATTCTAGGACATTCTTTAAAATCCTACGAAATTGCTTGCAATCCCTTGATGTTTGCAAATATCGTTTGATATATCCTATGAAATTGCAAATTCAATAAAAATATTTTTTATTTATTTGTGTGCCATAATTAATCGACATTTAGAGCTTACTCCTTCCGGTCCTATATATAGAATCCTTTGTCCTGGTTCTAAATATAAGATCCTTTATAATATACAAAGTAGGATTTATTATATATTTGTAAAAAATGTCCCTATTTAATATATTCAAAGAGAAAGAGAAAGAAATTAAATAAGGGTAGTTTTGGAAAAATATTAAGATTTTTGGAGAAATTGAGGTAGTTAATTAGTTTTAACTATAATTCTTAATCCGTATAAGTCGGTTAAAATGATCTTATATTAAGAAATAGAGGCAGTATATTTATTTATTTGATTTTAGATGTGATTTTAAATGCTTTAATTGACATCAATTATTATTGATGATTGATGTTTTCAATTCTACGTACCATTTAATTCGTAAAATTAAACTTTAATTCTTTGCCAACGATGATTCGTATAGAAAGCTATTTGAGTTTAAAAATTGATTTGATTCAACTTAAATTCTAGGTCATTATAACCAAAATAATTCTGATTGATTTACATTAATCACTGAGCAATAATTATTCACTGAGAAATAATTAGCGAAAGCCACGCAATGCTTGGTCGCATGCTTTGCATACATAAATTTTATTTTTGCAGTATTATTTTTTTTTTAATTTTGTTTGTTCATTGCATTTGTCTTGATGGTTCTTTATATGATTGTGAAAGTTCTTGCGATCCTAACTTTTTTTCCTGACTTTACAAAAGAGACTCTTGGAAAAACAAAAAAAAAATTGGAAAAGTTCGTATCATAATTGTCATGCATATATGTTACATATTTTGTTTTATTCTTAATTCCTACGATTAAATTTTATTTGTAACTTGCTCTCCATTCTCTATTTTGCAGGTGCTTATTATCAGGTTCTGACGTTCTGGGATGTGGGGATAGATAAAGTAATCCAAATTATTTAGGAGAAATTATATTTTAAAATCAAAATAATAAATTAATTATAAAATGGGATCTATTATTACTCATTCTCTTAATTTTACTATTTAATATTCAAATTTTAACAATTTTTTTCAATTAAAATTTTTTTCATAATTAATTCCCTCTATTCGTTGCCATATGTAATTTCTCCAATTATTTAAGACATCTATGGGCCATGAAGCAGCAATGTTTAATGACTTTGAGGCTGTCAGATGTCTTATTCACAAAAAATTTAACATGTTTATCTCATTATTTACTAATTTTATTTACACATTATATTTCATTTAAATTGTCGGTCACGTTACTTTCAATGTACCACGCAATATTATTAAAGACAAAGTTACCAATCAGAACCAAAATTTGCTTATATAATGAATTACATTAGTCTATATGCTGACTCACGAATGTTAAAAACCTATAACTAAATTTTGAGAATGACCATTATACATTTTCTGAATTAATGAATAATATTAAATTTAGTTTCTTTCTTTCTTTCTTTTTCTTTTTTTTTGGGCCAACATTGAGTATCTGTTGTTTAGATAAGGAATTTTGAATTTTTTGTTTGGCTGTGTATGAAATACTCTGAGCACCTATATGAATGAATATTTATTATGAAGAGTCATAAAAATCATAATTAAAATAATGAACAAAATGACGATGACCTGACTAGAACACCCTAAAAAAATACCGGTTTTTAATTTTTTTTTTCTTTTTTTTTCTCCCTTCTTGCATTCATCTTCTTCTCAACAGAAAATGCTGCCATATAAAAAAAAAAGAGAGAGAGAGAGAATCCATACAAAAACATAAAAAATTCTATGAAGAGGTGAAAAAGCATCTCTTTCCCTATTAGTTTCCTTCCATAACCTTCAGGCTTCTGCATCTACCAAGTAAAATGAATTGTTTGACTTTAATATTTTCCTTTTTTTGCCAACGTGTTTGATTTTAATATTTTCATTACAGAATAATACGAACATATTCCACAAAAAGTTATTTGATTTAATTCAAAACTATTTTGACATTAATTTGTGTGTATGCCAAGTTTTATTTAAACACTAATTTTTTAAATGAACATTCTTTATATAATCGGGTAAATTCAACTTAATTTATGAGAACAATTTTTTCATGGCGCAATTATGTATACATACTTCAAATATTTAGTCTTTAAATATTAGAAACATCTGATTCAGCTCATAAAAATACAGAATAAAATTATTCAATTCAGTATCTCAACATATACAATTTAGTATTCGAAGACAATATTTATTAGTTTATATCATTATTTATTCAATATATATAAACTAAATCATGCTGCAGCTATTTTTCTGTGCAAAAGTATTTTATTATTCTTTTAAATTACGTGCTATTCTTGTCAACTTACATCCAGCGCATTTCCATATTTTCTACTTACTCTACTGTTCTGGCCAAAAAAGGAAAAAAAAAGAAAAAAACACTTACTCTACTGGCATATTCAAAGCACGGTGTCACACCCGGAGATGCAACGTGGATGGCGCGGGAAAACGAAAAATGAAAAGGAAAAGGGTGAAACCGGCCCGCCAGACGGAAGGCCGATTTCGAGGGAGTCGCCACCAAAATTTTAAGGGAAATTTTGGAAAACTGAAATAAAAAACAAAATAAGGGATAAGGATGGTCTGCGAATCAGCGTTGGGTTCGGGAGTACGATTGTGAGTGGGGAAGGTGTTAGGCACCCCCACAACACCCGTTCCTAAGAACGGTTACCTTAGGTTGATCATGCAATTTTTATGGCTTTTAAAAAAATTATTTTGGTTGCTCTTTTACCACTCACATGCAAAAATAAATATAAAAATAAGAAAAATGTAAAAATGTAAATAAAGAATAAAAATGAAAATATGAGAGGTTGGAAAAAACAAAATAAGAGAAAAATATTATTTATTTACAAAAGTGGACTTGACTCAGAATGAGAGTCTGGGGCCTACGTACCCTGCGATAGGGATCAAAGTCGACGTAGTTCGGACTAGAAATACGTGTCACTGGGTTGATATTTTTATTATATATTTTTTTTTTAAAGAGAGATTTATAGAAAATAATTCTGTCTTTCCACAAAGAAAACAATTTTCAGAATTGGTTGGTATGTTTTAATTTGTAAAAGACAGATTAATTTCTATTGTTTGCTCTTTTCATTTTTTTTTATTATATTTTTTTTTGTTTAATCAATTTCTAAAGGAGAAAACATGTTTTTACTCAATTTAGAAAACGTGATTAAAATTATATGCAATTTTGAATATTTTATTTTGATTTGAAAAGGAAATATTTGGAAACAAATTTATTTTTATATAATAAAATCAATTGGCTTATGTGGCGACTTTATCACTCACAATATACCAATTGATACCTAAATGTTCACGGTGGTGTCACTCGAGACAAAAAGGTACAAAAAGTTCGGAAGAAAACAAATAATTTTTTTTTGTACAAATAATTTTTCTTTATTTTTAAAAAAAAATCATTTTAGCACCTACTCATTTATAAAAAGAAGATAAAAAATGTGATCATTATGTATGTTTTGAAAAATAATGATCAGTATATGTGGTGACTTTATCACTCACAAGTTACTGATTAACACTTAAACACCCACGGTGTTACCACTCGGAGTAGATAAGCGGAACGGATAAGAACTTGGAAAGGAACGAATAACTTTGATTTCAACCATTTTATTATTATCCTTTTATTATGAAACGGTAATAAAAATGATTAAATTAAACATGGAAGGAAAATAAATAATTTGGCAAGAATGATTTTATAAAAGAAGGAAAATCGATAAAGCTCTCTTACTACAAAAAAAACAAAATAATGATAATAATAATAATACTAAATAAATAAAATAAAAATTAAAATAAAATAAAATAAAACATCAAGAAGAATTTAACACACCATCATTACAAATATTTCTAAAGAGAAATAATCAACATATGTGGCAATTTTGTCACTCACAAATTGCTGATTAATACTCAAATATTCCCGGTGTTACCACTCGGAACGAACAAGTGAATAGGATAAAAATTAAAAGGAAAGAAATTTTTATTCAAATTATTCCTATTAATTTCAAATTATGGGAAATGTGATTATAAAATTCCTCCTCTTCCTTTTCCTTTTTCTTTTTCTTTTTTTTTTGGGCAAAAAATAAATAAATAAATAATAATAAAAATAAGTAAATACATTTTCCCTAACTTGTATACTTGTATATGAGAGGAACCATACTCCCATGGTGGACATAATCTTCCCCTCTAATTTCTCACATTATTTCATAAAATCAGCAAATAATTATGGGTGAAAAAAAAAATAATTCATGGATGAGATAAAAACATCATCATCTACAAATATTGCTTACTGACAAAAGGGCAACAACAATATGAGATCGCAGCTCCTCTAAAGGCCAAGTTAAAGCTAAAGGTGGGTATATGATATTGACCACATAAAAGAAAAATTACCATGTTAACAATTTAGCTTCTATGTCTTTTAACACTATGATCAACTAGCCTCATAACATTATCAGTGTTGTAATCGTATTCAATAATCATCCACCAAGCCAAGGTTGGTCTCAAATGCAGTAAAGTCACGTTACACTTGCCAAACAAGTATTGGACAGACATCCTATCAGCTAATGGTCAACTTGGATACTTGTCAAACAGATCCAACATTTGATAAAGAGCCACCTATGCCCCAGGATCATGACGGGTGAGCATCACAAACAACTGGAGGCCAAAATTCTAAACTAAATCTTTGAGCCAAATGACACCAAACTTTCAATCAAAACAACCCTATTTAAGTCATACAGATGCGCATCCCATATACGTAAAGCACAATATCATCTTGAATGGAAAGAAATCCGGAGGCCCTGAACTTGAAATACAACCATGGGTTCAATCATCAATGTAAATAACGTTCTCCTCTTAACTGGAACACTCCCTAGGTTCTAGAATGGCAAACACCAGAGGTATGCTTGAACAAAGGAACATAACAAACTGCACTCCATATTAACATGCTCCAGAACAGAGCAAGATAAAGGAAACTGAATTCAAAGAGGACCCAAACTGAGAGCATACATTTACATCCCAAG
Organism: Adenanthera pavonina; assembly: GCA_026686845.1. NCBI lineage: Eukaryota > Viridiplantae > Streptophyta > Magnoliopsida > Fabales > Fabaceae > Adenanthera > Adenanthera pavonina. The sequence continues at coordinate 32,205,270 of JAIVEN010000010.1, forward strand.
TTTTCTCAAGAAACTATCAAGGGACATAAGAGAAAACGACATGTGAGTGATACAAAGAATTAAAGGATCTATAAACCAGAAAAGCAACCTACGTTCGTCTGGACAAAAACCCCAATTCAACACAGTACACCATTCATGCATTCAGCCATACAACCAAGTACCGAGCGCCGCATTTATACTACAGGGATAAAACAGCCTTTGAACACTATAAGAACCTTGATCTCAAAATCACAGAAAACAGATTTTTCATCACAACCAGAGCAACTTGACAGGCCCTGTCTAATGCCAATTACATACTAAGAAAGGGAATTCCGAGGCTGGAAAAAAAATCTATCATGAAAGTAGAGAATTTAATCAACGAACTCTCAAGCAAAAGGCAGGGGAAAGAGATGAGACAACAAGGAAAATGTGCAAGGGAACTTCAGCTCAGTATTAGAATTTCACAACCAAAATTACCAATGATGATCTCCCTCGCAACTCCTGCTCTCAGCCTCTGCCTCCTTGCCTCTGTCTTGCACCCGTAGCCTCCCCTGTCTCGACCTTGAAGATTTTCCTTTGGTATTCATTTCTTCACCCTCCTTCTATCTCTCCACGAGAATTCCTCTCTCTTCGGATTCTTAAATGTCTAAAAATCCTCCCTCTCCTCAAGCCTTCATGTGGTTTTTATAGGATCTCCGCGAGTGGTAACCCCTCCTCATTGCACCCAATCCCGCCAAATTTGAGTGCTTCACCCACTTCACTGCACCATTACTCTGCCCATTCCACTACTCTGTACGTACCCGTACTGTCAGAGCTCTCTCTATCTTTTGTGCTCGCCCGAAAACTCCCTCACCTCCATTACTCTGCTGCAGCCGGTCAGGAGTAGTGGGGTGACATCCTTTATCATTTTCAGTTCCTCCCCTTCGCACCCTCGCATTAGGGCTAATCATCCTCGGTCTCACAGAATCCTCACTGTACTTCCCTTTTTTGTTTTGCTTCTGTTTTTTTTTCTTCTTTTTTTTTTTCTTCCGGTTTGCCTTCAGCCGAGCTCTCTCTGCGTTCTTCGACTGATTCTTCCATACTCGCTGCTCCTATGCTATAGATCCCTCCCTTCTCAGTCTTCCTCCCAGTCCCTCGTCCCCTGCTCTCTCGTAACAGCGTGGCCGAGCCCTAAGGCTCTTCCTCGGTTTCTCTCTCAGTGGCTTCCCCCGCGGCTATCTCTGAGCTCCCTCTACGGCCTCCTCTGTCTGTGTCTCACACGGCCCACGGTGGCTCCCTCGGACACCCTCTCTCTCCGGTTCAGCCTCCACCGAGGCTCCCTTGGTTTCTCACTCGCAGCTCCCTCGGCTCTCTTCCTCTCTGCTTTTCTTTTTTTTCTTCTGGCTGCTTTTCTCTCCCACGGTTCAGCTCTCTCAGTCTTCTCCGTGCTCGGCCGTGGCTCTCTCTCCAGCTGAGTCTTCCGGCCTCTCTCTTCGTCCGAGCTCGGGGCCAGCCTCTCGTCCCAGCTGCCCCCTCGTTCTCTATCTCACCGAGCCCTAAGGCTCACTCCTCTCGGGGCAAAGCCCCTTGGTTCAGGTCACGAGCCCAATTGAGGGCTCGTGACCTTTTGGGGGCTGAAGTTTCATGCCCCCCTCCCTTTTTTTTTTTTACAGGATTTCGGGCCCAATTTGGCCCAATGCTCTTTTCTTTTTGGATTTTTTTTCTTTTTATTTTATTTTATTTATTATATATTTTTTATTATTATATTTTATTATTATATTTTATTTTTCTTTCTTCTTTTTTTTTTTCTAAAAAAAAGAATTCTCTTGATAACAATTTTTTCATGTTTTATAAGAATACTCGGACAAAATGGGGTGTTCACACACGGTTTACACATGATAATTGTAAGTTGCTCTCTCCCACACACAGAGTAGGTAAGGTTTGAAACAGTGTATTTAAAATTGGATTGGATCGACCGGAAAACCGATGAACCGGACCTTGGTTTGGTCTTGAATAGGGCCTGAACCGAGTGACATAAGAACTGGTCAAAGTTGATCAAGAATCGGGTCGAAAATGAATCGGTTCACAGAAAAACAAAGCAACTCATGCACGTGACCAGTCTTAGGCCCGAGACCTAGGACCATTTGCAACAATGGTTGACTACCAAGCTCCAAGTTGTTTTTAGTATATATAGTCAATTTTCAATATATATACATATATTAAATTAAACTCTTAAAAATAACCCTCCAACATACACTTGGAGGTCTTGAACTCGAGACTTGCGCCCTCCACCATCTGAGCTATAAGTAATTGTTGTTATGTATTTGCAATATTTAATATATATACATATATTAGATTAAACTTTTTTCTAATTAACATAATCATAAGAACCTTTATAGTTTATACTTTATAATAATACTCATTTTCATAGAAATTAATCAACAAATGATGTGATTTATACATCTTATCTTTTTTTTTTTATTTCTATTTTCATTACAGGATAATATAAATTTTTACTTTCTTTTTCTAGATTTTTGTTAATTTAAAAAAAATATAAAATTTGGAGACCTATGATATTTAATTATTTGTAGTAAATGTTAGTTAATTATTATACCAAACTATTATTTTTATCTTAATTTGAATATTAATCTTATTATTATCGATGAATATCTTTTATATTTTTCATTTATATTATTTTAGATATATTAATTTATTCATAATCGGTCTGACCATTGAACCTTGAACCATGAACCACTATCTCAGCCGGTTCAATAACAGGTCTAGTTTTTAATATCTTGATTTGAAATTCTTTTTTTTTTTTTTCTGATTTTAATGCGGATGGGATTCAAAAGATAAAATTTATTATTTATCTATCTATTATATTATATACTCTAAAAAACAAGGGCATCTGAGGTAGCATGTTGGAATTCTGTGCTACCACATCAGCCTAATAAGATAAACAAAATTGGGTCCAATGTTGCCATTGATATGTTTGAATTAAAAATGGTTAATATGGTCTTTAATATAATATATTTAATATAATGTCTTATTTGATGGGTATTCAAATTCTAAGTTACAAATTCTTAAAAAAAATAGTTGCAAACTATTGGAATAGTTCATAGTAATGAGATTGAATTGCAAATTTTGAAAAGAAAACTACAAATCATTGAAATAATGAATAGTAAAAGTTATGAAACTAGGTTGCAAATTTAAAATGAGTAAGTTGCATATTTTGGGAAGGAAATTGTAAACTGTTAGCCACTGGTGATCGTTGACAAGCCGTTAGCAATCATTGATCAGTGTTGACCAGTTGTTGCTCCGTGTTAACCAACCTATGACTGCTGTTGACCGATCGTGGGCTAGCATAGACCCGTAGGCCGTAGCCAACACCCTATTTTAAAATTGGTTCCTCAACATAGTTAATTATATGGGTGATCTCATTTCATAATTAATTGCTATTTTGGTCTCAATTTTTAGTTCCCTTAAAATGTAAGAAACTCTGGGAATATATAATTATACATCCATTTAAGTAATACAACCTCCAAATCAACGTAAGATGAGGCATGAATTAAGTAAATTTTTATTTTGATCTTTTAGTATTTCATAATTCATATTTTGATTAATTATATAATTTTTATCTAATATGATTCCAGTATTAGTTTATGTGAATAACAAATTATTATCACTATATATTTATAAAATTAATAATCAATCTATATCCGCATAGAAGCATGTGCTTTTATTTATTTATTTTTTTATTGTGGCTGACTAATCTTTTTTTGGCCAAAGTGGACTCATTAAAAAGACTTATATTAAAGGAAATTACTCTATTACTGTAACCCTCACCTAATAAGTTGTCTCGTCCATAATTAGGGGTGTTTATAGACAACACAAGGCCATACAAGACTAGGTTGAGTTTAACACCAACTCAATGCTAGACAACAAAATTTCTTTGTTAACAAGATAATCTAGGAGGGTAATATATTCAGTCACGAAGCTCGAATTAACTAGGTAATATTACATTGTCGATTAAATGCAAAATTATTTCTGATCATATATATGACACACGTATTAAAAGGTGCTTCACTATGCCATATCGATTTCTTCGAAGTTGATAATATGGTAAATAAAAGTTGCTAAGCATATCAGAGGTGCTGCACTTGCACATTCAAACGCAAAAATTTTAAACTGTTTCTGGTATTGCTAGTTAATCGATCCTCTTGATTAATTCTACCATTTACATGACCTATCATGAGAAAGTCTTAAATATGCACATGACAATGTACCCAGGTGGTAAAATATCATTGCCTATCAACTATGAACTTGGGGCAATTACTTTTCCGAACCATCTTAAAAATGAGTGTTTCTCCAGTCTTAAAACGGTTCCCTCTGGCAAATTCTGACCAACCTTTACTGAATCTGGCAAATGTACAGGTCCTTTTCATGTGGGGAAGTAATGTCACTTTCCATACTCCATTTTCTGTCTCAATCTCTACCTCTTGCCTCTTGTTCATCATATACTTCTTGAAGAATTCAGTTGGGACGCACTGCACAAGCAACATATTATCAGTCTGAATATATAAGGTGAATAACCTTAACAGACATAAACTACTTCACTATCATACACCATTGAAATTATTTATGAGCCAAAAACATGAAACCATATTGTGTTTGAAACGCATGCGACAACAGAATCAACAAGGAAACATATGGATAATGAAAATAAGATTCAAAAAACACGTTTACAACAAGGTTGGCCATGTCAGTTTCATTTCCCCTAACTTAAATTCTTGGCTACACAGACCCTGGTTTCGTCAATCACTAGAAGGGGCAGCCAGAAGAGAGAAAGAACATGTTTATAACAAGGTTGATCATGTCAGTTTCATTTCTCCATAACTTAAATTCTTGACTAGAGAGATGGAATCATACAACTACTCTTTATTAACTAAATATTTGAGTGATCTCATGAACTAACCATCACACCCTTTTCTGCGTAGGCTTGCTTCAGAAATATTTTGAATGAAGGATACTTAGATTCTGATTTCCTGCCTTCATTGAATGCTTTCAACTTTTGTCTCTTACGCTTGCCTTCCCCTAATTAATACAAATGTGAGCTCAAATTTTACGCTATATAATAAATTAAACGCAAATTAACAAAGCGCCTGATTACATATTTGGCATACAGACTTTCAGCACATAAGAAAATACATCTTTCCTAATTTGAACTAAAAAGGAACTTGGTGCAAGTCTAACATTGAGTTATATTTAGACTTCAGCTCAGAGTAGTGAAGTATGATTTTGACCAAATTTATAAATGGAATCTGATTAGCTTACCTGTTTTCTTAGTAAGGTCATGAGATTCAGGTTGAATAGCAACAGGCTCATTACTTTGTTCTTCTGCAACTTCTTTTGGGGATGCCCACGTTTCTTGATCAAAATTGCCATGAACATCATCAGAATCTACCCTCTCCTTCTTTATCTCAACATCTAGCCTCCAGTTTTGTCCATCTGCATCAACTGGATCTTTTTCTTTCTGAATTTCTTGATCATCTGGAGTTGTTGTCTGGTTCTGATAGTGTTGTATGCAGTAATTCTCATTGATACATGGCTGACTATGAAGCTCCTTCTCGCAGGCCGATTTCCCATAGACCTTAACCTTAAATGTTGAATCCCCATCGAATTTGAAAACTAGAAACTCCCCAGTTTTCAAATCATTATCTTCTGCAAATTTGTCCCAACCCCTTTTGAAATACAACCGTTGGTCATCTTCTTCCTCAATATCAACGGTCCATGATCTGTTTGAGGAAGCCCTATTAAGTGTTACTGTTTTTGGTACAAGGCTAGAAAATCTGGAGACAAAGAGCCTAGGGATTCGCTGCAACAGGAAAAAAAAGACAGAGATTAGCAGATTTAGAAAGATAAGTGGTCCGTTATACTCATAAATGGAGCATCACATTCTGAAATTAACACTAATAAACGTGGTTTTCCTTTCTCAAGAAACTTTCCTCTACAAAACAAGCAGATCCTCTGTTACTTGTTTCTAAAGAAGAGAACTGCTTAAAATTCTCAGATTTCATACACACACATTAATTTTTTGAATATCAATCATAATTTAGATCCATGAATCTATTTTGATTCTACTCTGTATATTCTTTTAAATTAAGAACATAAAAATTATAAAAGAAAATCTAAAACTTAACCCCCCACCGAAAGTACTCTGGTTTTACAACAAGAACACCAGAATATTTGTTTTCGAATCTTTCATGGCAAAAATCTAAGAACACTCACAAAGGATTGAGCTCTTAGTCTAGAACAAGAAAGCAAACTGTTAAGCTACATGCACGCATCAAAGAATCGCTCATGACACAGACGAAGTAGAAAACAGGAGAGAAAATTACCAATTTAGTAGTATAATCCTTGATGAGGACCTGGAAGAAAGAAGACATTGTGGAGGGTTTTTGGAGTTTGTATGCACGTTCTCCTTGAATAGACTTCTCTTTCAAGAAGACTCAGCTGAACGTTGATCCTGTATTATTGGTCTAAAATATAAATTAAAGAGATTTATATATTTACGACATGAGATTACTCACGATATATTTGGAAGGTTTATTAATTTCTTTTATCTTAATATCCTATTTATTTTGAAAATCTCAACTGTTTCTATTTTTAAATTTTTTCTTTCAAGGAGATGGAGGCACGGAGCTGATTCACTGATAGGGCTTATGAGATATTATTGGTATAAGATATCATCAAGATTTACATATAATCTAAATGAAGATTCAGAATAAATAAATAAATATATATCTAAATATACAAAAGAATAAATTGTTTAATATTTACTAATTTTGTAAAGTATTAGTTTGATTTTTATGTAATTAATGATATAATTCATAATTTTCATAATAAATATATTATAATAAATTAATATTTAGTAATATTTAATATTCCTTTCGCATCTTTTTAACCTTCATTTTTTTACGGAAAAACTGTTTTATCTGTAATTTTAAAAGGTTATAATAAGGTTAATTATTACTTTTTGAATTAAACTTTTATCTTCATTAACTTTTTTTTTTTGGTATTGGATTATCTTCACTGACTTTAATTGTTACTAGTAAAAGAGATAACTTTGGAGAGAATCGATAAAACAAATTAAAGATATAATAACAAATTCTAAATCAACGTGATAAAATCTGAGTGAGTAATTAATTATGTTATTAAGTGCTTCCTTTGTTTTAAAATAATTATTATTTTGTAATTTTTTTACAAACCAAAAATATTATAAAATTAGAAGTCACACCATGTGATGCCCGTGCAATTGTCTATTGCTTGTTGAATATTATCAAATATATATATATATATCTTAAAATAATAAAAATAAAGTAAATATAAAATATTCCTAAATAAATGTAAAAGATAGCTTTGAGTTAGATGATGTAATTGAAATCCTTGAAATAAACTTAAATTTTTTACTTTTACTTAAAAATTCTTAATTTGAAATCTTCAAAATTAACTTAAGTTAATTACCAATTAATACGATCAAATGTGAGTGGAAAAACACACGATTTTTAAAACTTTTACAAATATATTTTTCATTTTTTGAAGTAATAATTATTGTCAATAATTAATTATATATTCAGATTTTTATTTATAATTGTTTGTTAAAAATTGACTTAATGTTTATTAACTTGAAACAATTGATCAAATTATTGGTTAAAGCATTATGTTTGCTTTACTTAATAGATTTTGAATTTATTAATTAATTTTACATTCAAGTTTTGGTCCAAAATTATTTAGTGAAATTTGCCTATTGATTTAAATTAATTAGATCATGATAGTAAAAAATTAATTAGATAACTAATTAATAGAAAAGATTTAATTTTTATTGGTTGTAATTTAATAAAGATTCCAAACTTATATTGCATCTTTAGGACTCCAATGATTTGAAGTATAAAAATAAATACCCTTTTTTTTTTACTTTAAGAATTATATAGGCTTAATTGTAGGTGAGTTAAATTATAGAGAGTATTCTAATTTTTTTTAAATATAATATAGTAAAATTAGTGTCCAAACAATAGTTTAACCTTTAAGTGAGTGGAAGATAAATCCTCGAAAAAAATGAGAATGTGAAATAATTTCGAAATCGAATTGAGAAAAATTTAGAATATTTCTAAAAATGGAAAGAAAATCAATACAATCTAATTGCCAATCGATTTATATTATTTGGGGTGTTTATTGATTTACATTGATTATAGTATCATTTTAACCAATCTAATCAATTTAATTAGATGAAAAGATCTCATCTAAAACATATAGATACTTTGAACAAAATTGAACCAATCTAGTTTCATTATAGTTTACTTTTCAAATATGAATTAGATTTATTTTGTAGAAAACTGTTAAAATTTAAAATATCAATATTAAATTGTATTCAAACTTAGATCTGGAAAAAGTATTTGCAGCTTGCTCTTTTTTTTCTTTTTGGGTTTGTGCACCTTTCACCCCCATCAAAAGAACAACCTTTTTATCCAAATCAAGTTAATACAAATAATAGAAGCTTTTATTTTTTTAAATAAATGGTGATGAGTAGCTCTTGGATATGGAACAGACTTGGTTTAGAGGGGCATACGCTTTGCTTGAAGTACCCGAGAAAAATTAGTTTTTGCTGGAATACTCTTAGTCTATGACTATAAATATTTTTTTTTGACCAAGAATAAAAAAAGACAATTTGAATAATGAAAAAACTTGCGATGAAAATATGTTCTGATTTTGAATAAATTCAGATTTAAATAAAACTAAAATTAATAAAAAATTTTAGTACTCATATTAAACATGTATTATAATCATTCAAAAATAGAATCAACTTAATTAATTTGGACTAAATTTATTTCATGAATCTCATTGATTAATTTTGATTAATCCAACAAATTAGGCTAGGCCTGCATTATGCCATTTTTTAAATAACGCGAATGAATGTTATCATTCATATTAATTTGATATTTTACAATTTACATTATAATTTGAATGATTATGGAATATATTCTATCGTTAGTAAGTTACTGATAGCGACATTTGAAATTGATTTTCAGGAAAATTGATAAATGTTAAAATTCCTATTATTCATCTTTCATAAAAAGAGTGAATTAGAGTACAAGAAGTATTTTACAAGGCATGGTTCCCGGGAATGCGGAAAATTCAAATTATTTTTTAAAATAAATATATTATACTTTAGTGTTAGAGACATATATACAATTTTTATTAAATAAATGGATTAAGAAATTAAGAACAATTTTTTTAAAAAAAATCATAAACCACTCATAAGTAGAACTTGATGTTTTACTTCTAAAGTAAAATTTCTCTAATTAAACCTAACTTTTGAGTAAGTTTGATATTTTTATGAACCAAAGCAGAAGCCTTATGGGGAATTTCTACTTCCCCTTGCCAAATGATTCCATAATTTATATTTTGAGAATTGTCCATTATAGAATTTTAATATATATATGTAATATATTATAGTTGACATAAAAGTAACAGCATCTTTTTTTATTTCATTTAATTTATCCTAATATCTCTACTTTAAATATTGTGAGATTTCGATTCATCTGCAGAAGCATAATGAGATTTTGCATTAAATTTATTTAAATTTTAATTAAAAATGTAAACGTCATAATAAATAACTTTTGAAATGGTGATATTCAAATTGAGTTTTCTAGTAAAAGAATTAAGTTTGACAATAGTTTTAAAATCAATCAACATTTAATTAAAATCAATATTTAGATTACAGTATTTGTAATATTCAAATATAATTTAAAAAATTTGTATATCAATTAATATTCAACTATCATTATTTGATGGGTTCAAAAATCATTGACCTAATATATTAATAATTCGTTTTAATTTTACAATTTGGTAATTGAACATTTTTAACATTAATTAGATTAATATTATTTTGTAGAATTTGACATAAACACTCAATCATTCAAATTGATTAGAAAACTAGTTTATTGAAAAATAGAAAAAAAAGTAATTTTGATTATGTGCCATCTCCAACAACATCTGATTGGAATACAAATCAGAAAAATATGAACAAATGATGTTGGGTCTCTGGGTCTGCCTAATATCAACTTGCTTCAGTAATAAATATTTTCCAATTCCACAAATCTATCTGTGTTTGTGCCCTTAACATTGCTCTTCTAAGTTTAAAGCCCCTCTCCAAATGCTTATTTTTTTCACTATGCTTTTAATCTGCATAAATCAATAATACAAGTCACACATTCTCGAGATTTGACCATTTACATAGTAACCAAAAACAAAAAGAGAAGGATTACAAATACTTCTTTACCACATAAATTCATCTACAAATTCAAAGATGTGCATCACATGCAAGCTACATCTGGATATTGTAGTAAATTGGATTCACAAACTGGTTCGAGTCGTGTCGGAGGACACTGTCCTCACGAGCTATTCCACCACACACAGTTGAATGAGGCAGCTCTCTAGGATTAAATGAACCCCTCTTGCTAAGCAAGGTCACAGAACAGTAGAAACAAAAGAAGAAGATGAAGAACCCAGAGAGCGAGGAGGTGATGCCCTAAAGCTCAAGGGGCTTCTGTGCATCTGAAACACATGCGAAGCTCTATATTTATAGGCTCTAGAATCACACAAACATTGGTCAATATTTAAATACGTTAATGACAATTTAAGCATCAGTTTTGAATGTTGGCAGTGAAAATTCATTTAACGTAAGCCATTTCTAAAATTTGGAGGAATATCAAATCAATGGTGGAAACCGACATAAAATTCCAATGTTACAGAATCCAGAGATTTCAAAACTGAAACTGTTGAAAAGATAAGGTTATTTTGTAAGCAATTTAATGTAAATTATTCTGGAATTTTGTAAAATAATTTTCATAAAAATGCCCAATTTCGTGTTATACTCATGCGCTGGAGGGGGGGGGAAACGACAAATTTCAACTATGTTTGCCTTCATTATCCTGTTGTTATGTGTACGAGCCCACTTTCTCCTCTTAACCCATTCACTTGCCCAATCTCACATCTTAGCATATATACACTAAGGCTTCCCATTTCTTGAGCAATGTGGGACTTCATTTTTAACATACACACAAAACTCTAACAACCCCCCACATGTGTGTTAAAAGATCAACATCATCTAAGTTTCAATATGAGCGTAAAGATTTTGAATTTGGTGTCTTTTGGACTATGAACCAGACCTAGACCAATAACACTTAGTACATAGAATTGTTCGTGAAGCTTGCTTCTTTGAACCAACAACTCTTGATGTCTACTAGAGGTATTATTAGTCAGATTATACCCCCATAGTCTCTAATGTTAACGGCAATTTTGCACATTAGTTAGCCGTGCGCGTGCTTGGTTTTAATGAATGCTCTAGAAATTTCACCACTATCTCATAGGATCAGTCCCACTCCACATTTATATATGTGATTTCATCAAGCGTATTTGCAATAAATACACCATCCATAAGGAATATGACAATCATTAAGAGCTTTTGCTCAACCTCAACAATAATACATTCTAGCACTTTCTCAAACCATAGGAAGATACTTGATTTTTAGTGCTAGCAGAACTAACAAATGACTTGTTTTTATCCATATGAACCTCCTTCATGGGATTTCCAATCACAGAAGTTGGGTTACCATAATTGTTAATTTCAAATTGGTTTAAGTCTCATTCCCCTTGATGTGTTAATAATTTATTTTTTTCCCAAGGGTTTAGTCAAAGGATCTGCCAGATTTACTTCTGACCTTACAAACTCGATTGAGATTACTCCATCTTTCAGTAGCTGCCTTATAATGTTATGTCTCAACTAAATGTGTCTACTTTTTCCGTTAAAGGTCTTATTTTTAGCCATAGCTATCACAGATTGGCTGTCACAATGTAAAGACACTAATGGTATTGGTTTTTCTCCTAATGAAATATTTGCTAAGAAGTTTTTTAACCACTCAGCTTCGGTACCAACCAGTTCTATAGCAATAAACTTTGAATCCTTTGAGGATTTTGTAATGATACTTTGTTTAGATGATCTCCAGGAAACTGCACCACCACCAAGAGTGAATGCATATCCACTAGTGAATTTAATTTCACTTGAATCTGAGATTCAGTTAGCATCACTGTATCCTTCTAATACAACGAGAAATCCACTATAAAATATACCATAATTCATGGTACCTCTTAAATATCTCATTATTCTTACTAAGGCCACCCAATGATCACTGTTTGGGCAGTGAGTATATCTACTCAATCTACATACAACATATGCTATATCAGGCCTGGTAAAATTCATCAAATGCAACAGATTTCTAATAATTTGTGCATACTCAGATTGAGCCACCGGAACACCTTTGTGTTTTGTTAGTTGTACACTAGAATCATAAGGAGTACTTAAGGAAGAATCATCAAAATGTCCAAATTTTCTAAAACTTTTTTCAATGTAATGTTCTTCAGATAATAAAATGCCATTTTCATTCCTTATGATTTCAACACCCAAAATCACTTTAGCTTCACCTTTATCTTTCATGTCAAAATTTGATGCAAGAAAATGTTTAGTTTCAATAATAACATTTATGCTAGTGCCAAAAATAAGCATGTCATCCACATACAAACAAATAATCACACAACCACTACCTACAAGCTTTGTATAAACATATCTTTCCACTTCAACTGTAGAAAAACCATTACTTGTCAAAACTTGATCTAGTTTTTCATGCCATTGTTTCAGTGCTTGTTTTAAACCATTCAAAGATTTGACAAGTTTACAAACTTTGTTTTCTTGTCCAGGAACTACACAGCCTTCAGGTTGTATCATATCAATTTCTTCTTCTAAATCATTGTTTAAAAATGTTGTTTTAACATCCATTTGATGAATTAAAAGGTTGTAAACAGAAGCTAAAGCAATAAGAATTCTTATAAAAGAAATTCTTGTCACATGAGGAAAAAATATCAAAATAATCATTTTTTTTTTAGTAAATCCTCTAGCTACTAGCCTCGCTTTGTATTTATCAATAGAACCATCAGGAAAATATTTTTTTTGAAAAACCACTTGCAACCAATAGGCTTTGCTCCTGGAGACAAATCCACTAAAATCCAAGTTTTGTTTTGAATAAGAGAATTAATTTCACTTTTAATAGCTTCTTTCCAAAAATAAATATCAGAAGAAGAAATAGCTTCATAAAAATTTAATGGTTTATCTTATACTAAATAAGTATAAAAATCATCTCCAAAAGTTATTTCTTTTCTTTGTCTTTTACTTCCCCTTAAATTTTCAACTTATCTTCATTTGAATTTTGTTCAAAAGAAGGAGAGAAATTTTCTACTTTTTGAGGAATTTGCTCAACCTTTAGAGGAAAAATATGTTCAAAAAATTCAGCATCTTTAGTTTCAATAATAGTGTTGTGATCCAAAATATCACTTTTTAAAACTAAAAATCTATAAGCAGCACTATGTTCAGCATAATCAATAAACATGCAATTAGAAGTTTTTGTACCTAATTTTCTCCTTTTAGGATCAGGAAGTAAAACTTTTATAAGACACCCTCACACTTTCAAATATTTCAGATTAGGTATAAAACCTTTCCATAATTCATGAGGTGTTTTATTTGTTTTCTTATAAGGTATTCTATTTTGTAGAAAATAAGCAGATAATAAAGTTTCTCCCCATAAATTATTTGGTGTAGAAAAGCTCACAAGCAAAGCATTCATTATTTATTTTAAAGTTCTATTTTTCCTTTCTACAACATCATTGGATTCAGGCGAATATGGAGAAGTTACTTCATGAATAATACCCTCCTTTTCACAAAAATCATTTAATAAAACATATTCTCCTCCTCTATTTGACCTTACTCTTTTAATCCTTTTATTAAGTTGATTTTCAACCTCTGCTTCATACAAAAGAAATTTTTCAAAGCTTCTTCCTTATTTCTCAATAAATATACTTTAATAAACCTTGAAAAATCATCAATAAAAGTAATATAATACTTTTTACCACCTCTAGTCATGGTTTGTTTCAAATCACCCAAATCAGTATAAATCAAAGAAAGTAGCTCAGTTTCTCTTTGAGTTGAAAAGTGAGATTTTTTAGTTAATTTTGCTTCTGCCCATACTTCACATTTATTTAAAAAATTATTTTTAATTCCAAAAATTAAACCAAGTTGTTTCATTGTATTTATATAAGACTCACTAATATGTCCTAATTTAACATGTCATATATCAAAAGAATCAATCATATAAACAGGTAAGAAAGCGGAAGAAGATGCATTTTCATTCATGTCAACATTCAGAACAAATAGTCCCTGGTTACAATAACCCTTTCCCACAAAAACATTATTTTTTTGTCATTACAATCTTATCAGACTCGAATGACACTTTAATCCCAGTCTTTGCCAACAGAGCTACAGACACTAAGTTTGCTCAAACATCAGGCACATGTAAAACATCATTCAGAGCTAAAGGCTTTCTAGATGTGAGCTTAAGAACCACTTTCCCTTTCCCTTGAACTTTTGTAGTTTGGGAATCAACAAGATAAATGCGGTCTTCTCCTTCCTCGACAGGGTCATATGAGGTAAACATCTCTCTGTTAGCACAAATGTGCCTGGTAGCCCTAGAGTCTACCACCCACTTCTTCACATCGGAGATAACGAGAGGATTAATCATACCAAATTACATCCTTTTAGTGCATTTTTCTTGAGTTACGCATTCATATTTGTATATACTTGACACTCAGGATAGGAAAATGTATAAGTTAATCCTAATAATGCATGGTAGTATGTTTTTGCCTTGTTATGCATTTTTTGGTTCCCATGAAAGATTATAAATCCTTATCTTTGTTGCAGACCTCATGGGGAGAGTAGTGGAGTAACTAAGCCCCTTTTGTAGAGTTGGAAGACCAGGAAAAGAGGGAGAGAATGTAACTTGAGAAAGATATGGCAGCAAAGAAGGGAGTAGGCTTTTGAAGAAGACCACGCCGCGACTTGATGGGATGAAGCTGCGGCCTCATAGCAGACAGTGAGGAAAGACCACAACTTGTGATGCCCACGCCACGGCTCAATAGTGAGGTAAACACCACGGCTTGATGACGCAAAGCCACGGCCTAGATCCTGTAGCCGCGGCGCCAACCCTTCGTCAGCAAAAACGCAGAGCTTCACTTGAATTAAGTATTTGAAGGGTTTGAGAGAAATGCTTGAGGAGGCTGAGCTAGGGCACGAAGAAAACGTTCAGAAATCAACTTTAGGAGCTTGGGTGTGCTAGGGTTTGGCATATTGAAGAAGATTGAAGCTAGAGTTTGAAGCATTGAAGAGATTTGAGCTTCCCTATTTGGTTTTTCTGCATTTTCTTCTTCCTTTCCTTACTTATGTTCAATGATAGTGTTGATTAGGATATATTTTGTTGTGATTTTGTTGAACATAAGTGGCTAGTTGTTCCATTTCTAGGATTATTCTGAACCATTGTATGGATTAAATACTTATTTCTATTTTATATTCGTGATTAATGTTATATTTATGTTGATTCAGCTTTATACTTAATGCCTCTTATTGTTTGACCACCAATAAGAGTGTCTTGTTTATTTAAGTGATGCTTGAGGAAGTTAGCTTAAGTAGAGAACTTGAGTTGGGTCATGTGAGAACTTGAATCTTGCCATGTTGAGTGAAGAGTTGTGTTAGTGGGGTAGAGATATACTCACTAACCTCATATAGTCACTTTAGGATTTAAATTGAATTGAGGAGTTTAATTAACCAATTAAGAGATTCCTTAATTAATTAAATTAAACAACTATTTGGAGATTCGAGAGAGCACATATAACTAAATCGGTATCCCGATTAACATAATTTTGCATAACAAATGTAAAAGGAGTTCAATTGGGTATTTATGAAATACAAGAGAGATGAATAATCCTAGGTTTCTTTGAATTCTTCGAGTCCTTAGTTGTACTTGTTGCTATTTTTATACACTTGTCTTTCATAGTATAAGTTAATTAAATAGTGAACCACTTAATTGCTTTACTTGAACTAATTGAAAATGTAATGTCCAATGTTTCACCACTTAATTGGGTATAGCTCGGTGGCGAACAGAGAGCTTGAGAAACAACTGCAGCAATGATCTCATCATTTTTGCTATCATCTCCTTGAACCAAATTTGCACTTGGCTTTGGAGGATTATCACTTCTAGCCCTTTTTCTGCATTAACTTGCATGGTGACCTGGCTTTCCACAAACAAAGAAATTGCCTTTCTTTTTGAAGATGGGTTAGCATTTTTGGGCTTGTAATTAGGCCTTTTGTTCCTAGAATCATACCTCTTATTATGCGGCTTTGTCTCCACCAAGTTTGCTTTAGAAGTAATTTCTTTGCCTTTTGCTACTCGAATTGCCTTCCGGTTGGTATCTTCAATAATGATGTGAGTGATAAGGTCAGACAACGAAAGCTGCTTCTGCTTGTGCTTGAGTTACTGCTTGTAGTCATTCCATGATTCTGACAGTTTCTCAATAAGGATCCCAGCTACAAACTCATCTGGAAGATTGATTTTTTCTACATGGAGCTCTTCCAGCAATTTGTGGTACTCATTAATTTGCAATTTGATGTCTTTGTCCTTAGTCATCTCCCACTTATAATAGTTTCCAATGATGAACTTTTGTTTCCTAGCATCCTTAGCAGTATACTTGGTGACTAATGACTCCCAGATCTTGTTGGCCTCCTTGTACACATAATAAACATCAAAAAGATCATTAGATAATGTACTAATGATAGTGTGCCTGTATACCTTGTTCGCATGAATCCAAACATCTCTTTGAGCTTGGTCAGTGTCCAAAGGAGGCTCGGATTGTGTGAGTGCAATGGCCACCCTGTGCATGTCAAGGATGGAGAAAACACGCTCCTGCCATCGCCTGAAATTCTTCCCATCAAACACTTCGATCTTTGAAACATCGAGAAACGGCTTAGGAAGTGGCACTGCAGCAGAAATGTAGACATAGGACGAGCCACCACCTCCACTCGAACCAGCAGTGGCAATGTTGACAATACTAGGAACATCATCGACATTCTGGTGTGATTCCATGTAGCTCTTGAGATTGTAGTAAATTGGATTCACAAATTGGTTCGAGTCGTGCCGGAGGACACTGTCCTCAAAAGCTATTCCACCACACATGGTTGAATGAGGCAGCTCCCCAAGATTAAATGAACCCCTCTTGCATAGCAAGGTCACAGAACAGTAGAAACAGAAGAAGATGAAGAACTCAGAGAGCAAGGAGGTGATGCCCGAAAGCTCAAGGGGCTTCTGTGCATCTGAAACACATGCGAGCTCTATATTTATAAGCTCCAGAATCACACGAACATTGGGCAATTTTTAAACACGTTAATGACAATTTAAGCATCAATTTTGAACGTTGGCAGCGAAAATCCGTTTAACGCAAGCCGTTTCTGAACGTTGGAGGAATATCAAATCAATGGTGGAAATCGATAGAAAACTCCAACATTACAGAATTTAGAGATTTCAAAACCGAAACTGTTGAAAGGATAAAGTTATTTTGTAAGCAATTTAATGTAAATTATTCTAGAATTTTGTAAAATAATTTTCATAAAAATGCCCAATTCCGTGTTATACTCACATTGGGGGGAGGGGGGGATGACAGATTTCAACTACGTTTGCCTTCGTTGTCCCGTTGTTGTGCATGCGAGCCCATTTTCTCCTTTTAGCCCATTCACTTGCACAATCTCACATCTTAGTATATATACACTAAGACTTCCCATTTCTTGAGCAATGTGGTACTTCATTTTTAACACACACCCACACAAAACTCTAACAGATTATTCAAATGAAATTTAAAGAGTTCATATTTTACTATTTTACATTTTATGCTGTATAGAGTAAAATATTTATTTTTTTTACAACTTGATAGCTACAATATTAATGTTATTTTATATTATGCATCATTTAAAATAAAAATGTTAGTAAAATCATATTAAAAAATTAAAAGATCTAGACTGTCCTAATCTCATATAGATAATTTAGATGAGATGTGCATATGATGCACATCTCTAAAAATGCGCACCGATCCATTTTCCTTAAGATGTAAGCCAGAAATAGGCTAACATTACATGATTATAATTGAGTTGTCTAAGTAATTAAGAAAAATGAATGAAGGTACCTTCATTAATCTTGAATTTGAACGACCCAAACTTCAAACTCAACAATGTTGATTGTATAAAGAGATCCAGAAAAAAAAAATCAATATGAACAATGCATTATATAGAAAAAAAATCATTTCTTAACCAACTTATATTTTAAAATCTAAAATGCAAAAACAGAAAATGAATGCAAATTCGTCATACCCAAACACGCAATATGCAATATCACCCACATCCGAAAATTCAACATATACCCACATATCAGAAATTAACCCACACATAAGAAATTATACCTTTAGAAGGGTAGGATAAAATTCAACATATAATTATGAAATAAATTAACCCACACATTAGAATCTAAAAATTAACAAATTGTGTGATTTGTTTGATAATATAATAAAAAAGTTTCCTAAATCAAATTTGAATTCAATGCAATCTCACCCCTTTGAACATGTCTTCCGGAACTAAAAATGTGGTACAAACAAATTTATATAATATAAATTTATATAGATCTCACTAAATATCATATAATAGTCAACTTTCCAAATTGACCGAAATCAAATCAACTGAAGCTTCTAACTTGTTAATCACTGTAAAAAAAAAATTAGTTAGCACTACAAATAATTAATTGGAAGAAATGGATTAAAAATAATATCATATACACAAGGAACCATATCATACACATAAGAAACCAATGGCTAGATCAGATCTAATAATTAAACAGATCTAACAAAAAAATGATAATTACAAATCTTGATATCAATATATCCACTAAACGAAGCATCGATTGAAAAAATAGAATAGCATCTTTGAATTAAAAAAATGCCATGCCAAGTTTAGCAATCTCGCGTCTAAAGCAATAAGCGTTCACAGCAATATGGCAAAGGCTAATCGTATATATAGGTGTGACTCTGTGAGTAGAAAAGGAATAGCCAAAAATTTGTAAATTATAAGATATGAAATTAATTAGAATATCACTAATTCAAGGGATAATTACACTATTAGTCAACTACATAATTCCGAAATCTCTCATGTAATAAAATTTAAACAAATATTTAGTGGATGCATAGAATTTTATTATCTAATTAAAACTTTCAAAATATAAATTTTAATGGAAATTATAAAATATACTTAAATTTCAAAAATTCAAAATCAAATATCATCTTATAATTCAGGAATTATATTAATAATCAAATCATAACTTTAAATATATAATAGAAAACATAAATTTGTTCCTATTATTACAATTAAATAACTTATATTATATTAAAATTTAATGATATTTTACTAAAATATTTTTTAATTAAACTCTTTAAGAGAAATCATACTTGACCTACTAGGACCACTATTTTTAATCAAGGACAAAATAGTAAAAAGCTAAATGGTTAAAGCATACTCTTAATCTTTTAATTTTGAGTTGGGTTTCATTTATGTCCTTTAACTTAATTAAGTTTCATATTAATCCTTTAACTATTAACATGTAATTAAAGACTTCATAATTCTTAACACCACTAAATAAACTAACAGAAAATGATAATTTACATATTTAAAAGTCACATCAATAATATTATTATTTATTTATTAATCTAAAAATTATAATAAAAATAATTTTAAGGCTTAAATAATTATTAATTTAAAAATATTTAGTGGAAGAAATTAAAAATTACAACCTTAAAATCAAATTTATTTTAAAGATATTAAAAATTTTTAATTATGAAAATGTAAATATTTATTTTTTTATACTTTACATGCTCAAGTTAAATTTTTCAACTTGTCAACTTATTCAAAATAAATAAAAATTATTCATTTTAATATAATAATTTTAAACATTTTACCACAATATTTTAAAAATAATTTATTCTAAGGCTATTATTTTTAATGTCTTGAATTAAAATATATTCAACTTTTTTATTTTTCTAAGGTAATAATTTTTATTTAAGCCTAAACAATATGCTAATTATAATTATTATATTAATTAATGTATAATAATAGTAATTAGATGAATTTTGAGTAAATTTTTCATTAGCTTGTTTAACAATGTTAAATTCATGAAATTTTTTTTATTACATTTTAAAAGTTGAAGGATTATAATTAAATTTTAAAAAATTAAAAGACTAAAATGAAATATAAAAGATACTAATTGTATACTTTTGGCAAATTTAATAGAAAAAAAATAGTGAGCATCTCAAAGAAAGCGAATTTAATTTGGTGTCTGACAGCTAGCTGGATTTTTATTTTGTCCTCTTAAAATTATTTCTTTCAATTCAATCCCTCAATCATTAAGGAGCTTGGAATGTTACCTATTCATTGCGTTTTTGGTTCAAAATTCAGTGCAAAACCCAACAGTTCTCTGACTTGGATGTTAATATTGTCACTGGTTACTCGAAGAATCAAATTTACCATTCAGTAATGTCTGAGCCAGAACATTCTTATGGAAGAGCAACACTATAAAGCATTTTTAAGGAATGGAGGACTAACTTAAAAGTTCAACTGGTGACCTCCTAATTGTCATCCACCTCCCCAATTAAGATGATCATATCATAAGAGCTATATATAATCAATTCTGCTAAAAAGCTCAAAACCCCCAAAGGCAAAGCTGAACAATGGAGAATTCAAGAAGGGGCTACCTTCACCGATATTAATAGTTTCAGCCAAGGCGTCACTGAACTTCCATTACCGAGTTAGATTAATTATTGTAAAATTAATCAGTATTCGCATGTGTCGCTATTGTTTCTTCTTCTTTACTCTTTTCAGTTGTGGCCAACTCTTCGAAAGAAATTACTCCATTATTGTAGCCCTCGCCTCTAATGACTCTTGTCCATGATTAGGGATATTTACGGACAGCGAAAGGTCAGATCGAGTTCATTTTGACCCAAACTCGATGTCTGAGCTTTTATTTTTTTTATTTTTAAAATTATAAATAATATAACATATTTCCAAGAATCATACAATGATATATTTCTACATTTTTGTTTTATTTTATATCTTTTTTTTACTCATACTGTATAACTATAAATATAACTGTATAACTATAAAGATACTATTTTTATTATATAAAATTTAAATTAAAAAGAAGTAAAAAAATTTATTTATAAATTTAAATATTAAATAATAAAAAGAAAGTGACAGGACAAAGAGGTAAGATCTCTATTGGTAGGAGAGACCTGCCCCAACGGTCATGTAGTCAGTCAAGCAGCTCGAATTAACAGGGTAATATCGCATTGTTGATTAAATGCAACTACATTTCTGATAAAGCATAGGACACACGTATAAAAAGGTGCTTGATTATGCCAAATCGATTTCTTCGGAGTTGATAAATATGGTAAATACAAGATCGTTAGTATATCAGAGGTGCTGCCCCTTGCACACTAACACAATGATTTTTAAACTGTTTCTGGGATTGTTATTTAATCGACCCTCTTAATTAACTCTACCATTTACATGACCTATCATGAGAAATTTTTAAATATGCACAGGACTACGTACCAAGGTGGTCCACACCAGCATATCGTTGCCTATCAACTATGAACTTGGGGCAATTACCTTTCCGAACCAACTTAAAAATGAGGGTTTCTCCCGTCTTAAAAAGGTTCCCTCTGGCAAATTCTGACCAACCTTTACTGAATCTGGCAAATGTACAGGACCTTTTCATGTGGGGAAGTAATGTCACTTTCCATACTCCATTTTCTGTCTCAATCTCCACCTCTTGTTTCTCGTTCATCATATACTGCTTGAAGAACTCTGTTGGGACGCACTGCACAAGTTACTCCAACATATTATCAGTCTGAATATATCAGGTGAATAACCTTAACAGACATAAACTACTGCATCATCATACACAATTGAAACTATAAGTGAGCTAAAAACATGAAACCATATTGTGTTTGATACGCATGCGACAATAGAAGCAACAAAACATCATAAGGATAATCAAAATAGGATTCGAAATACACATTTATAAAAGGGTTGGCCATGTCCGTTTCATTTCTACCTAACTTAAGCGAGAACAGAGAAAGAACATGTTTATACCAAGGTCGATCATGTCAGTTTATTTCTTCACATGATTAATTGGGTTGTGGATACAGGCGTTCAAGCAACCAAATAATTGAGTGATTTCATGAACTAACCATGACACCCTTTTCTGCGTAGGCTCGCTGGAGAAAAATTTTGAACAAAGGATACTTGGAGTCTGACTTGCTGCCTTTATTGAATGCTTTCAACTTTTGTCTCTTACGCTTGCCTTCCCCTAAATAATACAAAATGTGAGCTCCAATTTTATACTATATAATAAATTAAACGGAAATTAACAAATGCCTGATTACATATTTGGCATACAGACTTTCAGCGCATAAGAAAATATATCCACCCTAATTTGAACTAAAAAGGAAGCTGGTGCAAGTCTAACATTGAGTTATATTTAGACTTCAGTTCAGAGTGGTGAAGTATGGATTTGACCCAATTAATCAGTGGAAGACTAGCTTTTGATTAGCTTACCATTTTTCTTAGTGTGGTGATGAGATGCAGGTTGAAGAGCAACAAACTCATTATTTTGTTCTTGTGCAATTTCTTTCTGGGATGCTGACGTTTCTTGGTCAAAATTGCCATGAACATCATCAGAATCTACTCTCTCCTTCTTTATCTCCTCATCTACCGTCCAGTTTTGTCCATCTGCATCAATTGGATCTTTTTCTCTCTGAATTTCTTGATCATCCGGAGATGTTGTCTGGTTCTGATACTGTTGTAAGCAGTAATTCTCATTGATACATGGCTGACTGTGAAGCTCTATCTCGCAGGCAGAGGTCCCATAGACCCTAACCTTAAACGTGGAATCCCCATCGAATTTGAAAAATGGAATTTGCCCAGTTTTCAAATCATTATCTTCTACAAATTTGTCCCAACCCCAATTGAAACACAACCGTTGGTCATCTTCCTCAATATCAACTATCCATGATCTGTTCGAGGAAGCCCTATTAAGTGTTACTGCTTTTGGTACAAGGCTAGAAAATCTGGAGACAAAGGGCGTAGGGATTCGCTGCACACCAAAAGGGAGAAAAGAAAAAAAGACAGAAATTAACAGATTTAGAACGAGAAGTGGTCTGTTAGACACATAAATAGAGTATCACATTCTGAAATGAATAAACACTATAAAGTATAAACATGGTTTTCCTTTCTCAAGAAACTTTCCTCAACAAAACAAGCTGATCCTCTGATACTTCTTTCTAAAGAAGAGAACTGTTTAAAATTCTCAGATTTCATATATATATATATATATATTTAATTTTTAATTTTTGGAAAATCAGTCATAATTTTTTAAAGTTCAAATATTTTCATTCTATATTGTATATTCTTTAAAATTAAATGAAAAATTATAAATTATAAAAGAAAAATTAAAACATCACAGGGAAAGTACTTCTCTGTTTTTACAAGAAGAACACCAGGATATTTGTTTTCGAATCTTTCATGATAAAAATCTAAGAATACACACAAAGGTTTGAGTTCTTTGTCTAGGAACAAGAAAGAAAACTGTTAAGCTACATGCACGCATCAAAGAATCGCTCATGATGCAGATGAAGATTTGAAGGATTTAGAGGGATTTTAGCAGTTCAAATAAGCGAAGACCCAAGAAGAAGGCAGAAGAGAGAAACTTACCAATTTAGCAGTATAATCCTTGATGAGGACCTCGTAGAAAGAAGATATCCCATAGACCTTAACCTTAAATGTTGAATCCCCATCGAATTCAAAAAATAGAATTTGTCCAGTTTTGAAATCATTATCTTCTACAAATTTATCCCAACCCCTTTTGAAACACAACCGTCGGCCATCTTCTTCCTCAATATGAACGGTCCATGATCTGTTTGAGGAAGCCCTATTAAGAGTTACTGCTTTAGGTACAAGGCTAGAAAATCTGGAGACAAAAAGCGTTGGGATTCGCTGCAACACCAAAAGGAAAACAAAAAGAAAAAGACAGAAATTAACAGATTTAGAAAAGAGAAGTGATCCGTTATACACATAAAAGGAGTATCACATTCTGAAATTAACACTATAAACATGGTTCTCATTTCTCAAGAAACTTTCCTCAACAAAACAAGCTGATCCTCTGCTACTTCTTTCTAAGGAAGAGAACTGCTTAAAATTCTCAGATTTCATACATATATTTTTATTATTTTTTGGAAAATCAGTCATAATTTTTTAAAGTTTTGATCTATGAATCCATTTTCATTCTACATTGTATATTCTTCAAAATCTAAAAAAAATAAAAATTATAAAAGAAAAACTAAAACTTGAACACCCACTAAAGTACTTCTCTGTTTTTACAAGAGCAGTAGGATATTAGTTTTCGAATCTTTCATGGTGAAAATCTAAGAATACTCACAAAGGTTGGAGTTCTTTGTCTAGGAACAGGAAAGAAAACTGTTGAGCTACATGTACGCATCAAAGAATCTTTCATGACGCAGATGAAGATTTGAAAGATTTAGCCGGAATTTAGCAGTTCAAATAAGCAAATGCAGATGAAGAAGAAAGAAGATGAGAGAAAATTACCGATTTAGATTTAGTAGTGCAGTCCTCGAGGAAGACCCGGAAGAAAGACATTGGTGAGTGTTTTGGAGTTTATGGCACCTTCTAGAATAGACCTTTCTCTGAAGAAGATGGAGCTGATGGTTTTTTTTTTTTAAAGAATAAGAAAAAATAATAAATAATTGGAAAAGACACTAACTCAAAAAATACAATTCAAGAAATAAAGTTAAAAGAAGAATTATATGATGTGTTATAGATTCAAAGTAGTTTATAAAAATGTTCCAATTTAATGTTCAAGGCTTTTATTTTCTTAAGAGTTGAAAAGAAAATTAATTCTTAATTAGAGATATTATTAGAAAAAATAAAATATATTAAACAAATTCCTAATATTTTAGAATAAAAGAGATCCCCGAATGTCTGTGTTAATTAAAAAGATTTATATATTTACGCCATGAAATTACTCATGATATATTTGGAAGGTTTATTAATTCTTTATTTTAATATATATTTTTTTTAATTTTGAAAATCTCAACTGTTTCTATTTCTATTTCTTTCAAGACAAAGGCACGGAGCCGAGTCACTGTTAAGGTTTGTCTTTATGAGATATTATTGGTATCAACAATGTTTACAGATAATCAAAATAATTCAGAATAAATATACATCTAATTATAGAAAACAGTAATAAATTCTTTGATAATTACTAATTTATGAAAGCATTAATTTGATTTATATGTAATTAATGATCATAAATTCATAATTCTCATAATAAATATATTATAGTAAGCTAATATTTATCAATATCTCATGCACCATTAGTGTCTTTTTAAATGTCAGTATTAATTTATAAAACAAATGACAAAAGCTGCAATTCAAAAAACAAACTGTAAAAAACCTTTTATTTTTACTATAAATAACTGACTGCAATATAAAAAATATATATGTTTGATGCAAAATTTCCCTCCCTCACTACGAAAAAAAGTGCAAATTAACAAGTGAAGGAATAATCTAGCTTGTGGCGAGCTGCCTCGACATATGAATCCACAAATGTTACGCATTGAAAAGAAAAACCAAAAAAATCTACACTTCTGAGCTTCTCGCATCAGTAAGAACCCAAGAAGGAAAAATCTATCTCGATCTCACTAAAGATATTGAAGCTTCTACGGTGAGCAATATCTGAACACAGTGATACAGAGTGAAATTCTAAAATACATACCAATGAAATTTTAAGCAGCAAAGGAGAGTGAGAAGGATGAAGGGGGAGGAGAAGGCCACCACCCAATCTGAAGAACACAACTACTACACAAGTCCCAATCCCAATCTGAAAGATGAAGGAAGTCCACCGAAGAAGAATGGGAAGGAGATGGTGGAGCAGCTAGAAGATGACGGAGAGGAGAGTAGAGCCGCTGAAACAGGGGAGGGAAAAGCTGAGATGAGACTTGAGTAGGAAGGAAACCAGGACTGGGAATGGGTTTGTGCTCGTACGTACTGGACAGAGATTTTTATTCTTTACTCCTTCATCTTCAACGACGTCGTGCTACATCACCATTAGAAAAGAGAAAAACAAAGCATCCTTCATCATTCAAAATTCAAAAACCCAAGTGGAGAATGGGATACACTCAAATATTTGGTTGCTTGAACGCCTATAACCACAGACAACCAAATTAAACAAGTGAACAAAGAGTAATTATCTGATTCCATTTATGTAGTTAAGATTTTTAAGTTAGGGAAAAATAAAACTTGCATTATCAACCTCGTTGTAAACATGTTCTTTCTCTTACACCAGGTGATCTAAAACAGCACATCTGGATTACATCATAAAACATTTTTTTAAAAAATATTTGGGACAGTTCAGGACATGTAGTAAAAAAATATTTCTAAATGAATAGTTTCAATTAGAAATTTAATGTGGTTGAGTTAGAAACTCAGCTTATTTTAGAAATTATATTATGAAAAATAAAAATAATTTTATGTCTTTAGTTTTGAAGCAAGAAAAAAATTATTAGGTATTAAAAATTTTTTTAAAAGAATAAAATTTGAATAATCCTGATTTATTGTCAAATAGGGTCTCGCTGCCCCCTCCTAGTAGATTGAAAAAAATAATTGTAACTTTTAGGGGTTTTTTTTTGTGGGAACATGTACTCTCCCTTATTTTATTTATAAGGGGTAATTTTTTTCTTTTAATAGTTTTAAATATAAGAAAAAAATAAATTAATGGTATAATAATTTTTTTTAAAATTATTCTTCATTAAAGCTCTTAAAAAAAGAGTTAATGGTATATTAAATATATTAATAATTTAAATTAATATTAAATTAAGCAGAAATAATTTAAAAAAATTTAAAATATAATTCAAATTAATTAACTTTAATTAATTAAAATGATTTTTTTAGGTTTTTTCCTAACTTTTACTTTAGGAACACAAAACAAAATCATTGCTATCATTGTGAGAAAAGGAGTTTAGTGGGTCCACCCAAATAGATACTCATAAATATTCCACCATGATTCTTAAATGCCGCAAATGGAATTTTTATATTAAATCTAGAGAGTTCATGAGTAACAAACATTTTGAAATAAGGGAAGCATTTATTTGATGTTACTTATGCCACATATTCTAAAATAATAGAATAAATTTTATATATATTAAAAAAAATTTATTATACCTTTAAACTTTTTAAATAATTTAAAATTTTCAATTTTACTATTATTAATACCATCATTTTTATTAAATATAATATAAGTTATAATACTAATAATACAATAAATGAGATGTAAAACTAATAAATTATTATATATTACCTTATATTATAAGGATAAAAAAATCTTTTTTGTTACTTTATAATATAAGATAAAGAAAGTAATAATTTATTAAGTACTCTCTTTAGTCTTCAATATAAAATTTTTTTAATTGAATTATCAAGATAAAGGAAAAGAGTTAAAATTAGCTATTGGTCTTAATTTTTTGAAAAATCATAATGTCGTTTTAAAACTATCTTTATTTAGTTTTTTTTTTCACAAAGTAAATAGGATAATTTTTTTATAATGCATAATAAATATTATATTATATTCAAAAAAAATTTTATATTTAAGACCGAATTAAAATTTTTCATATTTAGTACTTGAAGGAGTATTAAATCAATCATTTTGAACTTCCCAAAAAAATATACTTATCGGAAAGTTAACTACCCAATGAAATATTCTCTCTTATCTGTAAAAATTGTCACCTTATGATTTTTTAGATTTTTTATAATATTTATTAATTTAGAATTTCAATAAAATATTAGTTACTTATTTTTTTATATTACACTTCATTAATATCAAATAGATCATTAAAAGAACATTTAAATTAAAATTATTTTGACAAAATATTATTAAATTTTATAATACTCTAAATTATTTAATGACTTTCTTAATTTATGTAAAAAAATTTTAAACAATAGTTTTTACAAAGTGGAGAGAGTACATACCAAGTAACCACTAAAGGAACAATAATCTCATCTCATAATTTAAGAATGCGTTAAACGCTAAAGTATTCTCTTAAAGTTCACTTTTTTTCCCTACCAAAAATTTTTTTTCTAAAATCCTATGTGTTTATCTTTAATTTAAAATTTTTAAAATAATATTTTGATTTCAAAGTTTAAAATAATATTGATTTTTAGTTTTTGAATTAAACTTTTATCTTCATTAACTTTTGTTATTGGATTATCTTCACTAACTTTAATTATTACTAGTAAAAGACATAATTTTGGAGAGAACAGATAAAACAAATTAAAAATATATTAACAAATTTAAAAAAATTGACATATTAATTGTAGTAATTTATATGTCAATGTGATAAAACCTGAGGGGTAATTAAATATGTTTCAAAATTATTGTTATTTGGAGTTTTATACAAATCAAGAATATGATTAAATAACATAAATTTTTTCTATTATTACTAGTAAATAATCTAGATTATATTAAAATTTAATGATATTTTATAAAAATATATATTTTTCTTACTTCAATACTTATTATAGTTTACCTACAAATATTATTATTTTTAATCCAGGATAAAATAGTAAAAAACCAAATAGAAAAAACCAGTGATCCATAAACAAGGAATCGACTATAAAAAAAAAAATTTTACACACTCATTACTTGTAACCATAAACAAGTGTAGATAAGAAACAGAGTGAGATGAGAGTGCGAGATGAGACAGGAGACAGCAAACACACACGACACGACTGCAATGCCTACCAACTCAATCAAACAACATTTTACCTAAAACATAGCACGGATCTTCATCCCCAATTGCCAGTTAAACACAGTTCAATTGTAATTCTTACATTGAGGAAAATCAATTTAATTTGGTCTCTGACAGATAGATGGACTTCAATTTGGTTCTCTTAAAAGTATTTCTTTCAATTCAATTCCTCTATCATTAAAAAGTTTACAATGTTACCCTTTACTTATGTGAATAACAAATTATTGTCACTATATCCTTATAAAATTAATAATCAATCCACATTCTCATAATCACATCTTTTTTTTAAATTAAATATCGTAAATAAAAGATACTTATCATATTAGAGGCGCTGCCTTTGCACATTCAAGCACAATAATTTTAAACTGTATCTAGGGTTGTTAGTTAAGCAGCTCTCTTGATTAATTCTACCATTTACATGACCTATCATGATGAATTTTTAAATAAGTACATGACTATATAATTTTTTGAATATCAGTCATAATTTTTAAAAGTTCAGGTCTATGAATGTATTTTCATTCTACACTGTATATTCTTCAAAATTAAAAAAAAATAAAAAATTATAAAAGAAAAACTAAAACTTCAACCCCACACCGAAAGTATTTCTCTGCTTTTATAAGAAAAACACCAGGATATTTGTTTTCGAATCTTTCACTATAAAAATCTAAGAACACTCACAAAGGTTGGAGCTCGTTGTCCAATAACAAGAAAGAAAACTGTTAAGCTACATGCACGCATCAAAGACTCGCTCATGACGCAGGTGAAGATTTAAAGGATTTAAAGGGAATTTAGCAGTTCAAATAAGCAAATGCCAATGAAGAAGAAAGCAGGAGAGAAAATTACCGATTTATTATTATGATCGTTGATGAGGACCTTTTAGAAAGACATTGAGGAGGGATTTTGGGGTTTATATGCTTCTTCTTCCTTGAATTACCTTCTCTCTGATGAGGACGGAGCTAAGCAGAGGGTTTATGCGATCTCCTATGCGGATGATCGGTCTAAAATATTAAAAAGATTAAAATGTTAACGCCATGAAATTTCTCACTATGTATTTGGAAGGTTTATTAGCTAGGGCGCGCTTGGTTTAATTACAAAGGCCATGTAATGGGATGTAATATATAATGTAACGTTACATTGGTCATTGTTTGGTTTGACATTGGAAATGAGAAAAATAAATTTATTTTTTATGTTTAATTAAATATAGAAAATTAGGAAAAGTCTAAACTCCCCCCAAATTGGTGATGCTTGACAGTGGTGGAGGAGCCATTAGTGGTGGTGCTCAAGTAATGACCAGCGACAATGGTGGCAACTGGCAATTAGTAGAGGTGGTGGCGAACTATGATTGACGAAGGTGGTAGTATTTGGTAACCAACACCAATAACAGTGATGGTAGCCAGTGACTGGCAGCCAACGATTGGTGTTGGTGGTGGCATTTGGCAATCAGCAGTAGCCACTAGCAACTAGTGACTAATGTGGTTACTCAAAAAATTTACAACTCGGCTTTCAATTTTTACTATGAATAGTTCTAATGTGATTTACAATTTCTTTTCCAAAATTTGTAACTTAATTACTTTGAAATTACAACTCAATTTCCAAATTTTTATTATGAAAAAACCTAGTAGTTTACATTTTTTTCCCAAAATTTACAATATACTTACTCTGAACTTGCAATTTGGTTTTAAAAGTTTTATATGAATTATTCCAGTGTGTTTTTCAACTTCTTTTTGATATTTTGTAACTTGTTTACTCTTAATTTATAACTACTAAATTGAATTTTTTTATAGTTAAAATTTCAAAACATAGTTATAAATTTAGAGTAAATAAGTTGTAAATTTTAGAAAAAAAAAGTTGCAAACCACGTTAGAATGATTCATAGTAAAAGTTTGAAATTTGAACTGCAAATTTAGAGTAAGCAAGTTGTAAATTTTGAAAAAGAAATTACAAACTATTTACCACTAGCAACTGTTGACTAACCATTAACTACCGTTTGCCTTGCAGCTGTGATCATTGATCGGTATTTACCGACCACTAGCATCCATTGACTGGTGTTAACCGACCACCAATTACTATTGATCGGCAACTAATGCTAGTGCTGGTGATGGTTAGGACAGAGGAGGAAAGCTTTGAGGACATTTTGGTAATCTTATATTTTTTGTTTTATTTAAAAATATTTCATATCTTTTATAATTATATGTACAATATCTTTCAATTAATAATAAAATGCTAATTTTAGTTATACTTCCCTTAGTCCAAAATATAAATTCAATTTTAGAAAATTTTTTATTCAAAATATAAGTTTCATTTGGTAATTTTTAGAGTATTAATTTTTTTTCTCTATTTTACGTTTGTATGCAATTAAATGTGAGAAAGATAATAAATAATATGAGAATTGTGCAAATTTTGAATGCTATGCATTAAATAGAAGTAATATTGGAAAATAATATATGTTTTGACAAATTTAATGAGCAAAACTACTTTTCTTAATTTTTGTGCTATTAGTCAAATTGAACTTATATTTTGCATCGGAGGGAGTAAGTTGTAATTCCTTAAAAAATAATACAATTTATATTCAACTTTGTGGAAATATATGTTGCTTACAATAGCATTTTTTTTATTCCTCTTAAATAACAAACAAACAAGTCGTTGGATACCAAAAAATCTTGGGAAACGACGGTCAAGGATTCCGCAAGAAGGAAAATTCTAGTTAAGGACATCAAACTTTTAAAATTCCAAAAAGGACCAAGGTTCCCCGGATAAAAACATGTCATTCTCTATTTTGCTATATAATGTCATTCTCTAAGAATCACCGGGAGATGCCAAAGAGCTCGAGTTTGCTGGGAAGGAATTATTCAACAAAGTTCATCTCCAAGTATCGTGTCCATCATGTGTTAGTTTCAACAATGATGATTCTTGGAGAGCCACCTTTAGGATCACGTGCCGGCACTCAGGAATGTGAGGAATAAAAGGATCTTTATGGATGAGGAAGAAGACAGCCTCACCAACAATGCATTATAGTACTTTCTCATCACCAACAATGCACGCTTTTTGGCTCATTCACTTGCCTAATTTCATATCTTCGTATATATATACTAAGGCTAAGCAAAGCTCTTAATGATTTCATATTCCCTATGGAAGATGTATTAATTGCAAATGTACTTAATGAAATCACCTATATGAATGTGGAGTGGAGCTACTCCTATGAGATCATGACAAAATTTCTAGAGAATTCATTTGATTCTAGGCACGCGCACAAACGTTTAAAGCACAAAACCGTCATTAACAATAGGAATTGTGGGAGTATAGTTTGACTAATAAGACCTCTAGTAGCAAGTAAGACTCGTTGGTTCATAGAAGCTTTGAGTTTCATTGATAACTTTGCATATTAAATGTCATTGGTCAAGATCTAGTTCATAGTCCAAAAGACATCATATTCGAAACGGTTATACTCATGCCCGTAACTCAAATGATAATGATCTTTTTAACACATATGGGGGATTGTTGGTGTATATGTGTTAAAAAGAAAGTCCCACATTGCTTAAGTTGGTGGAAGTCTTAATGCATATATACTAACAGGCCGTTTGGTTCACTCACACTAGGGGTTATGTGAAGTGTAACACCCTACCACCTGACACCTCCAGAATTGAACAAAAACCTAAACTCTCAACTAAACACAACCCAAACATTTCAAAACAACTTCTCATAATCTTAGGACAGCGGAAACGAACCTACAGTATCACCGCAGCTCCTGCCTCCCCTGTTTTTCCTTGCTTCGGCCTCCACTTGACACCACTTTCACTTCAATCCGACTCCATATGGAAATTCTGGACCCTCGATACCGTTTTGACCACTTATTGACCAAAACTCACCACTAACCGTCTTCAATGACCACTAAAGGCAACTGGCGACTCAAAGACCATTCACACGGGTCCAAAACCCCTAAACCAATTTATCCAAAGAGGTTTCACCCCAAAAGAATCACCCCTCTGGGATTTGACCCCTTGAGACCCCAATTTGACAAACGGGCTACAGGCCCTAAAACACACCAGTCAGCCCAATTCCAACTTTCCAAAAACATAACACAAACACGTAACATACATACCATAAACAACCTCTTTTCCACATATAACCATACATTCATTACAAACCATTCTATCTTACATGGCACATGATACATATCCAAAATTATAAATACTACATAGACTATTCCCACGCAGGTAGCTACTCCCGCGTCTTCTCCGAACTAGTGTCGGAATCGTCACCTGAAAGATTAGTCATGCAAGAGGGGTGTGAGACAATGTCTCAATAACCGGGGACAACCACATACATATATATGCATATATCTCATGCAACATATGAATGCAATGTGAATGACTAGTATGCATGTTCTCCCTCACACACGGCTAGAACCACGAGCTGTCGTCATCACAAGACATTTCAATAGATGATTTCCTTCCAACAGTCGGTGAAGACTGATTTCAGAACATCACCAAACTCATCTTACCCTAATGCAACCCGGCCAATGGTTACATCAGAGCTTGGACCATAACGAATTAATGGTGATTTAGGGAAGGTGCATTCTCGAATCCACTGCCACCTGGCTCTTCCAAGGAGAGGATTTAGTGACTGGGATATTTCATCATATCATATTGTTCTCTGCCGCTTGGCTCTTCCATGAAGAGGATTTAGCGACAGAGATCTTTATCATATCATAATCTCATATCACATCATCTCATCATCACCTCATCATCATTCTCTGCCAACATGCCTCTACA
Source organism: Adenanthera pavonina (assembly GCA_026686845.1). NCBI lineage: Eukaryota > Viridiplantae > Streptophyta > Magnoliopsida > Fabales > Fabaceae > Adenanthera > Adenanthera pavonina. The sequence goes on from JAIVEN010000010.1 coordinate 32,238,905, forward strand.
CACACACACACATATATCATTATCATCAAAATCATCATATGGACATGCTAGCATGCAATAATATGGAGATGCTACACATCACAATATATATATACAATCATCATACCTCAACTAGCCGTGCATACCATGATATATAAAAAAACCATACACATACACAATCAAGATCGTGGTATGAAAAGGAACATGCATATATATACATCAATATACATACTGTCATACTACACAACCAATACATTACAAACAAACACCCGGTTACCTCAAGTTGTCAATACCGCGCTCACACGAGTTCCACAAGTTTTCTTGAACACCAATCCCATAACTAGCCTTCTTCGAGTAGCCAAACAACCTTAACAATACCACAATTCTTCCATTAACACAATATACCATTACTCAAACATCACAATTCAACCACTTTAGGCCTAACCCAAGGTTCTAACACCCCTTTCATGCATTAATAAGCTCTTAGAGATCATTCAAACACTACTCAAACACATACGCTTCGGAATCCCAAGAGCTCTAACCAAGAACAACCTAGAGTTAAGCTCTAAACACATGTAATCCCTTAAAAACTCACTTCCAAGCAACAAGAATACCAAAACACACTTTCTTAACACCATATCAACCATTTCAACAGTGGATTTTGTCCCAAACCGGAAATCCAACTTCAAAACCAAAAAACCCCAAATCCAACAAAACAAAATGGACAGGGATGAGTAAGAATCACTTACCAACTTGAATCCAAGCTCTTGAGGTCTGAAAATTACCCCCAATGGCCGAAAATCACGAACCCTAGCTCAGCTTCTCGTCACTCCCTCCATTTTCTTTCTTTCCGATCGTCTGAAATGATTTAGATTTAAACAAAAATCTTGAATCTCGTCGCGGCCCCAACATACCTCGTCGCGGCTCCACTGTGGTCAGCTAAAACAACGCCACTGGAATGGTTCTCGCCGTGACGCGGAGCTCTTCCAGACTTCACTTGAGCCTTCCTTCGGTCCTGAACACAACGCCAAGAAAGATAACATGAGGGGTGTTACATGAAGTAATGTGCTTTACATCACATGAGAAGATGCATTTGGTTAGCTTTTGGTCATGTGATCCCCATTACATAATGTAAGCATCATCACATTAAATCTGGTAATTCTTCTCACATCCATTTTGCTGTATAATCCTCATTACAGTAATGTAATCATGAACAAAATGTCTAAATTAGCCCCTAAAAAAATGACAAAGGCTTGATAACTTTCCTTCCTTCTCCTTCTCCATCGTCCTCCTAGTTCACCATTACCATCGTCCATCACTTCCCTTTCTCTATCATCATCTTGTCCTCTACCACCATTGTGCTTCAGATCTACACGACCACACCTCTTCTTATCCTCCACCAAATCTGAACGATTGTCCCTTCCCTTCTCTTCCTCCATCGTCGTCTCCTCCTATCGTCTTCCATCCACCATCTTCCAGCACCAAATAAACAGAGAACCCCTTTGTTCTAAAGCACGATCTGGGAACACATCAAGAGAAATGAGTTCTGACCTCCACCAATGACGGTGAAGCCATTTGTTCTTCAACATTAGTAATCTTGATCAGCAATCTTCAACACTCTTTTTTTGAATTTTAATGAATTTTTCATATATGTGTTGGATTGTTGGTATCGTTGATCTGTGTTCGTTTTCTCGCCTGGAAGGTGACTGATAGGGAGGAATTTTTGTCATTTTTTTGGCAAGGGCAAACAAGTCATCTCACATGTATTTTTATTTTTGTTTTCATAAAATTAAATATCATCACATCCCTCCTTAATATCATACTAAACAAATTCATATGTAATCTTCTTCTCATTACATCCCTTCATACTCTTCACATCACATTATCCAACCTACTTTGTAATTGAACCAAACGGACTGTAAGATGTGAAATTGGGCTATTGAATGGGCCATGAAGAGGAGTGGGCATACGCACACAAAAACATGCCAACTCAGTTGAAATCTGTCAATTAGAAATAAGTAAATAATAATTATTAGAAATAATTAGCCCTAAAATTAAGTAGCAAATAATTATTGATTGGGCAAATGCAAATTTAATAATTGATTGATGACAAAATAGTGATTGATTATAAAAAATAATTGGCCACTTTAAACATTGTGACTGCCTATGCCACATCTTAATTTTCTTCTATTACATTGTGGTCATTTTAGTTATATGTCTTCTTTTTTGTGATGCGAATCAGGTGACTCGGTTCTTAACCATGTTTATGTAGTATTTAAATCAAACCAAGTAGAGTTGACTGGAGAAATTAACTAATGAGGAGTCTTAAATGCTTGGTTTGATGGCTTACCATGTTAAAATGAATACATATTGTACTTGATACCAAATAATGTTGGGTCATCCAATAAAGGCATTAATGATCTAGACTAACGAGGAATGGGAGAGCTAAATGTGGGCAATGAAGATGACAGCATAAAAGAAGAAAAAGCGACTCCAACAAATGTATTAGACATGGCCGAAGTATTGGGAAAGCGGAAAAACTAATAAGAAATTCCCTCCCATGGATCAGTCAACATTGTTTAGATTGATATGTAGAAAAGAATTTATCTCTGGTGCGTCCCTTGGTGTTCTTTTCATTTCGTTAGACCCCAGGAACTAACACGACTGGTTAGCTCCCTCTACCGGTATCCACACTAACGGAAAGTCTAATTCAAATGGTGTGCTAGCACCTCTGGTTGTGATGTCCATACGCCTTCGCTGTTCGTTGTTCGTCCGTACAGTTTTTCTTTCTGAGTATATGACCGCTCTCTCTTTAGGGTAATTCGAATTCTGTTGATTCTGTATCCTAATCTATATCAATATATATAGATATGATTCGGTATTTGTTTAATTTAAATCAATAATTTACACTAAATCAAATATTAATTAAATAGATTAGTTTAAATTTAAATCTATCTAATAGATTAAATTTAAACTAACTATCTAATATATATCCAGAATCAAATCTAGATTTAATTTATCATATAAATTAAATTTAGATTATTAGTTTAAATTCAAATTTAGAATCCAATCTAAATCAAATTTAGATTATGACATTAATTTAAATTTATAATATATAATTAAATTTAAAATTAATTAATTTGAATAATATATATTTCGAAATATATATCAAATATATAATATATCAAACATATATATATATTTCAAATTTTAATATATATATATATATATAATTATATCATACTAAATTGAACATTAAATTCATTGAATCTAAACACATTTTAAATTCAATGAATTTGAACATTATAACTCGAGTTGACCCGTTCTTGTGTGTGACCCTGTAGGCTCATATGATATTGTCAGTAGGCTAATAACACTATTAGACCTACAAGTCACAAGTGACCTCTAGTAAGACATTGTGACTACCTATATCATATGGGATCAGTAATTCGATGTAACCTATCATATAACCGGATCACATCCCTTTTGTCTCATGATATATAGATCAAGTATGAGATATGGAAACATCATCCTTATTTTACTCGACCATTACTTTCTCGATCTCCAAGTAGACTGACAGAACAAATGGAAACTCTTATATTCTAGCATGGTCATACATTTTCTCAGTCTCACTCATCGAAGGGTCTAGATATATCTCTCCATTAATTAGAGGAACAAATTCCATCTTGATCATTCATCTTCCTCCACACAAGTTTCATTATACTCGATCATAGCCTTTCTAATCTCCCAATTAAAGGTGACTTTTGACTATGTCAAAGTATAGTGTTCCCCATGTAGGAAGCCATAATGATCTCAGGTCTGAGGACTTAGTGACATGGTTATATATGAGATATACTTATGACTTGATTCATGCAGCTATCTCATGACGAGTTGATCCAGCGCCTATTCTCTAATAGGAGCTTATGATTTTGATTTATATCTTCATACAAAATTATTACATAATTATCAATCAAAATCATATAGTATTAGTTCATTTTTGTTCCCACAAAGATGATTAACTAGGGACATTTAGAATAAAATAATTCATCCAAGGATATTATTATAAAGAAAACATGTAAAGAATATAATAATGTAAGAAAAAAAAACACCTTCTTTTTTTCATAATAAAAAACAATGTTCGTAATACAATAATTGGCTTAGGGCACAATCTCCAACATGAAGTAATAGCATGCCATTATTCATCTTCATCTTCTTCTTGAGGAGCAATTAGTGGCCTGGTTAATAAATAGTCATCCCGTTGCTTACTTGGTTTTCTATCTCGAGTAATTTGTGTACGTAGTAGCTCTTGTACATGTGAAGTAGACTTAAGTTCCATATTAAAACGTTATCCTCTTATTGCAATCAATATGTTATGCTAGTCCCTAACAACACTTGCACAAAAATCATTTGACATTTCTGGAGGGTAATTAGTGGCAAGCCTATACAAATCTTTTGCTAAATTAATCTAAAATTAATAATAAGGCATTGGGTTATGATGTTGTTTATATAGAAAAAAAAATACAATGATGGTGAAAAGTGATAACGAAGCTATCATATAACCGGTTGCACTACTATAGAAAGATGGATGCACTGGCAAGTATGTCTCCATACCATCACTTGTACTCTAATGTGTGATCAAACACCTCATTTGCCGAAGAAGCATTAGCAGTAATATAAGCCCAATCATACCACACTTGAATGAAGACTAGGTGATTTGAATCCAATTTTATGTGATTTTCCCCTGCAGTTGTGTCATGTGAATATCCTAAAAATTAGTTAGGATGATAGGAATTAGTTGTGGGTGATTGAATTGTCTTAGGACACAATCAAAGTAATGCCATCCTATGATATGAAAGCATATCAAGGGGACAATTGGAATATCACTTGTTTCCAAGTAATAATTCGGAATCAATTGATGAACTCTAGGAAATTCGTAAGGCCATCAAATAATCTTGTTATCAGGTATTGTATTAAGTAAACTCTATAACATCATAATGCTGATGGATTATAATGCGAAGCTAGCACTAGTACGTTTTTCCACCTATTATTATAATGAAAAACATATTAAAATATACATGATTTCGATAATAAGTTAACGTGAAACATAAAATTGAAACACATAAAAAGAATTTAATTTACTAATAAAAACATTAAACTTAACTAAAAAAACTAAGTTAAAAATACATCAGTAAGAAAATAGTATATTAAATAATTAACTTATATTAAAAACTATAAATTATGATAAATTAAACTATAGTAGAGAAAAAATGCGATGTCAAAAAATTTACTCTACAACTAAGAATGTTTCACTGAAAAAAAACTATATTGTAAATTGAATTTATAACAAAAATGAAATACAGCTACTGAAATTAATATTATATATACCTGAGAAGAAACTAGATGAAGCTGAAGCGCTCCCGCAAACGAAAAAAAGAGAGTAACGCCACATAAATGAATCTGTGAAGATGCTCAAATTGCTCATGCAAAAGGAAGAAGAAGACTGAAAAATACTTTCTCAAATATTTTCTGAGAGGGAGAAACACACAGAGGAGGTACTGTGAAGATGAGCAGCTCATGCAGAAGGAAGAAGAACAGAGTGTGAAAAATTATTTGGGAATGAGAAATGCAGAAGCAGAAGGCTAAGCTTTAAATAGAGGTTTCTAACCTCTATACTACAGCCACGGACGAACATGTGATGGTTTTTAAAAAAAAAACAGAAAGAGAGAGAATTGGGAAATAGGATAAAAAAATCAACATATTTAGAAAATGGGATCAAAGTTGATTTTTTTGAGATAAGAATAGAATTTTTTGAATCTATAATAGATTTTTTTCTAAAAAAAATTAATTTGATACAAAAAATTAAAGAAAAAATCATTAAAAACTTTCAAAATATGAAAATATTTATTTGAATATCCCAATACTAAAAAATATTATACTCAAATTCCATGTCCCAAAAAATAAGTATAAAAAACCTTTATTATTGAGTATAAAATAGTGAAATATGAGTATAAAATATTATAAAATAATTTTATACTAAACACTAAAGTTCTTTATACTTATTTTTTAATATTTTATATTTATTTGTCAAGATTTTATACTAATTTTAATTATGAGATTTAGTTGTAATATTTTGTATTATTGAGGCTTTTTAATAAATAATTTTATATTTTGAGATTTAATAGTGATTTTCTTAAAATTAATTAAATATCTTTATTTTTTAATCCTAAAACTCAATTTTTTCTTAAAAAAATTTGGGAGTAAGGGGAGACTTTACGTTCCTTCAGGCAGAGATACCTTAAACTCGAATGAAGGCTGGCTCGACTGTTTTTCCTTCAAAAAATAAAAAAAGTAAAGTAAGAAGATTGAAGGGACGCTGCATAGATTCTCTGCATGCGATGTCCCTTCATGCAGACATTTGACCGAAATTGGGAAAAAAATGCATGAAAGTCGTTTACTTGAAAAATAAACCTATTTTTAATTAAAAAAAATAACAAAAAGGGTGATTGAAGGGACGCTGCGCAGAGAGAATTACATCACGTGGAGATTGAAGCGATTCTCCCTGCAATCACTGCAAAGCAATGGTCAAATACGCAAGTTTGACCCTTTGTTTTTTAAAAACATTTATGCAGCAAAAGTCAATTACCTGACAGTTATAAGTGGAAGACATGGATAATATTTGAACCCTTCAATGCATTAAAGGAGGTGTATACAAACGCTTCACGGCAATGCCAATAAATAGTTGATGAGGATTTGATGTATTATAAGATTGCGGTTCAAATTCTGCTGCTCATATAACTAGATTGTGGCTGGTGCGAAGGCACGGAATAAATATCTTTGTTTGGAGTGTAATTAGGATAGAATCAATTTAATTGTTTGCTCAATTGAGAACTGATTTGATTGAAATATGTTTGTCATCACTTTTTTATTTTAAAATAAACACCCATTTCACTAAGGAAGAAAATATAAAACGGTGCATAAAAAGTACCACAATAGCCAACTAAAGGAAACATTTTACTTCTTACTCAGTAGTATATGAGACTCGTTAAAGTCACATATTACTGCCAAATGTAATCAAAATAAAAGGTAGAACATTCAGATCCAATTTTTTGCACCAAATTTGAGGAGCTCTTGAGAGAAGAACTTAGAGCTAGCATGTTTGGTACATTGGAATTAAACTGATGGAAAGAGAATGGGAGAGTGAATGATTAAAATCCCTTATTTGATACACCACAATACCTTTCTTGGGAACTAAAAAATTCCCTTACACATGGGAACGGTTGTTCCTTCAATATAGTGAAGGAAAATTCTATCTTTCCCAGGAATGCATTATTTTAGTCAAAAATAACCCTGATCACATCACAAAATCAACCCTTTCTTGTGAATGTTGAACGCAACAATGGCAATGGCACTGGTGACATGGTGGTGGGTTGCGCAAACTACTTCGACGACAATGGCGAAGGTTTGGAAGTTCAAAGGTCTAATTTGGAATATTTTAAGGATGGCAGTAGCGACTTAATAGATCTATCTGGGCTCACTATCTGGCGAACATGGAACTTCGAAGGGAAGAAGATTCGAACATGGCTGCAAACACTATCTTCATTCTCTCCCTCACCACTGCTCTCCCCCTCGACAACATAAGCAGTAATGGCTGTCCCCTTCTTCATTGCCTCTCACCATCGTCGTTCTCTCCCTCTCTGTTGCTCTTCTCATCTTCATCTCTCCTCTATCCCAAAGGTCCATCACCTTTCTATTCTTGTTTTCAATTGAAGCTCTCTGTTGAAATTTTGGGATTCTGATTTGGGAGGAATGTATTTTGGGATCTGATTTTATTTTGACGTATTATTAGATGTTCTTGTGGTATGTGATTAGGTTGGATTTGTGATGAATTAGTAGTATTTTTGTTTTTGAAATTTTTAGTTATGAGTTTTTGGAATTTTGTGCGATGAATTTGGTTATGCTTTTGTTAATGGAGGAAGAATGGTTGAACAAAAGTATCAGGAAGAGGATGGGGATGAAGAAGAGATGGAGGTATTATTGTTTTTTAAATTTTAAAATGTCCCATTTCATTATTAAAATACACATATCAAACAAAATTTATGTTAAGATTTCATTTATTTTTTTTCAACATACAAACATACTTTTAAAACTTATCCACATTTCTTTTCTTATTCCTATTCTGATTCTCTTTCTTACTTTTATTTCATAAAAAACCTTTCTAACGTGCCAAACGGGCTCTATTAGTAATTATTTGGTTAACTAATAGGCCCTAATTGGTACAATAAAGTACTCCTGCTCATGATTAACACTATAATAACGTAAGAATAATGATGGAAACAGCCATCTTATAAAAATTGAAGCATAATCAGCATCATGGAAAGTTCAAAATCATTGTGGAGTCATTACATCTAATTACCTCTTCATCATGAGAATGACACAGTCCCTTTATCAAATCCTCCATCACCAAATTCCCCTGTCATCAATTAGATTTATCACAAAGATACTAAAAGTGATGAAATTCAAAAACAAAACGGAGTAGAAAAAGCTAAGGGAAATATTTACTTGTTGAATACCCGTAGAAGTGACGTTGTTTCGAATTTTAAATCCAACCATCCTACAATTTGCTCCCTTTCTTTTAATGTTGCCTAAATAGGAAATCATGTCGCATTTGTTCGGACAACAAACTGTTTTACGTGCTGTTTGATACAACAGGATGAATCACAGGATTTTGGTAGCAAATATATATATATATATATATAAGTATATGTCTCTTCTCCATCTGGGCATATAAGTAATAAAATTTACAAAAATAACAATCTTATATTAAAATGGAAAAAATATAGATTTAGAAATGAAAAGAAAATGATGTTTCTTATCTGCTTAAGCACATGTACCAGTACCCTTACATTAAAATGAATCAAACTTTGCAGCTACAATTCTCCTTTCACTATCATAATGTGATATGCCTTGGCCATATCCGATTGATGGTGGTTTTATTTGTCAAATAAATTCCATATTTTAATTTCCGGCCAAAAAAATTTCCATATGTTAATTGATTATCAAAAGAAATTCATATTTTAATTGATATTTGGCCATGAACAAAAAGATTATCTACAAATTTATAATATGATTATACTATTTTTTCCACAAATCATAACTAAGAATCATGAATCATGGATTTTTTTATTTATTTGTATATAATAAATGTATTTTTCATTTGTTTAGAGAGAAAAAAGATTAAAGTAATTCTCTTGGGTATATTTTATATTTTCTCCGTATAGTGAATATATTTTTTTCTAAAAAATAAAAAAAATATTAATTTAAAAATATAAAATAAGTAATAAAATATATAATAAAATTAATGCTAAATATTTGGTGATAGAACTTGCCATCTGAAAGCATCTTACCCAACTTAATCTAAATTAGTCTAGATTTCTATAAATCCTCTAATTAGAATGGGGTATATCAATAACATTGAATATATATGGGAAAAAATAAAAGGAAAGAAGATGAATCAATGCATAAACATTCTACATTGTAAAAGAATTGTATCTAAGGATTTGTATTAAAAACAACATGGATATAATTATATCATTTTCCCCACAAATTACAATAAAGAATAATAAATTATGAATTCCTTGATGTTTTATCATTTGTGTAGAGAGATTGAGAGAAGAATCGGAATATAAATATATTTGTTTCAAAAGTTTGAAAACAAATTTGAAACTTAATAAAAAAATATAAAATAATTTATATATATATAACAAAATTGTGGAAGTAAAAAAAATAAAGAGAAAGAAAAAAAAATACGGAGATAGTAGATCAATGGTGGGAATCATTAACAGTGGGACCCACGCTTTACAAAAGCTTTAAAAAAAGGAGAGCGTACAATAATAGTGGGTCCCACGCCATAGACACCGTTTCAAAGCCGCCATCAATATTCACTTACCAAAGCTGAATACTCTAACGCCGTCCACCACTGACGGTACTGATGTAGGAATAGTGCTCTAGCATTCTCTTTATATAGATATATAGATATAAGAAGGCATAAGATATCCTTATCAGTTGGCGTGGAGTTACAATTTGATTCTTAGTAGATCGAGATTAAAAATGTATACTCCCGTGTTTAAAATATAAATTTTATTTAATTAATTATATATAAATTAAAAAAATAATTTTATTTATTAAATCTGTTAAAAGATATATTATTTTTTAATAATATTACTATTTAATATATTGTATTTAAAATATATTATTTTTTTATATTTAATTACAGATAAGTGTAAAATAAAAAAAAAATATTTAATGTTCTAAAAATTATCAAATGAAATTTATATTTTAAATCAAAATAAATTTTAAAAATAAAACTTATATTTTGAATCGGATAGATAGAGTATATGTTAATTGAAGAATAATTTGCCACCTAAAATATGAAACAATTTATTTTATACATATATATATATATATATATAATTGAAAGTAAATTCACAATTAGGATTTAGGAATAATTGAAAAGGAAAAAAATTAATTGAGAGAGTGAAATTGATATTTAGTAAAGTAAAATAAAATATAAATCCTAAGAAGAGACTAGGTACTTTAAAAAAAGAGTGTAAAAAAAGAGTGTGTGCTAGCTTTTTAAATTTTGGGAAACCAAACATACATAATTTCTACGTAATATAAAAATTTGGTACAAAAATATATATAATATTCAATAAAAATTGAAAAGCTAGGAATAGATTTTCTCACATTCCCTTCCCTCCGTTTTACTTATTAATGAGTAGTTTATAATATAAACTACTCTTCAAAACATAAGATGTGTTCTAATTCTAATGAGTTTTCAAACCCTAACTCACTCAAAAAATAAAAATGATGTACTTTAAATTATGTGATTCAGTGTAATATGCCGTGTGCTTGGACTAATTTTATTGTCCTTTCAACGTATATATTTTCAAACAAGTTCAGTTCAAAACATATACTTACACAATTATATTATGAGTTCCATATTTTTCATCTTCTTAATTTTGAAAACATAGACAAGCGCAGGTCGAAGATGGACGTAAACACTTTTCGATTTTTCCACATGGTAGTAGATAATCTTATTACTTTTGTGGGAGTTTGTATGTACTAGACTTCCAAATTGAAAATGATATATTTTCGGTATTTTATAATTATATAATTATTATTAAAAAATTATTATCACTCTCACATTAATTCCCTAAATATAATATAAAAGGATAACAAATTGTTAATATTATAATATATATACCTATATGATATATATAATAGAAATATTATTATACTAAGTTATTAAAAATTTATTTTTATAAAGTTGTGTCAAATTTAAAATTAAACAGATAAATTAAAATGATAATTAATATATATATTGATTCAACCGATAATATAATGATTAATTTTAATATAAAGATATCTATTGCACTTGGGTGATACTCAAGATATTTCATTAAATGCTAGATAAAAAAAAATAAAAAATTTGAAATTCATTTTATTCATTTAAAATTAATAATACTGATTATAACAACTTTCCACGGATATATGTTAAAATATTTGGCACTGTTCACATCTTTAAAAGACCTGCAAATTCAACCTTTAAAACTCATCTTATAACTTTCACACTATTATTGCATTCACAAATCCATAATGAGTCAATGCCCTAATACAACTATATTTTACCACACACACTAATCCTCCAAGAAAACCATAACCTTGAACAAATTATATCATTAGCGTTTTGTTGTCCTTATTCCAGAGATAGAAATTAACAAATCGTTAAAAGCTGAAATTTGTGGTAAAAGTTCATTTTAATTGATAATTAAGCCTAAATTTAAAAGCATGGAAATTTTTAACAATTAAAATAGATACATTAAATCAATACTTAAAAATACAAATCTCTTATATAAAAAACTAACTTTAAATTAAAACAGTCATGAATATTTCAATTTACAATTTTAATTAACTTGAGTGAAGTAGCAATCAATATGACTAACTAAAAAAAATCATGAAATAAAAAAGTTATATCAATAATCAATAGTAGAAAAAAAAATCAAGTTTTTTTTTTAAACTAACAAATTAATTGAAAACCAAAGATAAGTTATAACAAGTATAGCTCACATTTACGAACCTTCAAATTCAAAAGGAGGAGATAATTTAAATACTAAAAGGAAGATAGATTAAATACATGCATATCCTTAAAAATATAAAAAAAATAATAATAAACTGTAATTTAAATAATAATATATAAATACTTTACATTTGACCACACATTGAAATATAGTGGAATTAATAATTAAAACAATATCAAATAGCAAGATATTTATATGATTTTAGCATATAGTTCACAATTTTTTATATATGTACATAATGCTTATTATTATTGTTCTATATGTCAAGATATAGAAGAAATTCATGAAGGCCAAATTTTTTAGTATTTTAAAAGATTATGCCAAATTTACGTTTTCATTAACATAAATAGAGAAAATAAATATAATCATAATATAAAAATAAAAATAAACATAACTAAATAATGAAAACAACATATTAAGGAGGGGAAGAAGACGATAATGGTTAAATGAAAGAGAGAGTGATTATCTCTATAGTTAAACCATTATTCAACTTTTATTATAAATAAAAAATTTCCAAAAATTGCATAACTCAGTTTATCTAAAGAAAATAAAATATTTCAGAAATTATAAAAAAATCAGCCTCTCATCGCGACTCCCACCAAAGTTTATTAATAATTATGGCAACATCCGTCAGCAATCCTTGAACCCTCTATCGTACGCAAGGGTTATATACTATGATGTCCTTGTAAAACAGAAAGCAGCAGTTTTCCGAGGTTTTGTTTGGTAGGAGAGAAGGGAAGGGAAGGATTTTAATGGAGAAAAGAGGAAGGGAGAAGAGATGAGATATGGAGGGAGGGGGAGGGAAGGAATTTAAATGACTTGCACCGAAATTCCAATAAAAAACGTGAGCAAAACCTGTGCTTTCTCATGAAAATCCATTTTTCCCTTTCATTTCTTTTCCTACACATTTTCTCAAAATTAATCTCACTCTCATATGTGCTTCATTCTTCAATTTCTTTTTACTAAAAATTTTGGTAGGTAGGGGTTGAATTTCGATTTTTTTATGATGAAATAATTTATAAATACGTCGCTCGCTATAAACTGAAGATGATGAAGATATTGATGTGTGCAATACGGTGTTGTTGCAAATTAAACAAATTTTCATATTTCAAGCAAATTTGATTAATAGATTTTTGTTTTTATATTTTAATTTATGATGTAAATTAATTGTCACAACACAACAAAATTATTAGTTTTGCCTATAATATTATATATTATATTTTTATTTTTCAAATTTATTTTTCCCTCAAAAAAATTAAAGTGAAATACTAAAGATAAAATATTTTATATTTAAGCTTAAAAAATGAAACAAAAAATTTCACTAGGATAAAAATTAATTGTATTATTATTATTATTATTTTTCACTTAAAAGAGCAATAGCCGCGGTTATATAATCAACGGGATAAAATATTTTGCTTGCTCTGCAGCTCTGCCACTTCTTCATGATCAATTAGATAAGGATAAGCACCAGATTTTTTTTTTCCAGTTATCTCCAAATCTCGACATAATTGGGATATTTTTAAGGTGGGGACGTTGAAGAATCGAATTTTTCATAAGCTTAAAATTTAGTTAAAAAAAACTCCCTCCGGCCCTTTTCTTTTTAAAAAAAATTAAATGTCTCATTTTATTTATTATTTTAAAAAATTAATAAAAATTTATTATTTTATATATTACAAGGGTTTGAATCTTTGACCTCTACTCAAATCTTATCTCATCCTTACCACCTGAGCTAGCCTTAGGTGGCAGAATTATTTTTTTTTCTAACTGTATCTTTTAGTAATTAATAGCATGTAGTGTTTTTTTTGTTGTAATTTAATTATTCTTATTCATTCCCCACCATTAAAATGAGAATAATAATTAACGTGTAAAATTATATTTATTATCTTTCTTAATTATTATATTAAAACCTTAAATGACAAACGAAATGGGAAGGAAGAATACTAATATGGTCTTGATGATCTAATATAAGCCCAATACATTTTATCATGTACAATAACAAAATGATCCAAATTAGAATTCATGTTTTGAAACTTTTTTTTTTAACTACTCGTTCTGGTTATTTTTTATAGGGATTTTTTAAAAAAATTTTTGTCCTTAATATTAGGTTCTTTTACAATTGCATGAATCATAAAATTATTTTTACCCAAAATATCTTTTACTTGGTAGTCATGAGTAATCATTATTAATGTGAATAATTACACAAATAATGGATGACATGTTAAGTGTAACTTTCTTGATGAAAGAAAATAGTGCTATTAATGAACTTTATTGAATTAGATAATTTTAGAAAACAATTAAATTTTTTAAATAAATTTAATAAAAAAGTCTTATTTGTAAAGTTGGTTAAATATACTTATAAAAATGGCTTAGAATAATTTTCTGTTCATTTTTTAAACAATTGATATTTTATAGTTATGCACGTATACTAAGAAAATTAATAAATAGTATAAAAATTAACAAAATTTGATTTTATTGTATTATAATATCTTTATTAATTATGTTTGTAAATATTTTGCTCTTTATTGTTTTTTCTTTTTTCATTATTATTGAATTGTAAAATTGTAATTAAAAACAATTAATATTATTTTAAAATTCTAAAGTAACAATTATTTGAAAAAGAATAAAATACTTCCTCCATTCCAAGATTTTTGTTGTTTAATGTTATGGAATATAGATTAAGAAATCATTAATTAATATATTCATTAACAAAAATACTCTTATTTAATTAATATACTATAACAAAGAGAAAGAATAATAATAGTAATAATAATAATAAATGAGGGTATAGTTAAAATAGAAAATTAAATAAGCTTTAAAATTCCAAAACAAAAGTTTTGGAACGGGAATTATATCTAAAGTGTGAATTATTTGGGAAGGAACAGAGTATTAAGAATTGTCATAATTATATTGGTTTGCTTCTGATTCGTGTCGAGAATTCGTCAGAGATAGTATTATATGGGGCGCATAAGGGTACACGCTTCGGAAATTTTCCACTCTATCAAAAAGAATCCAAACCCCATCTTTAAAGTTAATTAAATTTCTTTGAAGTTTTTTTATGGTTGTATAGACGTTAATCCAGATTCTAATTCTAACAAGGACAATGAATTCAACACATACCGTATAAAAGCAGACAAATCAAGTACATAAAAATCTAGTCTCAATTAATGGCAATCCCTTAAATTTCAGATATTTTTGTTAGATTAGATATTTGGACGGATAAAAAAAGATACACCCAAAAGTAAAGTTAAATGAGCGCCAGAACTTTTACACATATAAAAACAAAAAAGAGCGCCAGACTTGAGCTTGCCCGGATGGAAAAAGACAAGGACCCCATAAAAAATATTGATAAAGTAAGGCCCTCAATTTTCTAAATCCTCAATAGGGCCTAAGTGCTGCTGAGTAAGAAAATAATAAAAATGAGTAGATAAAATTATTCTTATAATATTTTTTAAATAAAATTATCTAAATTTTTAAATAGACTGAATTAATTTTAGGTTGGTTAAATTATTTTTTTTAAGTGAATTAAACTAATTTTTCAATTGAAATGATCTAAATTTTCGAGTTGATTAAATTAAATTTTTAAGTAAAATAAACTGATTTTTTTAAATAGACTAAATTAATTTCCCTGGTAAATTAAACTAAATTTTTAAGTGGATTTTATTTGAAAATTTAGTTCATTTCCGTGGGAAATTAATTTAATCAATCAAAAAATTTAATATAATTCACATGAAAATTTGATTCAATTCATTTAAAAGATTAGTTCAATCCACTTAAAAAATTACTTCAATTTATTTTAAAAATTAGTTCATTCACTTATAAATTTAATTCAATTCCTTTAAAAATTTAATTTAATTCATTTAAAAAATTAATTTAATCAACTTCAAAAATTTATCTATTTTACTTGAAAATTTAGTTTAATTTTTTTAAAAAATTAATTTTTAAAAAAATTAATTTAATCAACTTAAAATTTTAGTTTAACTAACTTGAAAAATTAGTTGAGTTAATCAGAAAATTTAATTTATTTTAATTAAAAAATTATAAAGATAATTTAATCAACTCATTCTTATTATTTTTCTATTAAAAACTCATGTCCATTCCAAAATTTAAAGGTCTTTTTCTATGAATATTTTTTATGCCTAAAATATCTTTTTCCCCTTGTTACGCGCCGCATGGAGAGATGTATGATGATGGCGGTCTGTTTATTGTCGGGTGATGGGTCCCATCATCATGAGAAGAATTTAAATCAAATGGAAAACATTCAACAACAAACATGCTGATACAGTCATAAGAAAAAGACAGAGGGTCGCATAAGGAAAATTAGAACATTATACCCACGCATAGAGCTAGGAATTTAGGCTGGTCCGACACATATGTGTCAGTCTGTCTTAGGTTGGATCTAATACAAACTAACCCCAAAAATTTATTTATAAAATAAATTATATTTTTTTAAGCACAACCCATATTAAATGAGTTACGAGCTAACCTGCAGGATCATATTTTTCTTAAATTTTTTATAATTTTTAATCTAATTTAATATTTATAAAATAATATAAATTTTTCTCTTCATATATATAATTATTTAAATTAAGACAACTAAAACTAACTATATATTAAATATAGAAAATTAAATAAGCTTTAAAATTCCAAAACAAAGGTTTTGGAACGGGGATAATATCTAAAGTGTGAATTATTTGGGAAGGAACATAGTATTAAGAATTGTTATAATTATTAGCTTGTTTGGATACAATAAATCCATAAGTGCTTATGTGGTGAAATTGTCAAATGGAAATAGTTTTTTAATAAGTACTTATACCTCAAATAAGTACTTATGGGATAAGCTGATTTTTTCAGCTTATGATAATCACTTATCCTCCCATAATCACTTACTTCATTTTTCCTTCTCATTATCCACCCAATAATCACTTAAACCCCACTATCCAAACACATTTCTTTTCTCAAAATCACTTATGAGGTAAAAATATCCAAACATAAATCACTTTTGATATAATCATTTATTCTCATAATCACTTATGAATAATCATTTATCCCCATAATTATTTATACATAATCTAATCCAAACATACCCTATATTGGTTTGCTTCTGATTCGTGTCGAGAATTCATCAGAGACAGTATTATATGGGGCGCATAAGGGTACACGCTTCGGAATTTTTCCACTCAATCAAAAAGAATCCAAACTCCGTCTTTAAAGTTAATTAAATTTCTTTAAGCTTTTTTTATGGTTGTATAGGCGTTAATCCAGATTCTAATTCTAACAAAGACAATGAATTCAACACATACCGTATAAAAGGAGACAAATCTAGTACATAAAAATCCAGACTTAATTAATGGCAATCCCTTAAATTTCAGATATTTTTGTTAGATTAGATATTTGGGCGGATAAGAAAAGATACACTCAAAAGAAAAGTTAAATGAGCGCCGAACTTTTACATATATAAAAACAAAAAAAGAGCGCCAGATGGAAAAAGACAAGGACCCCATAAAAAATATTGACATAGTATGGCCTTCAATTTTCTAAATCCTCAAGAGGGCCTAAGTGCTGAGTAAGAAAATAATAAAAATGAGTAGATAAAATTATTCTTATAATATTTTTTATATGAAATTATCTAAATTTTTAAGTGGATTGAACTAATTTTTTAAGTTGGTTAAATTATTTTTTAAGTGAATTAAACTAATTTTTCAATTAAAATGATCTAAATTTCCGAATAAATTAAATTAAATTTTTAAATAGAATAAACTGATTTTTTAAATAGACTAAAATAATTTCCTTAGTAAATTAAACTAAATTTTTAAGTTGATTTTATTTGGAAATTCAGTTCATTCACATGGAAAATTAATTCATTTTACTTGAAAAATTAATTCAATCCACTACGAAATTTAGTGTAATTCACATGAAAATTTAATTTAATTCATTTAAAAAATTAGTTCAATCAACTTAAAAAATTACTTCAATTTATTTTGAAAATTAGTTCATTCACTTATAAATTTAATTCAATTCCTTTAGAAATTTAATTTAATCTATTTCAAAAATTAGTTCAATCAACTTGAAAAATTTATTAATTTTACTTGAAAATTTAGTTCATCCTCCTAAAAATTTAATTTCTTAGAAAATTAATTTAATCAACTTAAAAATTTAGTTTAACTCACTTGAAAAACTAGTTGAGTTAACTTGAAAATTTAATTTATTTTACTTAATAAAAATATAAATACAATTTTAACAACTCATTCTTATTATTTTTTCTATTAAAAACTCATGTCCATTTAAAAATTTAGGGGTCTTTTTCTATCAATATTTTTTATGCCTAAAATATCTTTTTCCCCTTGTTACGCGTTGCATGGAGACATGTATGAGAATGACATTGGGTGTTCATCAGGCAATGGCATTAGGTGTTCATCACAATGATAAGTAATGAATGTGGATTCTTGTAGACCACAAGGATTAACCATTTAAGTTGCAAAACCATGGTTGGCTAGTCACGATTGAACGGTTGACTGTATTTTATTTTTGGTAATTCTATGTTTAATTTTTTTCATTGAAGGAACAAAGGTCTATTTCTATATATAATTTTATCAATTTTTGGTCTAGTTTTAAAAGTGCTCATTTTGATCTCAAATTCCCCTATTTTCAATTCCCTCATATCTACCTCATCCAATTTGGAATGCACCCTAAAATAAAATGACATTCGATTGTCCTGGATTCAATCTATCATTATATGTATGGAAAATATTTTGTCAAGAAAAGTAAAACATACTTTGATAATTTTTATAATTTGAAAAAATTAATTTTTAACTGTCAAGTAGAGGATATCCTTGATACTAAAAAAATGATACTTGGTTTTCTCTACTTTCTTTTTCAACAACTTTCTCTCCACTTTTTAATTGGACCATTAGATTAAAATTAAACAGTTTAGATTTAATATTTTATAGAGTTATTATTAAAACATTAAATTATAGAAATAAATGGATAAATTTAAATTGTTAATGTTTTATATGAATAACTCATTACTCATGACTGCAATAAAAATAAATTAAACAATTATGAAGAACATCCAAACAAGCACTTAAATGATTCTAATGATGTATGATGCGTGTGGTTATAATGTTCTACTATTCCTTATGCGGCCCTCTATGTCTTTTTCTTATGACTATATCAGCGTGTTTGTTACGCTCCTCATTGCTTGGAATTGTCCAAATCAAATCTGGACGGTTTAGATTTGATTATATTTTATTATTATATTTTTAATATATTTTTATTTTATTAGATAAAGAATTTAAAATAGATATAATTTTATAATTGTCATTTTTTTAAAAAATATTATTATTATATAAAAAAATTAAAATAATAAACTGCAAATCTGGATCATCCAGATTAAAACTGAATGGTCCAGATTTGTCTATAATGATGAGCATTGGATGTTCATCACACTGATGAGCACCAAATGTGGATTCTTATAGATGACAAGGATTAACCATTTAAGTTGCAAAACCACGGTTGGCCAGTCACGATTAAACGGTTGATTGTATTTTATTTTGGTAATTCTATGTTTACTTTTTTTCATTGAAGGAACAAAGGTCTATTTCTATATATAATTTTATCAATTTTTGGTCTAGTTTTAAAAGTGCTCATTTTGATCTCAAATTCCCCTATTTTCAATTCCCTCATATCTACCTCATCCAATTTGGAATGCACCCTAAAATAAAATGACATTCGATTGTCCTGGATTCAATCTATCATTATATGTATGGAAAATATTTTGTCAAGAAAAGTAAAACATACTTTGATAATTTTTATAATTTGAAAAAATTAATTTTTAACTGTCAAGTAGAGGATATCCTTGATACTAAAAAAATGATACTTGGTTTTCTCTACTTTCTTTTTCAACAACTTTCTCTCCACTTTTTAATTGGACCATTAGATTAAAATTAAACAGTTTAGATTTAATATTTTATAGAGTTATTATTAAAACATTAAATTATAGAAATAAATGGATAAATTTAAATTGTTAATGTTTTATATGAACAACTCATTACTCATGACTGCAATAAGGAAAACATAGAAGAGAATTTCACTCTGTAAATGATTGAATCTAAAACCATTCAATTTTAATCCAATAATCCATATCAAAAGTGGAGAGGAAGTGGTTGGAAAGGAAAGTGGCCAGAAGTGAGTCCAAAAAATAATCACTTTTATCTTTTCAATGAAATTATACAACTTATTGAAGTTAGTACTCCCTCCGTTACGTTATATAGTGCATTATTTTGAGAAATTCATGTTTCAAAATATAGTGTATTATGCGGATTACATTGTGTTTTTTTATTATTTTCCCAGTATTGTCCCTAATAAGTAAGCTTATATATTCTACGATTACCAATATATTTAATAAAAATTCTTTAATGGCTTGGTCAAATCATAAATGAATGGAGAATTTTCTTCAAAAGTTTCACTCTTCACAATTACCAATGACTCATAGGAACTCGAAAAAAAAATGAAGGAGAGAATAAATGTAATTTATTAATGTAAGAAATATTATTAAATAAGGGTAATTTGGGAAACAATGGAAAAAATTTTGACTATTAATTATTATCTTGATAAATATGTGGTAGTTAAAAATATACCATAAATTGGAGAGGGAGTTCTTAAGTTAGAAAACATTTTTTTTTAATTTTGCATTTGTCGCTAAATTTGTTTAAATCTTATCCTGAAAAAACACGTGTTTGTAGCTAGATGGCGCGTGATCCTAACAGTCAAGATTCTAGACGAGGTCGGTAATGATGTGCCAGCCACTTATTCACAATTTTACGTACTAGCAAGTAAATCTCTCTATCAGCGTAAATTTTCATGATTAATTATTTTGATTTGTGTTGGAAAACTGATAGCATAATTTTTTTTTTTGCTAATTATTTTTTTTTGTTCCATAAGTGTTTAAATTACAAATCCAAATAGGCACTAAGAATTTATAGAAAAAACTTATTTTTTCTACTTATAATAATCACTTATATTCCTATAATCATTTATTTCACTTTTCTTTATTATTTACTAAATAATCACTTAAATTATCAAAATCTAAATATATTTTTTTACTCAAAATCACTTATGTATTAAAAATATTCAAACATAAATTATTTTTTATATAATCACTTATTCTTATAATCTATTATAAATAAACACTTATATTCATAATCACTTACATATAAATTAATTCAAACACAACTTAAGACTTATATAGGAAAAGTTGCTTCTAAGGGTAATTATAATGATGGATTTCGAATTTATGAATTTTTTAGAAGGACCGAGTTGGCAAAAAGAGGAAAAAAAGACCAAAGTTCTTTACCATATAAAGAAGGGAATCGGTGAAAATGTTGTTATCCAGTTGGAAACATCCCTAAAACTTGACATTGTAATTTACTTTTAACAAAAATTAAATTAGCGGAGGTTTAGTTAAAAAAACACACAAATTTATTTGGAAATGATTGGAAATAAAATGTGACGTTGTAATTGCTTTTAATTAAAATAATATTAACTAAATTTGATATTATAATTATTATTAATTAAAATGAATACTGATTATAAGAAATATTAAGCTATAAAGAAATTATTATTAAATTTTAAAAATATTATAATTTTGAATACCTTGGTAATAATTTTCCATTTTAGCTTTATATACAATTTGTTAAATTAATTAATAAATTTATTTTTTAAATTATAATTATTTATCTTTGAAAATTGAGTTACAAAATCAAACTAAGTAAATTTTAAATTTTAAAGAATAAGTTATATATTATTGAAACAATTCATAATAAAAATTTCAAAATAGAGTTATAAATTTAAAATAAATAAATAATGAATTCTAAACAAATAAGTTATAGATCAGAGAGCACTTTCGGTGCTCATCACAACTGATGAGCATCCAATGTGGATTCTTATAGATCACAAGGATTAATCATTTAAGTTACAAAACCACGTTTGGCCAGTTATGATTGAACAGTTAACTGTATTTTATTTTTAGTAATTCTATGTTCAATTTTTTTCATTGAAGGAACAAATGTCTATTTCTATATATAATTTTATCAATTTTTGTTCTAGTTTTATAAGTGCTCATTTTGATCTCAAATTCCCCTATTTTCAATTCCCTCATATCTACCTCATCCAATTTGGAATGCACCCTAAAATAAAATGACATTCGATTGTCCTGGATTCAACTCATTATTATGTGTATGAAAAATATTTTGTTAAGAAAAGCAAAATATACTTTGATAATTTTTATAATTTGAAAAAATTAATCTTTAGTTGTCAAGTATAACATATTTTTGATACTAAAAAAATGATACTTGGTTTTCTCCACTTTCTTTTCCAACAACTTTCTCTCCACTTTTTAATTGGACCATTAGATTAAAATTAAACAATTTAGATTTAATATTTTATAGAGTTATTATTAAAACATTAAATTATAAAAATAAATGAATAAGTTTAAATTGTTAATGTTTTATATGAACAACCCATTACTCATGACTACAATAAGAAAAACATAAAAGAGAATTTCACTCTGTAAATGATTGAATCTAAAACCATTCAATTTTAATCCAATAATCCATATAAAAAGTGGAGAGGGAGAAGTGAGTCCAAAAAATAACCACTTTTATCTTTTCAATAAAATTATACAACCTACTGAACTTAGTACTTAAGTTAGAAAACATTTTTTTTTTAATTTTACATTTGTCACTAAATTTGTTTAAATCTTATCCTGAAAAAATACGTGTTTGTAGCTAGATGGCACGTGATCCTAACACTCAAGATTCTTATTCTAGCTAGATGTCGGCAATGATGTGTCATTCACAATTTTACGTACTTGCAAGTAAGGGGTTGCTTAGATTTAATTAAAAAATACTTATAAAGTAAGAAAAATGATTATACTACCCAGTTTTAAAACATCCCTCAAATTAAAATAATTATTTATGACTATTTAAGTAATTATTTTTATAAACTATTTTTTTTAATTTATGATAATCACTTATTTTCCCATAATTATTTATTTTATTTTTCTTTCTTATTATCCACCCAATAATCACTTAAATTTCAATATCCAAACTTTTTTTTTTCTCAAAATCACTTATGAGGTAAAAATATTCAAACAAAAATTACTTTTGTAATAATCACTTATTCTCATAATCTATTATAAATAATTACTTATACTCATAATCACTTATATATAATTCAATCCAAACACACCCTAAATCTCTCTAACCAATATAATTTGTAGAAAAAAGTGGACACATGCACTTAACTTTCAGTTTTAGCGTAACCTTTCATGATGTAGCATCTTATAATTTCTTCCTCCCTTTCCTTTTTTCCCCCCCTGATAGAACAGGTTTAAAAAGCCTAAGATTGCGGTTTTATTAATTACTTGTTCCTATCATAGCCCATATTTTGTCCCATATCTGCTCTAGATTTTTCTGCTTTCTATCGCCTCATGATCGTCGTAAAATTAACAACTTTCATCTTTCAATAAAATAATACAACTTATTAATTACTTGAGTTTGAAAATATTTCTTTTAACTTGTGTTTGAATCTTAACATTGATAAGTTTTCTATAAATAAGAGGCATTAGAGACAAGGGTAAGCCAAAAGCGCTAAGCCATGGAGTACTACACAGCAATTCTCTTGCTACTTTCCTATCTATTGCCATTCCTTTGTATCATCATCATCCTCTCCTTCCTATACGACCAAATGATCTGTAAACATTCCGCCAAGTTCCCACCAGGGCCTTCCCCTTATCCTATCATTGGAAACATCTTGGAGCTTGGCGCAAATCCTCATCACTCACTCGCAAATCTCTCAAAAATTTACGGACCTCTCATGACTCTGAAGCTAGGAAGCATAACCACCATTGTCATTTCTTCCGCACATGTAGTCAAAGAAGCACTTCAAAAAAATGATTTGGTGTTTTCAGGCCGAATGATCCCTCACACTGTACAAGCACTGGACCACCACAAAGTGTCTGTAGCCTTTGTCCACCCATCGTCACTTCAATGGAAGACACTTAGGAGAGTGTGTGTCACAAAGATGTTTTCATCTCTCCAGCTTGATTCAACTCAGAATTTGCGTTGTGAGAAGCTGCAAGATTTGGCGGAGTATGTGAATCAATGTTGCTGCAAAGGAGAAGCTTTGGATATTGGCGAAGCTACCTTTGTAACGACCCTTAATTCCATTTCAAACACTCTGTTCTCTATTGACCTTGCTGGTTTTGCTTCTGATTCGTCTAGAGAATTTAAAGACCTTATATCTGGGATTCTTGAAGAAGCTGGAAGCCCAAATATTTCAGATTTCTTCCCTTTTCTTCGTTTACTTGACCCACAAAGTAAGCGCTCCAGAATGGACAATTATTTAAGCAAGATTTTCAAGTTTATTGATGATATTGTTGAAGAACGAATACAACACAGAACTTCAAAAGGGGCTTCTAAGGTTTATCATGATGTTTTGGATTCATTTCTTAGTCTCGTGGAAGAAGATAATGCTCAATTGAAGCGCTTTGATGCGGTTCATTTATTGATGGTGAGTATCTTACTATTTTATTTTATTTTATTTTGAAAAGAACTCCCCCCTCCCCTCTCTCTCTCTAGCTAAGCTTCTAATCCATTCATTTGGAAGAAGAAATTGTTTTTTCTTATGTAGGCACTACTATTCTTTATCCATTATAGGTAGGCACTATTAATCAAAGAATGATTTGTTTGCCAGATGCATGTCCGTTTGAATCAATAAGCATAGATGTTAACAATTATCATGGGAATATAAAGAAATAGTGAAGCTTTAAAAAAAAACAAAATCTCATGAAGACCAGCAGTTGAAGCAAATAGAAAGAGAAAGAGAAACATACTTGACCTTATTTTTTATGGAATGCACAAACATACAGGAGGCCTCTGTCTCTCTTCAACTTTAGATAATTAAAGTAGATAAAAGTATTTTATATTTAAGATTTTATCACCTTCACAAGTTAATACTCATTTTGAAATATTTCTTTCACAGGATTTGTTTGTTGCAGGAGTTGACACAACATCAAGTACAGTTGAATGGATAATGACAGAACTATTGAAAAATCCAAAGAAACTAAAAAAACTGAAAAAGGAGCTTAAAGAAGTCATCGGCAAAGATATTAAACTTGAAGAATCAAACATATCAAAGTTACCTTTCCTAAGGGCAGTAGTGAAGGAAACTCTTCGCCTTCACCCACCAGCTCCATTTCTACTACCTCGCAGGGCACTAGATAATGCACAAATTTGTGGCTTTACTGTGCCAAAAAATGCACAAGTTCTAGTCAATGCTTGGGCTATAGGAAGAGATTCAAGTGTTTGGACTGACCCTAATTTGTTTGTGCCTGAAAGGTTTTTTGAGAGTAAAGTTGATTTCAAAGGTCGCGATTTTGAGTTGATTCCCTTTGGAGCGGGCAGAAGAATGTGTCCTGGACTCCCATTGGCTTCCAGAGCAGTTCATTTGACAGTAGCCACTCTTCTCCAAACTCATGATTGGAAGCTTCCAGATGGACTCCAACCAAATGACATAGAAATGGACGAGAAATTTGGGCTGACCGTCAAAAGAGTTAAACCCATCAGAGCCATTCCCACTCAAGCCCCTTAGTTTTTACAAGTAAAATTGATTTTTATATGGTTTGCCTCATATTAAGTTTTATAGTCGTACGTCATAGGTTTAGGCGTATAAATAATAAGATCTTAGGTGCAACTTTATGTTTTGATGTTTTTCTGGTTTGTTTGAGAGTTGTAGAGATAATCGAGGTACGTATTCCTCTACCACAAATTAGTGTTTATCAATAAAATAATTTGCACAAAAAATTTCAATTAACCTATAGAAGCTTCAGCCTCTGAGAGCCATTCACATCAATGCTTAACGCATGTCATACATAAAACTGAAATTATTTGTGCTGTTCTTAATTTCACTATTTATTTTGAAATACATGTTATTAAAGAAATTTCAAACCCTGTGCGCATGCCGCATCTGCACCAGAAAAGAATTTTCTTGTTATTTAAGAAATTTTCTTGTTAATATTGTAAGATGTTGGTCTGTCCAAAAATGCAACCATTGGACCACCGCAAGACGTGGTGTTAAATTTGGCAATAATTGATACAATTTAAAATTAGAGGTGGTCTGTTCTTTTTTTTTTTTTTTTAAAAAAAAGGAAGTGGACCCCATGTTATACGGAATTTGAGATGAGTAATACTGTTTATGATTAAAAAAATGTGTTTTTGATTAAATTTGATTATATATTAGAGATTAGTTTAATTGTTTATAACTAATAAATAATGTAAATTTCTTAAAATTAAATTTTAATGTATAAATACAAAGATGAAATTGATATGAATTTAATTAATATATAATTATAATAGTCTTCTTTTTCTATTATGGCAGATACATTTGAATGAGCTACTGTATGATTTTTAATTTTTATGACCCAAATGTGTAATAAATAATGTCATTGACATTCTGGATCAGTTCATTAGCTACATATTTATAGGGTATGTTTGGATTGATTTATATAAAAGTGATTATGAGGATAAATGCATATTTATAATAGATTATGAGAATAAGTGATTATATTAAAAGTAATTTGTATTTGAATATTTTTACCCCATAAGTGATTTTGAAAAAAAAAATATGTTTGAATGTTGAGGGTTTAAGTGATTATTAGGTGAATAACGATAAAGAAAAGTGAAATAAGTGAGTGATTATCATAAGTAGAAAAAATCAGTTTCTACCGTAAACACTTATTTGAGGTATAAATATTTATTAAAAAGTAGTTTATTTGACAACTTCTCTATAAAATTACTTATCTACCCTCAGAAGTGCTTACTTACACTATCCAAATATGTACGTAATTTGATCTAAGGGAATCTAAAATAAAAGCATAGAAAGGGACAAAGAGCAAGACATCTAAGTTTTTGGTGAGAAGTAGATTTGCGGCCCCTGGCTCCAAATAAAAAATAAATTCGGGCCCCGTGCACGAAGTCTAAACTAATCGAAAGTTGTGTTGCTCATGGCTCCTTGTGTGCCAGCTTGCACGCATCCCTTAGCATGTAATTGATTCATTCCCGTAGCATTGATGACCAATAGAACCGATGTCTTCTTCATATGAGCCATCTCATTTTGATTCCAAGCTGAAGCTGGTGAGCTCCACGAGCTCCTTCATGTATTGTATTCATTGTGTGGATCAT
This sequence comes from Adenanthera pavonina, assembly GCA_026686845.1. Classification (NCBI taxonomy): domain Eukaryota; kingdom Viridiplantae; phylum Streptophyta; class Magnoliopsida; order Fabales; family Fabaceae; genus Adenanthera; species Adenanthera pavonina. The sequence goes on from JAIVEN010000010.1 coordinate 32,266,260, forward strand.
CCGTAGTTCCATCCCCATGCTAAGGCCTCACCTTCCTGCTTTTCCATTATCACTAAGACTAGATACCTTTCCCCTGAACTTGCCAAGGTAGTATACTGATTCAACCATATTGGGCTTGGTCCATTATCCATTTATCCCACAACTGGCCCAATTCTTGGCCTAATTAAATTTTAGTCCAAGCAATAGAATATAAAATAAGTAAAACATACAAACAAGCTGGTCATGACCATTGAAATTGCTTTTAAATTTTCGGTTTATTAATTAAAATAAAAACGAGAGATAATTACATGAAGTCTAAGTCAAGCTGCACTGTTCAAATGACAATCTCAAATTTACTGATCACTTACCGATCAGGGTAGTTCCTGACCGGGCAGGAATGGAAGAGAAGAAAGACGCAAGACCTCACTGCTTGATCTTGATTTTTCCATTGCAAGGTCACATTAACCCTATGGTCCAATTCTCAAAGCGTTTAGATCACAAAGGCGTCAGAGTCACCCTCGTCTCCACTCGCTTCATCTTGAACACCCTCCACAATAAACCCTACCCATCTTCCATAGCTCTCGAGAGCATCTCCGATGGCTACGACGACGGAGAGCACACATCAGCAGACTTCGACAAAGCCTACATCGATCGTTTCTGGGAAATCGGGCCAAAGACTTTCGAAGAACTCTTACAGAGGCTCGTGAGTTCTGGGAATCCCATCGACTGCGTGGTGTATAGTAATTCGTTCATGCCTTGGGCTCTTGACGTTGCAAAGAAGTTTGGTGTGAAGGGAGCTGTGTTTTTCACTCAATCTTGTGCAGTGAACTGTATATATTACCATGTTTATCATGGAAACTTGAAGATTCCGGTGACTGATGATGAGTCTGAGATTTCACTTCCGGCGATGCCGACGCTTGAAGCTTGTGACTTGCCAAGTTACTTGTTTGATTGGGGAAGCTATCCAGCTTTCACGGCCATACAGATGAATCAGTTCTCTAACGTTGAGAAAGCAGATTGGGTGCTTTGTAATTCCTTTTATGAGATTGAGCCACAGGTAAGTAATTAATTAATTGTTAGTTTATAAAGAGAATTGTGTGACTGAATTCCAGCAGGTTGGATTTCTCCGTTGTGAAAAAAAAGAACAGAACATAATCTGCCACGTCAGGACAATGTCGAAGTGCTGTTTTCTGAATATTGCTCAAATCTGATTCTCTTTCTGTCTATTGTCTCTTTATGATAGTGTTTATTAGATCTTGAATTTGAAAGACAATGTTTAGTGATATATAATAATGCCTCTGACAATCTAGATGAATTCATGAAAAACAAAAAAGTTTAGGAGACTCTGTTTTATCATGAACAAGATGTATTACTTATTTATAAAAATCATACGCGACAAGTAATATTACACCAAACCAGAAAAAAAAAATCATAGGTACAATATCTTCTTTTTTTTGGGTGAAAATGACACAGTATCACGCTGCAAAGCTGTTTATTACTTGACATTATGAATTGTTAGGTGACTGATTGGTTAGCAAAAATCTTGCCACTGAAGACCATAGGACCAACCATACCATCTATGTTCTTAGACAAGAGACTCAAAGATGACAACGCCTATGGTTTCAGCCTTTTCGAGACAGATCAAAATGATGCATGTCTTCAATGGTTAAGTGACAAGCCAAGTGGGTCTGTCGTTTATATCTCATTTGGAAGTTTAGTAACCCTCAACGCAGAACAAATGGAGGAAATGGCATGGGGCTGGAAGGACAGTGAAAGTTACTTCTTATGGGTGGTGAGAGAATCAGAGAAACCTAAGCTTCCTAAGGACTTTCTGGAGATTTCACAGAATAAGGGTTTGGTGGTCACGTGGTGTCCTCAACTACAGGTCTTGGATCATGAAGCTGTGGGCTGCTTTGTGACGCATTGTGGGTGGAACTCCACATTGGAAGCTCTGAGCTTAGGGGTTCCAATGGTGGCAATTCCTCAATGGACAGATCAGCCCACAAATGCAAAGTATATAGTTGATGTGTGGAAAGTGGGAGTGAAGGCTGAGACTGATGAGAAAGGAATTGTGAGAAGAGAAACAGTGAAGAAATGTATAAATGATGTGATGCAGAGTGAAAGAGGAAAAGAGATGAAGAGGAATGCCATGAAATTGAAGACTCCTGCTGCAATGGCTTGTGATGAAGGTGGAAGTTCTGACAAGAATATTGAAGACTTTGTGGCAAGTTTGAGAAAGTGAAACAAAGAAATCTGATTGTGTCGGATTCACATCTCATTATTATATTCATAATCATAATTTCCTTTTCCCTTTCTCACTCTTCAAGTGTGCCATATACATACATTTTCATGAATGCAGGAAATTTGGAATGATAATCATGTTGCATTAGAGAGAAAGTGATAGAGGTACTAGTGTGCATGGGCTTTCTTCTTCATTTTCCCTGTTCTGTCTTACACATGCAATAATATATTTGTTGTTTAGGAAAGAAGGGAAGAAAAGGAAAAGAAAACAATGAACTATTATATTTGCCTTTAGCTGCGCTTATTCTTGGGCATTGGGTGCGCATCACACCAAACTTTGGGTGCGTTTATGAAAGAAGAGATCCCAAATACCCATTTTCATGGAAAATTCTAATTAATGACCAAAATAATAAATTTATTATAAAATATGATTTATTACTATTTATTTTTTTAATTTTACTACTCAGTATTTCATATTTAAATATTTTTTATCAATTAAAATTTTTATTTATAATTAATTTACTACACTGGTCTTTAATTGTAATTTCTCTTTTTTTGTAATTTTCACTTTTTTATGCTACCAACTTTTTTTTTTGCGAAAAAAGAAATGTTATTAATATCAAACGGATTACACACACTATTCCATGAATATATATTGCGAATCTAGGAAATAGGCAATAATCTCAATTTAGAAAAATCAATGAAACCTCTTCCATTTATAGCACCAGCTAGGCAGAAAATTATTTATTTTAATTTATCCCAAACAATAATTCTTGGGAAAATGTTGAAACCCTCCACTATTGACTCAAGACTACAATCACTAATCTATCCCACTTTATAGATCTTATAACTTTGAAACATAATCAAGTTGAAAGAAAATACTCTAGTGACTTATTCAGTTATTATGGATTGTAGTTAGTAATATTGGGTAATATTGTATGTCTAGTGACTTATTCAGTTAGTATGGAGTTTAGTTCAGGATATTGAATTGGACAGCATAAAAAGAAATTCAAGTTCCATTGCGCATCCAAAAGCTAGATAGGAAAAAAAATGCTATTTAAAAAATAAAAGCTCAATAGACAAGAGCATAACAAACAAAGATAAAAGAAAGAAAAAGCATTTGATCATCAGAAAATTCATGAGCACTTAGAATTTTTTCTTAAAAATTAATAAACAAAAAAGCAACAACGAAAAAATGGCCAAAGCAACAATGAAAAGGCAGCAATTCGTCCCGCAGGGTACACAGATTTGCCTGCAAACTGACACCGTCTTCTGAGTATGGTGTGTGACAAAAAGGACCATGATATGAGCTGCGAATTAGGTTAGACCAGAAGGGTCATAATGTCTAACGAGAAAAGACTCTTATAATTGGGAAAAAGATAGATGAGGACACATATTTTAATTTTTTTTTTTTTGAGGATTCAATTTGAAAATTTAGTCCTTAAACCGAATATTTTTACTTGAGTTAACTAAATTTTTTATTTGTATTGTTCATTTATCAATAATTTTTTATAAAAGTCGTACGTTGTCTTTTTCCCCTTATAATTTGTAGGCTAAAATAAGACTTGACTCACTATCAATATTATATGTGAAACTACAAAGTTGTACTCAAAATGAAGTGTCACAGATAATATTACATTTGCTCTAATTGAATTATTCTTTTTTTTTATTAATTATTCTATTGAATGGGATATTGACTTTTATTCAGAAGAGGATTATTCTTTTTGATAAAAGGATATTATTTATTTATATTAAATAGGATAGTGATAAGAGGATAATATTTATATTAAATATCAGGGCTTTCACTGTCCAGTTGAGCTTGTTCACGGAAGACTCCACGCCAGCGTACTGAGTTGGCGTTGGTTCAACATCATCCGGCGCTTGTTTTGCTTAAAAACTTCAAATTTCTCAATTTTGAGCCGTAGGCGGGTGAAATAAGTTGTGGGGGACCTGTTGACCTCGTAAAACTCTTATGTGTGGCCTCTATTCCTCTGTTGATCCAAATCGAAATAACTCCAAAATAAGTCATAAAACATCCCAAAATAAATTTGAAAAAATAAATTTTCTAAAACAATTGATGATCACAATAGTTCTAGAAAATGGATTTCTGGGGCTATTGTGAACAACAACAATCCTTTTCTAGGTAAAATTATTATGGCTACAACGGTCCTATAAACTCATACTTTCTAATACTATTGAAACTCAATCAATCTAGAAAGCGGGTATATCTATGCATGAGTCATATTAACAGCATATAATGGCATATAATATCAAATGAGTCTTTTATTATATCAGTAAATATTGCCATTTTGATAAGTTTTATTAGATACATTATATTAATCCCCCTAACATATAATTAAACACCTTTTTTTGGTGAATTAATTAAACCCATTTTTATTATGTTTGTCCGTACACCACGATATTCCAATGAAGTAGTATTTTTATTCAATGAATTGAATAATACCATCTTTGATAGACTTCTACATAGGTAGATCATGACAGTGATGTTTAATTCCAAGGATTCCAGCTCACGAGGCAGACACTGAAAGCGTACGCTCTGAATCCATCACTGTCACGGACGAGTTCAGGTCATCTCATCCAGACGAATCGTACTGTATTATTATGTAGCATTCGTATCCAATTCAAATTCAATCACTTGATTTTTTTTTTTAATTGTTGCAGCCTGACTATTCCATCGATACTTTGACGGAAGACATGCATATTCAGTATGTATAAATTATGATAACCATATCATATTTCATTACTTTAAAATTACTATAGAAAAACTTTTTTTTTTATTTTTTTTATATTACTTTTAAAATGTTTTTCTAAAACTCAAATATTTTTTTTTATTTTTTATTTTTATACATTAATATGTTGAATATATATAAAATTTTAAAATTTATTATATTCAATGTATCATATCTATTGATTGGTATTTATATATGGATAAAACTATTTCAAATGGATCATACTATTTATAATTTATAAATATTATATTTTTTTATGTTATATATTAATAAATTTTAGGATGTATTAGGATGCTAATAATTTACTCAATCTGTTTCAAAATATAACAAAATTTTGGAGGATTAAAATTTTAAAATATAATCATTTTGTAAAAGTTAGTGAGTATTTAATATTTTTTTTAATTATACCTATTTATGACAACACTCTATTATGAGAAAAAAGAATAAAAAATGTTATAGTAGAAAGAGAATAATTCATTTTTATCCCTATTCAATGAAAATAATTTTAAAAAGTTATAGAAATTTTTGAAAGAATCAAAGTGTAGAAATGAAATAGATAAATATGATTTATATTTTGAAAGGGGATAGTAACAATAATAATATTACACTCACATTATCGAAATAAATAGTTATTATTAAATAAAAGTAATGGAAACATAATAATTATTGTGTATTTTTTATTTTTTCATAAAAATGAAATATTTTTATTTAAATACCAAATAAATTTCAAAATGAATCTAATCCACTTCAAATATTCATACTCATAAGAAAATAATGCTCAAAAAATAAAAATTACGTTAGGAGAATTAATTTCAAATTAAATTAAATAATACTCAATCTAATTAATAAACAATATCAAATAATAGAAGAATGATCATAAAAAATATATTTATTTGATTGAGGAAGATTTTTTATTTATGAATTTCAAAGAAGACTCCTTAGTTAACAAAAAATAGTTTATGATAAAGATATGCACACCTATATAGACCAAACTATATCTTGGATTCTTTTTTTTTTTCGATGAACCTATATCCTGCATTCTAAACTTATTTATTGACTGAAAAGAAAAGCAAGTTACATATAATTTTAGGGTCGCTCTATATAAGAAAATAATGGCGAAGTTAGTGTTTAACAATTTTTTTGTTTTTAAAATACTCTTAACTACTTAATTGCTTTCTCCAAAAAAACTCTTTTAACTCCTTAAACCAGGCATACCCAACCCCCTCATAAATCTCAATGTAATTCTAGTTCCACGCACACACGGAATGTGTGGATTTGACTGAGGGATGAAAAGATTTTTTTTAATTAAATTTAATTTTTAAATTAAAAAAAATTATGCGGCCACAATATTTTGTTTGTGATCGCATACACCGTGTGTGGCTTCGCGCCACGGAAACAGGCTCTCGTCGATCATCTCGCTGATCATCTGCGTCTCTATGGCCTCCTCCCTAAAACGTTCCCAAAGATTGTATACATTTTCCTTGCTCCTCTCGCCTTGATTCTCCTCGTGTCCTGCTGCTATGCGGTGGCATCTTCTTAGTGCCGTGGAGCCTTCGAAAAAAGTGCTTCTGTACAATTGTAATAACTTTTGCCGTCATAAAGGGTTGTTTGGATAAAAGTTGAAGGGCCTGTTTCGTTTCCGATTCATAATTGAGTTTGGCACCAAAACCAAGTTAGCCAATATTTTAATTCATGATCTTCTTCGCGCTCCAAAGTTGAACATGTTGCTAAAATAAAAATAGTATTTTTTTTAACATTATAAAATAAAAAAATATTTATGCCACACATTAAACTCTAGAGTAATCGCCCTTATATCTTGCTTTTATGACCTCCCTCTCTTTCAAAAACCTATACTTTAACCCAAAATCTTAACTCGATTAAGAATATTCCCAAAGAATTCTAAAAAATATTTATTAATTAAAACTATTAGAATCCAAAATATATGAAGAAAGTAGTTGAGTGAGATATAAGTGAGTGGGTGGGTTGCATCATTCTCTTGAGTACAAGAGAAGGGTAAAAAGAAAGAAAAGAAAGGCAGTTTTTTGTTTTGGGGTGGGGGGGCCTGAAGAATGGCAGATTTATTAATGGGGGAAATTATACTGATAACGTTAGCAATGATGGGCCTGATCTCATGCTGCTCCCCTGCCCAGAGCGCCCAGAAGCAACTTATGTCTTATTCTCTCTTTTGACTCTCCTTTTCATTGCACCCTTCCTCCAGTCATATGCTAGATAATAAACAGAAAGTTAATCTCGTCATAAACTACTATATATTTATTTGTAATTTCCTCTCTAGATTTTATTTAAAAGAAAAAAAGAAAATTCTTCCTATAATACCGTATATATTAACAAGTTAATCTTTAAACTTTCATATTATTAGTAATTTAGTATTTATCATGGGCACACACCACACCGCATGACAGCATCCAATAATAATTAGGATCAAGGTATTTTTTAATAAAGTATAATAAATATTATATCATATTTTAAAATAAATTTTATATTTAGAGTGTGATAAAAATTTTTATATTTAGAATAATATAAAATATTTAAAAAATGTAGCATTAAACGCACGCAGCACTGAAGGGTATATATGCCCATCATTGTGGATTTGACTGAGGGATGAAAAGATTTTTTTTAATTAAATTTTATTTTTAAATTAAAAAATTATGCTCCTCTCGCCTTGATTCTCCTCTTGTCCTGCTGTTATGCGTTGGCATCTTCTTAGTGCGGTGGAGCCTTCGAAAAAAGTGCTTCTGTACAATTGTAATAACTTTTGCCGTCATAAAGGGTTGTTTGGATAAAAGTTGAAGGGCCTGTTTCGTTTCCGATTCATAATTGAGTTTGGCACCAAAACCAAGTTAGCCAATATTTTAATTCATGATCTTCTTCGCGTTCCAAAGTTGAACATATTGCTAAAATAAAAATAGTATTTTGTTAACATTATAAAATAAAAAAATATCACTAATCCCTTATTTTGTTTCCCAAAATCCATGAACTACAGCTTCAACGAAGCATCTGAAGATGATGAAGGTTCCAACCCCGTTGCACATACTAATGAGGGAGACGGACAATTGGATGGTGGTAACTGATGGTGGCGACGTTAACCACAGGAAATATAGCTACTAGAAGGATTACCGCGAAGGCTATTACTGGTGTAGGATGCTCTTGGGATTAGTTTAATAGGATCATCAAAAGATTATACTTTGAACTCTCTCAACTGATATACCAAAATAAATAAATAAATGGATGAATGTTTTAAAAAAATTTAAAATTATTTAATCTTATAATATATCATCAAAATCAATTTAATTATTTTATAATATGACAATAAAGTCAAAAGTATAAGTGTTACTAAAAACTTGTTTAGACAGTATATTAATTTGAAAAATTATTAAATAATATTTATAATAAGGAGGATATTTTGGTCCAAAGAAAATTAATTTTAGTGAGTTAACAATTTTTTTAAACCGTTGAATGGGTGGAAATTGAATCTTAAAAATGGAAGAGAGGTTTGTGTAAATTAAATTTTTATTTTAAAGGAGGTATACGTAGATTTTCAAAATAGAAAGGAAATATCTGTAATTAACATAAAATACAAGGGAAGTCAGAGTATTTTATCCTAAATTATAATATATTTATTTAAAAAATAATTTAAATTTCCTGAACATAAAAAAAATGAAACAAGTTGGTTGAATTTTTTGAAAAATTACTCCTCAAAATCAACATCGTAAATCATTGTATTTTTCTTGCACGTGAATAATTTTATCATTTTATGTTTTTTTTAATCCCATTTAAATATAGTGGAAGATGAAAATCACTATACAACATAAGTTGTATTATTTATAAGCTGCTCTTATACTCTATGGAATGGCCAGAAGATCCTCCTACTTAATTATATTATATATGTTACACGCAGAGGACAAATTAAACTCTACTAAGTCATTATTTTTTTTCTCTATTAATTTCATTCGCATTCATTTATTTTTATTAAATCCATGTCCAGCAATCACACAAATAAACAATATTATCAATATCAGTAATCAATGACATCATACCTATTGGTCAAAGATGCGTTCGGTAGGCTGAGAAAGATGACACATAATATATACAAACAAGTCCACCTCGTAAGGCAGACAAAGAAGATAGATAACGATTATAAATAGATGATAGCAAATCATACATTAATCATACACACAAAATTGAGTACTTTTCCAATAAAACAAAAAATCTTAGTAATTTCAAAAAAAAAAAACTGAGTACTTTCCTTCTGGTAAAGAAGGAATGGAAGAGAGGCAAAACCCATGTTATTAAAATCGGATCGGACTGGTTGGTTCAACTGGTCGGATTGGGAACCGGTACCTGGTCCGGTTCGGTTGTAGTCCAAGACTGGCACTGTTCAGAACCGGTGAGAACCGGCCTTGAACCAGTAGAACCGATTCTGAACCGGTTTGAACCGGTTTTGAAGTTTTTTTTTTCAAATTTTTTTAAAAAATTCTTTTTAATTTTTAAGATAAGATAACATTATTTTTAGTACAAAATATGTTTTTTTATATATTATAATATTATATAAGCATTATTATGATATATAACTATTAAAAATTATATATTTACTTAATAAAAAATAAATAATAAATTATTAACTTACTATTTTGAACTCAAAATATGATTATAGATGAATATTAGTTTATTTAAATTAAAATATTGAGTTATGAAACTCAATAATAATTTATTTGTAATAAATAATAGATTGATAATTCAATATTATTTAGTTTGAGACTTTAATTAAGTTATAAAACTTGTTTAAACTTATATTATTTATTTTAAATATATTATTTTAATTAGTACCGGTCTGTAACATCTAAATTTTTATGATTTTGTTTGAATTCTAGTTTAGAGAATTACTTCATAATTAGAATTAAAGGAGTTGAAATCTCTTATGTAGATCAAAGTAGGGACTAAATCGCAAAGGATGATCAGGGACTAAATTGCAGAGAAAGTTGGATGGCATAATTGAAAATATTAATTATTAGCAAAAAGACAAAAAATGGGACATAAATGTCATTTCCTCAAACAAATCATCTGTCTAGTATTTATTAAGACTGGTTATAGGAGGTGATTCAAGAAAATTCTCGTAAGAAATTATACTCTAATAAGCAAAACCAGAAAATAGATATATTGGGCAGAAAAATGATCCGAAGTTCCATAATCTGTAAATTAATAAGAATTAGAAAATAAGTCTAGATTAGGAAACTCAAATATATTAAGGTCATAATGAGTTTGAAATTCATATTTTAAATATATTTATGCGTGAAAAATTTTACCAGACAAAATTTACATAATTAGAGCCCGAAAACCCGGTATATGTTGAAATTAGGCCTAGGATTAAATGGTTTAAGCCCAAATAATTAAAGGCATCATATTGGGCTGAATATGGACTCAAAATTTTGTGCAAAAGGAGTGGAGAAGAGTTAACCACCATGCATGACACTATTTCAAAGATTAGGTGTCAAAATTGGAAGTTTGGATGAAGTAAGCTTATGTAAGCATAATGATGCAATATTTACCTTATTTGGAGATAAAAGTGGCATCCAAATTAATGACAAGAGAGGTAAAATTAATTAGATAACAATTATGTGAAGAAATTAGGTGTATGGTGGAGAAAAAAGATGATGTAGTGCAATTTTGGCCCTTGGATCAAAAGTTAATCAAATGGATGGAGTTGCTTCTTGTTGTCTATAAATAGGCTCTTCATCCCCTCCATTATTCACACCCAAAAATGAAAATCCACCATATATTAGTGAGAGTGTGAGTTATAAAGAGAAGGAGGAGAAGAGGAAAGGAAAATTTGCAAGTTTAAGGTAACATCTTTTCCCTTTCTTGCATTTTATTTCTAAATGGTTGTTAGATCTTGTATTTCTATGATTGGTAGGTAGAAAACATGTTTATGTTATGAATATGATGATGATTGGATCAAAATGGTGAAAGAATGATGAATATGCTATGAATTTTGCATGAACAAGCATGAACATGATGAACATGCTAAAAGATGCATTTTGATCCTAAATGTTACCATGCCAAAATGAAATCATGTTTCTTGCAATTATTTTTAAATATTATGCTAAGAATGAGATTATGATGTTATTGGGATTTTTTTAAATCTCACCCCACCAAATATCTAACCATGATTAGATTTAATTCATGTGAAAGGCAAGGAGATAAAGGAGGATCCATGAAGAAATGTTTAGAACTAGGAAGGGTATTTTGGATACTTATGTAATATCAAATATAATGACATTTTATGTCACAATATGTAAATTATGTGTGACTCCTAGATGATGAATAAAAGTATGTTTTGGATCAATTTTATATGTGTTATGTGACTACCATTGAATGTATGGTATTATGGAATTTTAGGGAATGAAATTTGAAAAAATTAGGGTAAAATTGCAAGTAAATTCACGAAATTTACTGTAGCAATCTGCCTAATAAAATTCCAAATTAATATTTTTCCCTTATAGAGTATTTTAAGAGATGAATATAGCAATTTGAACCACCCTTAAATGATTTTTCTAGAATTAGTTATGATTTTTCAAAATTCAGCCAAATTTTTATATTTACCAAATGAATAGTAACTTTTGGTAAATTTTTGAAATTTGACCCAAATTTACTTCCAAATACATCTAATTGGAATATAAACTACTAATAATGAATAGTAAATGGTTCCTAAGGTTAAGGTGTGACATGGTCCGACCCCGGTCGGACCATTGAACCTTGAATCAGTGACTTGTCCGGTTCAATATCCGTTCCGATTCTGGCAACATTGGGCAAAACAGAAGACCTCATTGTTTGTTTTTGCTTTTTCCGACACAAGGGCACGTCCATCCTATGCTTCAATTCGCAAAGCGTTTGGATCATAAAGGTGTGAGAGTAACCCTAGTTGCCTCTCGCTTCCTCTGCAACACCTTACAGATGGAATCAACCTCCATAGCTCTCGAGAGCATCTCCGATGGCTACGATGACGGAGGGTATGGAGCTGCAGGGAGCGACACAGCCTACATCGATCGTTTCTGGGACGTAGGGCCGAAGACTTTCGAAGAGCTTTTACATAAGCTCATAAGTTCTCGGAATTCAATCGACTGTGTTGTGTATGACTCGTTCATACCTTGGGCTCTTGATGTTGCAAAGAAGTTTGGGGTGATTAGAGCTGTGTTTTTCACGCAATCTTGTGCAGTGAATTCTATATACTACCACGTTTATCAGGGAAACTTGAAGATTCCTGTCACTGATGATGGGTCTGAGATTTCACTTCCTGCGTTGCCGAAACTTACTTCTCGTGATTTGCCATCTTTCTTGTATGTTTTGGGACGTTATCCAGCTTTCACGGACATGGTTGTGAATCGGTTCTCTAATACTGAGAAAGCAGATTGGGTGCTTTGTAATTCGTTTTACGAGCTTGAGCCACAGGTCAGTAATAAGTTAGCGATAAGCCTATACCCTTTAGTATTTAAGTATGAGGGAAGCTTCTTAAGAATTTATATAGTGAATAAATTCAATTCTGTCGAGTTAGTATATTTGAGTTTATATATAAGGGGTTTGTTAAGTTTGCATAGTGAAAATCTAATTTAATTAAAAAGTAAAAATCCAATTATGTTAGAATATTTTTGGGATAATGGACATCTTGGTTCTTAAAGTTTTACTTAATTTTTGTATAGATTCCTGTAACTTCAATTTCATTGAATCACTCCTTATAGTTTTATATGTTAGAGAGTTAATTCTTAAATTATCCAAAGGTTAGAAATTTAATCTCTCCTCTATCTAGCTTGACTGAAATTTGTTAAATTTGTGTGCTAACTTGTCAAAGGAAAGATAAGTTGGCACGAAAAATGGGTTAAAATTGGATTATGAATAATAAAATCTGTCAATTTTATTGTATGCTGTAGCAAAAATTTGAAAAAAAAAAAAGTCTATTCAGCTTTCACACACACACACATATGTACATCCAACTCATCTCACTGTTAAACATATCATTTGAACATTATAAAAAAGTTAATGCTAAATTTGACAACATAGGGATTAAAATATATAAGATTTTGAAAATCTAAGGATTAACTTTCTAAAAATGAAAAACTACAAGGCCAATGATTCAATAAAATTGAAACCATTGGGATCAATATGAAAACTAATTAAAACTTTAAGGACCAAAGGTCCTTTTTCGAATTTTTTCATTATTTATACATTTTTAAGCGCAAATATCATGTTGAATTTTTAAGCGCAAATAAGTTAACTGCTCAACTTATATACTTAAAATACTTTTTTTCAATTAAATTTAAAACTAAGTTGAAAGTCTTGATAACTAAAGTGGGTCACAGGCTAAGTGATTGATGCATAAAAAATTTACCCACTTGTCCTAATCTATTATCTATTATTAGATAACTCCATTCGAGGAGAATGACTTATAAAAAGTTTGATAATATATACTTTTTTTTAAGTTGTATTGAGCTATGTATTTATTGTTTTGTAACATGCATAATATTTGAATTTTTTAAAATTTTGAAAATGGTGGGTTCTACTAGATATTTTGTTACAAATATGTCTGTCTTCCCTTACAAAGTCCAGAGAGATTTCGAGTTTAAATAAAAACAGTGCCTTAAATACATATAAACTTATATCTAATTTTTTTTCCTTGTTAAAAAACTAATCTTTCTTTTTCTTTTTTCTTTTTGCCAAAAACTGATACTTCGTTTTGTTGTTTTGAAGAAGGTCCCCAATATTAATTTCTCATTATTTCATTGCTAAAAATATTATTTTATACCAAAGAGACGCTTGCATAAAAAACAATATACAAAAGCTTTTGAAGGAATCGATTGACAAGTCATATTTGAGGACTAAAATAGAGGTTTCCACATTTATTTCCTTGTTTAATTCATTAAAATCAAAAGAGTTTTTTTTTCTTGGTACAAAGCTCAGAGGGGTTTTGTTTTCTATATAATTATATAATTATTATGATGAAACAATTATAATAACGCCATTGGAACTAACTCTTGTCTTCTATATCACTTTGAATCTTTCTCTATCCTATTTTCTGATTCTGCCCACAAAACCAAATCAAATATAATGAGGAATGTTACATATCGCATATAGGCATGTGATGGGAAATAGGAAAATGACGGATGGCAAGCGTGTGAGGCTGTGAAACGTGAAAATCTTTTCAAAGCTATCATCTATTTCCTTTCCAAAGCCTCGTCACTTTGCCTCTCAAATCAAATCAAATAATTGGAGGAGGGGAAGGAAAATGTTATTAAAATTTTTCCTCCTCTCCCCTTATATATTTTTCCCCTAAATTGAGGTAATTTGGGGAAAAAATATGTTATTGTGTCTAATATGACCAAAATACCCTTCACTTTTTCATAACTCAACCACAAAATATACTAATCAGTCTTGTCACGTCTTTTCTTGGTCTTACTTTTAAAATATAAAATACCTTAGTGACATACATGCATGAAGTCACGAACACACACAGATACATTCATATATTAACATATCTATTCATGGTTAAAATTGAGGAAAAAAAGAAGATACATACAATTATGGTTGAGGTTGAGAAAAAAAAGAGTATTTCCTTTTGATTAAGAATTTTATCTAATATTCAAACAAAAAAACTCTGTTTTTAATATAAAAATAAAATATTAACTTAAATAAACTAAGGTTATAATAATCAAATTATAATTATTTTCTCTCCCTTTCCCTCATAACCCAAACAAGGTAACATTAAAACCCTTCCATTAAAATCTCTCATTTTCCCTCCAAACGAGATAAAATTAAAATCATTTCTTTTCCCTTCCCTTCCTTTCCCTACATTAAAATCTCTTCCCTCAATTTCCCTCCTTTGAACCAAACATACCCTCAGTCGAAGGTAAAGAGGCCGTTGGGCAAATAAGTATTTGAGATGCAGGGAGCATCCCACTTCTTTAAATCTTTTTACCGCTGATTTTCTTCATCTTCTCTGTTTGTCTTTTTCTTCTTCGTCTCTCTTTATTTTTCTTTATCTGCAGCTACCTCTTCCATCAATTTCAAGCGATGTGGTTTTCTATGGCTCAGAGTAGATTGGATAAACCAGACAACCTGCCGATTTTTACGGTTTAAGCCAATTCAGGGCTGGGTTAGCCGGTTCATCACCGGTTCCTTCCTCCACCGATTGCCATGTTATACCGGACCGAACTAGCCACTGGTTTCCGATTGAACCGGTTGAACTGGCAAGTTCGGTCTGATTTTTACATAATTAGAATTGCAGTAGTAGAATCATCAAGCATCTTAGGGTGTATTTGTGAACACTTATCAAACTTTGGTTAGGGTTCAAAACCAAGGTTGAAGAAGATTTGTGTGTTTGACAATTTTTTCATTTCCCGTTTGAGAATGATTTTGGATGCAGAACGTGGTTTCCGAAGAAATAGTTCAATAGTTGCTTTTTCATTTTGCTTATTCATTTTTATCTGTATTTATTTTAAATTCAGATAAAAATAGACCAATAAAAATGAGAAAAAATAGAAAAATTATGAAAATAAAATTTTCATAAAATTTATCCTATCTATTGACCAAAATGTCTCTTCAAAATTTTAATTTTTATAGATCATGACCTATAAGAAAATAATATATCAGATATATTATGTTCTCAACTAAATAAATGCAGATTAAATTTTAATCCAAATAAATTAAATTAATTATGAGATAGAGTTTAAGTTCAATTTAGAGAAAAATTATGAGTTTTGTCAAAACCAATTTTCAAATAAATCATTCAAATATAAATACGTAAGTCCAAAACTAATTTTTATCATTATTACGTTACAAAACTAATTCTATCAAAACTCACCAATTGAAAGCCAATCGGGTCTTAGCTGCCTGTTTGCCTTGTACTTTAGCCGTATTCAAATTCTGGGTGGACAAGGTCCTTTTAACTGGGCTACTATGGGGGGCTTCTTGTTTTTCTCTATATTGCCTGTTTCTTTTTTGGCTCCTTCCTTTTGTGTTCGTTCATTTTTAAATGAATATACTCCTTTCATTAGAAAAAAAAAATTTCTAGCAAAAAGCAGTGATCAGTGAAGAGCAGATCTGAGAGGGCGACGTCTCAAGACAGTGACGAATGAGAGAGGTGAGGGATCTGTTTGAGGAAGAAGAGAATCCCAATAATGACGGATGAAGACATAAAGAAATCGGGTGCCTAGGCAGCTTCTTATTTTTATTTTTAAAAAATTTTAAAATCTAAATATTATAGATTAAAAAATATGCTTGTTAGAGCCATGTTTTTGAGTTTTTATGCTTTTGAAGTCTTTTTTCTCTACTACTATTTAACTACGGTTTTAGTATAAAGTTAGTGTACAAAAACTTGGACTAGACGGTTGAATTGGGAACCGGTTCCTGCTCTGGTTTGATACACACCTAAACCCGGACTTATTAAGAATTGGCGGTGAATCAGTGAAACCAGTCGAGAACCGATCAAAATTGGTAAGACTGGCGGTTCAGGTGGTGATGCCGGTTCAAGAAAAAAACTCTCGTTTTTGCTTTTCAAAACAAGAAAAATTGAAGAAGATGAAGAATATGGCCAAAAGAGAAGAAGAAGAAGGAAAATCAGACGAAGCAATGAAGAAGGAGGAAGGAGGAGAAATTACCATATTAACAAAAGAAAATCTAGATCAATTAACAATAATAAGCTGAAGAACGACATCAATGGTGCCCACGAATACCCCCCATCATCATCGGGCGTTTTGAGTTCCAATGTCCCCACTATTCCCGTACTCTGGCTCTTCTACGAGTGAGTGTGACTATTCAATTTAAATTTGTTTTTTTTGCCAGCTGTGGACCACTTAATGTAATTTAGTTTTTAGTTTTTACTTGTTTATTTCTTTTCTTCAAATTCAACGTTCAAAATTCAAATTCACTGTAATTAATGTTTTTTTAATACATCCCAAAAACTAAATACACACATGATAAATCGGTCAGAATTCTTTTTATTTTTTTAAATATTCAAAATAAAATAATATTTATTTTTAGTACTATATATCACTATATTTATATAAATATTTTTTATAAGTATTATTATAATACATAATTATTAATAATAATAAATTTATTTAATAAATAATATATTAATTGATTATTTTAAGTTTAAAATATAATTATAAATTAATATCAATTTATTTAAATTATTAATAATAATAAATTTACTTAATTTTATTATTACCTATTTAATTATAGTTTAATTATGATTAAATTATTGAATCTTAAATTATTATTTTAATTAGTTTAATTTTTAATATTTTGATAAAAGCATAAATGCATAGCGCTGAAAATGATTTATATATACTATCTAATTTGAAAAAAAGAAAAAAGAAAAACTATAAGCGTCCACAACGGTACCATGATACCACGGGATCTCACAGGAGGGATTCCAACTCCGACGTAAGAGAGAGAGAGAGCGGGAAGGTGAGTGATTATTGTATTTTACTTGAATAATTTGAGGTCTGACAGTATTTTCTGTTTTCTTATTTTTAAAATAGTTTTGTAAAACTGTTTTCGAGAATAAGTTTTGAAAACAAGAAAATAAAAAAATCTCTTTGAATAGTTGTTATCAAAATTATAACTAGTAAGTCATAGATGAATTATTCAAAATTTATAACTTTACCATTAGTGAGGTGGATGTTTTTCACCTTTTCTCGTGTTTTCCAGAACAAAAACTACAAAACATCTTAAAGTTGTTCTGCGTTTTTTGTTCTTTTATTTTTCTGTTTTCCAGATCAGTTTATAAAAAACAGGTTTACTAAACAAGTTTTTTGAGTTTTCTATTTTTAAAAACAGAAAAACTATTTCGGAAACACGAATCAAACAGACCCTTGATCATTTTACTTTATTTTCTTTAAAAATATCCCGTTTAAATATAATGAGAAATGTAAATAAGTATATAATCTGCAATATAAGTCATATTATTTACATGGATAGTACAATTTATTTTTTAAATTTATTTATTATATATTATAAAGTAGATGTTGAAAATACGACGTATCGTGATTTCAGACATTTATATTACCTTGCTGACTATAAAAAAAGTTTAGCTTCACATGTTATAAATAATTTTTATTTTCTAATTATGTATATTTTTATTTTTTTTAAAATTTGATATGATGATAAATATGAAAATAAAAATTAAATATATATTTATAAAAAAATTGAGATTTGATTGTTTTAAAATATATTTATTTCCTAATTATATATGATTTTATTTTTTTTAAATTTAATATGATAATAAATATGAAAATAAAAATAAAATATATATTTATGAAAAAATTATAATCTGATTATCTAGATCTACATCAACTATTATTTGATGAGATCCATATAAATTTATATTATATAAGTCTTTTTACATTATTATAATATCGTTTTTAAATAATTTAAGGGCCATATCATTCTCTTTCATTTATTTTTTTTCAATCCATTTCCACAATCACACAAATTATCAATATAATTAACAATATCAATATAAATATCAATTATTACTAATATTAGGCACACTTGGTCAACAACAAAGTGTTAGGCAGAAAGAGAAAAATGATGCAAAATACAAAAATGTCCACCGCGTAAAATAGACAGATGACAGATAAGAATTATGAATAGATCAAATTGAACCACACGTTGATCATACACACAAAACTGAGAGTACTTTCCCAAAAAGAAAAAAACTGAGTGCCCTCGTTCCAGCAAAGGAGGAATGGAAGGGAGGCAAAACAGAAGACCTCATTGTTTGGTTCTGGTTTTTCCAACACAAGGCCACGTCCACCCTATGCTTCAATTTGCAAAGCGTTTGAATCATAAAGGTGTGAGAGTAACCCTAGTTGCCTCTCGCTTCCTATGCAACACCTTACAGATGGAATCAACCTCCATAGCTCTCGAGAGCATCTCCGATGGCTACGATAACGGAGGGTTTGGAGCAGCAGAGAGCGACACAGCCTACATCGATCGTTTCTGGGACATAGGGCCAAAGACTTTCGAAGAGCTTTTACAGAAGCTCACAAGTTCTGGGAATTCAGTGGACTGTGTTGTGTATGATTCGTTCATGCCTTGGGCTCTTGATGTTGCCAAGAAGTTTGAAGTGATGGGAGCTGTGTTTTTCACTCAGTCTTGTGCCGTGAACAGCATATATTACCATGCTTATCAGGGAAACTTGAAGATTCCTGCCACTGATGATGGGTCTGAGATTTCACTTCCTGCGTTGCCGAAACTTACTTCTCGTGATTTGCCATCTTTCTTGTATGTTTTGGGACGTTATCCAGCTTTCACGGACATGGTTGTGAATCAGTTCTCTAATATTGAGAAAGCAGATTGGGTGCTTTGTAATTCGTTTCATGAGCTAGAACCAGAGGTCAGTCCAACTTAATTTCTTCCAATTTATTTGTATAGCCTTTACTGGTCAAGTGTGGACCTGAAGAATTGTGGATAAATATCCCATCTTGCTGACATATAGCGCCGGTAAAGTAGGTTGGAGTCCTCGGTTCAGCTCGCTTAGCCCGTTAAAAATGGTGGGACGGATTGAAAAAATTGAGATATTTGATAATAGGGGTCAAAAACTTGGCCCACCCCGCTAGCCTGCCACTTTAAGCGGGTCAGCCCGCCTGGCCCATTTTTTTTTTTTAAATATTTTTATATATTTTTTATTCTATATAATTATATCTAAAAAAATAAAAACTAAAAAAAAAGGACTTAAGCATCATTTTCTTTCTCAATCTTTCTTATATTTTAATTTTAGTTGTATTTTATTTTGTTGAACTAAATGTTACTTATGATATTACCATATTAATGTATTAATATATTATGTTTTAAGATTTTATGCATCAAACCGATAAAAGATTTTATGAATATAGTTATTTTATTTATGATAGTGAATAAAAAATTAATAATTTAACTAAGTAGGGGAAAAAAAGGGCTAGCCAAACAAAAAGAAAAAAAAAGGAGAAATTTTATGATTTAATAAAAAAATATAAAAAATAGGAAAAAAAAAAACGGGCTGGCCCGTTTGGCCGGCCGGCCCATGTATGGCGGGACAGGCTGGGGATTTCCAGGCCCGCCCTTATGGGGGCCTCAACCCGCCCCGTCCCGCCCCGCCCAAAAGGCGGACCTATGGAGGGCCGGCCCGTTTACCACCTCAACTGACATAGTATATTTGGGTTTATAAATAAATATGAGGGTTTTGTTATGTTTCCATGAGGAATATCCAATTTACTTAGTGAAATCTAAGTATGATTATATATTTTTTTCTTTAATTATTTATACAATTTTAAGATAAAAAATATGATATTAAATTTAAAGATGGAATTGTTAATTAAATGAAAAAAAAACTTAGAATAAACTTATCTACTTAAGGTTCTTCTTTTCAATTAAATTAAAACAAGCAGATTTTAAATTGAAAAATAAATTAAAAGTCTTACTAAATAGAGTTAGTGAATGACAGGGTAAGTGATCTATGCGTAAAAAAAGTCCATCTATCCTTATTTGAATTAATAAAAAACATTACCTGTCGTATATACTCCCTCCGATATTTTTTATAAGGGACTTTCTATAAGTTTTTTCTTGTCATTTTTATAAAGAACTTTGTAATATTTACTAAAATTTTTTCTATTTTACCCTTCTCATTTATTTATTCTCATAAATTGTTATTAGATATTTTAGATAAAAGAGATATTTTTAATTGATCAAATGATATTTAATATGGATCATATTATTATATAGGGGTAAAAATGAAATGTTTGATTTTTTTTCTTTTAGAATTTTAAGAAGATAATTAATTTTCTTAATCTATGTAAAATAGTTGAAAGTTTTTTATAAAAAGGATAGAAGGGAGTAAACTTATCTAAGTTTTTCCCTGGCTAAATACTTTATTTCTTTATTTTTCAAGATGAACCGAATATTAATTTTTCATTCTTTTATTGTTAAATATTGGTAGTTATATGAAATAAAAAAGATTCCATTTTGCAAAATTTATTGTCACTGAAACGATATAAAATTGGAACAAAATCGTATTTTTGCATAAAAAAAAAATACAAAAGCTAGCTTTTGTAGGAATCAATTGACAAGTCATATTTGAGGACTAAAATAGATTTGCTTCCTTGATTTCTTCGTTAAGCTCAGAGAAGTTTTGTTTATTTAGGAATAGACTTGTTGCATCTTAATTTTTTCAAGAAATGTCTTCAATGATTGAATGAATATATATATCATATTTGAAAGATGTGCATTACATTTCTGACACATCGTAGGTGGTTGATTGGCAAGCAAAAATCTTGCCTCTGAAGACTATAGGACCAACCATACCATCCATGTTCTTAGACAAGAGACTCAAAGATGACAATGCCTATGGTTTTAGCTTTTACAAGGAAGAAGAGGAAGCATGCATCACATGGTTAAGCGACAAGCCAAGTGGGTCTGTTGTTTATGTCTCATTTGGCAGTTTAGTAGTTCTAGACACTGATCAAATGGAGGAAATAGCTTGGGGCTTGAGGGACAGTGAAAGTTACTTCTTATGGGTGGTAAGAGAATCAGAGAAACCTAAGCTTCCTAAGGACTTTTTGGAGATCTCACAGAGTAAGGGCGTGGTGGTCACATGGTGTCCTCAACTGCAAGTATTGGATCATGAAGCGGTGGGTTGTTTTCTGACACATTGTGGATGGAATTCCACGGTGGAAGCTGTGAGCTTAGGGGTTCCAATGGTGGGAGTTCCTCAATGGACAGACCAACCCACCGATGCAAAGTACATAAAGGACGTGTGGAAGATAGGAGTGAAAGCTGAAGCAGATGAGAAAGGAGTTGTGAGAAGAGAAACTGTGAAGAAATGTATAAATGAAGTGATGCAGACTGAAAGAGGAAGAGAGATGAAGAGGAATGCCATGAAATGGAAAACTTTAGCTGCAAAGGCTTGTGATGAAGGTGGAAGTACCGATAGGAATATTGATGATGTTATAGCAAGCATTGTTCCCTCTTCGAAATGAATGCATTGGTGTGATCTTGTTCATTCATAAAAATTAATGCATCAGTGTGCTGGGAAAGATATAGGAATAAAAAATAGACATGGCCCCAGTACATTTAATTTCTTTTGTGTGCCACTATCTCTCCATGAATGTAAGGAAACCAATTTAGATCTTTAGTAATATGATTTTATGATATGAAGAATTTTCTCATAGTTAATGGAATAAAATTGCAACATATGTTACCCATGTTTGATTGTACTTTATGCTTTTGTTATCTATAAATTCTATAACCACATAGATAAATAATAGGATCATGTGCACATATAATTTGAATATGAATATGAGAGAAGAGAGCCTACTAAAACTTACCACAAATGCATAGTTAGGTCAAACTATATGTCTTGCCCTCCGATTCTTTTATTTTAGTGTTCTTTATAGTAGAAAAGCTCGCTTAGGATTGAAGAGAGGACTTAACCTTGTTTAAATGATAGTTTTACCACGTCCACTTACTATAAGATCTTGATAAAATACAATTGCTCACACCTTTTTTTTTTTTTGTTGCATACCAGACTTCTAGATTAAAACTGTGTGTCTAGCTCATTAACTTTATGATTATTAAAATAATATTGGGATTTGATATCTTAATGGATCGTTGTTAATTTCTATTTAGAAAATACAAAATTAA
Source organism: Adenanthera pavonina (assembly GCA_026686845.1). Taxonomy (NCBI): domain Eukaryota; kingdom Viridiplantae; phylum Streptophyta; class Magnoliopsida; order Fabales; family Fabaceae; genus Adenanthera; species Adenanthera pavonina. The sequence goes on from JAIVEN010000010.1 coordinate 32,288,921, forward strand.
TGTGAGTCCACAAATGAAATATTTATAAAATTTGTTCACATTCTCACACTTGGGCTACATTAATTTTAATTTTGAAAATTTATTTTATTTTGTAAAACAACTCTTCATTAATTAACAACTAAAAACTTTAGTTTGTATACATCTTTTAAAAATAATCCATTACATGGCATAGAAAATCGATCTGGTCCTTATCTCTATTTCCTGTCCTCATGATTTAGCATTAGTTAATATTATCTCTGTCCCTTAATATAAGGAACAAAGAATAAAATCACATAAAGAAAGAAAAGCAATTAGAATCACTAATTTGTTAGAAATGTAAAATAATTTTGAAAAAAATTTCTCATTTAATGTTAAATAGTAACTTTTATACCATATAATTAATAAGAATGATTTGTAATTTGCATTAAATTAATTAAAGATATTTAAAAAAAATTAAATACACTGGATAATTTTTTTTAGTTTCTTATATTTTGAATTAAGAAAAAAATTTAAATATATGTTATAATAAGAAAGTTAGGGCCTATTTCATAAGATCCCAATTATTGAGGCATCAGAGTACCTAGAACCCAACTTGACCAAATAGAGTAAATGTGTGTTGGTATTGACTTATGTAGAAGTGATTATAAAGATAACTACTTATTTGTAATAGATTATGAGAATAAGTAATTATGTCAAAAGTAATTTGTGGTTGAATATTTTTACCCTATAAGTAATTTTGAGAAAAAAATATATTTAAATTTGGATAGTTTAAGTGATTATTGGCTGTATAATAAGAAAAAAAGTGAAATAAGTAATTATAGAGAATAATTGATTATCACAAATAAAAAAAATAATGTATAACAATAATTATTTAAATAGCTATAAGTTATTATCTTATTTTTCGGTGCATTTGAGTATTGATCAATATAATTATTATTTTTTCCATGGGCACTTGTTTTAATGAATTTATCATTGTTGTTAAAATCGAACCAGACCGGCCGGTCTGACCGGTCGGATCAGGAACCGGTACTTGGTCCGGTCCGGTCACAGTACTCAACTGGTACTGTTCAGAACCGGTCCAAAACCGGTGAAATCGGCCTTGAACCGGTAGAACTGGTTTTGAACCGGTTTGAACCGGTTCTGCATGATTTTTTTTTCAAATTTTTTTAAAAAATTCTTTTTTATTTTTAAGATAAAATAACATCATTTTTAGTGTAAAATATGTTTTTTTATATATTATAATATTATACAAGCATTATTATGATATATAACTAATAAAAATTATATATTTACTTAATAAATAATAAATAAAAAATTATTAATTTATTATTTTGAATTCAAAATATAATTATAGATGAATATTAGTTTATTTAAATTAAAATATTGAGTTATAAAACTTATTAATAATTTATTTATGGTGAATAATATATTGATAATTCAATATTATTTAGTTTAAGATTTTAATTAAATTATAAAATTTATTTAAATTTATATTATTTATTTTAAATATATTATTTTAATCATTATCCGTCTAACTCTAATTTAACATTAATTAAACTATTAAATCTAACTAGTTACATTCTCGATTGAATGTGCGGTCCTATTATGAAATCATTGGAATTTATACAGGCACTAAGGATGCGCCGAAACACGAGAGGTGGTTGTTATACACGCAACCTGCCGATTGCCCCACTGCCACAATGATCCCTGTAGCTTCCGAAAATATTGAAAAGATTTTTTACTTTCTAGAAAAAATTTCAACATGAAATCATAAGCTTCGCTGTACAACCAGCAATGATGGAGTAAACTCTAGGATGCTTGGCTGGATAGGGTTTAGGGGATAAGGTCTAGAACGTATGGTAAAGAGGCTATGTTACTTAAGTGATCTCAAATCAAACAGGAGCAAGAAGCACTTTTTTTCTCATTTTTAGATGAAAAAGAGAGGAAAAGACGGGAAAATAATACTCATTTTTTTTTATTTGATTTCAAAAAAAAAAAAAGGTAGAAAATTTTGTCTTGACTAAAAAAAAATAAAGGTAGAAAATTTTTTCTTTTCTTTCTTTCAAATTCTCTCAAAAAACCAGAGATAGGATAAATATGAAGCTATACTGAATACTCATTAAAAGAATTTACCCAAATGCTGGATGCTACTTATCATTATTTTCATGATTCAAATTCACCCAACCCATGATTGAACTTGTTCCTATCACTTTAAGGACATTAATACCACCACATTTTTTTTTAGTAAATCAATATATCAATATTAATATAAAATATATAATTTATGGCAAATCTTACTATTTACAAAACACTCATAGTATAATTTATTCCTCTTGAATCCTTGTAATTTAGGTCTCCTTTAAGCTATTATTTTCCTTGTTTATAAAAAAATGAAAAATTCAACAACTCGCTGTATCTTTCAAGTTAATTTTAAGACTCATTCGATAGGTAAAATATTAATAATAAACAATAAAAATACATTCGTGTTTTATGAAAAAAGAAAAAAAGCAAAAGAAAATTAAATAAAAAATAACATGAATTCAATAAAAAATGAAATGGAATTTATCTAAAACATGAAATAACTAGAAAAAAAATCCTGTTACTGTTAAGGAAATATGAACATTAAGATAACCGGAATAGTAATTCTATAGGTGAAATCTGAATAGAAATTAAATATTACAATAACAAATATTTAAAAAAAATTTAAAAATTTAAGCTAACATGAAAAATAAGAAATTTAATTTTCTATAGAAATTATAAGAAATCTAAACTGTTTACCAAAAAAATAAATAAGAAATCTAAACTGAAAATATTACATGACGAATAAGAACAACCATTGCATGATTGCAATACAAGAAAAATATTTGTGAAGTTTATAAGTTGCTCCTTTCACAATGAGATGCATACCAAATAATAATAATAATAATAATGATGATGATGATGATGATATAAAAACTATTGATTAAAATTCTATTTTTTATAATCTTAATATTTTTTGAAGTAAACAAAATATAAAATAAAGATTGTTTTAATTAATCACTAATTATTTAAATAATGTTTTAAAAAATAAATTATATTTAAATCCTCTAAATTAAAGCAAGATAATTCAGTCTTTGTCTTAAAAATGATCCACATTTACCCGTTTTGCCCTTTTTAGGTCAACTACATGTGTTATTCAGTGACACATTAATTGCGAGATTGGGTGTTTCCTGCCATCCTCACTCTTGCCTTGGGAGGAAACAATTTTTTATTTTTTAAAATTAAATACAGTACATGAAAAAAAAAAATGTCCTAGACTCATGCATATTTGTATTTGCGCAGATTTTATCATTTTAATGCTGAAATGTAGAAACTATATCTCCACAATTATACTGCAGTCATACAATTTTATAATTACAAAAAAATAATTACAACAATACAAACTGCATAAGTGCATGACTATATATAGGCATATATAGGAAACATATTGTATCATCTATATTTTTTAAAATTAAAAATATAATAATACTAATTTCGTGCCACGACGGACACCCCCATTCAATTTAATGAGGTCGGTTGTTTAGTTTGATATCATCTTTTAATTTTCAGCTAAAATACAATTTGTGTAAAAAAGTTAATTAACATTTCTAATTTCATATTATGATTTAAATGGCTTTCTCATGCTAAAAGTTTAATATCAACTTATTTTATATGATGATACATTGTATAATACAATATACAATAATAATATGCGTTTTTCAGACAAAAGATTGTCACAATTATATTTTTTAAACTTCTTATACATAGTATTAATCTATCTATATACACACAGACTATACACCCCCAAATTACCATTATTTTATTACATATTTTGAAAATTTGCACTTTTTCTTAATTCTTGTATTTGTCCGTTTATCTAAAATTCATTCACATCTTTTTTTTTAATAAAAAAATTCAAACATATGAAGAAATGATTGGAGGTTGTTATGATGTGATCATTTTACTAATGTTTTTGTAAATATTGTTAAGTATAGATCTTACATTATAATTTTTCTTTATTTTATATGAAAATTATATTTTATGTTTATATTTCATTTATTTATTTTCAAAGTTTAAAAAAAGTTCATTTACTCAATTTTTACTATTTTAAAAAGCAAAACACACTTGGTTGTTGGTAATTTGGTTTGGTTAGATATGGTTGGTTTAAGGGCTCGTTTAGTTCTTAGTGCTGTTTGGATTTACATATTAAATGCTTATGGGTTAAAAAAAAGCACTTATTTAATAACTTCCCAAACACCAACCAGAATTACATAATTGCTTATCCCAAAATAAGCTCGATTGAATTAAGCTGGCTGTGGTAGCTTTTCCATAATCACTTTTGCAAAAAATATGACCGTTGGACGCATTAAATGAGCTCTTAACTTTTTTATCAACCCATTTGACCAAAACCGCCCCCACCTTTCCTTTTGTCTCGCATCAGTCTTCTTCTTCGGCCATTTGCTCCCCAGCCACCATCGATGTTTTGCTCGGTTCTTTTTCTGCTTGGATTGTCACTGCCTTCAACAGTGGTCGGCCTCCTACAAACTCCTCCGTAGCTGTCGTCCTCTGTTCTCCTTCGGTTATCACCACGTCAAACCCCCATCAGCCGCCTGCAAACTCCCTCACGGCCGTCCTCTGCTTTCTCGTTCCTTTCTCACCATCGTGTCTCAGATCCGGTCAATCTCACGGCCACAGTCATCCAAAAAATCACACTCTGCCTTGACCTCTCTTCCTCGTCATCGCCGTGAACTCTGCCTTCTCTTAGATTTCTGACCACCGCGTCTCAGAACCACTCGGCCTTGCCACCACAGTCATCCAATGGTACTCTGCCTTGTCCTCTGTTTCTCATCCTTGCCGTGAACTGTCGTCAGTGTTTGGAGAATCATGCGAGGCACTTCCCGGCGTTATCACTGTAGGTGCCTTCAATCTTTGGATATGGGACATACGGTATATTCTAGTAACAATATTGCTTGATCTGACGGAGTTGGACTTAAATCCGTGTATTCGTCCTCCATATAAACCTGATTTCCCCTGATCTGATATGTCTCATACTCCAATACGATTTGCTTGCAGCTCCATCATCTTCCGTGGGTCTGTTGCCTCATGCTGTGTCTGCGACCTCAGTGGATGTGCTTGCTGTGTGAGTACCCTCTGTCCTGCCCTCTCTTTCAGTTCTGCTCTATGCTAAAAATAAACCAAACTGTAATGGCTTGCTTGGTGGGTGTGCTTGCTCGGTGTCCTAAAGTTGGTTGTTTTTTGATATACATTACTAGTTATTGGAGTGTAGTTCGATTTGAAGATTTGCATCTCAACTCTTTTCTGATTTTACTATCCTCGTTATGTGCTTTTATTGGCTGTCATTTTATTTTGTTGCAATGGTATGCTAGATTCTTACCTTCTTTGGTAAGTAGTACATGGATTCCCAAATGTACAAAAATTGATTATCAGTTGATTGTGTTTTTAGGTGTTATAAAAGTGTTGGATTCTTTTGCTGAACTTTTTGTTAATAGAGTCATGAGTAATGATAAGGTGAAAGCAACTTGGGACATGAATGTAACTGAGATTTTGATCAAATTATGTGTGGAACAAGTCCAAAAAGGGCAGCGGTTGGGCAGTAGTCTAAATAAAACTGGATGGGTTGCTGTTATTGCTGGGTTTAAGGAAAAGACTGGCAGAAATTACACTAGGGCACAGCTTAAGAATGGGTTGGATGTCCTTAGAAAAGATTGGACTTTATGGTGTAAGATGCTCGAGAAAGAGTCAGGTGTAGGGTGGCTTCCTGGGCAACAAACTATTGATGCATCTGATTCATGGTGGGAGAAAAAGATATCGGTATGTAATTTAGTTTATTTGATGTTATAATATGCTTAGTTTACTGAACTTTTGTGTAATATGTTAGACTAATTATAAGTAAATCTGCAGGAAAATCCAGAATATAAGAAATTCAGACATAGAGGACTTCAATTTGAGGATGAATTAACAATATTATTTAGAAGTGTAGTGGCAAGTGGGGTGCATGCATGGACACCATCATCAGGGACATTACCTGATGATGTTGGAGAGGATGATGATGTGTACCGTCCATGTGTAGACCTATAGGAGGGATCAGGAGATAGTGAAGAAGATCTCGGTAACGATACATGTAGACAAAGTGCTGGAGTGAGTAGTGAGTTTGGGGATCTGAACTTGAACACTTCCCAAGGACACTCCAGTGAAAGAAGCATCGGCAAGAGGAAGAGGATGGGACCTTCAGAAGGAAGGAAAAAACATAAAGCCACTAATACAGGGCAGATAGTTGATGCTATCAGTAGGATTGCTGATGCACAGGAATCGCGAGGAAAACAGAAGGCTGCAACATCTATGGGTGAAGTTATGGCTCAATTAAGTTCAATAGAGGCTATCTATAGTGATATTGACTGGTATTCCAAATGCTGTGAAGTCCTTTCAGACCCCACCAAAAGGGATATTTTTGTACATTTAAGACATGATGAGGAAAGATTGTTGACCTGGTTAAAGCTTACTGCATCTAGAATTTAGGGCATTGAACTGTAGTTTTAAATGTGACTTGTAGAGTTGCTATTAGGATGTTCAACTTTCTTGCTAATTTAGGATGTTCAACTTTGTTATATTAGGTTGCTTGTTGTGCTTTTGTTATAAATGTGACTTGGATATTTGCCTACTTTAGATTGAAATATAATTTTAGTTCACAACTTTTTTATAAAGAATTATGAAGAGCATAATGTTTTCTAAATATTTACTTTAATATTTCACCTTCCAGGTTTGAAGAGTTAAATGGGAGACTCAGACTTATCTGAAGACGATTTTAATGAAGTTGCAAACGTCACTGCATTAGTTGGGTTGTATGCGGTAAAACATTTATGTAAGGAGCCTCGAAGAACTAGTGAATATACAGGTCATGTGTGGGTAAATGAAATTTTAGAAGGTCATCCTATTCGTTGTTATGAGATGTTTCGTCTGGAAAAGAATGTATTTTATCAACTTTGCAATGAATTGGTCGAAGAACATGGGTTAAAGGGAACTAGGAGAATGGGGGTGCAAGAAATGCTTGCCATTTTTTTGAACATAATTGGACATGTGGTTGGAAATAGGATGCTATAAGAGAGATTTCAACACTCAGGAGAAACTATAAGTAGACATTTCCATCGAGTCTTAGTGGCTTGTCTTAGACTAGCAACAAAATATATTAAGCCCAAAGATAATAGATTTCGTGGTATACCATCAAAAATACGGCTTGATAAGTGATATTGGCCGGTTTTCAAAAATGCTATAGGAGCTATTGATGGTACTCATATCCCATGTGTTGTTGCTCCTAGTAAACAACTGAGATTTATTGGAAGAAAAGGATATCCAACACAAAACATAATAGCTGTATGTGATTGGGGCATGTGCTTTACTTTTGTGTTAGCTGGATGGGAAGGCACCGCACATGATGCTCGTGTTTTTGATAATGCCATCACAACGGCTTCCATGAATTTCCCGCACCCACCTGAAGGTATGTTTCTTATTAATACCCTTATCTATTATTGAGTTGTCATTACAAATGTTTGACAATATTTCCATTGACTATTAGGTAAATATTATTTGGTGGATGCTGGTTATTCAACACCAACCGAATATCTTGGTCCATATAAACGTGAACGCTACCACATTCCAGATTTTTGGCGTTCCTCTGGATATGCGAACAATAATGAACGATTTAATTATTACCATTCCAGTTTAAGATGCACCATAGAAAGGTCTTTTGGAGTTTGGAAGAACAGATTTCCAATTTTACATCGCATGCCTAGTTACAAATTTCAAACACAAGTTCAGATAGTATGTGCAACAATGGCTATACACAACTTCATTAGAAATAATTCCCAAACAGATTCTGAATTCTTACGATTTGAAACTGAAGATGTGATTCAGCAAGATGGTAATGATGGTGATGAGTATCAATCCTCATCCGGAAGTTCAACTATGACATCCTCAAGAGAAATGGATTATATTCGTGATTTACTTAGAGATCAAATTGTCCAATCTTTACAAGACAATTAGTTATGTATAATTATTTTTTAATATTAAACTTTAGTATTTTTTATTTTTAATTTAATATGTATACTGACAATTCTAGTTATGTAATATTTTCATATTATTTATAAATTAGAATTTTACATACAAAACTATTAAAATTCTATCCCATTACATAATATTATTATGTATAAATGATTCATTTATAAAAAAAGTAGTATTATTTAAAGACCAGGGGCATTTAAGACATTTTAAGTCATTATCTATCCAAAAGTGATTTTGAGCATCTTTATCCAAACACAATCAATTATGGAAAATCACTTTTAAGTTTAACTTATCCAAACACAAATCATTTTTTTCATAATCACTTATTCTTATAATCACTTATACATAATCACTTATTCTTATAATCACTTATGGAAAAGCTAATTCAAACACACTATTAGTTGATTAAAAATGAGTTTTGGTAGAATTGGTTCTATAACGCAGTTATGATAAAAATTGGTTTTGAACTAATGTATTTATGTTTGGATGATTTATTTGAAAATTGATTTTGACAAAACTCATAATTTTTCTTTAAATTGGGTTTAAACTCTATCCCATGATTAATTTAATTTACTTGGACTAAAATTTAATCTGTATTTATTTAATTAAGAACATAATATATGTGATGTAACATTTTATTACAGGTTGTAGTCCATGAAAAATAAAATTTTGAAGAAACATTTTAGTCATTAGGAGAAATTTGTCGAAATTTTTTTTTAATTTTTTTAATTTTTCTCATTTTTATTGATATATTTTTATTTAACTTTAAAATAAATACAGGTAAAAATAAAAAATTTGAACAGAGAAGCAGGATGACATCTCCATATGATGGAACCTATTTCAAGTGGAAGAATTGGTTAGCAATGGGATTTTCAAAAATAGCCAAATATCATTTCAGTTGGAACAAACTCATTTTTAAAGCAAAACATGGGTTGGAACAGGGAGCCACAAACACAATCTCGGTTTCAAACACCCTCACACCTTTTTATTTTTTTTTTTTTATACTAAGAGGAGGTAAAAACCTCAAAAACACTACCCAACACTAGTGGGTCCAGCACAATCAGACAGCATCAAAGCATGCATACCCTCGGACACATCCATAACAACATGAAATCCAGGCAATGCGTTCAATGCGAGCTTAGCCATATGATCCGCTACTGCATTCACACTTCGTGGAATGTGGTTCGTCTCCACTGTCCAATCTTTAGCCATGAGAGCCCGAGCCTCTTAAATGAGTCCCTGTTCCGGATGAGCCTCCACGTCCGCGTCAAAAACCAGTCTCAAAACTTCAGCAGCATCTGTTTCGAGCGCAAGCTTTCTGCACCCTCTCTCCCATGCCAATCGCATTCCCAACACAAAGGCCCAAAGCTCAGCAGAAAAACTATCTCCCTCACTCGAGTGGTGTATGAATCCTGAAATATACTCACCTGCAGCATTCCTTATAACTCCGCCACAACCAATCCCGGACGACATCGCGAATGCCCCCTCCACATTAACTTTAACCCAGCCGTCAGCAGGATGTTCCCAACGTGTTGCGCTATCTCAAACAATAAGAACGTTAAGATTTACACCATCAAGACGCTTCTTGGCCACGTTCAGACTGTTAATAATCATTAAAGCACGGTGTTTCACGGCATCGTTGTGCATAACTTTATTCTCAAATATACGTTCGTTTCGTCGTTTCCACATAAGCCAGCAAATCGTTGCGAATAATTCACTCCATCCTGCTCTCTTTGGGGATCCATTGTTCTGAATGTTGCTTTTCAACCACTCTCGCAAATCCTGTTCAAAAAACCTTCTTGTCCTAGGAACTTCTCCCAAGCCCAGCCAAAGTTTTTTAGTCTCCGGACAGTCCCTGAGAATGTGTAGCAAACTTTCCTGCTCCGTTCTGCACCAGGTACACGTAGCATCAGTGCCCGTACCCCTTCGTAACCGCTCAACGTTAGTAAGCAAACGGTTATGGAATGCTAGCCACATGAATGATCTGCATCTCTGAACCGTGTTTAGCTTCCAAATCTTCTGCCACGTTGAGTCTCCAATCCAACATCTTGTTCTCTCACTGTCACGTTATATGCAGATTCGATAGTAAAATTTCCATGTCTGTTGTGCTTCCATCTCACTGCATGACGATTATTATCTACCTCAATCCCATCACGTACATGTTTCCAAGAATTCTTAATGCCCATCCACGTGTTTGACCCCGTACGTGATTCGTCAATTATAGGTAATAAATCATCCCCACACCTATACTTGTTCCGAACCACCTTAACCCAGAAATCATCCCTACGGTTGATCAAATTCCATCCCAATTTTGCCATATAAGCCTGGTTCTGGTACTTCAGATGCCTAAGCCCCAGTCCTCCATTATGCTTTGACTTACAGATTGTATCCCAGGCTACCAGGTGGGTTTTCCGTTTCTCATGAGTATGACCCCAGATGAAACCTCTATTACTCTTCTTATCGCATGTGCTTACAGGTAGAGAAGAAGTTTGCATGGTGTATCCCGGTATAGTGGATGTAACTGACGCTACTAAAGTAGTCCTACCAGCCAACGAGAGTGACCCTGCTTTCCAGCTTGACAATCGCTTCTTTACTTTATCCACCACATCCTGAAAGCTATCCTTGGTGACTCTTTTGTGGTGGAAAGGAACACCTAAATATTTCCCCAGGTCTGCTGCCATTGTAAATCCTAGTGCCTCGCTGAGTTCAAAACGTCTAGTATGATTGACCTTCTTTGAAAAGAAAACACGAGTTTTATTTGCATTAACTTTCATCCCCCAGCTAGCACAAAACTTGTCTAAACAACCTTTCACAACTTCAACATGTTGTAGAGAAGCCTCTGCAAACAAGATAATTTCATCAGCCAAAAAAAGGTGAAAAATGGGAGGGCCATTCTTACTTTAGCCTGATAGATCTCCATGCTTTTTTTCCATTTGCTCTTGGATCAAGTGTGCTAGCCTTTCCATGCAAATAACAAAAAGGTAAGGAGATATAAGATCCCTTGTCTTACCCCTCGGCAGGCATAAACCTCTCAGTTTTTTCACCATTCCACAATAGTTGCATGGATGCCGAAGAGACACATCTATGCACAATATTAATGATATGTTCAGGGAAGTATAACTCCTGAAGGCATCTCTTGAGAAATTCCCAATTAATCGTGTCATAGGCCTTCTCTAGATAAATCTTGATAGCCATAAGTCCTTTCCTCCCCTGCATGTTCCTCATCGAGTGAATCACCCCCTGAGCTACAATAATATTATTCGAGCTAAGACCACCTGAAACAAAGCTGCACTAATTTGGGCTAATCACATGGGGAAGTACAACATTTATCCTATTGGCAATGACTTTTGTAATAACTTTAAAGATTACATTGCAAAGACTGATAAGCCTCAGATCCTTCAAAGTCTCTGGATGTTCCTTTTTGGGTATCAAAATAATTAGCGTTTTATTAATCCTCTCAATCTCCGAAGGTTGCATCCACATTCTCTTAATAGACGCAAACAGATTTCTCTACATGTTTCCATTGGCTTTGGTAAAACAAAGTATTCAATCCATCTGGTCCTGGAGCCTAGAGCTCCCATGATAAAAATTGCTTCCTTTACCTCGGTCATCTCAATATCTCGTCCTATACGGTCCCGATCTCTATTGTCGAGGTGCGGGTATGTTACATTGCATTGGATAGGGTCACGATGGCAGCCTTCATGATTGAACAAATTCGAGAAAAACTCTGTGACCATGCCCTTAATTTTCTCCACATCATACACTCAAGTTCCACTATCATCCTGAATCGCCCTGATATGGTTGCTTCTCTTTCTACCATTCGGCCGAGAGTGAAAGAACTGGGTGTTCTTATCCCCGTTAATGGTCCATTGGCTCCCAGCTTTCTGTGCCCAAATAAGTGCATCTTGTAACATAACATCCTCAAGATCCTTCCAAAGTTGCTGTTGAAGAAATTCAACTTATGTAGTAAGCCCATATCGAGCTTCCACCTTAGCAATTCCATCCAGTCTTCTCATCAACTCCTTCTTCCTTGTATCCGTGAAACCAAAAACTTGCCGATTCCAAGTACCACAAGCAATAGCAAACCTCTCAATATTCAAATTCCAGTCGAGCTCTTCAACCCATTGCTCCTTCACAAACTCTTCAAAGTCCTTGTGCAAAACCCACTCCGCTAGGAAGCGAAATGGTTTTTTCCTTCTTTTTGTTTCCTCCATCCCATTTAAACGCAGAAGGATGTGGCGGTGATTAGACTTATACCAAGGAAGATGAGTAACTGTGGCATTTGGAAATTCAGTCAACCAATTACTTGTCCCCAAATAACCTTCAAGCCTACTCTCTGTATCAGACCGATGCCACGTAAACCTAGGACCCACAAACCCCAAGTTGTCCAACTCCATCTCCTCCACAAAGCTACTAAATTTATTATCAGGTCCCTCACACAGGCCAAAAGATGATCTTCTATCATGATAAAGTAAAGTGGCATTAAAGTCACCCCTTAAACACCAAGGCTCCTTAATCTTAGACCTCAGACGTCTAAGACCATTCCAAAGCTCATGTCGTCTAGCAGGCTGGGGGCTAGCATAAAGTATTGTCATTTCCCACTTCTTCCTATCAGCATTCTCAAGGGTAAAGTGAATGAACTCGGAGCATTTCTCTACCACCTCTACCTTGCGAACACTTTCTGATCACAAACACCATATACCACCTTTATACCCCTCCGCCTCCACAATTTCCATGTTATTGTAACCCAACTTGCTAGCAATTTGCTGTGCCTTCACCCTACTAGTTCTAGTCTCTAAACTAGCAATAAAATGAAGATGATAAAATTTAGATATTTCTCTAATAAGAATAGGAAAATTACAGGCCCCAATCCCCCGCGAGTTCCAAATGATGCAATTCGTATAGAAACAATTTCATTTTGTGGGGCATTAACCCCGACGTCATCTGTATCCTGCATATCCGCCACATGAGAGGGCTCAACCACAAAAGTGGCATCTTCTTGATCCATACAAAACACCTCCTTATTTCTTTCAGAAGCATTTAACGGCCCAAGAATCTGTTTATATTGCAATGCACCTCCAGGTCTACATTCGAAATATCCATGCCTTCTTTTTCACCCCCTTTATCCTCCGCGGGTTTGACTTCACCCATAGGCCCATTCTCAAGAATAGAAAAAACATTGTTGAGTTTAATGGGTTGGTGGCCCACTACCTCATGGGAGACCCTCTACTCTTTTCCCCTTGTACGGGACTTACCCCGTATGGTAGGGGGTTTGAGAGGGGAGGAGATGAGAGTTGCTCCCTCCGCTCCATAAAACTTCACTGATTTCAAACAGGGGAAGGGAAGTTGTTACCCTCCCTTTATTTGGATTAGTAATTTTAGAGAGAGGGAAGTCCTTCCCTCCCTTTCCCCTCAAATTGTTCCTTTTGAAATTGGAGGATGGGGGACAATAATTTTGTCTGCTCTAATTTTTTTAAATAAAAATATCTTTAAAAATAGAAAAAATTATTAAAAAAATATCAAAATATGAAAGTATTTACTTGAATGTCTTAATACCGAAAAATATTACATTTAAATCCCATGTTCCAAGAAATAAATATAAAAAATTTTAATATTAATTATAAAATTATGGAGTATGAATATAAAATATTAAAATATAATTTTATATTTAATATTAAAATTTTTTATGTTTATCTTTTATAATTTTATACTTACTTTTAAAAATTTATACTTGATTTTGACGGTGGGATTTAAGAGGAGGAACATTCTCCTTGCCATGTGTTGTACTTCTGACCACTCCTTTCCTCTTAGAGCCAACTGGACCCATTTCCTATTTTCCTTATTATTTAATCTCATTCCCAAACTGACGAGAAACATCCTTATTTGAAACTTTTTGTTGAATATTCCCTCCAATAGATATCCTCTCCTTCCCCTTGGCGCCACGTGGCTCAGCTATACTCTGAGATTCATTTTTATTTTGCAGATTTTTCTCCGCACCCTCCACTAGTGATCCTTTCATATCTGCTCCATAACTCCTCGAGCTAAAATTTCGCTTCACCAACATATGTTGCCCGTAACTCCCGCTCTTTCCATCTTTATCCTCCGCCATCGCCGGTGACGCATGTATCGGTACTTCCACCTTCTCTGTGTCTACCTCCGCTTCCGTCAAGCCTGAGTCATCCCCACTATTCTTGGCTTGGTGTTAACAAGATGATGAGGAGCAAACACTCATGTGATGCCCATACTTGCCTCATCCAAAGCACACAAGATGGAGACCCTCATATTCAATCCTATGGTCTTCCCCAAAATGATCAAAAGCAGGTAGAAGCGGGTTCTGGAGATCTAATTCCACACAGATACGTGCAAAACCTCCTTTCTTCCAGAAAGCTATTGTTCTGTCAATCTTCAATGTTTTCCCAACAAGATTGCCAATACGCCTCAGTGACTCCACATTATACAATTCTGCGGGAAGGTCAGGAAGTCGAATCCAAGCTGCAATCTTCCTCTGGTTATCCGCTTTCCAGGGGTTGAAATTCGGTCTCCACCGCTGCTCCGACAGGTAGTAGTGATCTGCAATCATCCATGGCTCCTCTTGGAAAGCATAATCCCTATCCTCCTTGGTTGAGAAAGACACAATAAAGAATCCATTATTCAGAGGTGTGACTTTAATAGGATTTTTAACCCCCCACATGCGTTCCATCCTCTGTCGCATAAAGCCCACTCTGAAGCTTTTCCCCAGAAGTTTAACAATTAACGAATTCATATCCAGTTTACACCACGCTGCATATTCCTCCGCTGTGACCTTCAACTTCGGATATTTTCCCTTTTGCACATCTACTTCGACGTCCTCCTCCTCTGAATCTTCATTCTCCTGTTCCGTTCCATCCCTAGCCTCCGTAACCTTCTTCCCCCCCCAATTCGGCGAAATAATCTTTCCATCCATTCAGCGAATCCATCGCCGACATGTTCATCCCCAAAAACCCCAACTCTTCAAGGCTTAGCAACTTATCCTTGTAGGAGAATGCAAGCCCATACACTTGATTGTCGTTTGACGCCTTCAAACCCGTGGGCATACCCACAGGAGTTTTCCCCTTCCTTCGAAAAATAGTGTTTCCGTCGTCCCCGTCTCGTCCACCACCTTCATCGTTGGCCGTACCTTCACCACTCTCTCTCATCTTCACCAGCGAAATTTTAAACACCCTTATCACCTTGTATGTACTGCAGTTCTTTTTTTTTGGGGCCTGAAATATCTTGTGTTGCAGTTCACTTCTCGACAAACTATACGTATTATAGCATTTGTATCCAATATCAAATTCAATCACTTGTTATATTTTTCGTTATACATTTTCTTATGTATAAAAATAATATATGTAATAAAAAAAATATATATATATATATAACAATGAAAATTTGTAGTTATATTTAATAAAAATAATGGAAACATGATAATTATCGTGTATTTCAATCACATAAAAATTTCTCCTCTAATATCAAACAACTTTGGAAATAAATCCAATCACTAAAAATATTCATACTTAGTTGATAAAAAAAAATTCGTATTCGTACTCTTCAACAAAAATGCTAAAAAAAAGAAAAGATATAAAAACTAGGAGAATTATTTATCATTTAGATCAGTCAATGCTCAAACTAATATGGATTGGAAAAAGGACTAAACTATATTTTGCATTCAAGACTTAATATTATTGATTGAAATGCGAAAAAGTTTGGGACACATAAAAATCATAAATCATTATATATATATATATTTTCTTTTTCTTGTACTAGAGTAGGTCCATCCTTTGTTTTATCTCATTTAAACACAATTATTAAACATAAAAATTATACTATATTAAACATTTTTAACGTGACCAATTAGGTTGAACCGATGCATTCTCTAGGGTTTGATCTCTTTAATTACCTCATAAAGGACATTGTACCGAGTTATCAATAATATTTGCTATTTAATTCATTTCCTTCTATTCGACCGATTTCTAGCAACCAAACAAATTATGTGAAGGAAAAAAGATCGATAATGATTGTACATACACATACATACAAAAGTGAGAGTACCAGGAAGCACAGGAGGAACAATGTAATGCCTATATTCTTAAATATAGATCTTACATTATAATTTTTCTTTATGTGATATGAAAATTATATTTTATATTTATATTTTTTTCTCATAGTTTAAAAAAGTATATTTACTCAATTTTTACTATTTTAAAAATCAAAACATGTAACATACTAAAGGTTTCAACTAGATGGATTCCCTAGACTTTAGAGATATAATCTAGAATGACATAAAGAATCATGGTGTTGGAATAGGGAGCTCATCGTGGGGGAGGCTTAGGGTGCCGATCAGTGGCGGACCGAGGACCTGGGACCAGTGGGGGCGACTTAATATGAAGAAAATTTAATTGAATGATCTCTCAATTCTTTCCCTCATTAATTTAGGTTTTAGAAAATAAAATGATATTCGTTATAAAAATTATTTGAAGATTTAAGTTAATTGGTCTTTTCTATTACATATATGTATTTATTAAACTTAATAAAATCCTCACAAAAATTTTGAACTGTATATTTAAAAAAATTTGAATCAAAATGTATTCAAAACTTGAGTTTAGAGGTTAAAAAAATAAAACTTGAATCTAGTGGGGTCAAAACATCAAAATTAATGATGTCAAAATGCTAAAACTTAACATTATAATATACAATTTGTCCAAGTTGAGGGAGGTCAACTCTATATGTAGGTCCGCCACTGGTGCCGATGCCATGATGAGGAACAACACTTGTTGCTTGTGAAGGAAGACAGGTGATGGTGGCACCGTAGAAGCTGATAAAAAATCAACTATTTATTGATATTCTGACTGAACTTTCGATGTATATAACTTTTTGATCCAACCTCTGATTAACATGATTTTAAAACCTACAAGTCATATTGCATTTCATTTATGGAGATTTTGGGCCCCGAAGAGTGAAATGGTCACTTTGAGATCCAAGTTGGGCATTGGCACCTCTCCATTCCACACCACAAGAAATTTAACTATCCAATCAATTCCCACAAATCATAGTTTAAATTTTTTCTTCAATTAAAATTTTTTGTAAGGATTTGATAGTTTAATAATAATTTTATTTAAAATAGCACAAATATAATTTCTTACAATATTTATTTGAATAATTACATTTGGCATAAAACAAATCAATCCAAACATAATACACTGGTCAGAAAGTAAACCAAACTAATAGTTAAATCAAACTAAATACGTACACATTTTTCTTGAACCTTTCAATTTGATTTGGTTTATTATAATTTAATAAAAAAAGCAAACAAAACCTAATTTTTAACACCAAAAACAAATCTAAATATTTTAAATTTTAACACATTTTTTTAATAAAATTTTTTTATAATTAATTTATTTTACCGATCCCAAATTCCCTAAAAAAGAATGAGTGGAAAGTGGTAAAGACATGATGACGCCCCACTATAAAGCTTTATTGCTTCCGTTAGTGGTAGTCGCAGAACCTACTTTTTTTTTAAATTTGTATGCATGTAATACAAAACTATGATATGTATTGTGTCTGCACAAGTTTTAGAATTTGAACCCGTTGAATTTAATGAATTTATTGAATTCAAATATATAAATTTGTATATGATTTAGTATTTTAATTTGAATCCGCTAAATCCACACATCTATTTTAATTATTATTTCCTTTTTATTTTTTTATTTTTCCATCTTCTTCTTATTCTAATTCATCCCCCCCCACCTTCCATTTTTTCAAATTATTCTTGATTCTTGAATTAATTTAATTATATTTTATGCAATGCATTTTCTCCTTTCTATCTCTTATTCAATATTCTCTCCAATCCTAAATAGAAGCACTTTTTAGAAATAATGCTTGGTCCAAAATATAGGACAATTGTGAGGTTGTTTGGTGTATTAATTATTTTTTCATTAATACTCCTAGTGTATAATTAACATGTGAGAAATAAATGTTTGGGAAGTATGAAAAATAATGTATTAATAAGAGCAAATGGTGAAAAATATTAAAATTTTTGGACAAATTTAATGATTCAACTTTTTTTCTTAAAACGCGTAGGTAGTTAAAAATAATTTATATTTAGAAATTGAGTAGTATTTTTTAATTTTTCAACTTTTTTATTTGTCTATTGTCATGTTACTATACTTTTACAGCGTAATATTTTTCCATTCAAAATAATATCATTATCAAAATTATTTATGCTGTATATCATTTTCAGGAATTACATTTAAGAAGTAAAATTATTGGTATCAAATTGAAAGGCAATACTTGATGCATTTTTCATATAAATTTTCATGCATTTATATATTTTAGAAAGAAAAGCTAAAATATTTAAAATATTATTTAAATTATATTATAAAATATTTTTAATAAAAGATGAAAAATTACAATGACAATTTTTTTGCCACCACTAAAAATTAATAATAAGAGGTCCTAGCTCCAGTCCACTACTTGCTTTTATCATACTTTTCACATTTTTATATTAATTGATATTAATGATATTTAAATTCAAATTCAATTAATATATGGTTGAACTTGTTCCTATCACTTAAAAACATTCCACATAGATATTATTTTATTACTTCCTTTTTTTTTATAAATTAATATATCAATATTATTATAAAATATATAATTTATAACAATTCATACTATTTACAAAATATGTATAGTGCAACTCATTCTTGTATGATGTTTTGTATCCTTGCAATTTAGGCTTTCGTTAGGTTATTATTATCCTTATTATTTATTACTTCCTCATTTTTATAAATCAATATATCAATATTGGTACAAAATATATAATTTATAGCAAGTCATACTATTTACATTATGTGATGTTTTGGATCCTAGTAATTTAGGACTCCATTAGGTTATTAATATCCTTGTAATCCTTGTTTATGAAAATAAATAAAAATTCAATAATTTTCTATATCTTTCAAGTTAATCTTAAGACTCATTTGATATAAACAACAAGTTTTTGACACAGTTGATAAATAATTGGATTTCTCAAATATGTCATTTTAGGTTCAATCCTTGATTATGTGTATGGAAAAGATATTGATGGGAGATGCAAAATCCATTTTGGTGATCTTTACATTTTAAGGGGATGATTAGTTTTCTATTGTTGGCTAGAGATACCCTTGGTTAAAAAAAAGTTCATTTGATATGTAAAATAATAAAAACAAACAACAACAAAAATACATTTGTCTTTTATGATAAAAGAAAGTAACAAAAGAAAATTAAATAAAAATAGCATAATTTTAATCAATATTATATATTTTGTGTGTTTTTTTATGTATTCAAAAAGGATTTTTTTAAATGATACCAAACATACCTTTAGTCTTAATCCTAAAATTATCATCATTGATATGATTATTAATATAATATTTCCAGCAAATCTTTGAGCACCATATAAATTTAAATTATGACCCTTGTGTTGGATATTGATCATAAAAGAGACTCAATATCTTTTAAGTATAATTAAAAATTCAAATCTTATAAATGACTACTACAAAAATGTTAGGATATCGGCCTCTTATTTAGATTTAACAAAACTTAAATTTGGATCAGTTAAGTTAATAGTACCAAATACCTAATTATTATAACAGAAAATTATGAGCCTTGTAAGAATTGGAAATATTGAACATCTTTTACATATTTTATGTTTTATATTGATGATAATATTAATTTAAAAGATTCAATTAGCCCACGAGGCACATGTTGAGAAGCTTACTCTTTTTGAGTACATAGCAAGTATTTAGACAAACAATGTTATGACAGCACATTCTGTGCTCAGCACATATATAAACCGTCTAAATTTGATTATATTTTATAATTATATTTTTAATATATTTTTATTTTATTAGATGTAAAATAGAAAATAAAGATCATTTTATAATTACCATTTTTTTAAAAAATATTATTATTATGTAAAAAATTAAAATAAAAAATTGTAAATCTGGATCCTCCAGATTTAATCTGCACGATCCAGATTTTCTTTGGCTGATGAGCATGTGGTGCTTATCACACTGACGAGCACCCAATGCAAATTCACAATGTTATATGAGTACATATCAAGTATCTAGACAAACAATATAACATTTGAGTCAAATTAAAATTCAATCACTTAGCTATCTTTTCAACTAGAGCCACGTAATTCTTACAATTTTTTTTTATATTTTATATTGATTATTGATTAACGATTAATTTTAAGATATATGCATAATGTTAATGATTAAAAAATAATAAAAATTACACTCTCATGTTCAGGGACGGAGCCAGCACTTAAAGTCTGGCAAGGCCAAGTTTCTAAATATTAATTTATATATATTATTAATTTAATTTTTAACATTTATCATAATTATTTTTAAAAAATAATTTATTATTTAAAAGAGAGCCTCATATAACCAATCATGCATAATTATATAATATTTAAAAAACTAAAACAAATACAAATTGAAACCATGTATACCATCTAGTATATTAATTTTAAAGGAAAAAAAATAGCAAAACATATAAGATAATACACATACATTGTGTATATAGATAAATATTTTACTTTAGTTTATTAAGATACTTAGAATTACTTTTGATGATATACGATGTTATAGGGGATAGTGTATATCTTAAGATATTGGATATTATATATATATTGCAACAGACTAATATCCATAATTTATAACAACCCTTACTTATTTCCTCTCTATAAGAGAGAGAGAAAGCTGAATAAGGACCTCTATGTGCTGACCAATTTTTGGTTCAGTTCATATTATAAGGCATCTCAACCAACATGATAAGTATAGTTTCTATTGAAGAAAAATCAATAAAACTGATTATTTTACTAAACTAATAAGCATTAATTACAAAGATGACATTGGGTTTTCTCAATGCAAAATAATAGAAATTATTAGATATCAATACATAACTATATGAGTTTAGAAAAATTTTGAGAGGAACAAATATTTACATTACATGAGGTGAAGGAGGGGATGGGGGAGACCATGGCTCCCCCAGGTCCCCCCTTCCCTCCGTCCTTGCTCATGTTGAAAATGAAAAATAATTAAAATAATGAAAGTCATTATTAAATAAAAATAATGGAGATAACAATTGTTGTGTATTTTAATATTCTTTTACGTAAAAAATAAATTATTTTCTTATAATATCAAACAAAATTTGAAAATGAATTCAACCATTAAAAATATTCATAATCATAAGAAAATAATGCTAAAAAAATAATACAAATAATGTCTAGAGAGCTTCAAAGACCTTGGGGTCTAAAGTAAAACTTTTGAAAGATATTAGGGGTCAAACTATGATTCTTGAAAACACAACAAAAACAAACTAAAATTCTGGTAAATTACAAGGGCCAAAAAAAATTATGAAACTCTACGGGTCAATACCAGAATTTCCAATATGCCATGTACCAAAATAAAATTGGTATTATTTCCAAATAGACGTTATGTTAACAAAAAATGCCAAAATTTGTCCAAAACAAACTGCCCCATATGAGGCCCATAGGATGACACAAAAGATAGTTTGGCTCAACAAAAAAGATCAAAACAAAATCAAGGCTATCTTAAAATTCAAAACTAGAACATGGCAGCCAATTCAGTCTCATGTGGCAGGTTTGAGTATTTTTAATTTAACTAGATATGCATCAGTGCGATGCATAGAATAAATAAGGATTCATCTTCTTAAAGATTTTGTTGGCACTCAATGGTTAGTTACAAAATGACAATAAAAGATAATAAAAATACATTAAATTTTTTCTTTAAATACCAAATAATAGATTTCATTGAATTTATGTTTACTCATATTAGGTTGACCTATTTAGAACATGATATGATTCATCTCATAATCACTTATGGAAGGAAATAATTGGTTATTTGTAAAAGCAGCCAAACATACATGGAATTTCAATATGCAATTATGCCTCAAATAAATAATTATAGTAGAAACTGAATTTTTCTACTTATCATAATAATTTCTCCTCCCATAATCACATATTTCACTTCTACTTTTCATTATCCATCCAATAATTACTCAAGTCTCCCAAAATTCAAACATATTTATTTTTTCAAAGTTACTTTTCAGCTAAAAACATTCAAATATAAATCACTTTTGACATAATCACTTATTCTAATAATCAATCATGGAAAATCTCTTATCCTCATAATTAATTACAGAAAAATTAATTCAAACATGCACTTAACTATGTAACTTGTGGTGAATTTTCTTATAATAAGTTGACCCTTTTAACTTGTGGTATGTGATGGATTAACTCATTTAAGTTAATTAACTTGTTCAACACAATTTGTGACATTTGGGCGTTGATGATGGTGGGTAGTGATCGCTGGTGCAAGAAAAGGGCGTGGGATAAAGTGATGAGGCATGGATAAGGAGCGGCTCTAGCAGGCTTCTAAGTAGGAGGGGTATATGAATGAATTGAATACATATTGGAGTGGAGGGGTGTAATACCATACTTCCAAACAACTCCAGACTTGACCACAAACTTCAAAATCCAACCAAACACAACCCAAACATCTCAAAACAACTTTTCAAAATTTCAGAGCAGTGGAAAAACAGCAAAAAAACACCAGAAAGTGGGTTGGGGCCGCAGCCGCTATAGTACCACCGTGGCTCCTGACCTCCCTTGTTTTCACTTGCTACTAGACTTTATGGCGTCGTAGCCTGCTTCTTGGCCCCATGGTGCCCCTGCTGGTTTTCTATATTAGCAATTTCGACACCATGAGGCGAACTTCTGACGCGTATAACTTCATGCTCTGACCTCCGATTGATCTAATTCCAACTCCTACAAGTCAATCTAGTCTCAATTTATCCATAGACACCACTTTCACCTCAATTCAACTCCTTATGGAAATTCTGGACCCTTGATACTATTTTGGCCACTTATTGACCAAAACTCACCATTAACAACCTCCAATTGCCACCAAAGGCAAATGGTCACTCAAAAGACCATTCATACAGGTCCAAAACCCCCAAATCAACTTGTTCAAAGAGGTTTCACCTCCAAGGAACTACTCCTGTGTGATTTGACCCCCTTGAACCTGGCTTGACAAAATGGGCTACAGGCCCTAAAACACACCAACTAGACCCAATTCTGCCTTTCATTATACATAACACATACAACACATTTCTACATATATAACCAAACATACATTTATCCATAACAATCCTTATAATGTCATACATTCATTATAAAATCTTCTATCCTACTTGGCATAAGTTACATATCCAAATTACACACACATAAACTACATAGACCTAATATTATCATGTCTGATGCTACTCTCTTGGCTTCTTAGAACTAGTGCTAGAACTGTCACCTAAAAGATTAGTTCATGGGAGAGGGGGTGTGTGTAACACCTCATACTTACACTCATTTCCCATGTATTAAACTATATTTAAGTCCACTATTACTTAATTAGAGACTTGATTACATAAAACAACTTAAACCAATTTATTTCATTCGGGTACCATTCCCTTGGTTAACTTCTTTTTACCCAGTAAACTTTGAAAATTCATAACTAAATCAAGAAAAATCATATTAATGTGGTTCAAGTCTCTAAATATATCTTAAAAGATACTATACATGGGAAAAATGTTGAACAGGGAATTTACTTGGCCAAATTATACAGTGAGTTCGTATTATATGTACTGTAGCAATGGTCATTTTTAAAAATTCCTAATTCTGACCATAACTTTGAAAAATCACAATAAATCACACACAACTCCAAATTGAGGGATCTTTGTGTCTGTGGAAAGCTACACATGTCTAGTTTTCAATGTAAAACATTCATACATTGAACATATTGAGGTATGTACAGTACTTCGAATTCCCAACTATGTTCAGAAAAGTCTCTTGCATTCTCCCAACTTTCCAAAATACACACTCATATATACATAAATAGCCATAACTTGCCTTTATCTTACATGATACTCCATAAGAACTTAGAGGAACATATTAACATGGAAGCATAGCATAATTATCTCCCATAAGATTTTACATAACCTCTCATATAATAGTATCAACCTAAGTATCATTATCCTGAACATTACTTTGCTTCTCCTTACCTTTCCTTTCTTGGGTAATCTTGCCATAACTTGAACCTAAAATTGGTTAGAAATTTGGAGAGGGGTGAGATTCAAAGAATCTCAGTAGTAACTACCATCATGCACACATATCATCATATATATATTGCAAGTATTCATCTCAAAACACATTAAGCATGCAATCAAATCATTTTGGCATAACCATTTTATGAAAATTTGGGCAGCACTTCCCCTTGTATTTGGACATATCCAGGGTCACATTACCCTTCAAACAATCCAACCAACAATGCCAAATCATCACAAGACAACATTCCAAACATTAAACACATCATTCAAACCAAGCAATATCAATGATAATACATAAGCATAGATAGGTGAGTTAACTACCTTTGAGCTTTCCACTAATCTCCAAACTTTGCAAACCCTTTCTTTGATCTTCTAACACTCCCTTGTATCCTATAGCATCATAAAATAATGCCATTAACCACTAATTATCCAATTTCATTCACAAAGTGCTCACTTGAACTAAAATTTGCACTTTGTTATCCATCATGCATTCCTTGTACAACATACTTATTCTAACCTATTTTGGACCCAAGGAATCCATTTTTGAGGTCAAAAACTTGAAATTCCCTTCCTATAATAAACCCTAATTGGGCAGAAAATTATCAGAAATTATAGAAAAATAACTAACCGATTAATTTGTAATCTAGTGATATATTCTTGCATCTTATGGCCTACACAACCCTTTTCATGGCTTAATTTTCCCATACCTTCATTTTCTCTCTCTACTCTCTCTCTAGGCAGAAAATTTCAGAGGGAAAATAGAGGGAAAATAATCATTAAAATACCTAAAAATTGCTAGGAGACACAAGGAAAGGGTTGTAAGATAATACCTTGAAGTTTTGGGATAAATCTTGCAATATTCTCTTTTCCCCTTTGCTCTCTCTCTCTCTCATGCGTTCCTGGCTTTCTTCTCCACTGAACCACCGTCTTGTTTTCGTGAGGAAGATGAAATGATGGTTTAAGATGATAATTATATAATATAATAACTTAATTTACTTTTATTTCTATTTTCATTTACTTTTATTTTAAAAAGCTTTTCCAACAATTCCCTTCATGTCCCATTCACAAATCATACATGGCTCACTTCCTTTTTTGGCCAAAAATTGCATCATAACTTTAATGGACCAAAATACCCTTTACTGATTAAAATTACCCGTACCGATTAAGTATTTTTACCAAAATCGTCATTAAATTGGTACAGGATTATCCAATAATTATTTTTGGTCCAACATCATTATCTAGACCCAAAATATATTTTATTAAGGTCCAATCATTGTCCTTGGATCAATACTGCATTTTCCTGCAGTCTAAACTGACTTTTATCGGGTAAAATATTAATATTAAACCCTAATTACCCAATAAATATTATTTTGACCTTAATAAATTTCATAATATATTTCATTGGGTCTAACTCATTGAGAGATTCATTTTGACCATAATTTTTTATATTTACGAAAATGCCCTTGACCCGGGGGCTAATTTATAATTTTTAGGACTTTCGGGTCATTAGGTGTAATTTTCCCCAAGACATTTCTCATAATCATTCACAGTAATTTTTATGACTTTAAGGACATGGATGTCCTTTTCATAATTCTTTGGGGGCAAAAATATAATTTCTTATTTTTTCATCCAACTGGGAAAAATGAACTCTTTGCCCTTCTTTGCGTTTAACGGTGTCTCTCCGTTTTTCCCAATTCCTCATGCATTTTATGATATCAAAATTTATTTCTTAGGATTTAAAATTCAATATTCATATTTTTCTTCAAATATGGGAAATGACCGTTTTACCCCTGAATCGGGTCAAAAATATAATTATCCATTCTTTCAGGCACTTTCTTGTAATTTCACCCAAAGACCAATTTTTTTATTATTTCCTTTTCACTATTCACATTAACTTTCAGATTGGTCTATCTCTCAACCTAAACCTCCCGGGCATGCAATACTTATACCATTACGCTCAGCTTGGAGCGGACTTTCATTCAAGTGGTATATTGCATATTTTCCGGGGTAAGTTCTGGAATTAATTTCTGCTAAGAACCTTATGGAAAATTACTTCCAATTAAAGACCAAACATAACTTCTTCTGAAAATTAAATGAGAAATTAATTCCTTCTAAAGCCCGATTGCATATAACATTTTCATCTCTCCTTGTTTCTCATCTTTTATTCATTTTATAATATCCCATAAAAATAGGGATATTACAGTGTGAGACAATGTCTTAGTAACTAGGAACAACCACACACACACATATATATATATACATATATAACTCATACAATCGGTGAATGCAATGTGAAATGAATGGAATGCATGTCTCCCTTACACATAGCTAGAACCACGGGCTATCATCATAATTTAATGTAGGTAATTCCCTTCCAACAGTCTGTGAAGGCTGATTCCGGGACATCACCAAGCTCACCTCCTATTAGTGCACCCAGCCAAAAGTAACACTAATATTCAGACTATGGCTCTCTTTACCTTTTCCCACCACAAATTAGCAGCTATTTAGGGAAGGCGCAGTAGATTGTGCGCCTTCCCCCTCCTGACCATCGGAGATGATTTATGCACAGGGATCCCATCCTTATCCTCCATAACATACATATTCTATCCTTATCCTCCCTAACATATACATTCCATCCTTATCCTCCCTAACATATATATGTATCATCATATATCATATAATCATCACCACCCGATCCGCTATATATCTCAATCTCACAATGCCATGTGGTGATGCTCATGTATCATCATATAATCATCATCATCATATCACAATGTCATGTATGTATCATGTTATGTCAATATCATTATCTCTAATCATAATCATATTCATCATCTAGCTGTGTACATACCACAATATATGGAAAATAGTACACACAAACACATCTATATCGTGGTATGAAAGAAATATGCATATATACACAAATATACGTATTATCATATAATACAAACAATATAATACAAACAAACACCAGGTTACTTCAAGTGTCAATACCACCCACATGGATTCCACGAACTTCTCGAGTTGCCCAACACACTTGAACCCCTCTTAGGCTACCAAACAACCTTCACAATGTCACAATTCCTCAATTAACATAATATACCAATAACCAAACACCACAATTCAACCAATTTAGCCTAACCCAAGGTTCCAACACCCCTTTTATGTATCAATAAGCTCTTGAGAACCATTCAAACACTACTCAACCATATACACTTTAGATTCCCAAGAGCCCTAACCGAAAATAACCTAGGTTAAGCTTAAATCATACATACACTCTTCAAAACCCACATCCAAGCAACAAGAACACCTAAACTCACTTCCTTAACCCCATTTCATCCATTTCAATCAGTGGATTTCAGCCAGAACCAAAGATCCAAACTTATAATCGAAAAACCCCAAGTTTCAACCAAAGAAAATGGAGAGGGAGGAGTAGAAATCACTTACCAACTTGAATCCAAGCTTTTGGATGCCGAAAAACACTCCCAATGGCCGAAATCTTCAAATCCTGGCAGAGCTCCCTCATTTCTCCTCCGTTTCTCCTTCGTCTGTTCGATTGAAATGATCTAGATTTAAACAAAAATCTCGATTCTCACAGCAGCTCCACCAGTTTTCAGCCGGAAAGAGCCACTGGACATGCTCTCAATTTTACTTCTTCAAATTAAATATTCAAATTATTTTTAATTCTTTAAATTAAATATGGAATCAAATTTTTGGTCCCAAAAAAATATGAAATCGAATTATTACATAATTAATGCAAATTAATAAGTTTTCTTGTAAAAAATTTTCCTGTCCACTAAATAATTTGAATTAAATATTAATTGATTTTCAAATTCAGTGTATGTTTTTATTTGTAAAATTTTTTAAAATGAATATTAGCTCCCTATTTCTCATGTAAATTTCATTTCAGCCCCCCAATGTACTCCATTATAGATCCCTCATTACACGTGCCAACTAACAAAACATCCCACTATGTTCATTTTGGTGAAAAAATATCCCAATACTTTTAATTACATCAAAAGGGTTTGAACTTTTGAACACTATATATACCTCACACAGCCCTTGTTGCTTTAGTTAAGTCCAATTAACTAAATTAATCTCAAGTGACTAACTTAGTATAAGTAACATGAAATCTCATCCTCTTACATGAAAATCACCTGTTCATACCTGCCCATGAACATCTTAGACTTGCTAGAATGCATCCCCAAACTTCCTTATGAGGAGCCTTGCGCAATTCTTGGATTAGAGGATGTAGGTGAGTCTGATTGTCCTGACTTATAACATTGTAAGTAACTTGCTCATGAGCATCCCTTGGACTTACACTAGTGCAATCCTAGACTTGCCAAAGAGCATCCTCTCAAACTTACTCATGTGCAAGTTTAGACCTGCTTATAAGCATCCTCAGATTTTCCTTGGTGTAGCCTAAAGTTGCTTGAAAGCATCTTTGGCCTTGTTCAAGTGTAGTGATTGTTGAATTAGAAGTTTTGATGATTCTAGACAACTAGAGTTTGAGAATGAGAATATCAAAGGAGTATGAAATGACAAAGTGTAGAAATCCAATGAAGAACATGTAAAGATTTAGTTGTCAGGATTTCTCACTATGTACATTAGGTAAAAAGCTTTGATTCTTACTTATTCATGTTACCACATCACTTAAACATGTAATTTCATAGTTATCATATGTTAGCATATGTTAAATTTGGAAAATACTGACTAACAGATAAATTTTGTTATTTACTCATGTATATTTTGTGTAAAATTTGAACTTTGCTTGGTGAAATTTGAATATACAGAGATTTCATCTATGACAAACGAATGTCAGTTATGAAATTTGAATTTCGGACAAAGTATTGTTAGTGAATATGTACAAAATTTGTATGAAACTTAGTTAAAATTCAAATGTTGGTGAAGTTTAAAGAGAGTTCAAAGTCACCTCATATGACAGGCAAACTTTAGACTTCAAAATATGAATTTTGAGATGAGAATTTGTGAGTCTCGTTAAAGCATACCTATGACAGACAAAATTTATAGTTTAACATTTGAATTTCACAGAGGAGAACTTTTGTGCCATGTTGAACAAGCCTTTGACAAGTGAATTTCGGCTTCTGAAATATGATTTCGAGTATACTGTGAAAATGTGAGACAACTGTTAAAACTCAACAGATGCACTTTTAATATGAAAATTCGTATATTCTAACATGGGATATTTTTGACAAACGCAAAATTCAAATGTCTTATTTGAACAAACGACTATTGAAGTTCAACATTTAAATCTTTAACCTTCTGTCTCTGTGAAATTCATCTGTTGAACCCCAAAATTTGTATTTTGGCATGTCGACGCATTAAATGTGATTGGTGAATGACTATTTTTGCAGAGTAACTGTTGATTAAAGTTTCTAAAGGTTAGATCTTGTGTCTAATAACTAGTTAAGTCAAAAATCAATAAATAGAACTTTATTTGAAGTTATGCATAATGAATTTTAGCTTATCTTTACAATAACTCTACTAAATTTTTGTGTCAAATCTTTTTCACCCACACACAACATTTATTGTACCTTAACTTTCATATCTACTCTATTGAAGAGAGTATTCAGTTTGTATAAAATTTTTTTTTTATCTAGAAGAAATATTCTTTGTGAGGGAAATTATAAAGGGTATTGGGAAATACTTGTAAGAGTGTTGAGTGTAAAGTTTGAGTGTTCTTAAAACACAGCATGAGTTTGTATTGAGGCATTGCAAGGAGCCTGTTGAATTTTTGCTAATAGTGAAAATCTCAAGTGGTGACTTGAGGACTTGACGTAGGTCAAGTAGATCAGATTGAACCCAGATAAATTTTTGAATCCTTTTCCCTTATCTTGCATTTATATTCATTTTCACTGCACTCCATTTTTCTGCAAGCTTTGGCTTTCATTGTGAAATGATGTTTTTGTAGAAAAATTTTAAAATTTCCAATTCACCAATCTCTTGGGAAGCCAGTAATCCTAACAGTGAGAAACTTGTGCATGAGTAGCCTTTGACTTGTTTGTGTGCAACCTTGGATTTACATGGGCAAAGAATAAGACCTCCCTATGTTAAACCTAGAACTTGGCTAAGCACATCGACTTCCTTGGGAATAGCCTTGAATTTATCCATAAGTATTCTTGAATTACCTTAAGTAACTTCAAAGACGCCCGTGAGTAACCCCAAATTATACATTGAAAAGAGCAATGTTGATTAATTATAATTTATTACAAAATTAAAAAAAATATAATAAACTATTTCAATATAATGTAATATTAAATTACATTTATAATTTTTTTTGAATGAATGATAATTATATTTATAAGTATTAGTTATTTGCAATGTATTAATTACTTTTTAATTATTTAAAAATATTTTAATGTGTTTTTATAATTATTAATTAATTACATTTATTAAATATTTAAAAAGAAATTCAAAAATTATTTTTTACTTCTGTAAATTAAAAGTTGAAACCTTTTATTTTAGCTTTAAAATTAAGATATAAATTGCCATTAATTTCATTTAAAAATTTTTAATTTTGAAGCATTGAAATTAATTTTCAGAATAGGAGTGAGATATAATTTTATTAAATAATTTCAAATTACTATTTGAATATGTAACTGAATTGCAAGACATTAATTTTAAATATTTTCAATTAGGAGATTGCTAAATTTCTCACAATATGGTCTTAATCAACTTTTAATAATTAATTTATGTATAGTTTATGATATTTATTAGTTTTGAAATTTATCAACTATATATTGAAAGTTTAATTCAAATATTTTTTTTGTAAGGTGGAAGCTCTTAAACCTCATATAGTGAGAAGTTAGTGTATATATGGATATAAATGTTAGGAAGTAGAAACTCTAGATTTCCATCTGGGTCGGTGGGTTTTGTCCAATACTATAAGTCTAATTAGGAAAAAAAAAAAGCATATGTGTAAGTTAAAAAAACTGGAGTGGAAGTAGACCTCACGTGCTTGAGAGCCCTTATAAAGAGGTGGAGGCTTTTAAGCCCACATCAATAAGAAGTGATTGTGTGTGGATATATATAGAAGTTAGGAGTCAATGGCTTAAGTAGTTTTATCCAGTTTCGTAAGCCCAATTGGCCAAAAAATTCCAAAACATTATTATAATTAAAATTAATTAGCCAATTTACTCTATAAATTAGCATGACAATGTAACAACCCTCATAACATTATCTCTAACTTGGTTCCTAGCTAACTAAGTGTAATTGACATTGTATGTTGTAATATCTCTATTTTTATGAGATATTATAAAATGAATACAAGATGAGAAATGAAGTGAGATGAAAATGCTGTATATAAGCGGGCTTTAGAAGGAATTAATTTCTCATATAATTTTATGAAGAATTTATGTTTGGTCCTCAATTGGAATTAATTTTTCATAAGGTTCTTGACAGAAATTAATTCTAGAATTCACCCCGAAAAATATGCAATATACCACTTGAATGAAAGTCTGCTCCAAGCTGAGCGCAATGATATAAGTATTGTATTCTTGGGAGGTCCAGGTTAAGAGATAGACCAATTTGAAGTTAATGTAAATAGTGAAAAAAGAAATAATTAAAAATTAGTCTTTGGGTGAAATTATAAGAAGGTGCCCGAAAGAATGGATAATTACATTTTGAACCCGGCTTAAGGGCAAAATGGTTATTTTTCAAATTAGAAGCAAAATGTGAATAACGCATTTAAGGTCCACAAATGAAAAATTTGACATCATAAAATATAAAAAGAATTGGGAAAAATGGAGAGATACCATTAAATGTGAAGAAGAGCAAAGAAGTCATTTTTTATTGTTAAACGGAAAAATGAGAAAATTATATTTGGGCATCAAGAATCAAGAGTCCTTAATAATGACTTCAACGTGTAAGGGAAGGAGAAAGAATTTTGGGTAAAATTACACCTAATGACCCGAAAGTTTCAAGAATTATAAATTAGCCCCGAGTCAAGGGCGTTTTTATAAATATGAAAAATTTTATTCAAAATGAAGCTTTCAATGAGTTAGACCCAATGAAATATAGTATGAAATTTATTAAGGTCAAAATCATATTTATTGGGTAATTAGGGTTTAATATTAATATTTTACCCGATAAAGGTTATTTAGACTGCAGGAAAAGGCAGTACTGATTCAAGGACAATGATTGGACCTTAATAAAATATATTTTTGGTCAAGATAATGATTTTGGACTAAAAGTAATTGTTGGATAATCCTGTACCAATTTAATGACAATTTTGGCAGAAATACTCAATCGGTATGGGTAAATTTAACTGGTAAAGGCTATTTTGGTCCATTAAACTTCATGAAGTAATTTTCGGCCAAGAATGAGACACATGGCGTGCTGCATCTCATTGGGATACAAAGGAAATTTTTATAAAAGCTTTATTTACCCAAAAAGTAACCAAAGTCAAAGCTAAAGTTATTTTGTGATTTAATGACATGTAATCAACTTGGTTAAGCTCATAATACGTCTTCTCCAGCTCTTCTGTGCGTCTGAACCAGTGAGAAAAGAGGGAGGAACTCGTGCAACTCAAGGAGGAAAGAAGACCAAGTAAGAAGCAAAGTTTGACTCTCAAACTTCCAAGGTAGATTTCTATGGTTGCTATCTTGCTTATACTTGAGTTTGGAGAAGTTTTATGGATTATTTCTCTCCATTTTCCCTCTGAAATTTTCTGCCTAGAGAGAGAGTAGAGAGAGAAAATGGAGTCATGAAGAAACTAAACCATAGAAATGCTTCAAGATGCAAGAATATGGAATTAGATTACAAATTAATTGGGTAGATATTTTTCTACAAATTTCTGAATTTTTATGCCTATTTAGGGTTTGAAAAGGAAAGGAAATTTCATGATTTTGACCCCAACAATGGATTCCTTGGGTCCAAAATAGGTAGATATAAGTATGTTGTGCAAGAAAAGCTCAAAGGAGAACAAAATGGAATTTTTAGTTCAATATGCCATTTTGTGAATAAGTTTAATGAATCAGTGGCTCATGGTATCATTTTATGATGTAATAGGGTTTCAAGAAGTGTTTTAAGATCAATGGAAGTGCCCACAAAGTTTGGAGATCATTGGAAAGTAAGAAGGTAGTTATTTTCCTTGTTATGCTTAATGTTGTCATACTTTGTTTCCATGATAATATGACTATGCCATATAATTGTTTGAATGCTTTATGATGTGCTTTCATTGTTGGCTGAATTTTTGAAGGGTTTTATGACCCTAGGATGTCCATTTTACAAAGTGTTACCATGCCAAAATTTTTATGGAATTGTATGGCATAATATGAAGTTATGATTTTCATTGATGATTTTATGAAATGATATAATAATGTGAATGCATGATTGGATATAACTACTGAGATTCTTTGAATCTCACCCTTCCAAATGATCATCATGACCAGGCCCAAACTATGGTAAGAAGGGGTCAAGAGTGCCAAGGAGAAAGAAGAAAGAGGATGAAGCATAATGTTGTTTTCAAGTTATGATCTAGTTGTTTGAAATGATATGTAAAGTTATGAGCATGTTACTAAATATGTATCTCCATGCTATTATGGTCATTAAAGCATTATGAAATGTTATGTATGAATTTAGTACAATGAATGATGATGTATTATGTCTATGAAGCTTACTTTGTAAAGTTATGATTGGAAATGCTCAAGTAGAACACTTTGAGGATAATGTAGATACTGTTTATGCAAGACAAGGCAGTTAGGTTAAGTAATATATATGCTCTTAAATTACACAAGTAGAGCTTTAAAATGGTCTAAAGAGCACTCCATTTGGAGATGTGTATAAATTATAGTGATTTTTCAAATTTAGGGTTTAGAACAGAGAAAGATTGGGAAAACTGGAAATGAAAGTTAGGTATTGGAAAAATAAAAAGATGATATAAATTGGGCAGAGCTTCAAAAATTTAGTGGTTTGTATTTATGGAAAGGTATATGTTTTAAGTTTCATATACCACTAATTTGGAGGTAAATGGAGCTATATGATAGGAGATATGGAGGTTTTCCCAAAACTGTTTCAGCAAAAATGGAATTCTGACCCTTTATGATTTAAGTTAATATTATGTCTTGCACAAGTTGAATAAATGTATAAGAAAAATATTTATAGAAATTAGACTCACAGGGCTTTCCAATGACATAAAGAATGTATGATTTGACTCAGGATATAATGAGATATGAATTTTTCAATATAAGGCCAAAATCCTGGGGAAGAGAAAATGACCAAATGTACCATAAATGTTTGAGAAATAAATTGTATAAATTGGTCAAGGGAATGCTCTGTTTCATATTTTTCCCATGTATATAAGGTTTTATCTATTGTTAGAGACTTGAATCACCATAAAATGATTTTTCTAAAATTACTTATGAATTTTCAAAATTCAGTCAGGAAAGTGGAAACTACCATATGAACAGTAACTGAAAATTTTGGAAATTCTGATTTTCATTCTTATGTGATTCAAGTTTAGGATCAAGTATAATCAGATTTAAAAGAAGTCTAATTCATGGAAAATGAGTAAAAAGTAAGGTGTTACATATACAGTACCAGAGGAAACAAGACAATGGAAAGGTTTAAGTGGAGGCTGAAAGAGTTCCATGCCACAACGAGGAGTAGGGCCACCGTGACGAAAGAGCTCCAAAATGACATTTTCTGGCTGAATCCAATGGCTCTGCAGTGGGAGTCAAGAATTTTATATAAACTGAGAACATTTCAGTTGGACAGAAAAGAAAGAAACGAAGGGAGTGGCAGAGAGACTCTGCTAGGGTTTAAATAATCTGGCCTTTGAGAGTGATTTTTGACCTCTTGGAGCTTGGAGCTTGGTTGGTAAGTGATCTCTACTCCTTTTTTTTCCATTTTCTTCGGTTTTGAGTTGGGTTTTCTTAGGTATATGTTGGGATCTTTGGTTTTGGCCTAACCTCATCGATTAAAATAGATGAAATGGGGTTAATGTAGTGTGATTTGGTATTTATGATGCTTGGGTATGAGTTTTGAAGGGAGTATGTATGATTTAAGTTTAACCTTAGGTTGTTCTTGGTTGAGAGGATAAGGAATCTAAAATGTATAGGATTGATTAGTGTTTGAATAGTTCTTAAGAGTTTAATGATGCATGGAAATGGTGTTGGAATCTTGGGTTAGGCTAAAATGGTTGAATTATAGAATTTGTATATTTGGATTGTATGTTAATTAAGGATTTTATGGTATTGTAAATGTTGTTTGGTTGCTCGAAGAAGTCAAGTCATGGGATTGACGTTCAAGAAAGCTTGTGGAACTCATGTGTGCATGGTGGCGACAATTGAGGTAACCGGGTGTTTGTATTGTCTGTATAATTTGTATTATATAGTGAGATATGATAGTATATATATATATGCATGTTCCTTTTTATACCATGATATTGGTTGTGTATGTGTGTGGTTTTCATAGCTAGTAGGTATATGATGATTTTATTTATTATGTATATATGATGTGTAACATCCCCATACCATTGCATGCTAGCATGTCTATATGATATATGTGATGATGATATATATGTGTGTTTGAGGCATGTTGGCATGTCATTGGTATCATCACCATATGATTACATAGTGAGAGATTGATGATGAGGTGATGATGATATGATATAAGATGATGATATGATAAACATCCTTGTTGCTAAATCCTTATCTTGGAAGAGCCAGGCAGCAGAGTACAATATGATATGAAGAAATATTCTTGTTACTAAATCTTCTCCTTAAAAGAGCCAGGTGGCAGTGGATTTGGGGATGCACATTCCCTAAATCACCACCAATTCGTGGTGGTCTAGGGGAAGAAGAACCACAGTCTGAGCTCTAGTATAACCATTGGCCGGGTTACATTTGGGTAAGGTGAGCTTGGTGATATCCTGGAATCAGTCTTCACCGACTGTTGGAAGGGAATTTCTTATTGAATGTCTTGCGATGATGACAGCTCATGGTTCTAGTTGTGTATGAGGGAGAACATGCATATCATTTATTAGCATTTCATTGCACCATGTGCACAATTGTGTGGATTGGTATATATATATTGTGTGTGGTTGTTCCTAGGTACTGAGACTTTGTCTCACACCTCGTTGTTATGAACTAACATTTTAGGTGAATGTTCTGGCACTAGTCTGGAGAAGACAATGGAGTAGCATACTGGTTATGGGAATATCAAGTCTGTGTAGTAATTGTGTTCTCTATGTATGTTGTGCTAAGTAGGATAGGATGTCTGCGATGGATGTATGACATTGATAAGGAATGTTATGGATAGTGTTGTATGTATGTTTATGTATGGTGAATAAATGTGATGAGTATGACAGTTTGTGATGTATGTATGGATTGAGATGTTGAGGAGTTAGTATGGTAGTATTTGTGAGCCCAAAGGTGGAGTTTGGCCTTGTTGGTGTGTTTAAAGCCTATAGCCTACTTTGTCAGTTTAGGGTTCAAGGGGATCAAATCTCAGAGGAGTGGTTCCTTGAGGTAAAATCTCTTTGGACCAGTTAGTCAGGTGGTTTAGGACTTGTGTGAATGATCTTTGAATGCTCATTTGCCTTTGATGGTAATTAGAGGTTGTTAATGATGTGTTTTGGTCAAAAGGTGGCCAAAATGGTGTCAGGAGTCCAAAATCTCCATGCAGAGATGGATTAAAGTAAAATTGGCATTTATGGATAGATTGTGACAAGATTGACTTGTAGGAGTTGAAATCAAGTCAATCGGAGGTCGGAGTATAAAGTTATACTCATTAGAAGGTCGCCCTAGAAGTTGAACTTTTCCTGATATAATATCAGCAGGGGCCGTCGCAGTGCCAGTGAATCAATGGGCATCCTAGTCCCGGTAGTATTGTAGCGGCTACGGCCCTGCGTACTATTTTGCTGTTTTGGTGTTCCTCAAGGTATTTGTGGCGTTTTCCATTGCTCTAAGGTTTTGGGAAGAAATTGTGAGATGTTTAGGCTGTGTTTGGTTGGTTTTTGAAGTTTTTGGTCTAGTCAAGAGGTGTTTGGAAGTAAGATATTACAACAACATATAATATCAATCATATCAATTAAATATTATAGGTTTTAGAAAATCCTGTTAAAGTTTTCAAATTAAAATATTCGATATTAAATAAAAGTCAATTTTAAATCTCAAAATAAAATTTTAGTTTAATTTGAAAATCCATAACAAAATCTAGATATTCCCATCGGTTGGTACCTAATCTTTTCAATGATCTTTATTATGTTGTCTCATACTTAATGTCCACAATATCCTAATGTGCTCTCCTTTTCTTTCATCATTCTTTTTTGTACAAGCGAAATCAATTGTTAACTCTAACCCATGGTGTATTGGATGAAACCAACATTATCCAACCAACATGACACATGTAAATTAACCATTTAGTTTTTTTCACCGACTATCGGTCAATGGTTGCTGACCATGAATCAATGGATGTCAGCCATTGGTCAATTATGTTTAGCAGCAACAAATTAATGGTTTGCAACTTTTTTATTTTCCAAAATTTGCAGCTTAGTTACTATGAATTTATAACTTGGTTTCCAAAATTTACTATTAATTATTTCTATAGTTTGTAGCTTCTTTTTAGAATTTACAATTTAGTTAATCTAAATTTTTAACTTTACTTTCATATTTTTACTATGAACTGTTCCTACTTCCATACTTTTATTACCATGAATTGGTTCCATAATTTGTGACTTCTTTTTTAAAAGTTATAATTTACTTATTTTGAATTTACAACTTGATTTTCAAATTAGTTGTGGTATGAGCAATTGAATTTTCAGTTGAATCAAATTATGAAATTAATTACATAATATCAATCAACTCAAAAAATGCGCTTAGATAGTAATATAGATTGTACATCTAGATCCGAATTTAAAGCAATAATTTTATAACTAATGACCAATCAAAACATGAAAATAGAGACAGAACCAAAGAAGTGTGTAGGGGTGTCCCCTCGTGGCCCCCTTAATGATTTCAACGCCATGGAAATGATCTTTCATTTTTTTTTTGAAAAATCCTAAAATGGCATTTCATCAGAGCTTAAAATAACTGACTTTTTTCGCATTACTCATATAATATTAAAATAAACTCATAAAATCACAATATAAATTATAGATAAAGGCAGATTTATTTTAATGATAGTGCTATGCTAAATTTTTTTGAAGCCTAATTTAATATTGTAAAAAATTATTTGATTAACTCAAAAGATAATGATCAATATCAAGTAGGGGATTCTATATTCAAATTGTTTTTACTTAATATTAAATGAAGACAATTTATTTTGAATTGTATTGTATTCATTCTTTTTATTCAAACGAAAATTTGTTAGCAAAAATAAAGAAACTTTTTATATTATTGAATTCTGCTTAACAAATGGAACCAAAAGAATTAGATAAAAATAATCACTACTGCGAAGGTGAAGCCATGAATTTGATATGATAATTCCCAATTTTTTATGTGAACAAAAAGTAAAAAAAAATATTTTGCTTTCAGAGTGATGTAACCACAGAAATAGAGTAATTCGTTTCAGCTAACTTTTTATTAAATTGCACAGTTTAAATACATTCATGCTAATGCCTCCATGCTAATTACTTCATGAGTGTTAAAAACACTGAAGACTAAATGACGAAACATGTGAACAACTTCATATAAAAGATCATGGCTGAGATTAATGAATTTTAAAACACTCGAAACATTATACTTATTCTTCACATGCCCATGCAAAGATCCTTTTACTGCTCATGCGCTTTATTCAAAATACTTGGGATTCTTTATTTTCCTTTTCCGTGATCTCCTTAAGAATGAAAGAAAAATTAACGTTAATATTGGAAGAAGAGACAATAATAAGACCTAGAAAATGAGAAAAAGTATTCTCCAAAAAGTAATTTGTATGTATACCATATCTTAATCTTGATTTGGCACTCTATTCTTTCAAAATTATTGAGATCTCAACTTTTTACACCTACTTACACACACAAACCAGAGAAAAACCCAAGAAAATAATTTAAAAAAGAAATAATGGAAAATTAGAATATATGAAATTGAATATTTTTTATCTTTAAAATTATATAAAATGATAATCACTTGCTACATTAATAGAGACTGAAATTCAAATAAGATGGTATGATTTTCTTGGTTAAAAAAAATTAAAATAAAGCAATTAACATAAAATGAAATTTGAATTAATATAGCTAATATCTTTTAGTATAAAACTTATACTTAATGTGCTTTTAGAAAATCATATCAAAGCATGTAAATTTTAAATTCAAAAAAAGTTAACAAAATTAATAGAAAAAGTTAGTTAGAGAATAAATAATACATGAAAAATACACTTGACTTGAATAAAGTATGTTAAAGGCACACTTAATATATTTATGGGGAAGTAAGTTCTTTGAAAGTACACTCCCTAGAAATATTACGTATAATTTGTTTATTTCATGTTTTATTTCCTGGGAAGTTCAAATTAATTTTTAAATAAATATAGTATATTATATTATTAAAGACAAAAATAAATAACATTTCTAATTTGAAAAATGATTAAGAAGTTAGAAATTTATTTGGAATTAATTATAAAAAATTAAAAAAGTTCAGGAAGTACAACTTCCTACTATGAGGCTTAACTTTTCGGGAACTTAAAAAGTTTTGGAAACTAAGCAAGATTAAGTGATTTACATATTGAGAAGTTTAACTTTCCTCTTTTACTCCCTTTATACCAAACTATCCTTATTATACAAGTTTAAATACTCAAGTTTTTTTCAATTCTAATGGACATTGAAACAAATATTGAAAATCGAGGAAGAAACGAAAAGCTAAGAGGCATGAAGCAACTGACAAAATGTCAAGTATATATTGTATCAAAATTGATTTATTTCATCTTGTCAATATATACCTGATGAATTTCATTCAGCTAAGAATTTTTCTTGAGAATGTGAGAAAAGTTAAAGAGATATTAGTACAAAAACAAAAAAGTTTTATCAACAGAAACCATAACATTTCCTAAATACGTTCTCTAAATGACCTCAATGCAAAAGAATAACTATTCGATTTAATTACATATACAAGGAAATCAAAATTTAAATCCAATGGAAATTTAGAAGAACTTGATCAAAAGCTTTGATGTTTCAATCATATAATTGGGTTTTGTATCTTTCTTAATACCAAATATAAGGTAAGTGAAGCGTGCAAAATTAAATCCAAAAAAGAATATAAGTATGTTGACATTAAAAAAAAAAAGAAGATAGGAATTAGAAAAGAAAATTCAATTATCTCAGTATGTTGAGATTAAAATATCTAAATTTAATTAATAATCGTCTAGCCTCTTATGGCCATTTCAAAATTGAATTAAACAATTATAATAAAAAAAGAATATAAGAATTAGACTTCTATTTCAAATTTAGTAGTATTTTTATATTTAAAATGTATATCGGATGTCAATTACTTGCCATATTAATGGAGTATTAAATTTAAATAAATTGTTATAGATTTTTTTGCAAAAAAAAAACATATAATAAGGCAATTAATACAAATAGAATATTAGAATATAATTCTATGTCAAAACTTCTAGAGTCTAATTCTTCCAAGTTTTTAATTGTTGGTCACTGCATTATACAAGTTGACTCTACATAGTTTAAGAATTAATCTTAATTCTTTTTTTTTTAAATTTGGCCTAAATTCTTATTAATGAGAATTAATTACTAAAATTTTAACTGTTTGCTCTTAATACCCATTTGTTTGTCATAGATAATTGATCACATGAATTTCAAATAATATAACTCTAGATATATCCTAAATCAACGCTCAATTTAATTTGAAATCAAATAAGCATATAACTAAATAATATAAAGGATAAATTTTCAAAATTAATCAAATTTGGATTTTATACTTTTGCATTCAACAATCTAAGTTTAATTTTAAATTAACCCATCGAATTATAATTCTTGAATATAATTTTGAGAAGGCAAAATTGATGGGAGAACATAATGCATCATGTAGTGCTCTGAATTTCAGTGCATTTATTCCATTAACCACACCGATTGATGACACATCACCATCCATAACAGTAGCATATATAAAATTTTTAAGCAGTAAATATATAAAATAAAAATGTTTGACACGGTACCGTTAAACACGTAGTCTTCTGCTATACATAGTAGTGGATATACAAAATTAAATCAAATTTACAAAAAAATTTCACCTGGCTTTTTGCCTTTTGAAATGACACCATGCGATGACAAATTTAAAAAGTAAAAAATTTTAACAAACCTTATCATCTACCACGATTTGGATATCCATACATAAAGTGATAGGTGGTATTTCAAATTTCCAACACATCATCTTCTCCCACGAGTTAGACCTCATGAAGGATGTTGAAAATACAAAATTTTACTGAGTCTATTGGGAATATAAACAAGAATAATGAATCATGATTAAATATTGGTGAAGATATAGAATTAAAGAAATAGGCCCAATGAAGAAATTTGGTAAAGCATGGAAGAATAATATCATAACATGGAGATATGCGTGGAGACAATCAACCGTATGACATTGCTGGCCTTATGGCTGTTCTGTAAAATTTTCCTTTAAGTTTAGTAGGTATCTTGCGGTTACAAATAACTCCTATTACTTTCCTCCACTTTAACCACCCAGCTTGTATCATGTACATAACATCCCAATCAATTTCACAATTATTCTGTAAAATCGACCCCAAATATTTAAACTTTGACACTTCAAAGATGATTTGCTCTCCAATTTTTACCTATGAAATATTTCTAATTGGTCTCTTATTAAATTTGCAATGCATATATTTCGTCTTACTTCTACTCAGAAGGAAACATTTTGATTTCAAGGTATGTCTCCATAATTCAAGTTTAGAGTTGACCTCTTCTCTTGAGTACTCAATTAAAACTATATCATCTGCGAAGAGCATACATTTTGGAATTTCTTCTTGTATATGTTTTGTAAGAACATCTAAAACCAGATCAAACAGGTATAGACTCAAAAAAGATCCTTGATGTAAGCCTAGATAGTGTCATAGCCGGTCCCAAGCCCGGGTAAAGGAGGAGAGTTGTGTTAGACCTTCGATAGCCAACGTAAAAATCTGTTGAATCTTATGACATGAATCAAAGACATATATGTGCCAAAAAAGAATATAAGTATGTTGACATTAAAAAAAGAAGAAGATAGGAATTAGAAAAGAAAATTCAATTATCTCAGTATGTTGAGATTAAAATATCTAAATTTAATAATCGTCTAGCCTCTTATGGCCATTTCAAAATTGAATTAAAAAATTATAATAAAAAAAGAATATAAGAATTAGACTTCTATTTCAAATTTAGTAGTATATTTATATTTAAAATGTATATCGAATGACAATTACTTGCCATATTAATGGAGTATTAAATTTAAATAAATTGTTATAGATTTTTTTGCAAAAAAAAAAACATATAATAAGGCAATTAATACAAATAGAATATTAGAATATAATGCTATGTCAAAACTTCTAGAGTCTAATTCTTCTAATTTTTTAATTTTTGGTCACTGCATTATGCAAGTTGACTCTACATAGTTTAAGAATTAATCTTAATTCTTTTTTTAAAATTTGGCCTAAATTCTTATTAATGAGAATTAATTACTAAAATTTTAACTGTTTGCTCTTAATACCCATTTGTTTGTCATAGATAATTGA
This sequence comes from Adenanthera pavonina, assembly GCA_026686845.1. Taxonomy (NCBI): domain Eukaryota; kingdom Viridiplantae; phylum Streptophyta; class Magnoliopsida; order Fabales; family Fabaceae; genus Adenanthera; species Adenanthera pavonina. The sequence goes on from JAIVEN010000010.1 coordinate 32,331,860, forward strand.
TCACATGAATTTCAAATAATATAACTCTAGATATATCCTAAATCAACGCTCAATTTAATTTGAAATCAAATAAGCATATAACTAAATAATATAAAGGATAAATTTTCAAAATTAATCAAATTTGGATTTTATACTTTTGCATTCAACAATCTAAGTTTAATTTTAAATTAACCCATCGAATTATAATTCTTGAATATAATTTTGAGAAGGCAAAATTGATGGGAGAACATAATGCATCATGTAGTGCTCTGAATTTCAGTGCATTTATTCCATTAACCACACCGATTGATGACACATCACCATCCATAACAGTAGCATATATAAAATTTTTAAGCAGTAAATATATAAAATAAAAATGTTTGACACGGTACCGTTAAACACGTAGTCTTCTGCTATACATAGTAGTGGATATACAAAATTAAATCAAATTTACAAAAAAATTTCACCTGGCTTTTTGCCTTTTGAAATGACACCATGCGATGACAAATTTAAAAAGTAAAAAATTTTAACAAACCTTATCATCTACCACGATTTGGATATCCATACATAAAGTGATAGGTGGTATTTCAAATTTCCAACACATCATCTTCTCCCACGAGTTAGACCTCATGAAGGATGTTGAAAATACAAAATTTTACTGAGTCTATTGGGAATATAAACAAGAATAATGAATCATGATTAAATATTGGTGAAGATATAGAATTAAAGAAATAGGCCCAATGAAGAAATTTGGTAAAGCATGGAAGAATAATATCATAACATGGAGATATGCGTGGAGACAATCAACCGTATGACATTGCTGGCCTTATGGCTGTTCTGTAAAATTTTCCTTTAAGTTTAGTAGGTATCTTGCGGTTACAAATAACTCCTATTACTTTCCTCCACTTTAACCACCCAGCTTGTATCATGTACATAACATCCCAATCAATTTCACAATTATTCTGTAAAATCGACCCCAAATATTTAAACTTTGACACTTCAAAGATGATTTGCTCTCCAATTTTTACCTATGAAATATTTCTAATTGGTCTCTTATTAAATTTGCAATGCATATATTTCGTCTTACTTCTACTCAGAAGGAAACATTTTGATTTCAAGGTATGTCTCCATAATTCAAGTTTAGAGTTGACCTCTTCTCTTGAGTACTCAATTAAAACTATATCATCTGCGAAGAGCATACATTTTGGAATTTCTTCTTGTATATGTTTTGTAAGAACATCTAAAACCAGATCAAACAGGTATAGACTCAAAAAAGATCCTTGATGTAAGCCTAGATAGTGTCATAGCCGGTCCCAAGCCCGGGTAAAGGAGGAGAGTTGTGTTAGACCTTCGATAGCCAACGTAAAAATCTGTTGAATCTTATGACATGAATCAAAGACATATATGTGCCAAAAAAGAATATAAGTATGTTGACATTAAAAAAAGAAGAAGATAGGAATTAGAAAAGAAAATTCAATTATCTCAGTATGTTGAGATTAAAATATCTAAATTTAATAATCGTCTAGCCTCTTATGGCCATTTCAAAATTGAATTAAAAAATTATAATAAAAAAAGAATATAAGAATTAGACTTCTATTTCAAATTTAGTAGTATATTTATATTTAAAATGTATATCGGATGACAATTACTTGCCATATTAATGGAGTATTAAATTTAAATAAATTGTTATAGATTTTTTTTGCAAAAAAAAAAACATATAATAAGGCAATTAATACAAATAGAATATTAGAATATAATGCTATGTCAAAACTTCTAGAGTCTAATTCTTCTAATTTTTTAATTTTTGGTCACTGCATTATGCAAGTTGACTCTACATAGTTTAAGAATTAATCTTAATTCTTTTTTTAAAATTTGGCCTAAATTCTTATTAATGAGAATTAATTACTAAAATTTTAACTGTTTGCTCTTAATACCCATTTGTTTGTCATAGATAATTGATCACATGAATTTCAAATAATATAACTCTAGATATATCCTAAATCAATGCTCAATTTGATTTGAAATCAAATAAGCATATAACTAAATAATATAAAGGATAAATTTTCAAAATTAATCAAATTTGGATTTTATACTTTTGCATTCAACAATTTAAGTTTAATTTTAAATTAACCCATCAAATTATAATTCTTGAATATAATTTTGAGAAGGCATAATTGATGGGAGAACATAATGCATCATGTAGTGCTCTGAATTTCAGTGCATTTATTCCATTAACCACACCGATTGATGACACATCACCATCCATAACAGTAGCATATATAAAATTTTTAAGCAGTAAATATATAAAATAAAAATGTTTGACACGGTACCGTTAAACACGTAGTCTTCTGCTATACATAGTAGTGGATATACAAAATTAAATCAAATTTACTAAAAAATTTCACCTGGCTTTTTGCCTTTTGAAATGACACCATGCGATGACAAATTTAAAAAGTAAAAAATTTTAACAGACCTTATCATCTACCACGATTTGGATATCCATACATAAAGTGATAGGTGGTATTTGAAATTTCCAACACATCATCTTCTCCCACGATTTAGACCTCATGAAGGATGTTGAAAATACAAAATTTCCAACACATTCCTTCTTTGACATGAGGAAGAATGTAACGAATACTGGTCACAATATACAATCGATAACGAATGAAAGTGATACGGTAATCAGCAAAAACGATGGTGAATTTATAAGCATGAATAGATCAATCAATTAATCAATAGATTTAAATACCCATGTAACACAAATTGATTGACACCTTGTTCAAATAGACAAAACGATAAATTAAATAGCGTTGATGGCGGTCAATATTAAAACATATTTGAATTTGAAATGTAGTATAAAGACAATACTAAATGACCAATTACTGAATTGAAGGAAAAATTCTAATGAAGAAACCATTTTATAAAATCATATTAACTCTATAAAATGTTCGACTAATCATAGTAATATGGCAAAAAAAAAAAATTTGCAAAATTACATATAAAATTAAAAATCAAATAAATACTGACACATGAAATAGTTGGCAGAAATCTGACTTTCTACCATTATTAAAAGTATACCATATAAAACAATGTTCTAAAAGAATACGCGTATTCGAGTTAAAAATGGTAAATTAACATGTCAGATTTCATAATGATTTTATGGTCTAGTGAACTATTTTTTTTTACATCGTTTTGGAAATATAAATGACTTTAAAAAATTAATAATAAAGTGAGCCATTTTTTTTTAAAAATAATAAAATAAGTCAAGTTTAAAAAATATATATTGACAATAACACACAAATTATGGTTGAACATGTAGTAATTTCGTATATAAACTTCTGTTGACCTCTTTTTCGTTTTTAAATTTTAAGATCAACGAAAACAAAATAAATCACAAAGGATCCTGAGATTATAGCCGGTCATAATATTCATCACAAAAAAACGGTAAAAACATTATTAAATTCATAAATTCAAGGTAAATCAAATCGATATGGAATAATCATCTAATTGAATGGAGAAATAGTAATACACATCAGCTGCCACATCTAGAGTCTACACTAGAATTTCCTTTTTTATTGTTAATGCTGGGGTGGCGCAACAGGCTGGATTTCATTTTTGAGCTTTACTTTTATATATATAATAGATTAATTAATTAATGTTTGGTGATCTTACTTTTTCAAGCTCGAACTCAAACTCCCTAATAGTGGGAAAGACGCCATTGATGGCCATTCAAACTTTAGAAAATTTAGCGTTTTCCTGCACTTTTTTTCTTCCCACAAAATTCCTTTTTCTTTTTTCTTTTATCTTGGAAATCAAAAGCCATTTGAACCATTAAATATCACAAACATATTACAAACATTCATTAAAACAATACCTATAAATCAATCAAAACCAACAAAGCTTAAAAAATTCACCAATTTTTTTGGGAGGTTGGGGGGGAATCCCTTTCCTTGATGTCACTAGTCATGGTTCCTTGATACAATTAATCAAAGGCATAGGCTTACAAGATAACTCATCAAAACATGATTCATAGGTAAATTTGAAACAAATAATACTGTAATCGCTCTGAATAAGAATCGCAAAGGGTTTTTTTCCCCTGGATTTTGATCTCTAAAATTACTGAGACATTACATGAAATAATACAACCAAATGATACAGGGATCATTTAAAAATTATAATTAAACAATAAAATTTTAGATTTTATATTGAATATTAATTAATGATTTATTTTAAGATATATGTACGATGTTAATGATTAAAAAATAATAAAAATTACACTCTCATTTTCAAAATGAAAAATAATTAAAATGATGAAAGTCATTCCTAAATAAAGATAATGGAGACAACAATTGTTGTGTGTTTTATTCTTTTAAATAAAGAATCAAAAATTTTCTTATAATATCAAACAAATTTTGAAAATGAATCCAACCTCTAAAAATATTCGTAATCATGAGAAAATAATGCTAAAAATAATAAAAATAGTTTCTAGAGAGCTACTAACAATACTTGAACATGAATTGGTAAGTTAATATGTAATACCAAACACTAGATGATTGTTAAGAACTGGAACCAAAAACTACATAGCAGATAGAGGGGAGTGGCCCCAAAAGAAAGAAAATAAGAGGGAGAAGAAGAGAATTGTGAAATAGAGGAGTAGACGGACTACTTAACACATATTAAATTATGCAGAACATTAAGTAAATATGCAGAGGGGGTGGTTTAGGAAGAACTTCAGGCGATAGAACCAGCCAACTTAGTTCATCTGAACAAGGTAAGGATATGATGCTTAGTAACAAAAATAGAAATTGAAAGAGAATTTTATTGAAACAAGGTAAGAACTTACAAGTAGTAGAAAGAAGGAAGAAGAAAGAAGGAGAAGGCTTTTTCTCTCAAGGATAGGGAGCTTCTTAGGAAACTTAGTATATTGTGATACCAAGTGGTGATTTCCTTTGAGGCAACATTTCCTTATATAGAAGAGAAAAGCAAAATTTGAACCGAGAAACTGTTAGTGACTGGCACTGTTTGAACAGTTTCGGTTAGTACTTTTGACACAGTATTTGCCGACACTGCAATAACTTTAGTGACTTGCAAATACAACATCGTTTAATAAAAGGATTGCTGACATCACATCATTTACTGATGACTAGCAATGTTTTAATCTTCTCCTAAATCTATAAGGTCTTCATCATTTTCATCTTGACTTTCAGAAGCTGATGAAGAGATTTGCTGATTAGAGGAAGATGCCTGGTCTTGAGTTTGAAGCAGTAGTAGGATGGAATTGAGTTGATTAATTAAGCTGACTTTGTCTGTGGTAGAAGCCAGCATTGATTGAATCCGTGTCCTTTGATTTAAGAATTTACTTTGTTCGGTTGCACAAAGGTATTTAGGATTCTCTTTGAACCATTTTTCAACGGCCTTGTTATCAACTCTTTTAATGTGAAATTTAGCCCACCATCTCACTGAGGGAACCCTTTGGAGTATGGGCAAGGCGTTTGATCCTCGAATTGTTGGTGAAAACCTGTATTTCCAAGTGAAAATCCAGGATACTGATAGTTTTGAAAAATAATGAAGATCAATAGGAAAGGGATCTCCATCCTGATTGAACATTTGTTTAAATAACTCATAAGCTTGTTCAATTTTGGGAGGCATAATCTGAGGAACAGGTCCAAAGAAATTCCACCATTGAATAAACCACCGAGGGAAATTATACTGGGTTTTTGTTTTAAAATATATGAACCAGGTATGGGACCATGATTCATTTTGGAAATAGAATACATGATACCAAGCGTCCATATAGTCCCAGTAATTATATCCTTCAGGATCATATGGTATCCCAAAAGTTTTGAATCTTTCAAGAGATTGTCCCCACTGAGAAGGGGTGATGACTTTTAAAATCTGAAGGGTACTATGTGTTATCATTGGTCCACTTCTTTTATCATTTTTCTGTTCGATGTTAATCGACTCAGAATGAACCAAAATTAGCTCATAGTATTCTCTAGTTTTCTTTAAATTAGTTGGTTTATAATGAAATCCTGAAGGGAAAACATTAAGAGCAACTTGGTTTAGGTTTTGATGATAAAATTCAGGTTCTGTTTGAAGCAAATTCCTTCCTTGATTTTCTTTATGGTAGTAAGGAGTGGTTAAGTTTGGCTGAGTGGGAAGTATAATTGCTTTGGAAGAAGAGGAAGCAATTATTTATTTCTGAGGATTGTTTCTGGTTATGAGTGGGTTTTGGGACAACCTATCATACTCTTGTTTTGAGATGATAGCCTGATTGCTAACAATCTGCTGCCAGGTGTTATCAGGTAACTGTTTATTGGCATAAGATTGTGCATAAGAGGCAAGGGTCCTCTTGGAAGAGGGTTTGGTTTGAGCTGAAGGCCTTGTTTGAGTTTGTTGGGCTGAAGGCCCAATTTGGGTCAGCTAGATTGATGATCCAGATGGAATAGATGACTCCTGTTTAATCTCTGGGTTGGATCCTTGAGTTTACGACCCAATTTGCTGAAGTAAATTTTTTACCACAGTTTCAAGCTCAGCACTCGAGACTGCTGGTTGAGCATCCTGAAAGATACTCAGTTCCTTTTGTTTTTCTTCTTTTGGTTCTTTTTTCTTTTTGGGTGGCATTTGGTTTGCTCAGCTTGTTTTTCCCTGTTAAAACTCTTGGGTAAGAAAGTTTGGAAGGGAGTTTGAAGAACCTTTTATAAATTCAATTTCAAAGTTAAAAACACTTAAAATCGCTTGCCATCTGGCGAAGATTTGTTTTGAAGCAATGTTTTTAACATCCTTTTGCAAAACATCTTTTGCTGACTTACAATCAATTCTTAATAAGAATTTTTGATTTAATAAATCAGACTGAAATTTTGAAATGCATAAAACAATTGCAAGAATTTCCTTTTTAATAGTGGAATAATTCTGTTGAGTATTATTCCAATATTTTGATGTAAAAGAAACAATTTTCTCTTTACCATTAATCCTTTGTTTAAGAATGCCACCATAACCAATGTCAGAGGCATCAGTTTCTACCATTTTAAAAGCAAAAGGATCTGAAAGGTTAAGACAAGGAAGTTGCTTAACCTGAGACTTGATTTGCCTAACTATGTTTGTATGAACATCAGTCCAGGGAGGAGGACTAGATTTAAGATGCTCATGTAAAGGTTTAATGAAATTGCTCAAATGAGGAATAAAATCAGAAACATAGTTTAAACAACCAAGAAACCTTTGAAGTTGGGTTTTGTCAATAATCTGGTCTGGGAATTTGTTAGCAAATTCTATAGACCTTTCAATTGGTACAATAGATCCTTGAGATATCCAGTGTCCCAAAAATCTAATTTTTGTTTGGAAAAGACTTATTTTTGTTTTAGAAAATGCTAAACCATTTGACTCAGCAACTCTAATAAATTTATAAATATGTTTAAAATGTTGATCTATTGAGTGAGAATAAATCAATACATCATCGATATATACAATAATGAATTGATCATTATCACTAAATATTTCATTAATTATTCTTTGAAATTCAGAGGGGGTATTTTTCAAACCGAATGGCATAATATTCCACTCATATTGACCAAATGGGACACTAAAAGTGGTTTTATACCTATCCTTTTTTGCGATTTGAATTTGCCAAAACCCTGATTTCATATCGAATTTTGAAAATATTTTCGTAGAGTAAAGTCTTTTCAATAAATCAGATTTATTTGATATAGGATATCTGATCCATTGTAACACTTTGTTTAAAGGTTTATAGTTTATGACTAACCTAGGTACTCCTCTTTCTTGTTCTGCGCTATTATTGACATAAAATGCAGCACAAGACCAAGGACTTCTAGATCTTCTGATTAAATTTTTGTTTAACAAATCATTTATTTCTTTTCGACAAATTTGAAGGTGCTTTGAACTCATTTGAATTGGTCGAGCTTTTGTTGGTATTTGTTTTGCAGAAAAATCCTTTTCATAAGGTAGATATACTATATGCTTTTTTCTGTCCCAAAAAGCATTTGGTAAATCTGAGCAAATGGTTTTGAGGATTTCTTTTAAACAATTTTGAATTTGACTTTGTGTATTTTTGAAATTTAATTGTTCTTCAATTTGTTTAAAAGAAATTTATTGTTTAAGTAAATTAATTTGTTTTTGTTTAGCAGAAATGAGATTTAATTCTTTTATTCTAGGACTATAAGTAAAAAGGAATAAAATTGTTTTTCCCAAGTATTGTTTTGAAATTCCATTTTCATCCGTTAAATAAGGTTTAAGTAAATGGGCAAAAGGTGCTCCAAGAATAATCTTAGATCCCATTTCTTTAACCATAATAAATGGAGTTTTGACTTGAAAACCTTGATTTTCAATAACTACATTTGAAATTTTGTACTGAACTTGGAGAAGAGTTCTTTCAACTCCTCTAAATCATTCAGTTGTTTTTTCAAAAGATTTTGTTGGAATGATTCCTTCTTTGAAACAGTTAGCCTCGGCTCCTGTATCAAATAAGACATCTTCTTCCAAAACAAATTCATTGTTTACAATTATTTTGGCTTTGATGTGAAACTTTTACATTAAAACTTTTGTAATTAAGTTTAAAAATGGTTTTGGAGGATTTGGTTCGTTAGAAACATTATCTTTGTCTGTTTGAGGTAGTTGAGTTTGATGATTTTGAATTAGTTGTATATCCTGAATTTGGGATATGGCTTTACCATGAACTTGCTGTTGTTCTTTGATAAGGAGGATTTCAGTTTTGAGATTTTGAATCTCAGATCGAAGGTCAGAGAGGGTAGCTAGTTTAGGTTCTTGTTTAAACTTGGCTAAGGTTTGAGTAAGATCATATCTATTTGATCGAATTAAGGGTTTGCTGTTTGAAGAGCTTGGTGTGTTTGAAAGGATATCTCTAAATTTTAAAAGATATTCTACCTTTTCAGAATCTGGCAGTTTGCTAATGATATCAATGAGGATATCATGTTCCTTATTGATAACATTTATCTCAGAAGATGAATTTTCTTGAAGATCATCATTTTGAAAGGATTTAAGATCTTCAGAAGATTCCTTTTCTGATTCTGATGCTGATTCTTCTAGAAGAATGTTGTTTATCTTTTCTAAAACATCTTCCTCAAGATTAATGTTTCTTAATTTTTGGGTGACCCTACAATATTTTAAAATATGACCGGGCCGACCACATTTGAAACAAACAATATTTTTCTTTGGTTTGGATTCAAACTTTGGTTTGGGCTCAAATTTTTGTTCAGGTTTTGAATAATATTGGACCCTTTTGTTTTTGAAAAAAGGTTTTTTGTGTTTTTTGTGAGGCTTAGTTTGTTTGCAATGGGGGAATCCGAATTGCTCACAGAAAGTACCTAATTCACATTTATCATAGGCCTTTTCCTTTTCAAGCTGGGTTTGTAGTTTATTATCTTGGCAAATTTTTAATGCAGTTTTCTGGACATAAGATACTAGCTGACCATAGGTTAAGTTATCATAAGGGATCTTACCATCCTTTTCATTTCTTAATTTATCTCTAACTTTATTACCAAGGGATGTTGGTAATCTAGCTAGAAATTTTTCTTTCCAAAATGGTTGGTTTGAATCATCCCTTGTGAGAACTCGACTAATGAAGGTATCTTTATACCAACAAAAATCTGATAAAGTTTTGCATTTAAGATTTGATAAGAGTTCAGCTGACCTATCTAACCATAAAGATGGATCACCAATAAAATGTTTAATTATTGTAAAAATGAGGTGGTTTGTGGAATCAGGAATAACTTGATCATTGAACAGAATGGGTGTTCCGTCTACTTGAGTTTTAATGGAGGAATAAATTGTATCTTTATCCTCAGAGGAAAGATAAAAATCCCACCAACCTTTTAATTGTCCAGTAAAACCAGAAACTAAAAGATCAGTTATTTGTTCCTCTGAATAATCATTGTGAGTTTGATAAGCATTGCTTACCATAGTCATATGTTGAAGGGTTTGAAGGATAGCTGTTTCACTTAATCCGTCTATGTTCCATTCATAGAGATTGCTTGAATTAAAGGCTTTGAAGTTTTGGTGTGGTTTTTCTTCTAGGAGGACATCTGGAGGTGTTTCCCTACTGTAATACAGTTTGGATGGGTTTTTCCAGTTTTACTGATTGATTTGTAAAGAGGGTGTTTGACTAGACTCTCCTTCAGATTCTACAGAAGAATCCTTCTTGAGAACCTGGATGGTTCTTGTGTTTTTGGATACTGTGGAGGAGGGAGTCTCAGGGACTACAGTTTGACGAAGTTGTAGTTGAGACATTTTTTCTTTGATTTGGTCAACTATCCTTACTTTAGCTTTCTCTTGTAAATCAAGTTTTTGTTGAGGTGTATACTCAAAAGGTTTAAATAAAGGTTTTTGGATTAAAGGAGGTTCAAATTCAATTTTGGGTTGAATTATTGTTTTTTGAATTTCTGATTGTTGAATTAAACAATCACCTATTCTTTGTAGATAAAGGTTAGTATAATTGTTTTGTTCAACAATATTCTTTATATCAACAGGATTTACATTTTCAAAAGTATGTTTGTATTTGTAAGGAGAGGGCCAAATAGGTTGGTTTTTGTCATCAACCTTTCCTGGAGGAAATTTAGAAGAAACAATTTGATCAAAAGTTTTCCATTCTTGTTTTATAACATCAATTTCAGTAAAATATGGATAATCCCATTTTTTACTTTCGGCGTAAGCCTCAAACCAATTAAAGAATGGAAGGTTTTCCTGTATAATTTCAAGAAACAAATAAAACTATTCTTGAATTTGTTTTCTTCTAATTCCCTGAAAATGTTTAAGAAACCATTCTCTTTTCAAGGTATTTTCTGAAGAGTAAAATTCCTTTTGTAAAGAAGGTTTGTCAATTTTGAAATCTTTTTGCAAAACATTTATGTCTCTTGGTTTTCCTAATGCTGAATAGTCAGGAGACTCAATTGACCTTAAATCATCTTGTGTTTCATAGTTTACATGGGGAATGTTTGTAGAATTGTTTATCCCGGAAACAGAGGTATTTTGAAGTTTGGGTTCAGGATTGTTTGGGGCAGGCATATATATGACAGAAGGAGGTTGTGGTAGTGAAGAACAAGAGAATCTTGCTGATTCACTTACCGTGGACCTACAATCCTCATATATAGAGGGTTTATAAGTTTGAGATATTGATTTTCTAGGTCTGTCAAATGATAACCTAACAGTCCCATCTTGGGCTTGAGTAACCCTACTGATTTGTGGCATCATTTTAGGAACTGGCTGGGTAGCCCTTTCCATGATCCATTCTTCAGGTAGCTTTACTTCTTCCCACATGATGGTTTTTGGGATTGAAACATTAACATTGTTATAATCAGTTAAGAAAATTGTCGTTTGACCATTATCTGGAAGGATTTGGGCATTGGTAGTGTTTGAGTTTAAAACTTTATAGCTTATCCTATAGATTAGGGTAGCTGGTATTGATCCTGGTTTCATGTTTGAACCATGAAGCTTTATCCTAAGTTTAAGGGCATCTAGGACATGCTCATCTGTTAGATCTAGGGTTCGATTCGAAAAGCTGTTGAAGTAAACAGGTCCATTATTAAGGCCCATCTCCGCAACTGCTAATAGTGAATCGACGTATGTATAATGTCTAGTATCTTGAAGACATACTAAACATGATACATTTAACCCTTTTCTTATTAGAGGTTTAATTGCCACTTGGACGCATCCTATGTGTAGGTAATTAAACTCCTTTTTATGTTTTTCAATTGATTTTTTCGAAAGAAGGAAAAAATCTTCATTTTCATGTTTAATAGGAATTGATTCTTCAACTGTTCTGATTATGTAATCAGATTTAGAGAACCATTTTCTATTATTTTCTGAAATTTCGTAAAGATAGTTTGGCATGATAGTTGATAAAGTCCAATTATCAAAAGTTTGATTTAAGTTTGAAAAAGAAATTTCTTGTGAAAAAATCCTTTTGTTTGGTGATTTTAATTCCTCATTTGAAGGAGGGTTTGAAGAGGAAGTAGAAGAAGAAGAAGATTTTCTAGAAGAAAAGGAAAAAGAGCATAACAAAGACACTACTGTGGGGAGTGGCCTGAAGGTGATAGTTGATAAAGTCCAATTATCAAAAGAGCGTAAAAAATTTTGAATTGAGAAGGCTCTGATGTTAGTTAGGCTGACTTCCTAAGAGGGTGGTGAATTGGAAAAATTAGAAATTTTCTGCACAACGTGAAAATGATGAAGAAAGCAAGGTATAATGAAAAACAGAGTATAAAGCAATAAGCTTAAAAGAGAAGAGATAGGGAGAAGAAAAACTTAGATATTTATCCTGGTTCGGTCTCTCCACTTGACCTACGTCCAGTCCCCAAGTCACCACTTGAGATTTTTCACTATACTGCAAGAATTCAAGGGCTTCTTGTAAATGCCACAGTACAACGTGTATGCTCTGTTTTCTAGAGCTCACTCAATCACTCTTAGCACTTTCACTATGTGCTTTACAATCCCTTGTGATATCTCCTCACAAGTAAATCTACCTTTCAGATGAAGATTAGATTGTTTACAAAAATGAAACTCTCTTAAATAGAGTGAATATGAAAGTTGAAGTACAAATATTGAAGTAAGAGGGTAAAAGTTTTTGAGTAGAAGATTTGGCAGAATTTTAGTATATACAAAGTTTGATTTGTTACCAACAACTTCAAATGATGTTATATTTAGAGATTTAGGTCTCAAATGTCTGTTAGAGACAAAATCTATCCGTTGGAGAAGTTATCCAACGGTTACTCTGAAAAACTATCCGTTAACTAACCGCATTTAATGCTTCTGATATATTGAAATTCGAATTTTGGTTAGTCAACAGATGAATTTCGAAGGAACCGAAGGTTAAAGCTTCCAACATTGAAATACTAAAGTTTGTCTGTTCATGAAGTGAAATTCGAATTTTGAAACTTAAAGAATGTTTCTATGTTGTGACATATGAATTTTCAAGTGAAAAATTTTTCTGTTAAGTGTGAACAGTGTTTTCAATTTGCTACAGTGCCCTCGAAATTCGAATTTTGGAACAGCAAAATTCGTCTGTTCGTAGTAGGTTCAAAACAGCACAGTAGTTCTTTTGCTTCGAAATTCGAATTTTCAAAGAGTGAAGTTCGTCTGTCAGAAAGACCTCTTTTCAGACTTACTTCAACATTTGAATTTGTAAACACTGTCCTTCGTATGTGATCATGTCATTTCAACAGACTCACAGCTTTAGCTTCTGAAATTCGAATGTCCATGTTCAAAGTTCGTCTGTCAGTGAGCAATTTTGAAGCTCAATATAATCTTGATTTCAGATGAACTTTAACATTATTTCAGACGAATTTCTTCATTTTTCAAAAGTTTCAATTTGTCTGAAATTCGAATGCTCAAAACTCAAAGTTCGTCTATTGCTCAACTGTTTCTTTCAGACACTTATGAAAATTTGAATTTTGAACAGTCAAAATTCGCCTGTCAGAGAGACATCTCTTCAGACTTATTCGGTTTTAGCTCGAAATTCGAATTTTCAAAGCCAAAGTTCGAATTTCCAACATGACAGTTCAATGTAAACTTTTCAAACTTCGTCTGCTGGTGGGTATTTTTCAAATATTTCATAAAATCAAGGTTTTAAAATGTTTTTCCACTAAATCAAAGCCTTTTACCCATAACAAAAGATCCTACAACAATCCTAGCAATGCTACTCAGATTTTCTTCACTTGAGACACTTTGAGCTCCTTTGATATCTTCAATCCAAGTTCTTCAATGTTGGTTTGGAATCATCAATACTTCTTGATTCAACATCTAACAGAGTTGATAAATAGTGGGTCCCTTAAGCATGATGTCTTTGTTTCGATCCTTAGTCGTGTGCATAGAAAATGCCTTTTTGGGAGAGGTAAAACCTATTTCATCAATCTCTACTCCTTGAAAGGATTAATTTTCAATTATTGATTGGGAAATACCATTGGTACTAAAAACAAATAAATTTTGAGAACAAATGGTGGCATTGATCTTCTTCAATTAACAAATATTGTAATGAGTTAAAATATATATATTTAAATTATTATAGTCGTAATAAACATTGGGGGAAATTTTCCAAAAAGTGCATCAAAGACAAACACATGGCACTGACAACATCAACGAATCAGAGGTGACAAACATAGATTACATGGTGAATATTAGAGAAAAAGCCAAATAAAATTTGCAATGTATGTTGATTATTCACTAAATTCGCCTATCTGCAAAGCAAATCATTTGCACATCAATGTGACTACATCTCTATGAAGAGAGAGAAAGAGAGAGAAATATATGTAATAACTCTCAACACATTGCCCTGTGTAACAATTCTCATTACACTACCCTGAACTTAATCCCGAGCTAATAGGAAGTAAACTTGACGATATGTGCAGGATAGGAGAAAGGATCAAACTGAGACAAATTTGTTAATAGAGGTAGAGAAGGGTCACACCACGATGAGATATTTCATAATTTTTCCAAGCTGAGAGCACTCATGCCATGGAGAACTTACTAGCGTCGTGGCGAGAGTAGCAAAATTTATTTAAATTAGAAGTCATTTCAGTCAACACAAAAGAAGAATTCGAGGGAGAAACAGAGGAGCTCTACTAGGGCTTTGATTCTCTGGCTTAGGGAGATAATTTCTCGACCCAAGGAGCTTGATTAATGGTTGGTAAGTTAATCTTGCTTCCTCTCCTCTTTTTCCCTTCCATTTTTATTTCGGAATTGGTGGGAGTATGTTAGGTTTGGTTTAGGGTTGTAGAAGTATTATGTAGTGTTAGGAAGCCTTGGGTATGAGTTTGGATTGGATTGTGACGAGTTTGAGTGGAACCCTAGGTTAGAAATTGTAAAGGGAGTGTGAAATTTGATATGTATGAGGATGATTATGATGAGCATGATCGCTTAGAGTTTATTAGTATGTGCTTATGCTACTCGAACATTGGGTCAAGTTTGGTGGTTGAGTTATGAGCTATGGATTAATATTATATTGTGTTAATTGAGGATTTTGTGATATTGTAGTATATAATCAGTTGATTGCAGTGTGTGGCTCTTGATTTGGTTGGTCGGAGGAGTTTAAGTTGTGGTTGGCAATCCAAAAGCTTTTGAGAGCCGTATGGGTGGTGTTGGCGATTTCAGGTAACCAGGTGTCACACTCGGAAATGCGACACGGATGACGTGGGAATGAAGAAAATGAATAAAGAATCGGCCTTTGTGACTGAAGCCGATTCTGGAGAAGTCGCCGCCAAAATTTTAAGTGAAATTTTGGAAAACCAAATAAAGACGAACAGATAGTATGTGAATCAGAGTTGGGTTCGGGAGTACGATTGTGAGTGGAGAAGGTGTCAGGCACTCCCATAACACCCATTCAAAAGAACGGTTACCTTAAGTTGATTATGCAAGTTTTATGGCTATTTTTTTAAAAATTATTTTGATTGCCCTTTAATTATTCACATGCAAAGATAAATATAAAAATGAGAGAAAATAAAAATAAAAAATAAAAAATAAAAATGAAAATAAAGAATAAAATGAAAATATGAGAAGTTGGGAAAATAAAATAAAAGAAAAATATTATTTATTTACAAGAGTGGACTTGACCTAAAATTAGAGTCTAGGACATACGTACCCTGTAATAGGGATCAAAGTCGACGTAGTTCAGAGTATAAATGCGCGTCACTGGGTTAATATTTTTTATTATGTATATTTTGTGAAAAGAGAAGTTTATAAAAAATAATTTATCTTTCCACAAAGAAAACATTTTTCAAAATTGGTTGGTGTGTTTTAATTTGTAAAAGATAAATTAATTTCAATTATTTTCTCTTATCCTTCTTTTTTTCATTTTTTAAAGAAAAAATCAATTCTTAAAAAGAATATATGTTTTTCCTCAATGTAGAAGATATGATTAGAATTATATGTGATTTTGAATATTTTCATTGTTAATTTGAAAAGGAAAATTTGAAAAGAATTTTATTTTTACAAAATAAAATTAATTAACTCATGTGGTAACTTTATCACTCACAATCTGCTTATTGATACCTAAATATCCACGGTGATGCCACCTGTGGTAGATAGGTGTAAAAAATAAAAAAGTTTTGAAGGGAAACAAATAATTTTGAATAGATTATTTTTGCTTTCTTTTTTATTATGGAAATAAATTGGATCCCCTCAACACATATTTATTTATTTAAAAGAAAAGTATTAAGAAGAATTTAAAATATGACTATTACATAAATTTTCAAAAAGAAATAACCAGCATATGTGGTGTCTCTATTACTCACAAGTTGTTGATCGATACCTAAATACCCATGGTGTTATCACTCGAGGTATATAAGTGAAAAAGGGTAAAAGCTTGGAGAAAAATAAATAATTTTTATTTAAATTATTTTTGTTTCATTATTTCAAATTATGAGATAAAAAATGCAATTAGAGAATCCCCTCTTTTTTTTAGTAATTAAATTTTTTCTTTTTTTTTAACTTGAAATAGTATTAAAAAAGAATTTAAGGTAGAACTGCTACATGTATTTTTATTTTTCAAAATCAACTTCAAAATAATAGTATATATGGTGACTTTATCACTCATAATTTGCTAATTGATATATAAATGCTTACAGTATTACTACTCAGCATAAAGGCAAAGAGGAAAATTGAGTGCTCGTACCTATATTTTCATATATATATATATATATTTATTTATTTATATGTATATATTTTTTTCTTTTTTTTTTCACCGCACACACATTTTTCTTCTCTCGTACATGCATATATTTTTTCCTTGACCACACAAACTCTCTTTTTTTTTTCTCGTATATATATATTTTAAAAGAAAGTATATACTATCTCTAAAGCCAAGATATCCAACAAAACAAAATAAAAACACGACTTGGTCGCTGAACAGAACATCACTATTACACTATCTTTATCACACTATCTTCATCGTGACCACTCTTTCTTCGTTGTGACCTCCCATTTGGAAAAAGAATCTTAATCATGACTACACTCGTTTTACACTATTCATCACGACGAATAGCCTTGATGAACTCTTAATGAACTATCTTCATCACGACTACAAATTCTTCGCCACAACGCAAACAATGCATAACAAAATGCACCCTCACATCGTTATCACCAAGCAAAGAGAGCATGTAACATCACATCAACCACTTATTCTACTCTAATCATTCTATATGAACTTATTTGACTTGAACGCACCCAATAGATTCTAAATAAAGTCCTTAGCCAAACCAACAAAGCTGATATAAATTTCATTATGCAACTTTATCAAGTGACTACCATCAAAATGAGATATATCATGGTATGAATCCAGATTTCAAAACAAAAAACATGAACAAATTATGGAGAGTTAGAAGGGTTGAAGAGGGCAGTTCAAACCTACAGCAGCAAAATGGAAACGAGACCTTTTCTTGTTCTGGCTCTTGCTTATATGTCTGGGCTTACACACTTGTTCGAACAAAGCCTATTGCTTCCCTTCTTCTCCTCTTCCACGATCTTCCAGCTCCCTGTTTCACTCTCTGTTTCTCTCTTTCTCTCTTTCTCTCTCCTGCTCTTACTTTTTTCTCAAGTGCTCTCTTTTTCCCTTCTTCAGAATACACTCTATGATCACTTTGGACACCTCTCTTTCTTAATCGTTCCCTTCTTTTCTCTTCCCCTCCTTCCTCTCTTCTGCTCTCCCTCTAGTCTATCCTTTTATAGCCCAATTGAGCCTCCTTCTCCACCCTTCTCTTCATGCATGAATACCTCTCTTTGATGAGACTCAAAAAGTGCATCATATCTTGAACCTCAAACCTTTTGGCTTGTTCCCCTTGTTACATTTCTGTATTTGTATTCTACTACCCTGTTTGCTGAATCACTGCCAAGCTTTAACTCTAGGTTGATGGTGACAAGAGAAAGAGGGAGGGATAGGTCTTCGCGTTACTCTGTCTAGTCGTTATGCCTCACAGGTTGCTCCCTCAATTTTTCCTTCAATTGCCATAGCTTTTCATTCCTTCCCTGCTGCTCAGCTTCAATGACATCAAAGAGGAAATGGCGCATCAATATTAGGGGAGGGTCAAATGCTGAACAATTCAGTGTTTTATGTTTATGTTTTTTTTTAACTAAAAGAGGTCCTCCACACACACACACACACATAACAACCTTATTTGAAATTTAAACTAAGGAAATCAAGTCTACTTAAAATAAAATCTAAGGCACTTTTTTTTTTATTTTCACTTCTTCTCCTTTCTTTTTTTCAAGAAAAAAAAGCTATTAGAAAGAGGAGCATTTTAATTGAATCTTATATTTAAAAACAAGTAATAATCATTAAATTTATTAACTAAAAATTGTATTTTTTTGGCGTTTTCTTTTTTTCAAATTTTTTGGTAAAATTTCAATTAGTTTTGTTTAATTTTAAAAATACCTGGATAAAATACAGTGTTCACACCGGGTGTTTGTATATGTGTTATATGTTGATATATATATGCATGTCTCCGTTCATACCATGATATCATTATGTGTATGTGTATGGTTTTTCTATATATATCATGATATGCACATGGCTAGATGAGATAGTATATTATGATGATGAACATAATGATGATTATATAGTGATATGCATATGATGACGTGACATTATGTGATTTCATAGCATGCTAGCATGACATTGAGAAATATGATAATGATGATAATTGTTGTAACACCCTACTACAACATATTTTCATTCTCAACCAAAAGTTTCCACTCACTGAATAGAATGAACCAAAACACCTCGAGTTTAACTCTTGAAACATTAAAACCTTAAAAATCACCATCATGGGGCAAAACAAGGTTGAGACTGTGGCTAGCTACAGCGGTGTTGCGGCCTTAATTAGACAGAATGGGATCATGTTGTGGCTGCTACAGTGCCATTGCAGCATGAGTTGGGTAGAAGTGTATGGCGCTAGGACATAGCTTCTAGCGCCACGGCGCCCTTTTGCTAATACCACATCAGTAAATTTCAACTTCCTGGAGTAGACTTTCGATGCGCATAACTTTACGCTCAAACCTCCAATTGACTTAATTCCAACTCCTACAAGTCAATCTTGTACCAGTATCCATAGACACTTGTTTCACTTAAATCCATCTCTGTTTGAAATTCTAGATACCTGACATCGTTTTGGCCACTTTTTGGTCAAATCTCGAAACTTTCCACCTCTAATTGCCACCAAAGGCAATTTGACACCTGGAGACCATTCACACAGGTCCAAATTAACTCGACCAACTGGTCCAAAGATTTTCACCTCAAAGGAATTACTCCTTTGAGATTTGATCGCTTTGAACCTTGATTCCCCTTAATGGGCTGCATGCCAAGACACACATACAAGGCCCAAAAACCTCCTTTTGGCTCATATATAACCATTCACCAACAACATCATTACAATCATCCATATCATCATACAAGATTCTTAATGATCAACAACATACAACCATCATTATCTCCATATCATTGTTATTGTATAGATTACAAACATACTATCTTACTTGGCATAATGCATACATAGACAATACACACACCACTGATGACTTGAAGATTTCCAGCACCAGAGTGGCTAAGCTTCCCTTGTCTTCTCCGAGCTAGTGCTAGGACCTTTACTTGGAATATTAGTTTATAAGAAGGGGTGAGACAAAGTCTTAGCAATTGGGGACAGTCACATGCAACATATACAATAATTCACACAATAATACACATGGTGTAATGAATGCAAATGTAATGAAATGCATGTTCTCTCTCGCATATGGCTAGAACCACGAGTTGTCGTCATAACAGGACATTTTATATAGGTGACTCCTTTCCAACAGTTAGTGAAGACTGATTCTGGGGTATCACCAAGCTCACCCTACATTAGTGTATCCGACCAAAGGTAACACTATTGCTCAGATGGTGACTCTCTTTTCCCTAGACCACCTCTAATTGGTGGTAATTTAGGGAAGCTGCAATCTACTACTGTCTTACTCTCCTAGCCATAGAAGAGGATTTAACAACAGGGATCTCTTCTTTATTTCACCATGTCATATATCATCATATCATATCAATCTCATTATCACCACTTGATCCACCTTTTCTTACAATGTCATGTGATGATATTCATGCCATATTACTATATAATCATCATCATCATCATGTTTCTCGATGTCATGCTATTAAATCATGAAATGTCACGTCATCATCATATATAAACATCATCATCTACTATATCATCTAGCCATTTCATACCACAATATATATAAAAGTCATACACACACATAGCAATATCATGGTATGGACGGAAATATGCACATATACACATATATATACTAATATATAATACACATAATATAAACACTTAGTTATATTAGGTTGTCAATACCACACACACGATTCCACATGCTTCTCGGATTGCCAACCCATGACTCAAACTCTTCTGATTAGCCAACCAATCTCTACAATATCATAATGTCCACAATTAACATATAGTATAATTATCCCAAATTCATAATTCAACTATTTAAGCTTAACCAAAGTTTCCAACCACAGTTTCATACACGAATGAGCTCCTAATGATCATTCAAATCCTAACAAATCCTATTCATTTCGGATTTCATGCCTCCCTAAGCAAAATCAACCTAGGGTTCAACTCTAACTCATCACTATCCATCTAAAACTTGAACCTAAAGCTTCCTAACACTAAATAACACTTCATTAATCTCATTTCATCTATTTTAATTGGTAGACTTTGACCATAACTGAAAACCCAACTATATATATGAAAATCCAAATAAAAAATCGAGGAAAAATGGAGAAGGCGGAGCAAAGATTGCTTGCCAACCAAGATCGAAGCTCCCAAAGTTTGAAAATCACCCCAAAAGTTTGGATTTCTCAAACCCTAACATAGCTCCTTTGTCAACTGAAATGTTTATAGTTTATAAGAATTCGAATTCTAGCACCGCCGCGGTGGGTAAGTTTACAGTGGTGTGAAGCCCTTTTTGTTCAAAAATTTTCTGAAGTTGAAGCTTGTTTGCTACGGTGGCCATGTGTCTCATCGCGGCGTGGAGCTTCTCTAACTCTACTTCAATCTTTTCTCCGCCCTAGTTCCTCTGGTCCTATACATATCATCAATTGTACCTTATTAACTAGAGACTAAGTTTAGGATAATGTAATGAGGGTTGTTACAATTGTATATTGACACGGCTTGAACATCATCACCACATGTACATTGTGAAACATGGTGGATTGGGTGATGATGATAAGATATTATATATGATATGATATGATGATATATAATATGGTGAAATAAGAAAGGAATCCCTTTAGTTAAATCCTCTCATATGGCCCAGAGATTAAGGCAGCTATGGACTGTATCTTCCTTAAATCACCACCAATTTGTGGTTATCCAGGGGAAGGAGAACCATGATCTAAGCATTAGTGTTACCTTTGGTTAAGTGCACTAGTGTGAGGTGAGCTTAGTTATGTCCCAGAATTAGTCTTCACCAGTTGTTGAAAAGGAATCACCTATTCAAAATGTCATGTAATGACGAGCTGGTTCTAGCCGTGTGAGAAGAGGCATGCATTGCATGACATCATTGCATAGATGTGTGATATTGATGATACTATATGTGTGTGTTTGTCCTAGTGACTAAGACTTTATCTCACACCTCATTCTATAACTAACTTTTATGGTGAAGACACCGGTACTACCTTGGAGAAGACCATGGAATCGTAGGTCTCTTCGTATTTGGGAATCACAAGTATAATTGGCAGCCTATAATTTAGTTTATGTAATATTGTGCTAAGTAGGTTGAGATGGTCTGGTTACCTGTATAGGCATCCTGGGGTATTTCTTAGCATGTGGTGTGATAATGTCTGGATGGTATATATGATTATGTGATGATAGTAATGATAACGGATGATGTGTGAGATGTAGATATGTGTCAGGAATGATTTATATGTTTGTGATCATGATTTAGACCCCGGTATGGGTCAGTGATGTTAAAGTACATGTTGTGAGCTAGAATGGCTATATGTGAGTGCCCAAGGGGTTTTTGGGCCTAGTATACATGGTTTAGGTATATAGCCCATTGTGTGGTTTTAAGGTTCTAGGGGGTGAAATCTCAGAGGAATGGTTTCCCCGAAGTGAAACCTTGTTGGATAAGTTAGTTAAGCCAAATAGGATCTGTGTGAATAGCCCTTTGTTGCTAAATTGCCTTTGTTGGCAATTAGAGAGTATAAGTGGTGAGTTTCGGCCAAAAAGTAAACAAATTTGGGT
The DNA here is from genome assembly GCA_026686845.1 of Adenanthera pavonina. Classification (NCBI taxonomy): domain Eukaryota; kingdom Viridiplantae; phylum Streptophyta; class Magnoliopsida; order Fabales; family Fabaceae; genus Adenanthera; species Adenanthera pavonina. Next base: position 32,354,089 of record JAIVEN010000010.1, read on the forward strand.
GTTGAAAATCTCCATATAGAGATGGATTGAGGTAAAACTCGTGTTTATGGATAGATTGGGATAAGATTGACTTATAGGAATTAGAATCAGGTCAATCAGAGGTCAGAGTACAAAGTTAGGCATATCAGAAGTTTGCTTGGAAAATTAATATTTTACTTATATGAAATTTGATATGAGTGCCACACCACTAGAAGGTTGGCTGATGTGCCAGTCACCTCTATCCTAAAGATTTCTTAACCTAAGAGCATTTAGGCCGTAGCGGTACTATAGTTGTCGTGGTGCCATGGTCTGAAATTTCTATTTTGCTTTGTTTAGCTAGTTTTTCAAAGTTTTAGGTGATGTGTGGGGGTATTTTGAAGTAGGACATTATACCCTGGACTTAGTCACTAGCTAGTGAGAAGTTGTCTTGTATCTTGTATGGCTCCGACGGGACCAGGACCAAAGGATGGATCAAATGGGATAAAGTTAGTAATCAGAAATAGAAAAGCATCACGCACATGGTGAGGTGTAGGGCCGCAATAGTGAGACACTTATGACAAATTTCAAATATTTCTGGACTGAGAGTACTTATGCCACGGCGAGATTGTTGGTGTCGTGGTGAGAGTCATGAAATTTCTTTAAATCCGAAGGGTTTCAGTCCGATGAAGAAGAAAAAATAGAAGGAGAACAAAGGAAGCTCTATTAGGGCAACAAATTTTTGACCTTGGGAGGCAATTTTTGGACCCTAGAAGCTTGATTGTCAGTTGGTATGTGCATTTACACCTTTTCTCTTTCTTTTTCTCTTTGTTTTAGGGTGATTTTTGTTGGTATGCATGAGGGTTCATGGTTGTTCAAATTTCCACCAATTAAAATGCTTTTTCTAGTATTATGGAAATGTCATGTGGTGTTAGGAAGGTTTGGGTATGAGTTTAAGAAGGATTATGTATGATTTGGGATAACTCTAAGTGAAAATGGTTAAGGAAGTTTGGGAATCTGAATTGTATATGTTGGTTTATGATTTGAATGATTAATTGGGGCTCATTAATGTGTGATTATGCTATTGAGGCTATATGTTAAGTTAAGACAGTTGAATTGTGAGTTTTCCCTTATATAAGTATTAAGTTAATTGAGGATATTGTGATGTTGTAGTGTATAATCGATTGATTGGAAGTGTTGATTCATGTTTGGTGCTCTGGAGACTTGTCAAATCCCTTGTGTGTATTGTGTCGGCAACTCGAGATAACCTGATGTTTGTGATATATGTGTATTATTTTGATTTATATATGCATGATCCTTTTTATACCAGGATGATATTGTGTGTATGTGTTTTCACATCGTGGTATGTACATGGCTAGTTGAGGTATGTAGGTTTTTGTTCTTGATGTTCATATGTGATGGATGAGGATATGGTATATATGTGTATATGTATGTTTATATACATCCCTACATGATAGTATATTGATACAATGATGATAGTGATTATGAGAATGTTGATTACATATGGTATTAGTATGTTAGCATGACATTATGGATGAATATGATAATGATTATGGTTGCATGGTAATATAAGCAAGTTGGCATGGCATTGCACATTATCACCACATAGAGCGTAGTGAGATATTGTGGACAGGGTGCTAATGATGAGATGAGATAAGACCATGATATGATATGATGATATATGATATAGTGATATAATTATACATCTTTGCCACTAAATCTTCTCCTATGGCCAAGAAAGCTAGGTGGCAATAGATTGCACCTTCCCTAAATCACCACCAATTCAGGTGGTCGAGGGAAGGAGAGCCATGGTCCAAGCATTAGCCTGACTTTTGTCTGGGTGCACTAGTGTAAGGTGAGCTTGGAAATGTCTCGGAATCAATCTTTACCTGTTGTTAGAAGGGAATCACCTATATGAAATGTCTTGTAATGACGTCAACCTGTGGTTCTAACTATGTACAAGGGAGATCATGCATACCATAACATTTTGCATTGTATTTTATCATATGCATCTATGTAAGGGTTTATTGATATCTATTGTATGTGTGTTTTCTCGATTACTGAGACTCTGTCTCACGCCCTCTGCGGTTAACATTTTAAGAGAAGATTTTAGTACTAGTCCAAAGAAGTCTAAGGTGTCTTAGCTCTCATTCGCACGGGATTATCCAAGTGTAATGAGTAGCTTCATATTATTCAGTTTAACTAATGTTGTGCCAAGTAGGTGGTCATTGTATCCTGGGGGTATTGCTTTGAGTGTGGTGTGATAATGTTGATAGAATGATGATGATGATGATGATGTTTGGTATAGTGTGGATATACATCGTGTGTAGTCCATATGTATGTGATATGATGATTGTGGACCACGATATGGGTCTTACTGTAAGGATGCTTGTGTTAGTGTTTGTGTAGGCTTAGTATGTACTGTTAGTGAGCCTAATGTGGTGTTGGGCCTTGTGTATGAGTTTTGGGGAGCACATAGCCTAAAGTGTAGAATTAAGGTTCAAGGGGGTTAAAACTTGGAAGGGTGGTTTCTCTGAGGTGAAACCTCCTTGAACAAGTAGATTGTGTCAATTAGGACTTATGGGTATGGTCTTTAGTTGCCAATTGGCCATTAGTAGCAATTAGAGAGTGTAAGTTGTGAGTTTTGGCCAAAAAGTGACCAAATCGGTCATGAGTGTCCAAAATCTTCACACGGTGATGGATTGAGGTGAAATTAGTACCTACGGTTAGTTTGGGATGAGACTAACCTGTAAGAGTTGGAATCAGGTTAATTCAAGGTTGGGACACGTTGTGTGTGTTGGAATTTCACCTGAAGATTAAGCAATTTGATGATATGGTTAGTAATATGGGCGCCATGGTGCCAAAAGTAGGGGTGAGAACAGGATAGGCCCATTTTAGGTGGCCTAGGGCCTGGCCTGTTTAAGGCCTGGCGTATGTAAAAAATAGGCCAGGCAAAGGTTTTTTGAAAGGTCTGTTTATGTAAACAGGCCTGACCTGTTTACTTTAGGGCTGGCTTGAAGCCTACCAGCTAGGCCTGTTTACATATATTAATATATTTAATATAATAATAATATGTAATTTATAATATAATAATATATAATGTAATATAATTTAAATTAATTTTATTAATTTATTAATAAAATATAATATTATAACCAAAACTAAATTGTTATCGCCCCTCATCTAATTGGAACGATCGAGAACCCTAGCCTCCATCCATCATCTTCACCTTCATCTCCCAGTCACCTTCACTTCTGCCTCTGCATCGCCTTAGCCTCTATGTCGCCTTTACCTCCATCTCCTAGTCATGTGACTAGCCTTCACCTCCATTCAAGGAGTCAAGGGTTATGCTGAAAATATGTAGTTTCTTCTTTTTTAATATTTGGATGATCAATTTTGTCATTATGGTTGAACTTGTGATTTGAATAGGATGACTATACTTGACAAATTTAAAGACATGGGAATTGTTGTTATGGGAAAAGTGGAATCTGGTACTATACGTGAAGGAGATTCTTTGTTGGTTATGCCAAATAAGGTTGGCTCTTTTTCCTACTCTTTAATGTGTGCCTTGAGTTGTGTGAGCTTTTTTTGGATTGATTAACATGAGTTACTGCTTAAAAAAATTTGCAGGATCACTTGAAAGTTAGTTCTATATTCATTGATGAAGCCAGGGTCAAACGTGTTGGACCTAGTGAGAATTTATTGGTTAGGATAGCTGGGGTTGAGGAAGCAAACATATTAGGCGGGTTTGTGCTGTCTAGTGTTGGTAAGTATTTTTTGCCCCCTTTATTTGTTTTCTTTTGCTTTTGTTTGTTCTATTCAATGTTGTGCTGTAGTAGCAAAATAATCTTGAAAATATGATCACAAACAATTCCAGTTATGCTAACACTAGACATACTAGTGGTCTGTCTTTTGGTTCATTTTTTTCTGTGTATCTAATATGTAAAAATTATTGAAGAGTAGCGTGCCCTGAAATAGCTAAACCATGAGATATTTACAAACTGGCTTAGCTAATTTTCAAACCCTCCCCTTCTTGTGAGTCACGATGCAAGATTTGAAAATTTTCTTCCTAGGCCCCTTGGAAATACTCTGCTTTTATGCCAATTTACACACATATATATATATATATATTTATGTGAAGCATTATATAGTATTGGATGCTTTTACAAGTGTCTAATTCAAAAAAGGAACCTTGGCTTCCACTTAACATAATTGACATATTTTATTGATTAATAGGGATGAGTTGCTTTTGTGGGAAGTATCAATTATGGGATCTTCAAATTTTGATCAAATGTGAAAGTCTATTAGAATAGTATTGCCCAAAGCCCAGGAAGAATTTTGGTTGCATAATACTTATTCCTAAATTATAAGATTAGGTATGGGCGTATCCGCATATGAGTGCTCCAGACACTTTCATTAAATGAAGGATCATTATATGAAACCACACTAACAAGCTTTGTATTTTTCACTCACTCAATCTTGACAAAATAATCTTTTGTCATCATTGTATATCATTGAGTTTTTAGTAAGTGTGCCTACACCATTTTGTCTTAATAATTTTCCACTAATGTGCTTATAGTTCCTTCTATACTTTTTTCATATTAATTAGTGTTTCTTTTTGTCTAGAACATGCTCAATTCAAGTTTGAAACTATGTATCCTATTAATTAGTGCGTTGCTAGTTAGGTCTAAAATGCATTCATTGTACATGTGCAGGTAATATCATTAAGGCTGAGGCCTTGTTGTTGTCTCACTACCTGGGAGATATTCATCATGTAACTTTTACTAGTGACAAAGAGAAAACAATATAGCACTATGCTAGTTCAAGCACAAATCCATTCTCTACCTTGTAAGTTTTATCTTTATCATCAGTATTCTCTCCAAAATATAGGAACAATCAAAGAAGGAAATGTCAAAATCATTCATGTAGTTTGATATGCCAAAATGATAAATATTTAGGGGAAGAACCTAATTGAGTATACATATGTTGTGTTGTCTCGTATATAAACAAACTTTAATTTCTTTGAATCTCATGTTTGTTTGGGTTTCCATTAGTCCTTGTTCAAGTCTCTATGTTCCATGTTTGTTTGTAAATAGTATTATGATTTGAGATATTTTGCTTATATAGAGTTATTTATTTTATTATTTTGTGGCATATGTTTGTAAACCAAGGGGTGAATTTTTTATTCTATACCATAGTCACATACATCCATAATATCAATTATATATTAAAAGTTCCACCTCCACAATTATTTGCTTTTTCCTTGATGTAGGCTTTAAATAGCCTTCTCGCCTATTTAAAGCCTTCAAGGTATAATCTTTCAAGCCTATTTAGAGGCCTACTAGTTTAGTAAGCCTCTAAATAGGCTTCAGGCTAAACCAGGCCTTTTGAAGGCCCAGGCCTGAGTCTAAAAAAAGGCCCGATATAGGTTAATAGGCTAGGTTCAGGCTTAAGGCTTGCCACATAGGCCTGGCCTATTCCCACCCTTAGCTAAAAGCTTAGCCGCAGTGCCACACCATTTTGTTTCTCCTAGGGCGCAGCAGTACTGTTTAGGCCGTAGCTCTAGCTTTGATTCATCATATTTTGTTTTGTTTGGCCTGTTTTCAAGGTTTTAGGCAATATTTGGGGTTATTTTTTGATAGGGTGTTACATGTTGGTATCAGAGCAATAATTTGGGCCAATATTTTTACTTGTTGTAGTACTTGGTATAATTTGAATTTCATAAACTTGGGTATTCACTACTACAAAAATACCTTTTTATGTTTGTTAAAAGAAAAACAAATATAAAAGGTTGACCGATGGCCTTTTTGTAAATAAATTGGTAAGTTCTAGATTTTTTACATCTTTAAAAAAAAAAATAGACATAAAAAACTTATAATTTTCATTTGTTTTTTATAAAACAGACTTAATAATAATTTCTTTTAAATTTTTGAAATATATTACATTTATATCTGTTTCACAAATAACAGACATAAAAGCTTCTACATTTTATGAAACCATTTTCTTTAGTTTTTATTATCATTAATTGAGTTTTTAGGGTTTCTCTTAATTTTCTAAGATCTTATCATTTATATATGTTTTAAAATAATAAACCTATGTGAAGCTTTGTTTTTTTTTTAAATAAAGATCTCTAATTTTTATAATATCTTCTAAATATTCAAATTTTAATTATTCATTTTTTTAATTTATTTTTTTAGTACATACACATATATTCTTTCCTTTTCATATACACATTTATTTTATTTTCTTTAATCTTTGTTAGATTTTTTTAAAGCTTTTTATCATTTATATCAATTTTGTATAAAAGAGCAGTTTAAATTATTTATGATTTACATATGTTTTTTTGTATAAAAGAGTGGTCTTTCCATGGTGGCAGGAAATTAGTATTTTTATATTTTTAAATTTAAAAAATATAGATGATACGATATGTTTTCTATATGTGGATGTATACTGTCATGCACTTATGCAGTTTTTATTCTTGTAATTTTTTTTTCTACATAATTCTATGATTGCGGCATGATTGTAGAGATATAGTTTCTACTTTTCAGCATTAGAGTGATAAAATCTGCACAAATATATATCTTCATGATTTTAGGACATTTAATTTTTTTTTCATGTATTGTATTTAATTTAAAAAAAAATAAAAAATAGTTTCCTCCCACGGCAGGAGACGCCCTGCTTGCTGATTGATGTGTTGCTGAATAACACATGTGGTTGGCCTAAGAAAGGGCAAGACAAGGTAAATGTGAGTCATTTTTAAGACAAAGATTAAATTATCTAGCTTTAATTTAGAGGATTTAAATATAAATTTATCATTTAAAACATTATATAAAAAATTAATGGTTAAAACAATCTTTATTTATATTTTGTCTACTTCGAAACATTATATAAATCATTTTAGTTGGCGTTTCAATAAGAAATGCCAACAAAAGCAAGTTAAATTAGTTAGCGTTTCCATTGAAAACGCTAACTATTGTAACTATTAAATTAAGAATAAATTAAAATGTAAATAAATTAATTAGCGTTTAACCATAAAACACCATCTAAGTCCTTTTGAATCTTAAATTCCCTCTTTTATTTTCAATCACGAGCTTAGCCAAATTTCTCGTCCTTCCTCAGACTCCTCGTGCATTCATTTTCAATTGCGCACTTGGTCAATTTCTTCTTCCTTCCTCAAACGCCTCTCCTGGCCACCGCATTGAAGCTAACTCTTTTCCAACAAACGTTTCTTCCCATTCACTATGTTGGTGCGAGCGACGTCATCTTCTTCACCTTTTGGGGGTATCCACAACACCTCTACCATTTCTGCTTCCTTTCGCTCTTCGGCTTCCATCTTTATTTTAGAACGCTGTCACTGATAACGTCATCATTAATATTATCATTTGGAGGAAGCATAGCATTTAATTTTAATAGGCAATTGTTAGATATGTTGGTTTCCCAAGAAGGGGGTGAATTGGGAAGATTAAAATTTTTTGCAGAAGTCAAGAGAGTGATAAAAGTAAAAGTGAAAGTAAAACAGAGTATAAAAGAATAACAAAGCAAAAATAGTATAAGGGTAGAGAAGACACAGATATTTATCCTAGTTCGGTCTCTTCATCTTGACCTTCGTCCAGTCCTCAAGCTACCACTTGAGATTTTCCACTATCATGCAAGAATTCAATGGGCTTATTGCAATTGCCTCAGTACAACTTGATGCTCTGTTTCAAGAGCTTAAAATCTCACTCTTTGCGCTCTAGCTAAGTGCTTCCCAAATCCTTTGTGATATCCCCTCACAAGAAAATCTTTCTTCCAAATGAAGATAAGATTGATTACAGTGATTGAACTCTCTAATTTAAAGTATATATGAAAGTTGAAGTACAGAATATGCAGTATGTGAGAGTAGAAGAATTTGACTCAAGAATTTAGTAGAGTTTCTATATATACAATATAAAATCGTTATCCACATCTTCAAATGAAGTTCTATTTATAGATTTATATCTTAACTATACGTTAAAGACAAGATCTAGCTGTTAGAGACGTTACCCAATGGTTACTCTGAAAAATTATCCGTTCACTAATCACATTTAATGCGTTTGATACTCAAAGTTCGAATTTTGAAGTGTCAACAGACAAATTTCGCAAAGACAGAAAGCTAAAGACTTTAACGTTGAACTTCGAAGTTCATCTGTTATAAAGTAAAGTTCAAATTTTCATCTTTGGAATATGTTTTTATATTGGAACATATGAATTTTCAAGTTTAAAGTACTTTTGGTAAGTGTGAATAGTTATTTTATATTGCTACAATGCCTTCAAAGTTCGAATTTTGATGCCTAAAAGCACCCAAATTCGTCTGTCAATGGGCAGCTCAATAAGGTACAATAGTTCTTCTTTTCAAAATTTGAATTTTCAAAAGCTAAAGTTTGTTTGTCAGAGAGAGCTCTGATCAGACTTAATTCAAGATTCAAATTTCTGAATACTAAAATTGTATGTTAAAGGATTATCATAACAGACTTGCAAGTTGTGTTTCCAAAGTTCGAATTTCCAATATCAAAGTTCGTTTGTCAGAGGACTAACTTAGAACTCTTTTTAAACTTTACTTTCAGATGAACTTTGACATATCCTCAGACAAATTTTTCATTTTTCATGATTTATGTTTCACCAGAAATTCAAATATTAAAATACCAAAGTTTGTCTGTCAGAGAGAGCTCTTATCAGACTTTATTCAAAGTTTAAATTTCTGCAATCAAATTTTATTTGTCAGAGGAAGCTCTTTTCTGACTAACATATTTTCAATTCGAAGTTTGAATTTCAGATGCCAAAGTTTGAATTTTTAAAACAACAAATCAATTTTAACACTTCAAAGTTAGTCTATTAGTGAGTATTTTTCAAAGATTCCATGAATTATCACAGAATCATATTTTTAAAACATTCTATTTCAAGTTCAAAGTCTTTTACTAAATTTAAACACAGTAAGAAATCCTATATCTAATCTTATGCTCGTTTTTCTTGGATTTCTCCACCTGAGATCTTTTGTACACCTTTGATATCTTCTTTCCAAGTTCTAGATGGTTGGTTTGGAATCATCAAAACACTTGATTCAACAACAATGTTCATCAATGAGATTCTGTAGTCTCTTAAAGCTCCATTCTCCATTTGACTTAATCATCTCCCTAACTTTCATTTCCAAATTAATATCAGAGATGTTCCTTACATGTTGTATTTGGCTGCCTTCATTCATCAACCAAACATCCTTAAACGTTGCTGCCATTTCCAATTTCCTATCCAATATTAGCAAGAAAATCATTCGATTTTCTCATGATCTCCTTCCAAAGAGCCGAATCAGTTTATCTAATAGTAGCAATACACCTAGTAACAAGCTCATCCCCATACTTTCCTTTGAGAACTTTAACCTATAAATATTCTATTCTAGTACAAAGGCTCCAGGCAAGTTTATAGATGAACGCTTTATTCATGGCTTCTAAAGATCTAATACCAGCTCCTTCCTCATTTGTGTTTTTGTACATTGTCTCCTAGCCCATAGCGTGCCATTTTCTTTTATTATCATCCTCACCCCAAATAAATTTTTGCTCAGCTCTTTTTATTTCCATGATTGTTTTCTTAGGTAGCTTTCCATGTTGAATTTGATGGAGTGCCATGTTGCCAGTGACAAATTTCACTAGAGTGATTCGACCCTCTAGAGAAAGAGTTTTTTCTTTCCAACTACTCAGTCTTCTTTTCACCTTTTCAATCACATGCTCATATTTATCAGATGATTTCCTTTTATTTGTGATTAATGCTCCCAAATATCTTCGAATCTCACTAACCTCATGAAATCCACTTCTTTGACATATTTTCCTTTTAACCTCTTTACTCATATGCAGAGTAAATCATTTGCACATCAATATGACTATCTCTTTCTATGAAGAGAGAGAAAGAGGGAGAAATATATATTTCAATTTCAAATTCATAACAAGAAACATTATTTTTTTATTTGATTTGCATATAATTTGTAAAGTATGAAAATCTGGACTTTTTTTGGGAAAAGAAAGGCTAGGTACAACCTAGGAGATTACATAAATTAGTTCAAAAGACTACTCTCTTCCCCTCTATCATTGTCAAGAACATGCCTCCAACTTATAGGAGGTTATGTGTAGGAGGTTGTGTGTAAGAAGGATGAAATCACTATTGATGTTATGAGCCTAGTGAGCTAGCATATTTGCATATTCATTGGCCTCTGTAAATATATGTTTGATCCTAATTGTCCAATCTCTCCTCATCAGCTCCTTGATTTTCTCAGTAACATTTTTGTAGGGATGATCTCACTATGCAAAAAAAGGGAATAGTTGGCATTCATTTTTTTACCTCTATTGGCGTTTCCAAAATGCCATTTAATAACTTGCTGATAAAAAGGGGCTAAAAATGTTGACATTTTTGTAAACGCTAACGAAAGTATAAGCTTTAGTTGGCATTTATTATGGAAATGCCATATTTTTATTTTTTTAGAAAAATTAAATTAGTTGGCGCTTATATGGAAAATGTCATCTAAAGTACATGCTTTAGTTGGCGTTTATATAAAAATCGCCAACTAAAGTACGGACTTTAGTTGCCATTTACCATATAAGTGCCAACTAAGGCAATGAATTTAGTTAACATTTCCCTATGAAATGCCAACTAAAGTATATGTTTAGTTGGCGTTTCATAGGGAAACAACAACTTTTGTCATTTAAAAAAAAACACCTTGACATTTTCTGGAAACATCAACCAAATTTTTTTTAAATATTACTTCACTTTGTTCTTTTAACCTATATTTACAACTTACAGCAAGTATACAACATGTATTTTCTTCCCAATTAGTATGTCTAGTAGCATCATCAACAACTAAGACAGTTTCTAATATTTTCAACAACTAAGAGAAACTTTTTAATATTTTTCAACAACTACGATATAAACTATGCTTACAAAACTAGACTCAAGTTTTAAACAATTATAACAACAAAAACAATATGTCCAAAACTAACAAGAATAACATGTCCAAAAACTACCAATAATACTACAAAGAATATGTCCAAAACTACCAATTCGACCTTACTTTACCAACAAGTTAGCATATAAGCATGTCCACCAAAATTAACACTTTCTCTTGTTGTTCCCTCACTACTACCTTATCTTTTGATGCTTCACCTTTTTCTCACAACATTCACACTTGTATCATATAAGCAAAAGTTATATTGACATTATCTAGATCAACTTTTTCAAAAAGTTAATCATAATAAAAACAAGTTAAGAAGTTACCTCTCTATTCATAAATACTTATCAAGGATGTACTTATACCACTCTTCGATGAGTTCCTCAATTTGAGTATTAGAGTATTCGGAGTAAGAGGTATCAAGAAGTATTGTAAATTAAAATATTTTATATAAGTGAAATTGACAAAATTTTATAAGCATTAATGAAAATATGGAATTACATATTGTGTTTGGGATTATGCTATGATTATGTGTGATGATATCCTTCATGAAAAACATCAAATAGTATCCACAGTCATTATAACTTGATTGTTTTGGACTCTAAAGAGAAAAATTATATTAATTACAATAAAAAAATGTTAATCTCAACAATTGTTAATTGAATATAAATTTATACATACCCGTATTTTCTTCCATTTATATAATGAGGAAGCTAAGGGTTTTACCATTTTGCCCTTATGATTATCTCTAAACCTTCATGCCACTCAAAATATTGTCATAGCACTATTTAACCATAAAAAATAAAAAAGCTTAATATAGTGAGAAAAAACTTAATATAAGCAAAACCTAATTTGAATTATTATATATAAGTGTAAAAAATTAAATACATCAAAAATAAATAATTATTCTTACTTATTAATTAACCCCATCATTTGTTCGCTAAGTTTTTGATCATGATTCAAAGGATCCAAAAAATATATAGTCGGCTTCAATGGATTGATTGCAATTAACATCCAGTGTCCGTTATGAAAAAATTAACCGATATCATTAGCAAATTATAATTTAAGCAAATCACGTCAAATACGTGAAAATTTGAAAGTTTACTTACACATTATTATACGGAACCAAGAATAAGACATCTTTGTCAACCCTTGCAGTGAATGCATTCATAATTAACTGCTGTTGTTCAGCAATCTTAGTGTCCGGAAATTTTTGAACAACAACAGCTACCCCTTCGAGATGGATGAATATAAATTTGTTTGTAAGATTACAAGACACCAACAATGTCTTGTGTAGGTATCTTGAACAGAAAAAAAACAAAGAACATAGGTTAATATGAAGGCTTAAAGTGAAAAAAAAAAACAAATAGATTAATATCAAGTACCTTATGTATAAGTTAACATTTGCAACCCCAATCTACTTACAATGGATGATGTAATCAATAATTTTAGCATTGATACTTTCAAATAGTACCTTATTATAAATGTTTTTGTCAAATTTCACACGTTTGTCGACTTTGCCCTTAAGTGACTATGGTAGAAACTTAACAATCATCCTTCAAAAAGTGTCTGGAACTATATGCTTAGGCGGTTGGTTGATTGGATGAGCTACTGATTCCTTTGATTGTCCTGACCCTTGGACATTACTCTTTCCCTTCAACTAAGAAACAAAGTGGAAAACTGTCATACCTTACTTTCTTACATTATTTCCCATATATAATAGTATATATGATGTTGAATAAGCTAAATTAGAAGCTTGAATCATTAAGAGATCAAATGAGAAAAATTCTAATTTTCAAAATATGGTAATTTGATTTTCCCGGCTAAATTTTAAAAAATCATAGCTAATTCTAGGAAAATTATATGAGGATGATTCAAGTATTAAAAATAGTTAAAAACATTTCCTATATGGGAAAAATGTACAACTGGAGTTTAGTTGAGCCAATTCATTCAGAAAATTCATCCAATTATACTATTTATTTGGTCAAAACTACTTTTCCAGATTTTTTGAGCCATCTTAAAAAATTCATAACAATTTGTATACTTATCCAAATCAAGTGATCTTTAGCTCTTTAGAAAGATCTCTATGTCTACTTTTCAGACACATATAGCACTAATATAGAAAATTGAATTTTAAATGAACAGTGACCATATACTACTCAGTACTCAGAACTAGACAGTTTTGCATACAACTTCCTAAACTAAATACATACCATTCTTACATGATTCAAACTCTTCCAAAATATGTGCTTAACATCACAAGAACTCTAGAGGAACATTATGGCAGCAAGGCATAGCATCATGAAAATACATATGATTTCATACATATTTACAAGAAAATAAGTAATCAAGGTGGCTATAAATCTAATCATCATTAATCTTCTCCTGGTCTCTAATCTTCTTGGAGGTCTTGCCATCACTTGAACCTATCATGTTAGTGCTTGGGAGTGAGATTTGAGAAAATCTCAATAGCTAATTTATTTCATACGAATATATCATTCAAATTTCACAAACATTTCACATATAATCACATAAATCATTAAAATATCATATTGTCAAGTAAAACTTTTGGCAGAGTTTTCCCTTAGAAAATGGACATCCCGGGAAACAAAACCCCTCATTTACAGCCAAAACTAGTTACAAAACAATACAAGAGCAATATGGCAACAAATTATAATCATGGAAACAACATACAATAACATATTGCAATAAAATAAGCCAAACTACCTTTTATATAGTCCTTTGCTTTTCTTCTTTGAATTAAAGCTTCCACAAGCTTTCTTGAACTCCCACAAGTCCTAATACATTAGCCAATATCAACTTAATCAACTACAAGCAAGGGTTGTCTTACAAAGTTTCACTAAGCCCTAAAATCTCACTTAGTTTATCTTTGAGCTTTTCTTTATTCCAACACTTGTTCTTAGCTAATTTGGATCCAAAGATCTCATTTTTGGCATTAAAACCATAAAAATCCAACTCCTTACCACCTTAGTGAACTGGCCGAAATAGGGCGCCAAGAAAGAAGTAATGGTTTTTCAATTATTTGCTTTAACACACCCCAAATTTGCTTCTTTTGCATTATCTCAAGTTTTCTCTTAGATTTATATCATAAAACACTTCCTTTCTCAAGTCCTTATCATGACCAAAAATCTCACTTAGAAAGAAGAGGAAGAAGACTTTGCTAAACCAAGCTAAACTATCTAGAAACTTAACTAGAAATCTTACAAATCATAAGTTGGAACTTACCTTGTCTTGGCTTCAAATTCTTTTCTTCTTTCTTCCTCCCTTTACTCACGCCTACTTCCTCTTCTCTTGATGGTTGCAGCTGCTTCTCCTCTCTCTTTTGTGAGCACAAGCCGTTCAAGAGGGAGTATGTATATAAAGAATAAAGGCCAATCATATTTTGCCACTTCAAGCTTCTTGAGTTTTCTTGTTTTTTCTTAGAAAATGACTTAATTAATTAAATAATGGGATTTCAAAATGTGCTGCTGATTGAGCATGAAATTGGGGGTATTTTGGTCTAAAAATTTTAGATATTTACTTATCCAAATATATCTTGAACTGGTCTGGACAAATAAAGCTACTTTAACAGTATATTTTACTATTATTAGGATACTAATTGTAATTATATTGGGATATAAATTTTCATAATATCATTATCCCAGTTGGTCTAAATATGAGACCCACAATTTTTTCTTACATTAATACTGCCTCTTCCTGTAATCCAAACTGATTTTTATTGGGTAAGATATTAATATTATATATTAAAAACCCATTAAATATTATTTTGATCTTAATAAATTCCATACCATATTCCATTGGTATTATCTCATTGAGAGCTTTATTTTGATTATAGTTTTTCAATTTTATAAAAATGCCCTTGATTTGAAATAAATTTATAATTTTTAGAATTTTCGGGTCATTAGGTGTCATTTTTCCCAAATTACACTTCACCGCTTTTTTTTTAATTTTTTTATTATTTTCTTTTTTTTCTCTTTTTCTTTTACTAGAGGCAAAATCATCACTTTCTCCTTTTTTTTTTCTGAATGAAATAATTGACTTCTTTGTCCTATTTCGTGCAAAACAACGCATACCCGATTTTACAAATTTCTTATAGATTTTAAAATATTGAGTTCTGAACATCCAGTAAAAATTTTGAATATTATATTTTACTTCAAATCTAAGAAATGAATGTTTTACCTTGAGCTGAGTCAAAAATGTAATTACTCATTCTTCCAAGTACTTTCTTGTAATTTTACCTGAAGACCATTTTTTATTATTTCAAATTGGCCTATCTCTCAATTTAGACTTCCCGGCTATGCAATACTTATATTGTTGTGCTCAGCTCGAGACGGGCTTCCATTCAAGTGGAACATTGAATATCTTCTGGAGTAAATTCTGGAATTAATTTCTGTTAAGAACTCTATGGAAAATTAATTCCAATTAGGAACCAAACATAACATCTTCTGAAAATTAGATGATAAATTAATTCTTTCTAAAACCTAATTATATGTAGCCTTTTCGTTTAGTTTCGTTTTGTTTTTTTATCTCTATTCATTTTATAATATCCTATAAAAATAGGATATTACATAAACTTTGAGACTAACCACCTCAATATGATTTCAAAAGTTAGGGTGAAGAAAGAGAATAGAGTTACTTGGGAGGAAGGCATATGATTCTAGAAGGCTTACACTATTATTTTTCAAAATCTTGTTTATCACACATTCAAATGGTAATCATATTATGAAATTCCACATAAAGATCATACACAGAACAATAATATATCTATAGGTCCTCTAAATACAACCTCAGTATCTATTGGCTCGTTCAATACATCTAGTATCAATTTAGTATCATATCAGAACTAAAGATACATTTTAACAAACAGATAGCATACATCTAGTTTGTGTTTGAAAGTGTGCACCAGAGCTAAAAGCATAAACCAACAATTACAGGAAACAACTATGACTTTTCTTTTGGTTATATAATTAACAAACTCTTAAGTCTTGTAATTTTAATATAAGAGAAAATTTTCCATATACATTAACGTTAATAGAAAATCCACTCAAATTAGCCCTTAATTGTCAACACATCTATAAGAATTTCTAAATACTTGGCAGGCTAACATTAGAACTAGTGCAGCACAGAACATGATATTTTAAGCCTTTTAGTTACCACAAACATCAAAACATAAAGTCAAAGCTGGTCTAAAAGGGTCTGAGTCATGTAGTAGCGTGACACAAAAAGTATTATACACTGTCAACTAACATAACTTTATTAATGGAGTAGCAGTGATGAGGTGTATGGGTCATGCTATGGAGCTGCTCAATGCCATTCCTATTGTTTCCATGTCCCCCACTGGAACAGGCAACCTAGCACCCTCCTCCCTAACCACCTCAATTGACACTTTTAGATGATTCGCAGGTACTGGTGCATTGTAAAATATCTCTTCAGGGCTATTATGCACATGCCCTTCTACAACCATGCACCGAGTGTATCTAACCATAATTGACAATAAGATTAACCTTATACCAATCAATCATTAGAAATCAACAATTTATTAGGGGTAAAAAAAATTATCTCTGAACTTATTAATGAGAGCAATTACTTGAGGGAATTCCTAAGGGGCAACAGTGCAACTATCTTTGGCACTAGCCACCGTTGGTTGTGTCCCTTGCACTGGCTGCATTTGAAGCACCATGTTCGTCAATTCAGCTAATTGGAGCTATATTTGTGATTAAGTGTAATGTTGTTCCTCAACAATTGCCTCCAATCAGGCAACCTTTGTAGCGTTTGATGATGGTTAAGGTCTAATAAAGGCTTTGTGTGTCATACCAAACCCTGCACCCCTAACACGACTAGGATACTCAGGGACCCCCAGTGCCTTACTAAGTATATCCTGCCCAAAGCTTTCCTCCTCACTAGCTTGAGGCATGGAATTGGAGAGTTTGTTCTGTGGAAGAAAGAGAAACAAAATAAAAATATTTGCAAATAAATAATAAGTATTTGGAAATACATATGTAAATAAAATATATAATAAAATAATACTAACTATTGACTTGGCAACTTTCCAAACGTTTTCATTGTCAACTATCCTATCCTTGTTCTTGCGAGATTCTATCCATAGCTCATGGCATTTTATTTCCCTCCCTTGTGACCCCTCCTTTAATTGCTTTGTATGATCACAAATAAGCAAATGTGTAAGTATTTGAATAGAAGTGTCATTCATAGAAATAAGCTATAAAAGCATGTACCATCTTATCCTCTATATCATGTTATCCTTGACAACCCCCTCTAAGGGGTATTGTTATTTCTTGGCTCTGTCATTTTTGGCTTGACTTAATTTCTGTAAAATAATGCACCCAATTAGCTTTATTATAACAAAAACTAAGATAAGGTACTTATGATTAGGTTTAGTCTAACAAAAATCTTGCAATGAGATTATAAACAAATGACATACTATGTTATTAATGCCCACACCGAACTAGAATTTTTTTCAACAACTATATATATGTCTTAAAATTAAATGAAGAATAATAATGAGAAAAAATGTTTACCTAAAAAGATTCTTCACGACGCCTCACAACAAAAGCATCCCCGTATGTTCCTGTGTTATGTATAACTTAAATAATCGAGACGGATAAGCAAGGAAGTTGCCTGCTTCATCTCTCATGAATAATCTAGTGAGAATGAACTAGAAATTTTGTAGTGACACTCCAGTCTTTATATATATGTGACGCTTGTGACTATTATTCATGTCAAAAGCATACTGCAACATACATTACCCAAAAGAATTATTGTCTGTATATATATATACACATTATAACGAAATGACACAATATGTTATTATCTCTATATCTTCAAAAATGATATTTTTCGTAGGATCAGAGACTTTCCTCCAATCCGTGTGAGGATGGGAGATTGGAACCTTGAACTTTGTAGTGACCCCAATGTAGCTACTCAATTTTTGTCCACACTTTCATTTTGAATTGCCTTTACGATTCCACTCTACATGAATCTTCTAGCGAGTATTTTGGGTGCATATTAACTCTTTCAACACGGTCAAACCATGCCGGTTCTTTTTGATATATTTCTTTAACTCTTTTTGACCATGATCACCACCACGATCATCATCATGATCAGAAGGAGATGCCATTTACCTACAATAAGGTTCCAACAAACATGTAAATATCAAAGATGGAAAAAGAATTTAAGGCAAATATAAAACATACAAAGAAAATTAAAAGATCAAAAAGTTATACATGTTGAAGGAAATAAAATTCAAACTAAGATAAACACTAAATTATATTCGGTAAATCAAACCTTTTCCTCTTTCCTGTCAGATGTTGACTAATTCGTCCCCTTTTTACAATCCAAGTACTTTTTTCATGGTCATCTCTAACATAAAGGGCATATCTCCACTTGGATCAGTATCAAGTTGTAACACCTTACTCTGAAACACCTCATGACATGACCAAAAACTTCGGCTAAAACAGCCAAACACAACCCAAACATCTCATAATCACTTTTAAAAAATCAAAGCAATGGAAGAAAAGCCAAAGGACACCAGAAATTGGGCTAGCGGCGTGGCCGCTACAATATCGCTACGGCTTAGACCCTTTTTTGCTTCTCTAACACCTATTGACTTGCTGGAGCAGCGGCCTGACATCCTGGCACCGCAGCACCCCACTGCTGATGCAACACTAGTAAAGATTCATCCTCTGAGGCAAACTTTTGATGTGCATAACTTTATACTTCGACCTCCAATTGACCTGATTCCGACTCCTATAGGTTACTCTCATTATTATCTAACCATAGGCACTAATCTCACTTGAATCCAATTCCATTTGGAGATTCTAGATGCCTAACAATAGTTTGACCACTTTCGATCAAAACTCACAACCTATCACCTCCAATTGCCACCAATGGCAAATTGACACTCAAAGAGCTCTCATTCAGGTCCTATTCGGCTCAACCAACATGTCCAAGGAGGTTTACCCTGAAGAAACCTCTCCTCTGAGAATTGACCCCCTTGAACCCCAAAACCATATAATGGGCTATATGCCCAAAACTCACATACATGGCCCAAAACCGCCTTTGGGCTCCCGCATACGGCTAATTCAGCTCATAAACATGCTCCCAACAATGATGACCCATATTGGGGTCCAAAATATCATCACACACATCTAAATCATTCATGACACCTTTACACATCTCGCATACAATCCATTAACATCAATAACATCATATAACCATCAATATCATCCATACATCATTGCTATCATCATATTATCACATAACATGCAGCCAATACTCACAGGACATGTATACCAATCTCACGATACTGCATACCAACAATACTCCCCAGAAATACTCAGAACATGCATTACATTTGACTACTACCCACTTGGTGTAATATCTCAAAATTTCACTGGATACTAGGTAGTGGAAAAGGACATAATCAATGATAATGTAAAATATATAAGAAATTCGTGAAAATGGACATACACCATTTTGCATAAAATAGAGCAAATAGATCATTTTTCTTAGTTTGATAAAAAATAAGAAAATTATATTTTGACCCGTAAAGAAATATAAAAATGACATTCACATTTCAAAATATATATAAATTACGTGGAGAAGAAATTGAAAAGGCCTTGGAGAAAATTACATCTAATGACCCAAAAGTTTTAGAAATTATAATTTAACCTCGGGTCAAGGGTAATTTCATAAATTTATAAAATTACTGTCAAAACGAAGCCCTTGATGAGAGAAGTCCAATGGCATATGGCACAGAGGGTTAATGCTCAAAAGTAAGGAAATAATCAATGCCGAGTATCCAAAAGTAATAGTAAATCAATAAAGTAAACTATAGGCCCTACCGATGGTTAAAAGGTAACTGGGATAAGATATGGGCCATACATAGATACCATTTGGGACAGGATAATTATGAAAATATAAAACCTGAAATTTGAATAGTCTTGTAGCTTAAAAATGTTAAATTACTATAAAGTTGGTTTTATCGGTATGGTTAAAAAGTACCCGGATTGAGATATATCTGGATAAGAAAAAATTTGGCAATTTTTTGACACACTTCCCTCTCTCCCTTACGTGAACACTACAGCCATGTGACACAAAATAATATCATATTATTTTAAAAAAAAATACTTCTCAAGGAAGGAGACAAAAAAAAAAGGTAACTTTAGTTGGATTAATTTGCTAACCATGATTAGTCACCACTTAAGCCACCTAAGTACCCTTTTTCTTCTCCATTTTCACGAGGCCATCAACAGTAAAAGACTAGCAAGAAAACGCAAGAAAAGGGGGGAGAAAAGGAAGAAGAATCAAAGGAAAATTGAAGCACAAGTTGGTAAGATTCCATACTACCACCTTAAGCTTACTATCTATGGCTTTCAAAGCATGTTTTACGGATTAGTTTTCTTCCTCTTTATCTTAGGGTTTCATCCAAAATATGATTTAGCAAGGGGATGATTTTTTGAACCAATAAACTTAGGGAAAAACTTAGATTAACCACTAGAAGCATGAATCCATAGATGGTTTGAAGTGGTTTGAAAGAAATCTTTTCCAATCACTTTGAGATATTTTTGGCCAGAACAAGGGGAGTATTTATACTTGGAATTTCATGATTTTGACTTGAAAAATGGATTCTCCATGGTCCAAATTCTTAAGAACAAGTGTATTGTACAAAGAAAGATCAAAGAAAAGTTAAGTGAAAAATTTAGGTTTTAGTGAGTAATGTATTATGTAACTCATGAATCCAATGACTAAATTGGTTCAATGATGATATGGATAGGTTCAAGAAGGTTTTGGAAAGCTTGAAAAGTGGTGGACCAAGTTTGGAGAGCAAGGGAGCATCATAAGGTAGTTAAATCCCCATACTTGTAATATGTTGTCATACTTGTTTTCAATGAGTTTCTTGCTTTGCCATGTGTTTAAAATGATGTTATGTGATGAATTATGTGTATTGGCTGAGTTGATTGAGGGGCATTCTAACCCCGGGACATCCAATTTCCAAACAAAACTCTGCCAAAATTTTTATGAAATCATGTGATACAAATATGATAATGTGTTTCAAACGTGTTATCTTGATGTTATATGCTTAATATGATAATATGATGCCATGTTTGGGTGTTAACTACTGAGATTCTTTGAGTCTTACCCTCCCATATATTAACCATGAATAGGTAGTAACAATGGCAAGACCACCAAGGAAGAGAAAGGAAAGGAGAAAGCATTTGATCATTAGCGTGATAATGCTAGCATGGGCTATGAACTTGAAACTTTTATGTAAATTTGTAAAGATAATGTTGAAAATGTTTCTTCAAGTTTTATATTACTTTATGTCTTAATTAGTGTATGGCATGATATGAAGGGGAATTATGGTCATGTAAATGCCATCACTTTTATTTTGCTAAGCATTAGGCAATGAATAGTTATTTTGACCTCTATAGAGGAAACCCACTATTGTTGAGACAGTTGTAATGTGAAGTATGAATGATATATACGGTTTAAAAGTAGATAGGAAGAGATTTCCTATGGTCTAAAGAACACTCAAATTGGATGTGTGTGCCATATTTGGTGGATTTTTATATTTAATTCCAATTAAAGTGATTATTTTGCAGTTTTCGTATAAATTGTAAAATTTCACAGAGTTTGCTATATAGATCAGCATAGTTATTGCTCTGACTTATATTTTTTCCATGTAGACAAAGTTATAAGCTATCCCTAGAGACTTGAATCACATACATATGATTTTTATTGATTTAGTTATGATTTTCCAAAGTTTAGTTGGAAAAAATAAATTCTATTAAATGAATAGTAACCAAAGTTGGAAAAATTTTATTATGGTATTTATTGTGAATCAAGATCTTAATATGATACAATTGGATTTTAGAATGATTAAATACATGGGAAATGGGTCCAAATTGAGGTGTTACACTTGGCACAATATTACATAAACTAAATTACAACTATAATTATACTTGGGCTTCCCGAAGACGGAGAGGCCTGCAATTCCGTGGTCTTCTCTGATATAACACTAGAGTCTTCACTTAAAAGGTTAGTCATGGAGGGGGGTGTAAGATAGAGTCTTAGTAACTAGGACAAACACACACACATACATATAATATCATCAAAACGGCAAACATATGTAAATGATGTAGTGCAATACCAATGTCATGAGATGCATGTCTTGGTGCATGTCTCCCTTAACACGGCTAGAACCACGAGCTGACGTCATCATATGACATTTCAATAGGTGATTCCCTTCCAACAGTCAGTGAAGACTAATTTTGGGACATCACCAAGCTCATCTCACACTAGTGTACCCGGCCAAAGGTCACACTAGTGATTGGATCATGGCTCTCCTTCCCCTAGACCACCTCAAATTGGTGGTGATTTGGAGAAGGTACAGTTCACTGTCGCCTGGCTCTCCTATGGCCATAGGAGAGGATTTAGCGACAGGGATCACATCCTGTCACCCAATCATATCATCATCATATCATATCATAGTCAACTGTCACCAAGCCTCCGAATTAGAGGATTTAATGGCAGGGATCTTTCCATATCATCATATCATCATTATATCTCATCTCATCACCACCTCTAATGAACCATATCTCACTATATTCATGGGTGGTGATGTATATGCCATGCTAACATGCGTCGAAATTCACATATCTAATCATCATCATAATCATCATCATTGTCATGCTAGCATACAATGATATGAGGGTGCCACAGTCATATATGTACATATACAAAATATTACTCTTCATCATCATATATTCACATTAACACATAAATATCATCATCATATACTATCTCGTCTAGCCGTGTGCATAACATGATAAATAGAGAAACCATACACATACACATCATAATATCATGGTATGAACGGATACATGCATATATATGTAGGCAAACCTTGGATTACCGACACCACGTTACCTCGGATTACCAACACCACGTACAAGGGCTTAGGCAAGCTTCTAGAGCACCCAATCACGAACTATATGCCTTGAATTAGCCAATTATCTATTACAACAATATAGTATCTTAATTAGCATAACTCCAATAACACTAAAATCCATAATCTAGCTGTCCAAGCTTGACTCGACATTCTCACAACATACACACATACTAATAAACCTTAAACTATCATTCAAACATATACCAACACATGCAACTTCGGATTTTTACTTCCTTTCCCAAATTTTCAACCCAGGGTTTAACTCAAACCCATCACAATCCATCCAAAACACAAACCCAAAGCTTCCTAACACTACATAACACTTCTATAACATCAAAAAAATATTTTAATCAGTGGATTATTCCCCAACTCGAAAACCCACATACTCCCGCTAATTTCTAAACCAAAATCGAAGAGAAAAGAGAGGAGAGGAAGCAACTTACCAACTGTTAATCGAGCTCCCTAGGTCCAGAAAACATCCCCTTAAATCGGATTTCACGTGCCCTAGCAGGTCTTCTTCCTCGGTCCCTCTGTTTTTTCTTCCGTGTTCGATTAAAATGTTTTTGACTTATACAAATTTTGTAACCCTCACTGCGGCTCCAAATAAGCCCGCCGTGGCCCAATGTTCTCAGTCCCGATATTCTCCAAGTTGTTGCTCATATCTGGCCATGGCAACCCTGTATCTCACAGCGATGTGACCCCTTCTTTGCCTCAAATATTGAATTTCTTATTTTTGCTTCTTTCTCCGGTCATGTTTCCTCTAGTTCTGTACATATCACAAGTATGTTTTATGTTAGCTTGGGGGCTAAGTTCAGGGTAGTCTAATAATGGTTGTTACACAAGTGATGTCCCACAGAAAAGATCATCCTCAATATCTACATCTTGATAGTCTTGACCATCATCTAGGTTGTCAATTATTTTGTTCGCTAACATAATAATGGACCACTTCTTATTAGCAGGATCAAGGACAAAAAACACTTGTTGAGTTTGAGATGCTAAAATAAAAGGCTTATCTTTATACCCCACCCTATTAAGATCCACTTGAATGAACCCTGAATCTTCAACTCGAAGGCCGTTACTGTTGTCAACTAACTTACAACTGAAGACAGGTACTCAGAATAAGATGTAGTCTAATTCCTAGATGTGCTTAGTTACCCTTAAGTATGACATGTTTGCCAAAATAGGGTTTTTGTGTGTGACACTAGAAATATGCATTGATTGAGCTATAAGAGTTACCCTACTCTTTTGCATTGTACTCTTATCGTCTTGCTCTTTTGTATAGAAAGTGTACCCATTAATGAGATAACTAGTGTAAAAGAGTACATACATGCTTGGATCCATAGCTAATTGTTTCAACCTGTCTGAAACTGAACTAGAATTCCTGTCCAACTCCAAGATAATATGATTTTGCAACCAATCTATAAAAAATCAATTATGTTCTTTTGACATCCAACTCTCATTCTTATTGGGGTTTAAGCTTCTAATTCTCTCCTTGTGCATTTCCATATATGTATTAACCTCATCTAAGTTATGTAAAACATACAAGTGAGCTTGCTCCCACTGTGTCCTGGAGATATTAACTATTTTACTACCTTGAATCCCTTAACCACTTTTTCTCCCCAAGTGACGAGACTTCAGAAGCCCAATGTTATCAACATTCGATAAGTATTCGGTACAAAATTCAATAACTTCTTCGGCTATGTACCTTTCAAAAATACAACCCTCTAGTCTACCTCAATTTTTTCACATACCCTTTCAATATCTTCATGTAACGCTCAATCAAGTACATCCATCTCATATACGCTGGGCAGCATATTTGTATTTCCCTAACAAGGTGAACTATTAGGTGAACCATCATGTCAAAGAACGAAGGCGGAAAATACATCTGAAGCTCACACAAAGTGACAACAATTTGATTTTGCAATGTGGTCAACCTCCTAGGGTCAATGACTTTGTTGCAAGTAGACTTGAAAAAGAAACATTGTTTCGTGACTGTCCCTCGTACTTTTTTTGGTAAAATGGATCGTGTACTTACTGGCATCATATGCTCCATCAAAACATGGCAGTCATGAGACTTTAGACCCTTTAACTTCAAATCTTTCATAGATACAAGGTTTCTGATGTATGAGGAATACCCCTCTGGAACTTTAACTCCATGAAGGAATTCACAAAAAGCAATTTTCTTTTTCTTAGATAAAGTATAAGTTGCTGGAGGTAGATAAGTACGTCGTTTCTCCTTGATCGGTGCCAACTCTCCTTTAATTCTAATAGCAATCAAATCCACTCTCACCTTCTTACTATCTTTGGTCTTCCCTTTCACATTGAGTAACATGCCAATAATGCTATCACATACATTTTTTCTATATGCATCACATCAAGGAAGTGCCTCACATACAAGGACTTCTAATATGGCAATTCAAAGAAAATTGACCTTTTCTTCCACCCACTTGTCCCAATGTGTCTTGCAAAAGGTTTCCCAAAATTGTTATTCAAATCCTGTACCTTGCAAACAAGTCCTCACCACTTAAATGCACAGGTTCTCCTTCTTCTTCTATATACCCATCAAAGGCTTTTCTCTACCCCCTATAACAATGTCCTCAATGCAAAAATCTCTGATGCCTGAGAAAGAATAATTTCCCAACATGTTCCAATCGAATGGATTATGTGCCTTCTTCACATATAGGGCACCCAAATTCTCCTTTGATGATGTATCCAGACAAAATACCATATGTCAGAAAATCATTGATCATACCCAAAAAGCATAGCTCTCAAATTGAATGGTTCCTCCCTACAACTATCATACACCTCCACGCCCCTCTCCCTCAATAGCTTCAAGTCTTCAATTAGTAGAGCAAAGTAAACATCTATATCATTTCTTGGTTGTTTAGATCCAGAAATTAACATAGACGACATCATAAATTTCCGCTTCATGCATAGCCACGAAGGTAAGTTATAAATCACCAAAATCATGGGTCATGTACTGTGGGAATTACTCTACATACCATGTAGGTTCATTTCATCAGTAGATAATGTAAGGCATATGTTTCTACCTTTTACCCAGAAGTCTTAATAGTCACAAACAATTAATTTCCATTGCGGAGAATCTGCAGGATGTCTAAGATTCCCATTTTTAATTCTTTCATCCGCATGCCATGTCAAGAGCTTCGCATTCTCCACACTGTTGTAGATGCGTCTAAATCTAGGTATGATAGGAAAATACCATATTACCTTCACAGGGCTCAATTCTTTCTTCTTATATCGTGGGACATTGTATTTAGGACACTTGTCTAATGATGCAAATTCTTTATGAAATAAAATACAATCATTAGGATAAGCATGTATTCTCTTGTAGCTCATCCCAATAGAGCTTAGCATTCATTTAGCCTCATATGTTCAGCTAGGAAGCTTATTATCCTCTAGCAGCATATCCTTCAAAAGTATAAGTAATTCTGTGAAGCTCTTATCACTCCATCTATTGCCTGCTTTCAAGTTGTATAGCTTCAACACAGCTGACAATATTGTGAACTTAGCGCAACCAGAGTACAATGGTTTTTTTTGCATCACTTTTCAACCTATCAAACATCTTTGGACAATCTTGAAGTTTATCCTCAATCACATTTACCATCTCTTCAAGATGATCACTCTCGAATGTACTTGTGTCGAAATCATTCAATGCAAAGCTTCCACTATACCTATTACTGCTATACTCTTCATTCATCTCACCAGGCCTTCTCCAACATGTGTAACTTCGGTTAATTCCATTACAAATTAAATGTGATTGCATGTCAACTTCACTAACTAGCCTCCCAAAGCAACACTTCAGGCAAGGGCCTATAATTTTATTGGAGTTATTAGCATGATCAACTGCAAAGCTAATAAACTCTTTTACTCCATCCCATTATTCTTGAATGAAATGATTTGCAGACATTCATTTTCAATCCATGCTTCTATTTAAATTGTGTATGAATTTCAGCAGAACCTCCCCTAGATTTGAGCCTCCCAATAATTCTACAGCAGCAACTCACAAGAAGTTAAATGTGATGACCCTATGACTTGTTAATTGTACTACCAATTACTAATTTTCAAGTAACCATATACTAAAATTAAGCTATTTCAAGCAACCATATGCTAATTTCTAGAGAGAAACTGACAGTATAATAGCTTTAAAATTTAGAGTTTCTCGAGGTTCAAGCTCTCTTTACTTACTGAAATTATCGAAGTTTAACAAACTTTTATATCACAACACAATAAATCATGTTTCCCAAACAAAACTTTGTATAATCATATATAGCTTTTAACCACTAATCCATCCAATCAGCAAATGACTTTTATAGAAATATCAACCAATCACAGCAACAATATAAATTGTCATCACCGATTTTAGTGAGTTAAAGTAAGATTAATGTACCTATAAGCTTTGAACTTGATCACCAACCTCAAAGATCTGAACTCTTCCAAGAGTTATTGATCACACTTTAATTAAGCTAAAAGTAAATTTTAAAGTCAGATGGACCATTAGATGATTTGGGTATGCCCTCAAATGAGCTTGAAAAAGAATATTAGAACTAATATCTAAAGAATTTTAGAAATTGATGATCTATTGTAAGAGAAATTGAGAAACTCACACTTGAAATTGATATATAAATCAATGCTCTAAAAAGTACAATAAAAATCAAGATAAATGTCGAACTAGTAATGGCCATATATTTTTTAAACGATGTTTAAATTTTTATCTAACTAACAATAGCCATATACAAGAACTTCATCCACTTTAGGATTTTACTACACCAAAGATATTGGTCTAATAGCCCAACAATTGTTGGTTAAAAAAAAAAAGAAGCCCAGCAATTAGTACTTACACCATTTTCCCAAAATTTCATTTTCCTAGAGATCTTTAAAAAAAATGATTCTCCTTTCAAAATCCCTTTCCAAGTACAAAACTGCTGTTTTTTTTAATCAAATGAAAATTACTATATATCTATGGCCATTAACTAATTAGTATTACTTAGTAGTAGGCACTGGCTTTTGCACCACAACTTTTGGGTTTCATGTCTCCATACTATGGTCCTCCCTTCCTCCTTTTCCTCTCATTTCCTTTTTCTTATAAGTTGATGTACACAGACAAAACAACCCCCCTCTTTTCTCTCTCTCTTTCTAGCTCCTTCTCTTGTCATCTCTCCTCACTTGGATCTTTCACTCTATAATTTTTATAAACAGTCTCTGAAATAAAATTTTTTTTAAGAAAAATGTAAATAAACCTTATTTCTATTACCTAAAAAGAAAACCTTATTTGGTAAAAAAAAATTTATTTCATAGTAGTAACCAGCAACAAGAACTAATCTCATTCGAGATACGAAAAGCAAAAGATAAACCCTCTAATCAATTGAGGATAACCTTCAGAAACCCTCAAACATTGATGAGTACCAATGAGAGAACCCACCACTATTTTCATTTTAGTTTCTAAACTAGCCTTGGGAATGGAGACTGGGAATTCCTTCCCTCTAGCCCATTTTCATGATGATTCAAAAATCTAGTTTTATGTCCATAACTGCCTAAAGGTTCCAACTACTATAGCCATATGCCGCTAAGAGAAGAGATGAATATTTACTCAATAGTTCCTATTTTTCCCTTCTCAAAATGAACATTAGGGAAAGTAATTTTATTCTAAATGGTTAATAAAAGTTATCAAAAATAGCTCACATGCGTATGCAATCTTGTACTTGCACAAGGTCAAATTTGTTGCAATTATTTATTTATTTTAAATTTGAATTCTTCAATTATTGTTTAAAACGAAAAAAAATTGAAATTGTAATGGCAGTATTGCAGGCTCTGTTAACAATCTTGGACACCAAAGAACTACCAAATATGAAATGTACCATTCTTTGGGATAATCAATGTGAGCAATTTTGGAGATGACCATAGCTAGCATCTAGTTATTTGCATTTAGAAAATGAAGAAGTAGAGGAAATAAATATCTGAAGCTTAATGCACATAGATCACTGTCATATCATGGAAATTATTTTCTATCAAAATACATAAGACAACTAATAGGATTTAGGGAGGCTACCATTAACCTTTAATCTAACATCGACTATGATGTACTACAATATGTCTAAAATCAAACATTGGTAAGTTTATTCATGATAGAAGAGCCTAAAACACGCTAAAAATTGAATAACACTATTTTTTACAAAATATAAGAGGATATGAATTAATCTATCATTTAATGTGACCATCACTAAGATTGCAACAACTAATGAACTTAACATTCAATGGTAATAGGGAAACACAACAAAAAATTCACAAGCAGGCTGCATGAATTAAAAAATGAGAATAACATATATAAATTTTCCCAAAGGCCCCTTTCCCAAATATTTCTGCACGTTCACAATCTCATCAACCAAAGGGAAAAGGAATATTAAGAAAGAAGAGCAATAGAATGTTTAGGGAAGCACCTGATCATTCTCCTCCCTCAAGTACAACAACAACTTTTGCCTGAGATGTGTTTTCTCCTTGTTGGTGATTCCCATGAAGAGAATGCCACATTACTATCCACAGCTAAACAACGAAAACATGCATTAAATTTCTCTTCCCTTCCTTCCATTCTATGTAGAGTAAATGTAACATCTTACTCCCAAACACCTATTGACTTGACCAAAAACTTCAAAAACCAACCAACCAAAGCCCAAACATCTCAAATTTATCTCACAAAACATCCAGGCAGTGGAAAATAACCAAAGGACACCAAAACTAGGTTAGGGTCGCTGTCACTACAGTATCGTTGTGGCCTCGGAGCTCTCTATTCCAATACGCTGCAGCCTGCTTTTTCTGGCACCGTGCCACCTCCTCCTGGTTTTATACCAGCAAATTTCAACATCTCGGGGTGAACTTCCGATGCGCATAACTTTATTCTTCGACCTCCGATTGACCTGATTCCAACTCCTACAAGTCAATCTTGTCCTAATCTATCCATGGACACCAGTCTCACTTCAATCCATCTCCGTGTGGAGTTTTTGGACACCTGACATAGTTTTGGCCACTTTTGACTAAAACTCACCACTTACAGCTCCCATTTGCCACCAAAGGAACTTGACCATTCAGGACCTTCCATATGAGTCCCATTTGATTAAACCGACTTGTCCAAAGAGGTTTAACCTCAAAGCAACCATTCTTGTGAGATTTAACCTCCTTGAACCCCAAATTGAGAAAGTGGGCTATAGGCCCAAAACTCAAATACTTTGCCCAAAACTCCCTTTGGGCTCACATACACCACTATACTGACTCAACATCATACATATCACATCCAACACCATTCAACATCAATATCATTACAATCATTCCAATTCTCAAGTCAGTTACAAACATTATCCTACTTAGCACATCATACATAGACATTACACATATACACTACCAAAAACTTAGTATTCCCACATCTAGTACACTACTACATTTTTTTCTCCAAACTCATACCAGAACCTTCACTTGAAATGTTAGTTCATGGGAAAAGGGGTGTGAGACAAAGTCTCAATAACCAGGAACAATCACACACACACACACACACACATAACTCATACAATCTCATGAATGCAATATGAAATGGAATGCATGTCTCCCTCGTACACAGCTAGAACCATGAGCTGTCATCATAATAGGATATTTAGTATAGGTAATTTCCTTCCAACAGTCAGTGAAGACTGATTTTGGGACATCACCAAGCTCACCTCCCATTAGTGTACAAGGCCAAAGGTAATACTAATGTTCAGATCATGGTTATTCTTCTCCTTTCCCACTATGAATTGGCAGTGATTTTGGGAAGGTGCAGTCTACTACACACCTTTCCCTCCTAGCCATAGGAGGTGATTTAGGCGCATGGATCTTATCCTTATCCTCCTTAATCTTATATCATATCATCATCACCACCCAATCACCATATACCTTGCAATATCATGTGGCGATGCTCATACCATATCATTATATAGTCATCATCATTATGTTTCAAAATGTCATGCTATGCATCATGTATTATCACATCATCATCTCTAATCATATCATAATCATCATCCTCTATGTGTCTAGCTGTGTGCATACCACAATATAAAAACAAACTATACACACATATATCAGTATCGTGGTATGAACGGAAACATGCATATATACAGATATATATACTAACATATAACACATACCATACAAACAATACAAGCAGTTGGTTACCTCTAGTCGTCAATACCACACACGCACGATTTCCACAAGCTTCTTGAGTTGACCAACACACTTGTACCCTTTTTGGTCAACCAAATTCCTATACAATACAATAAAATCCTTAATTTACTTACAATATCATTTAACCAAACATCATAATTCAACCATAAAGGCCTAACCCCAAGGTTCCCACATCATTTCCATACACCATTGAACTCCTAAAGACCATCCAAATAATACTTAACCACATATACTTTGGATTTGCAAATGCTCAACCAAAAATAACCTAGGGTTAAGCTTAAATCATGCATACTCCTTCTAAAACTCACACCCAAGCATCACAACCACTAAATCACACTCCAATAATTCCATTTCATCCATTTTAATTAGTGGATTTCTGTCAAAATCGAAAATCCCAGCATATACCTGAAAAATCCCAACTCAAAACTGAAGAAAATGGAGAGGGAGGAGTAAGGAACACTTACCAATGATTATCCATGCTCCCAAAGGTCAGAAATCAATCCCAAGGCTCGAAAATCATGAACCCTAGATGTACTTCTTCTTTCTTGCTCCGTTTCTCTCTCACTCTCATGTTCTTAGTCTAACTGAAATGTTTCTGATTTAAACAATTTTGAGGTGTGGCGCCGTGGTGGCGGCTTAGTTCGCCGAGCCACGAGTGCCTTTGACTAGAAAAAGATTCCAAATTTTATAGCTCACTCACCGCAGCAGCCTTACTTGTCACCGCCGTGTGGAGCTCATTTTTTCCTACTTTAATTCTTTCCTCTATCCTGGCCTTCCAGTTCTACACACAATGCCAATTACACTTTGTTAACTAGGGACTAAGCCAGGACTAATGTAATGAGGGTTGTTACATTCTCCCCTTTGTATAAAAATTTCGTCCTCAAAATTTCAACTTTTACCTCATGCAAAAATCTCTGGATACCTATTTTGTATGGATTTTTCCATCTCCCACGTGACTTCATCGGATGTCAAGCTGCTCCATAATACTTTCATTATCTTAGTAGTCTTATTTCTCAGCTGCTTCTCCTTTACATCAAGAATTTGTAATGACGTGACCTCAAAAGTTAGATCCTCTCGTACTTGAACTTCATCTCCATCAATTATGTGAGACGGATCTAGATGATACTTCTTGAGTTATGACGCATGGCAAACATCATGCAATCTAGCAAGATTAGATGGCAGCGTTACTTGATATGCTATTGGCCCAATTCGCGCTAGAATTTGATATAGACCCATATACCACGGAGTAAGCTTCTTTGCTCAAATTGATCTTTAAACACCTATAGTAGGAGTAACGTTCAAAAGCACATGATCTCTAGCATCAAATCCCAGTGGTCTCCTCCTTCCATCTGCATTACTCTTCTGCTAACTTTGAGCAATCAGAAGTTTTTGTCAAATTCTCTCTATTTGTTAAGAGGTTTGATCCATAATATCTAGGCCCAATAGACTCTATTTACCAAGTTCAACCCAACACAATTGTGATTTGTACTTCCTGCCATACAAAACTTCATAAGGAGCCATTTTTAAACTCAAGTGATAACTGTTGTTTTAGGCAAATTCGACCAACGGCAGATATTGATCCCAATTGCCTTTGTTCTCTAGAACATAAGCTTACAGCATGTCTTCTAGAGTATGAATTGTTCTTTCAATTTGCCAATCAGATTGAGGGTGATAAGTAGTACTGAAATTTAGCTTCGTCCTGATGGCCTTCTGAAGAAATATCCAAAACTTGGATGTAAACGTAGGATCTTTGTCTGACACAATATTCATTGGGACTCCATGTACTCTCACGATCTCATTCACATACAACTGGGCCAATTTCTTTATCGTAATGGTCTCCTGAATCAGAAGAAAATGGGCAGACTTCGTTAACCTATCTACAATTACCCATATTACATTGTGCCCTGAAGAGGTCCTTCATAATCTCATCTTGAAATCCATGGAGATGCTATCCCATTTCCACTCTAGGATCTCTAGAGGTTGCAACGTACCTGTTGGCAATTGGTGTTTAATCTATTCCTTTTGACAAATTAGACATCTTGCTACATACCCTGTGTTGTCCTTTTTCATACCTGGTCAGCAGTATCCTTGCTTAAAATCTTGATACATCTTAGTGGTACCTTGGTGAATAATATACCTACTCTTGTGAGCTTCTTCCAGAATAATTTCTTGAAATCTTGTAACATTTGGCACACAAACCCGACCACGGTACCGGATGATACCATCCTCCAATATATCAAAATCCTGAGTCTCTGCCATTTCAATTTGTTCCCTAATGCCCAAAAGATAGTAATCCTTCAACTGAGCATAGCAAAAGTTCCTTCTTGATTCATTGATAGATCCCAATACTAGTACTCTAGGATGGATGTTAATAGATAACTTCATATCTTTCAGGCTTTCCAACAACTGTTATTCCCACATCATCATTGTGGCCATGTGGATCATTTTTCTACTTAACACATCTGCCATAACATTGGCTTTCCCAGGATGATACCTTAAAGCATATTCATATTCTACCAAGAATTCTACCTAACATATTTGCCTCATGTTCAACTCTTTCTAATCAAATAGATACTTTAGACTTTTGTGATCACTGAATACCTTGAACTGAGCACCATAGAGATAATGCCTCCACAATTTTAAGGCAAACACTACAACTGCTAGCGCAAGATTGTGAGTAGGATAGTTCTTCTCATGAGGCCTCAATTGCCTTTAAGCATATACCACAATTCTTCCTTGTTGCATCAATATACATCCTAACCCTTCTTAGAGGCGTCAGTGTAAATTGTGAATGTCTCAAATGGGTTAGGGATAATCAGCACTGGTGTGGATGTCAAATAAACCTTCAACTCTTGGAATACTCTCTCATATCTATCATCCCAAATAAAAGATCGATCCTTATGGGTGAGTCTATTCAACAGCATAACAAGCTGAGAGAATCCCTTAATGAACCTTCGGTAGTAACTAGCCAATTCCAGAAAGTTATAGATTTTAGTC
This sequence comes from Adenanthera pavonina, assembly GCA_026686845.1. Lineage (NCBI taxonomy): Eukaryota > Viridiplantae > Streptophyta > Magnoliopsida > Fabales > Fabaceae > Adenanthera > Adenanthera pavonina. The sequence goes on from JAIVEN010000010.1 coordinate 32,388,222, forward strand.
ACTGATTGTGGTTTCTCCTAATTCAACACCGCTTATACTTTACTAGGATCTACCACTACACCTTCTGTAGAGATCACATAACCCATAAATTTCACCTCCCATAGCCAAAACTCACATTTACTAAGCTTGGCATATAGTTAGTGATCCCACAACACTTGCAACACAATTCAAAGATAGAGTGCATGCTCTTACTCACTCTTAGAGCATATCAGAATGTCATTAATAAATACCACCACAAGTTTATCTAGATATAGCCAAAAGATCCTATTCATGTAATCCATGAAAATTGCAAGGGTATTGGTTAACTCAAATGGTATCACAAGGAACTCATCATGACCATATTGAGTTCAGAAAGCAGTTTTGTTCACATCTTCAACATGCACCCATAGTTAATGGTGTCCTGACCTTAAATTGATTTTAGAGAAAACTGAGGCACTTGCTAACTGATCAATCAAATATTCAATCCATGACAAAGTATATTTATTCTTAATTGTCACTCAGTTCAGCTGCCTGTAATCAATACATAATATGAGGCTACCATCCTTTTTCTTAACAAACAACACTAGAGCTCCCCAGGATGAGACATTAGATCTGATGAAACCCCTTTTCAACAAATCTTCAATCTTCTTCTTAAGCTCTTTCAAGACAGTGCCATTTGATATGGAGCCTTAGAAATAAGACTTGTCCCGAGCACCAAATCAATGGAAACTCTAGCTCTCTTGGTGGTGGCAGATTGGTAATCTCCTCTGGAAACACATCAGGATATTCACATACAACCGGGTAACTTTCTATACCTCCTTCCAAACCCATGTTAATAGAGAAGAAAACTAGAAATCCTTGACATCCTTTTGTCAAATACCTATCAGCTTAGGCAAAAGACAAACAGACATCTTCATCCCCTTTAACGCTAGGTATATTCATGGGCAATGACACCATCTTCTGAGCACCGTTGAGAATAGCATTATTTGCCTTCAACCAATCCATCCCAATTATCATATCAATCTCTTGCAATGGCAAACATATTAAATCCAAAGTAGTGCTTTGGTGTTCAAAATGAACCACACAATTCAGACAAGCTTGAATAGTTCTTAATAAAACTTCTATGGGTGTGGATACCGATTGATGTGTCTATTTTATACTTATCAAACATCCACATTTTGTATCTATTTTCATCTTAGAATGTTGTGATTTGATACTTTTCATCATGATTCTGTATAATTTGAGTATATTTATATCACAGGAATATTTATAAGGATTTCTGAGCTACTTAGAGCCATAATGAAGGATAAAAACACTCATTCACGAAGCCAACCGGTCTCCATTAAAATCCTCAACTGCGGCCGGGTGAGGAAGTGAAGAAGCAAAAAAATCACAGCACCACCTGGCACTAGATCCTCAGAGAAAGAATTCACCCAGTGCTAGGTGGCCTCGTAGCTTGAGAGGGAAGACACTTCAGAGCTGGCGCCGGGTGAACGAAATTAATGTGAGTCGGCACCAGCTTCATTCGAGAGAGAGTTAATTATTTGGTGATTTCATAAATTATTGGGCTTTTTATGGGCTTCTGGACTTTCCATAAAAAAGGAAACATAACACAAACGTGGGAGGGGAGTTCAGTTACACATCTGGAGACAAGAGAACACAATCCTAATGTGTTTGGAGCAACTAGAAGAGATCAGGAGACAAGGAAAGTAAGAGATTAAGGGAGTTCTGGGCAATGTTCGAGTTTCTTATTTTCTACTTTTATCCTTAGCTTTGTTTGTTTTATGATTTGGGAATTGAACTTTGTTAAGATGATTTATTTTATGGCTTGCTAGATTCCCAGTCAGGGGTAGGGATGTAGCCTGATTGGGATTAACTCATTTGATGATTTTGATTATGACTCTGGAATTTTTATATATATATCTATTTGATTGAATTTTTATAATTATATTTGTCTTCCTTATTTGAATATTGATTTTATGACTGGCCACCATAAAATCTAATTTGTGGGCGAAGTTCAAGTACCAAGAGGAGAAGAGTGAGCTTAGACATAGGATGACAAATGTAGACAACTAGACTAGAAATAGATCTAGGAATCTGTGGTGACTTGATTGTAGTTTCATGGTTTGGTTAGATGAGTGAGTTGCACGAGAGTGAATTCAACTCTAATTAAACAAGGACTACTACACTGAGAGGTGATTAGGACATAAGAGAAACAATTGTCACTATAATTGCATAGAATCTAATCAAGAAATTAATTGAGTTATCCCAATAGGTGAACCTCGATCTCTTGACACTTTTAGTGACTGAATCAACCTAAAATTCAATTGATTGCTTTCTTTTAATTTCTCAATTTCCTCATTGAATTTATTGATTGTTTCCTTGGATTAGAAATTGTGGACTGATAGATTTCACAACCTCCCTCGGGTTCGACTATGGAATACTCCAGGCTTTTTATTACTATGATCGACCATGTAGACTTGCAGGATCCCGATCACCGATAACTCAAAAGGTAACTCCATTGCCATAACACCCAATCTCTAAGCACAATCATAAGATATGAAGGAATGTGATGCACCTGAATCAAACAATGCATGAATAGAGAAACCATTAAGTTTAAGTTTACCTTTAATCAAGTTAGGCGCTGCATCTGCTTCTTGTCGGGTTATGGCAAAGACTTGTTCGGGCATTGTGGGCCTCCTTATCAAATCCTCAAGCCTTGGCTTATGACAATTTCGTGCAATAAATCCCGGTCTCCCACAATTATAGCAAATCAAGCACGGACAGTTACCATGGTTCATCCTACATTGTGTGAACAGGTCTGAGGAACTACCTAAATTGTAATGAGATAGGGTTGAGTCTCTCCCTGCATATTCACTCTCACTGGAACTCCCTTGGTGAAAACCTCCTAGATAAAATGGTTCTTTGCCATATCGACCTCTGTTGGACGGATCTCTACCAAACCTGCCTCTTCCTAAACCATGATAGCTTCTATTATGATGGTTTCTTCCTACACTAGAACCACCACTGCTGCTGCTACTACCAGATCTACTTCCCTTATTGATACCTCTGGTAGGTCCTAGGTGAGAAAAGGCTCGAATCACAAAAGTCCTCTTCTCTTCCTTATGTTAGTTCAGCTAGCTTCCTAAGAGGGGGTGAATTGGGAAGCTTGAAATTTTTCTAAAAAGATGAAATACAATAGTGATACTAAAAGATTATTGAAAATAGAGTATAAGAAATAAAGAGTAAATGGAAGAAGACATAGTAGTTTATCCTTGTTCGGTCTATTCCACTCAACCTACGTCTAGTCCCCAAGCCACCACTTAGGATTTCTTCACTATCTCTTGCAAGATTTGAATGAGTTCTTGCAATGACCGCAGTGTAATACTAGACCGAACTCTGGACTGAAACAAGTTTTCTCACTCTTCTCACTCAAGAGTAAGACTATCTCCCTTAGTGTAATATCACACTAAGTATTCTCTACAAGTGTGTAGATGTTTACAGAATGAAAACTCTTTCAAAAGAGTGGATATGAAAGTTAGGATACAATGAATGAGCTAAATAGAGGGTAGGTAAGCTTTGAATGAATCAATAATCTAATCATTGGTGTTTTGGCGTATATTTTGTTTTTGTAATCATCTAACAGCTTAATTAAGGTCCTAGTTATAGTTTTGGGGAACTATCCGTTAGAAACAAAGATTAATTGTTACTCTCAATAAAATAGCCATTCACCTACAACATTAGATGCATCTGACAGAGATTATGCTAGTAATCTCCTCAAGTTACGTGAATAACGGGTAACTACTTGCCTTTATTTTTAACGTAAAGCTTTTGTTATGCGGATAACCTAACTAGGTTATGTGGATAACATGCTACCCATAATGACTAAGTTTTAGCTCAAAATCATTTTCATGAAAACCTACTCAGTTATTAGGATAATGTTAAGTTTTTCTCAAACTGAGTTTTTATGAAACTTAGGTTATTAGGATAACCTCCTAAGGTTATGCGGATAACCTGTTTTGCTGAAGAAGAGCTATGAGTTCTGTAATATAGGTTATGCGGATATCTTCCCCAAGTTATGCGGATAACCTATTTACTCAAGGAAAGTTCAACTACTATGACATATAGTTTATGTGGATAACCTCTATAGGTTATTTGGATAACCTTTTAATAGAAGAGTCTAAGTGCTATGTGACACACATTATGGGGACAACCTCCTTAAGTTATACGAATAACAGACTGTACAGTACCACTTGCCTTCACTATTCACTTCCTTATGTGGATAAGGTGCCTACCTTATCAGGATAACCACTTTGAGAATTTGATCCCCAAGTTGTATTATGCGGATAACCTCAATCCCTTTTCATGAAATCAAAGAATGGACTTTGGAAAAGCTTTGAGAATGAGTCTTTATCCCCATAACCTTCAATGGTTATGCGTATAAGGTAAAATATTTTCTTAAAAATCATGGTAAACACTTAGAAACATCTTTGAAATTGAGACCTTATCCCCATAAGCAAAAAACATGTTCATGAAGACTAATTGAACACTTAGAATCATTTTCAAATTGAAGCTTTATTCTCATAAGAGAGCTCTTTTCATGAAAACTATTTTGGAATCAAGAGCTAATCATTAATCATTCAATTTGTTATCTCATTTAATATTGGGTTAATTGAAGTTTAAAAATCAACTACCTTCTTTACAAATAATTTCTTAAAGCATGTGAAACAGCTCTTCAATCTTCAGGAAACTCCAACTTTGTTCTTCATATCACTTGTGTTCCTTTAATATTGGATGTCCAAGCTCATTTGTTTGAGAATCATCAAAACATCTGAATTAACATTCTCCCCCTTTTTTGATGATGACAAAACAACTTAAACTTATTGTTAATACTTGAGTTTGCATGAAGCTCCATTTCAATATGTGTATAGTTTAAGAAAAGTCAAATAATGTAGTGCACATTTTCAGAACATGGAACACTAACAACAAGCGAAGTTTATAGAAAAGGAACACCAAGGATAAATAAGGTTCACAGAAAGAAATTCATTGTATTATAAGTATTCATTACAAGTACAGAAGCAAAAACATGGCAAACAAGACAGTAAAATAAAGCAGCAAATCAGGTTAAGTCTCGTTCTCATTAGATTTCTTCTTGGAAGGAGTGGACTTCTTCTTTTTCTTAGATTTCCTCTTTTTCTTCACCTGTTTTTCTTCATTTTCTTCTTTCTCTTCTTTTTCCTTATCGTCTTCTTCCTCCCCCTTTTTGTCATCAGTAACAGGGTGAATTTGAGCAACACCAGCATCCATCCTAAAAATGTCCTGAAAAAGCTTGGCCTTTCATTCCCTAATTCTTTGAAGTCTTTCATCCAAAGAAAGAAGAAGGGTGGAGGGTTGGGCTGGAATAATGGATACTGGGACTGGCTGAAGTGGCACACTTGTAGTAGCAGGAGGAATAGAAGGAAACACAAGAATGTACTGTATATCAGGCATCACAGGTGGAGGTAAGACAGTGGGAAGGGGTGCAGGAGAGGGATCAGAATCAGATGTAATGGTGATGATTTCTTCCACAGTAGCCTCAACAAGATAACCGATGCCTTCAATGGAGATAGGATCAGGGAAAGGAGGAAAGAGAGCATTAATCTCTTGTCTTTGGTGATGAAGATAGATTTGGTGAATGAAATCATCTTTAGGCAAGAGAACTAAAGCTCTACTTGGATCAAGAATCACATTTTCCTCAATACCATAGTCCATGTGAGAACCTAGATCCTCTGATAAAGCAAGTGATTATGCAGAAGTAGCTGGTTCAGTGTATGTAGGAGGTGATGGTTGGATTGGGGAAGAGGAAGGTTGAGGAACACCAAAAGCAAGTTGCTCACATAGGAGTTTACTTCTTGGGTGAGACTTTCAATTTTAGTCTCAAATTTCTCCTAGATCTCAGCAATGAGATACCCAAGATTGATTATGTCTTCTCTATGTTCTTTCCTGGTGACCATTGCAATTTGGAATAGGTTTTGGTACAGGGTTGGTATGTCTGATGGTATAGGGAGATTAGTAGCTGAGATTTCATCCGGTTTGCTTGGAGTAGGGATAGATGTATGAGGTTCAGGTTGAAAGATTTGAGGTGGTTTAGAGGATATGGATAGAGAGGAGCTGGAATCACCAACTGAAGAACTCTTTGTGGCAGATGTGGGCTCAGAACCTTCTTTAGTATCCCTTTTCTTGTCAACCTATCTCTCATTCTCCAAACTCATTCCCATCTTCTGTAAGACTTTCTCACTAAACTCTTCTAGGAGTAGTGCAGGCCCTCTCTCAATATGTAAGATGTTATGAAACTTCAGGGTCTTGGTGATAATATGCCCAAATGGTAACTGTGAGTCCTGTCTATAAGTTATTGCCTTCCACATCCTCTACTAGATGATATCCACTGCATTCACTATTTTTCCCTTCATTAGTAGCAGCATGACTTGGAATTCCCCTTTGGATAGGTAATTGAATCCTCCACTCTTGTTGAAGAACATACGAGAGACAATGTGATACAGAATCCTATTCTTAATACTTAGTAGAGTTGGAGCTATTTTCCCTTCAAAAGGCACACTTTGCCTTTTCTTGAGGATTCTTGTTACTATTGTGCTTTATTTGTAATTGGCTTCTCCCTCAGTGTCCTCATTAACATCTTCATTTTCAGCAGGATACTTTGAGGTCTCAATATTCACCCTTATTCCTCTTATGGGCAAGTTCAGAATGTCACACAGCAAGTCAAGGTGCTGGAAAATCCATCCCTTCCTCAATCTAACTTCAAACACCTTTATGTCATGATTAATTCTTAAGGAATTGTACTAGGCACGCACAAATTCCTCATCATAATCCTCCTTCAGTTCAATCAGACCTCTATATTTTTCTACCAATCCTGCAGCATCAACTTTATTCCTTACTAGAAATTCTTATATTCTAACAAAGTGAGGCTTGATTACCTTACGCTTTTTGAAATCAGTTTCATATGACTCTTTTAAAATCCTTACACCAATCAGCTCATCTGTGATTAACGTTTCCGTAGATTCAGTAGCAGAAAAACTTATGTGTGTGGCAGCCCTGATGTTCTGATTCTAGAATTTCCTTTGGTTTTGTTGTTATGGGATTCTTCATTAGAATACTTGGCCCAGCTTCAGCTTTTCTCTTCCCTTCACTGGGTGATTTCGAAGCATATTTTGACTTCACGTTATGCTGTGGTCATTCCACTTGATTGCCACCCTTAGTCTTTGCCATATAAGTGATTTTAGATGATTTGGGAAGGTAAAAAAGGTTTAGAATTGCTTGAAAAGAGTTTTTAGAGCAGGAAAATGGATGGGATTTTGGAAATTTTGAGCAGTACGATTGGAGGTTTTCAGGACAGGGTTAGAATTTTCACACAAGGTTTTGTTCAAAATTAAAGAATCTTATATATAGTCTCAAGGTTATGCACATAACCTATAGAGGTTATGTGGATAATGAGCTTTAGAAACTGTAAGCAAGGCCATGGTTTGCTAGGTTATGTGGATAAGGTTTTTAGGTTGTCCGCATAACCAACTTGAGATAGAGAGGAGAAAAGAGAAGTTATTCGGACAAGCATATCACATTATCATGAAAAGATGTTTCACAAAAGGCACACAAAAAGTTTTGCACATAGTAGGTTATTTGGATAACCTTGCTATCTTATGTGGATAACATTCTTACTTTGGGAACTTCTTCTCTAGAAGTAACGTTATGCGGATAAGTTAGGTAGGTTATCCTGAAATCGAATCACACATTACATATACAAAGGAACAAACAAAGTAGCTTATGCGCATAAGGTAGAGACCTTATCCGAAATATTGAGTTCCTCAGAGGCTTCGAGTTTCATAAAAGGTCTTATTTTCATGAAAATCCTCATATCCTATGCGAATAACCTCAAACATAGAGACTATCCACACTAGAAAATTAACACATTATCAGCATATGGCTATGGGATTATACGGATAACCTTATTTGAAAAGCTCATAAACACTTACTGATAGTCTTGTTATCCCTATAAGCCTATTCTTTTCACCATATCTTCATTCTATCATGCAGGTTACTTCTTATCGTTAGATTTTCAATGTTTCAAATCAAAAAGTACCTGCAAAACAAACTTCTAGATACTCCAATGCTTATGTTAGTATTGTTTATTGATTAAATTATAGTTTTAAGAAGGATTTCAGAGAAAACTTACAACTCATTGGGATTCACCATTCTCAATCCTCTCCTAATTTTTCCATGTCTATCTTCTATAAGTGGCTTTGTCATGATGTCTGCAAGCTGATCTTCAGTAGGAATAAACTCCAGCTTGACATCACCTTTCAAAACATGATCACTCATGAAGTGATGTCTTACTTCAATGTGTTTTGTCCTTGAATGCATAACAGGATTCTTTGAGATATTGATGGCACTTTGATTATCGCACCTTATTGGGATTTCCTTTATCTCAATCTCAAGGTCTTCAAGTTGTTACTTCATCCAAAAGACTTGTGCACAACAACTCCCTACTGCTACATACTCAGCTTCAGTCGTGGAGAGTGTCACACTATTTTACTTTTTACTGAACCATGCCACTAGAGAGCCTCTCAGAAATTAGCATGTTCCACTTATGCTCTTTCTATCAGTCTTGGATCCAGTAAAATCTACATTTATATAACTTACGAGCTCTTCTCTAATGCCTTTTGGATACCAGAGTCTCATTTGAGATGTACCCAGCAAGTATCTGAAAATCCTCTTCACAACTGCTGCATGGGACTCTTTGGGACATGATTGGAACCTAGCACACATACAGACACTAAACATGATGTTAGGGCTACTAGCAGTTAAATACAGCAGGGAACCAATCATCCTCCTATATTGAGTTCTATCAAAGAGTTTTCCTTCTTCTTCCATGTCAAGCTTAGTTACAGAGGCCATAAGAGTTCCCATAGGTTTATCATGTTCCATTCCAAACTTCTTTGGCAGCTCCTTAAGGTAATTTAATTGATTGAGAAAGATGTCATCATCACATTATTTGATTTGCAATCCAAGGAAAAAGTTCAGCTCATCCATCATTGACATTTCAAACTCACTTTGTAGTAAGTCAAAAAAGTTCTTGCACAAAGATTCATTAGTAGCATCAAATATAATGTCATCAACATAAATTTGTACAATAAGTAAATCTTTATTTTTCCTTTTAGTAAAAAAGGTTGTATCAACTTTTCCTCTTTTAAAACATTTTTCAATCAGAAAATTTCTCAGTCTCTCATACCATGCTCTAGGAGCCTATTTTAACCCATATAGAGCTTTCTTTAGTTTATATGCATAATTTGGTTTAGTTGAGTCCTCAAAACCTAGAGGTTGATCAACATAAACCTCTTCCATGATATATCCATTCAAAAAAGCACTTTTCAAATCCATTTGATATAACACAATATCTTTTATGCAAGCATAGGCTAAAAGAATTCTTATTGCTTCCAATCTTGCAATTAGAGCAAAAGTTTCCTCATAATCAACGTATTCTTCCTGATTATATCCTTTAACCACTAATCTAGCTTTATTCCTTATTATTGTTCCTGATTCATCAAGTTTGTTCTTAAACACCCATTTGGTTCCAATAATAGGATGGGTTTTTGGCTTAAGCACTAATCTCAAACTTAACTTCTTTCAAACTGATTAAGTTCTTTTTGTATAGCTAAAACCCAGTATTCATCAGTTAAAGCCTCTTTAGTACACTCAGGTTCAATTTGAGAAATAAATGCACAGTTATTCACTTGATCCTTAAGTTGTCTTCTAGTTTTAACTTTCTCTTGAACATCCACAATAACTTGATCAATTGGATGATTCCTTAGTAATGGTTCACATCTGAGGATCAGTTTTATTTTCTTCAAACACATTCAAATTCTTGAAACTGGAAATTAAATCATCCTCATCTGTAGCATGCTTAGACAAAGTTTCATTTTCAATAAAGACCACAAGCATAGATTCTTCAATAGTTCTGGACTTCTTGTTGAATACTCTATATGCTTTACTTCTATTTGAGTAGCCAAGAAATATGCCTTCATCTAATTTAACTACAAACTTACCCAAATTGTCTTTGTTGTTGTTGTGGATATAGCAGGTGCATCCAAAGATATAAAGATGAGAGAAAATGGGTTTCTTTCCTTTGTACAACTCATATGGAGTCTTCCTTAGTAATGGTTTGATGTATGTTCTGTTCATCAAATAGTATGTTGTGCTTACTGCATCACCACATAATTGTTTAGACAATCCTTTTTCATTCAGCATGGCATGAGCCATCTCCTCCAATACTCTATTCTTTCTCTCTACAACTTCATTTGTTGAGGAGTTATTGGGGTTGAGAAGTTGTGCTCCACAACATTTTCATCACAGTAGTCAACAAATTTGGCATTCTCAGACTCCCCACCAGGATCTATTCTAATACATACAATAGAGCAACATTTCTCATTTGGGATTTTCTTGGCTAAGGTTAGAAAAGCATCATATGTTTCATCTTTAGAGGGAAGAAATAAAGTCCAGGTAAACCTAGAATAATCATTTACCACAACAAGTATATACAAGTTTCCACCAATACTCTTAGTGTGATTAGGACCTATCAAATCCATGTAAAGTAATTGCAGTGGTCTTGTTATAGAAACAATGTTTTTTGTATTGAATTAGGACTTTGTTTTTTTCCCTTTAAGACAAGCATCACATTCTCTATCTTTTTCAAACTTAATATTGGGTAGACCAAGAACAATTCATTTTTAATGAGTTTATTTAATTGATGCATGCTAACATGTGCTAATCTCCTATGCCACAGCCAACTATCATCATTTTGACTTATTAAGCATATAGAGTCTAAAGCAGGTAATTCATCTAAATCAATAGTATAATAGTTACCATCTCTTTCTGCCTTGAGAATCACTTTATGGTCACTTTTTTGATGACTAGGTAGTAGTTGGAATCAAACAGAACCCAATTGCCTCTATCATAAGTTTGACTCAGATTCAACAGGTTGTAGTTGAGTCCTATCACGAACAGGACTTATTCAATTGATGTTTCTGGATTCCTTCCAATAATTATAATCCCAACTATCTTGTCGAACTGGTCACCACCGAAAGTAACCTTTCCTCCTTTTTTATCTCTCAACCCAATGAATTTTTCTTTGTCTCCAATCATGTGTTTCAAACAAGCACTATCCATGTACCATTTGTTTCTTTTCTTGGCCTTGAGACACACCTGCAAAACAAGTTTCAGTTCTTTCTTTTAGGTATCAATTTTTGCTTAGGTCCTTCTTGTTAGTGGAGGAATCCTTGGGAACCCATTTCATCCCATTGCCACTTCCTTCCTTTCTAAATATATAGTTTGAGGACATATGACCCTTCTTGTTACAGAAGTGGCAGGTGGATAAAGGGCTAGAGGAAAAGATGCATGTATGAAATAATGCTATAATATTTATTCATTTGATTTCTAAGAGCTGGGAATGACTCTATGTTCTGAGTTGTTTTAAGGCTATTAGTATGCATAAAGTTTCTCAGGTAAATGTTCTGTTTCTTGGTTTTTAATTTCTCCTTGACCACATATGGGTCATATCCCAGACCGGATTTGTTTTGACTCACAATTTGATTTCCTAATAATACTTTCAGCATGTCCTCACCTCTAGTGAGTTTAGTTAGAGTCTTGTGGAGATAATTATTCTTATCTCTTAACTCAATGCATGCAAAACAAACAGAGGTGGTGGAAGAAGAAAATTGTGAAGCAGTGCAAGATGTATAAGACTCACTTTCAAGCTTGTGTATTTTCTTTTTAACTTGACTCAGTTGTTTAGACATTTTAAGAAATTCATCTATCAGTTCGTTGAATGCATCATGTAGTTTGTAACACCTTTACTTAGGATTGTTTCCTATGTATTAGTCCTCATTAGAGATCAACTATACTTAACTAGAAGCTTGAATCACAATAAAATATTATAATCAATTTAATCAATTTAAATGGTACTATTCATTTAATCCCATTTTTCAGCAAACTTCTAAAAATCATAACTAATTCAATAAAAATCTTATGAAAGTGATTCAAGTCTCTATGCATAGCTTAAAACATTATTTACACGAAAAAATATCAATCAGAGCAATTACTAGGCCAATTTTCACAGTAAATTTCATGACTTTCTACTATTCATATGGTCAATTTCAGAAATTCCAGTTTTCTGGGCTAACTTTGAAAATTCACTATAAATCATACATTCATCTAAATTGAGTGATCTTTAGACCATATGAAAGATATTTATGTCTAGTTCTTTAGAATTATAAAATTTATACTTTATACATTAAGAAGCCTATACTGTAGTATGATCATTTGGTAGTAGTCAGAATGACCATTTTTATACTAATACTTACAATACAAAAATTGTAAGATATTCACATGATCATATTTCATCTTCATATCATACCATACATTAGCTAGGACTTAAAGGAACATAAAAAAATTAGAGAAACATATTTATCATACATTTACAAATTTATACAAAAGTTTGAAATTCATGGCCAGTGCTAACTTTATCAATTTAAATACCAAATTCTTTCTCCTTTCCCTTCTCTTCCTTGGAGGTCTTGCCATTATTGCTACCTAATCATGGTTAATATTTGGGAGGGTGAGATTCAAAGAATCTCAGTAGATAAATCTCGTACATGCCATCATATTATCACATTGAGCATAAAAACATCAAGTCAACATAGTTTATCGCATAGGCACATTGGAAACATATACATTTTATAAAAATTTTGGCAAAGTTTAATTTTGTAAAATGGACATCCCGGGGCTCCAAACCCCTCATAAAACTCAGGAAATAACATAGAAATATCGCCAGTCAACATTTCATACATATGCCATAGTGTCAAATATCAAAGAAACAATAATGACAATGTGATGTTAGTAAAGAGAAGTATCTAATATATAGTACTTCCTTGCTTCCCACACTTCATCTAACACTTCTTGGACCTTCTAACACTTCTCCAAGCTTTCTTGGGCTTTCTCAAACCTAAACATATCATCAAACAATTACTCAAACTAATGGTTCCATGACTTTCTTCAAAAAGTGTTCATGAAACCCTAATTCTTAAAAAATTCACCATAAATTAATTCCTAACTCAAAAATGATGAATTATACCTCTATTCCATGTAATTTTTCATGAAGAAACCAAATATTGCCTAAGAATTACCAAATTTCATCCCTAGGCATGGTTACTGTTCATTCCAAATTAAGCTTCAAAAACCTAAAAATTTCATTTTCTTAATCTTAAGCTTTTTCATGAAATCATCACTTGTTCATAAGGTTTTGGACCATGGGGAATCCATTTTTGAAGTCAAAATCATGAAATTCCAACTGTAAATACTCCCCCTGTTTTGACCGAAATTGTCATAAAATGGAAGAAAAATATTTTCTTGAAAACACTTAAAAGTAGCCATGGATTCTTGCTTCTAGTGGTTATTCTAAGCTTTTCCCTAAGTTTAATAGTTGATTAACCCATTTCCTTGCTTAATCATGCCATGGCTGAAACCCTAAGAGGATGGAGTAGAAAAACTAATCCATGAACTTTGCTCGAAATACTATAAATAGCAAGTTTGAAGTAGTAGAAGACTTACCTGCAACTTAAGCCTTCAACTTTCCCTTGAGCTTTCTCTTCTCCTTCACTCTTTTCTCTCATTTCTTTCTTGCATTTTTCAACCCTTTGTTTGCTACTGTAACTCTCGTGAAATAAAGTGGAAAGATGGTAATTAAATGGTTAATTAGATGGTTTAATGATATTGCTAATCATGGTTAATTAGCAAAAGTAACCATGCTTACGTTTTGGTCAAAAATTCAACAACTTCTTAAGGAAGTTTTACCAAAAATTCATGCTGGCCAAGCTGCCCATTTTGAACCCCAAATGAGAGTGTTCCAAGTGTCCAGTATGCTCAATTTTTCCTAGTCCAGATATATCTTGAACTAGGTAATTTTTTAACCGTACAGATAAAACCGCCTTTATAGTCATTTAGCATTCTTGGGTTACAGGACTATTCTTTTTTTTTTTTATATTTTCATAATTATCCTATTTCAAATGGTATCTGTGTATGGCCCATATCTTGTCCCAGTTACTTTTTAACCATTTGTAGGGCCCACAGTTTACTTTATTGGTTTACTGTTACTTTTGGACACTCGGCACTGATTATTTTTTTATTCCTGAACATTAACTCTCAGTGCCATATACTATTGGACTTCTCTCATCGAGGGCTTCATTCTGGCAGTAATTTTGTATATTTACAAAATTGCCCTTGGCCCGGGAATAAATTATAATTTCTAAAACTTTCGGGTATTAGGTGTAATTTTTCCCAAGGGCTTTTCTATTTCTTCCAAAAGTAATTTTTATAAATTTAGGGACATGAATGTCATTTTTGAAATTCTTGAGGGGCAAAAGCGTAGTTTCTAATTTTTTTATCTGACCAGGAAAAATGACCTCTTTGCCCCTTTTCAAGCAAAACGGTGTTTGTCCGTTTTCGCGAATTTCTTGTACATTTCATGTTATCATTTATTTATTCCTCTTTCATTACTTTATATCTAGTAAAATTTTGGGATATTACATGGTTCATTATAAGAAGGTTTAGAATCATTTACCTCTGAATCACTGTCACTGTCAAGGTTGCAATTTTTCTCCTCCCGAGTAGTCTTTTGAGCCATTAGACATAGGTTAGCAATTTCATCATCTCCTGCTGCTTCCTCTTCATTTGAACTACCTTCCCAGATGGAAGATTTGAAGGCTTTCTTCTTTTTCCCTTTGTCTGCCTTTTTGTCCTTCCCTTGTTTCTTGCTTAGCAGAGGACATTCCCATTTGATATATCAAGGTTTCTTGTGTTTATAGCATATGATGGAGTCTTTGTTTTCTTTCTTGCTACTGGTGGCTCCATCTTTCTTTGTAAACCTTCTGAATTTTTTCTTTCCATACATTTTGCCAATTTCATCACCAGCATGGCCATCGTGTCTTCATCTAGCTTAGCATCTTCCTTTGAATCATCATCATCATTTGATTCTACTTTGAGAGCCAAACTCTTCTTCTTCTTGTCAGATGAAGTAGATTCCTTGAGAGCCTTCAGCTTCACCTCATATTCTTCAAGACTCCCAAAGAGGGTTGAGACATATATCATTGATTCGCCTTTAGATTCCTCTATTGCAGTCACCTTCGGGTGCCACTCAATGGGCAAGGCTTTGAGAATTTTTCTGACTTTCTCAGACTGGGTGTATTCATTTCTAAGGCTCTTCAGCTGATTCACAATGAAGGTGAATCTCTTCTACAGATCCTTGATATTCTCACATTCTTTCATCTTGAAGCTTTCATATTCTCCAATGTATGTATTTAGTTTATTTTCTCACACGCAGGTGGTCCTTTCATAAGCAATCTCCAAAGTGTCCTACATGTCTTTTGCTGTTGTATATTGGGACACCCTGTAGAACTCATCTTGAATGATAGCACTGACTAGACAATGCTTAGCTTTAAAGTTTAGAATAACCTTTCTCCTATCCTCCTTGTTCCATTCCTCTTTAGGTTTCTCTATGTATTTCCCATCATTTTGTAGTTTCATTAGAACAAAATCTCCCATCTGGATGACCGACCAAATATCCAAATGAATGGATTGAAGGTAAATCTATATCCTTATCTTCCAATACTTATAATTTTTTCCATTAAAGCCAAGAGGCCTGTTGGTGTTATTTCCTTCCAGAAGAACGCATTCACCAAGGCCAGCCATGTCTTCTCCCAGATTGTTAGATCCTTTAACTGGGAGTCCAGTCTTGGATACCACTTGTTAGTTCAGCTGGCTTCCCAAGAGGAAGGTGAATTAGGAAGATAGAAATTTTTCTACAAAGATGAAATATAATAGTGATACTAAAAGATTATTGAAAACAGAGTATAAGAAATAAAGAGTAAAGGTAAAAAGACTCAATAGTTTATCCTGGTTCGGTCTATTCCACTTAACTTACGTCCAGTCTCGAAGCCACCACTTGGGATTTCTTCACTATCTCTTGCAATATTTGAATGGGTTCTTACAATGACTGCAATATAATGCTAGCCCAAACTCTGGACTGAAACAAGTTTTCTTTCACTTCTCTCTCAAGAGTAAAACTATTTCCCTTTGTGTAATCTCATACTAAGTATTCTCTACAAGTGTGTAAATGTTTACAGAATGAAAACTCTCTCAAAAGAGTATATATGAAAGTTAAGATTCAATGGATGAGCTAAACAGAGGGTAGGTAATCTTTGAATGAATCAATAATCGAATCAGCGGAGTTTTGGCATATATTTTGTTTTTCTAATCATGTAACAGCTTAAATGAGGTCCTATTTATGGTTTTGGGGCAAAACTATCTAACCATTACTCTCAGTAAAATAGCCATTCACCTATAGCATTAAATGCATTTGACAGAGGTTATACGGTTAACCTCCTCAAGTTTTGCGAATAATGGCTAACTACTTGCCTTTGTTTTCAACGTGGCGCTTTCGTTATGCGGATAACCAAGCTAGGATATGCAGATAACATGCTACCCAGAATGACTAAGTTTTAGCTCAAAATCATTTTCATGAAAACCCACTCAGTTATTAGGGTAATGTTAAGTTTATCTTAAACTGAGTTTTTGTGAAACTTAGGTTATCAGGATAACCTTCTAAGGTTATGTAGATAACCTATTTTACTGAGGAAGAGCTATGAGTTCTATAACATAAGTTATGCGAATGACCTGCCCAGGTTATGCGGATAACCTATTTACTCGAGGAAAGTTCAAGTACTCTAACATATAGGTTATATGGATAACCTTTTAATAGAAGAGTCCAAGTGCTCTGTAACACACGTTATGCGGATAACCTCCCTAGGTTATGCGAATAACGGGCTGTACGGTACTACTTGCCTTCACTGTTCACTTCCTTATATGGATAAGGCGCCTACCTTATCAGGATAACCAGTTAGACAGACTTGAGAACTTAATCCCTAAGTTGTGTTATGCGGATAACCTCAATCCCTTTTCATGAAATCAACGAATGGACTTTGAAAAAGCTTTGAGATTGAGTTTTTATCCCCATAACCTTCAATGGTTATGTGTATAAGGTAAAATATTTTCTTGAAAGTGATGGTAAACACTCAGAAACATCTTTGAAATTGAGACCTTATCCTTATAAACAAAAACATGTTCATGAAGACCAATTGAACACTTAAAATCATTTTCAAATTGAAGCTTTATCCTCATAAGATAGCTCTTTTCATGAAAACTATTTTGAAATCATGAGCTAATCATTAATCATTCAATTAGTTATCTCATTTAATATTGGGTTAGTTAAAATTCAAAGCTCAACTACCTTCTTTTACAAATAATTTCTTAAAGCATGTGAAACAGCTCATCAATCTTCAGAAAACTCCAACTTTGTTCTTCATATCACTTGTGTTCTTTTGATATTGGATCTCTAAGCTTATTTGTTTTAGAATCATCAAAACATCTTAATTAACACCTCAGTTTCCATCATTCTCTTTGATAGAACACACGTCTTCGCACATAAGTCCTCAATGGACACGAATTCCACCACCGCTGGTCACTCTTTAATTTCTGGACAGGCTCCCTCAAACAATCTTTAAGCCTTCCACCTATTATCAGGATAATTGTTTAGATAAGTGGAGTATTTGGCTATGTCCAGGAATTGATCAATGTAATCATCCACCGATAAATTTCCTTGCTGAAACACTAGGAGCTCGGCCTCCTTCTGCATCATTAAAGCCAAGGGGAAGTAGCGTGCAAAGAATCATTCGTTAAACTTGTTAACAAGGCTGACTTCCCAAGAGGGGGGTGAATTGGGAAGATTGAAATTTTTCTACACAAAGTGAAATGGGTGAAGATAGCACAGTATAAGGGAAGCAACGTGCAAAACAGAGCAAGCTGAAAAGTAAAGATGAGGAGAAGAAGACTCAGTGATTTATCCTGGTTCGGTCTATCCACTTGACCTACGTCCAGTCCCCAAGACAACTCTTGAGATTTTTCCACTATACAGCAAGAATTCAACGGGCTTCTTGCTAATGACACAGTACAACGAGTATGCTCTATTTCTGGAGCTTTCTCAATCTCTTTAAGCACTTCTACAATGTGCCACCCAATCCCCTTGTGATTTTCCCTCACAAGTAAATCTATCTTCCAAATGAAGAGTAGATTGTTTACAAAGATATAACTCTCTTAAATATAGTAGATATGAAGGTTAAAGTACAGATATTGAAGTTGAGAGGATAAAAGCTTTTGAGAAGAAGATTTGGCAGAAATTCGGTATATACAAGTTTGATTTGTTACCCATAACTTCAAATAATGTTATATTTATAGATTTAGGTCTCAAATGTCCATTAGAGACAAAATCTATCCGTTGGGGAAGTTATCCAACGGTTACTCTGAAAAACTATCTGTTAACAAATCACATTTAATGCTTCTGACATACTGAAATTTGAATTTTGATTAGTCAACAGACGAATTTCGAAGGAACCAAAGGTTAAAGCTTCCAACATTACTGCACGAAGTTCATCTGGTAATAAAATGAAATTCGAATTTTGAAACTTACAAAATATTTTCACAATGTGACATTTAAATTTTCAAGAAGAAAGTTTTTCTGTGAAGTGTGAACAGTGTTTTCAATTTTCTACAGTGCCTTCGAAATTCGAATTTTGGAAACCCAAAATTCGTCTATTCCTAGTACGTTCAAAAGGCACAGTAGTTCACTTTCTTCGAAATTCAAATTTTGAAAGAGTGAAGTTCGTCTGCCCGAGTGACTCTTTTCAGACTAACTTCAATATTCGAATGTTACAGGACTTTGTCATTCTTATGTCAATGTTTCATTTCAACAGTCTCAAAAACATTGCTTCTGAAAATTCGAATTTTAATGTTCAAAGTTAGTCTGTCAGAGAGCAATTTTGAAACTTAATATAATCTTGCTTTCAGATGAACTTTAACATTGTTTCAGACGAATTTCTTTAGTTTTCACAAATTGCATTTTGTCTGAAATTCGAATTTTGAAGACTTAAAGTTCATCTGTTACAAAGAAGCTTCTTTCAGACTTATATGAAAATTCGAATGTTAGAAGGACAAAGTTCGTCTGTCAGCGAGCGTTTTTCAAACTCAATTTCTTCTTGATTTCACATGAACTTCAACATTATTTCAGACAAATTTCTTTGGTTTTCACAAACTGTATTTTATCTGAAATTCGAATTTTGAAGATGTGAAGTTTGTCTGTCTCAAAAAGGCTTCCTTCAGACTTGGATGAAAATTCAAATTTTGGAAAATCAAAATTCGTCTGACAGAGAGACATCTTTTCAGATTTACTCAGTTTTAACTCAAAATTCGAATTTCCAAAGGCAAAGTTCGAATTTCCAATATGACAGTTCAGTTTAAACTTTCAAACTTCGTCTGTTTGTGGGTATTTTTCAAATAAGTCAAGATTTATCATAAAATCAAGGTTTAAAAACTTCTTTTCTTAAAATCAAAATCTTTTACTCTCATTTAAACATAACAAAAGATCCTACAGAAGATCTAGCAGCTATTACTCAGAAATTCTTCACTTGAAACGCTTTGATCTCCTTTGATATCTTCAATCCAAGCTCTTGAATGTTGGTTTAGAATCATCAAAACTCTTGATTCAACATTCTCCCCCTTTTTGATGATGACAAAATAACTCACAAACTGAATTAGTACTTGGGTTTGCTTTAACAAGCTCCCCCTCAACATATGCATTAATCGTGCACAGTAGATCAAATGAAGATATTCAAAGAGTATTATGTACAAAACATTGCAACAAAGAAATCCATTCGTTTAATCAAGAGTTGCTATACAAAAACCAAATTAGACAAAGTTCCAATATTCAAACATTCAAAATAGCAACAGAAACACAGAACACTACAAGAGGACTCAAGCCGAAACTCTAAGCAAATCTTCAATCATTTCTTCTTGGGCTTGGTCTTCTTGCTATACGTTTTCCCTTTCCCAGATTGCTCAGCAGCAGCAGACTTTCCAGTTTGCCCAGTCTTCTCCCCCTTTTAGGCATCATCAGGAAGGCCAATAAAATCACCCGGAGGAGGGATCTGAGAAACAGGAATAGCACGAAGTGGCAGAGGAGTAAAAGGTATTTCTGGCTGTACTGGTGCAGGAGGCTCAGCAGGCTCAGGGCTAGGTTCTTCATCATCAGAAATCTCAAGTAGTTCTTGCATTTCCTTCCTGGAAAGAGCTAGTTGAGCTCTCTGTTCCTCTGAAAGCCCATAGACAGCAAGAGAAGGAGGAGCTGGTTCATCAGGACGAAACATTTTCTCAAGCTTCCTTCTTTGAGCTTGCAGGAGAGCATTGTGAGCAATAGCCTCATAATCAACAACAGGCACAATGCTCCTCTCTTCATTGCTTGCACCTTCCTGCTTAGAAGAGGTTGAAATGGCTGCAACCAGTCTTTCAACTTGCTCTGATTCTTGAATGGACAGAATTGAATCCTAAGCATCTTCTTGCATAGGCTCATGAGGGCTTGTTTCTTGAAGTCCTTCTTCTTCCAATCCATAGTCCAAGGGTGGACTAGGACTTGGTGTCCTCATTGCACCAGCACCATCTATATCATCATCATGGTCAGAGGAGGCAATCTCGAAGGGGCTTGGAGGCTTAGGAGTTAGAGATTGGACAGGCACAGATGACCCTGGTTGAGGTGGAGCTGAAGTAGCGGGGATTGCACTTCTGATCTCTTCATAAGCATTAGCCACCACCTTCATGTTCACAACCAAATGATGGATCTGATCTTGCAGATGAGCAAATTTGGCATTTTGCTCATCTCTGATGCTGAGAATGAGTGTAGATAGGTTGTCATACAACTCAGTGATCTTGGTTGGCTTGGCCCGTAAGGAAGGAGTGGAAGGAGGGTGAGTAGGCCTGGAGGGAGATGGAATTAGCTGAGAAGGCTGAGGTACAGATCTGCTAGGAGCCTCAGAGGTGCCTTCTTCTTGTAGGGAGGCATTAGCAACAAAGAACAAATCTTCATATCTCCCTGCTCCCTTTCCAACCCATCTTCCTTCATCTCTTTCAATGCCCATCCTCTGCAGTTCTTCCTCTTTGAATATTTCAGTGGACTTGCCCTTCCCTTTCTCAATATGCTGAATTCTGGCATACTGTAGAATTTTGGAGATGATAGCAGCATAGGGGAGTGTTGAGTCCTTCCTCTGATCTCTAGCCTTGATCATGCGTTAGAGAATGAGGTGTCCCATATTAATCAGTTTCCCATGCATGATTGCAGTCATGACATATGCTTCTGCCCTTGTTATCAAGTTGAAGCTGCCTCCTTTGTTGAATATAATCCTGGACACTATGTAGTGCAGGATCCTCACTTGAACACTGAGGTCTGTGGGCTTCAACAGGTTTATGGATGGCCAATTTTCCCTCCTTCTGAACAATGTGCTCAGAATAGTACTCTCCTTGTAGTCCAGAGAGCGACCACCTTCTTCATCAGTCAAATCTGCCTCATCCATGTACCCAGAGGCATTGATATCCATCTTAAGTCTATCTTGCCCAGGGATTTCCAGAACCTCATTGAATGTCTCATCAGTAAGCCAAATAGTCCTAGACCTTAGATTGACTGCCCACTTCTTCTTCTTGCTATTGTATTTTGAGGAGGCATACCATGACTTCACCACCTCATCATCATATCTCTCTAATACTTCCAATAGATTCTTGTATCTCATCATCCATATACCAGCATCAAAATTATTTGAGACCAAGAAATCTTCCAAGTTTACACAATGTGGCTTGATTACCTTCTTGTTGGCAAACTTGGTGGAGTATTCCTCTTGAATCTGTGGAGTGCTCCAGAGTGGGAGTGTAGTAAGCTCATACTCTCCATAGTGAGTATTGAAGGACGAAGTGGAAGCAATAACAGCTGCTTCTGAAGGAACTGGAACCGAAGGTTCTGCACTTTTCGGTGAGGAGGGTCCAGCTTTCTGAGAATCTGCTTTGGATGCAGTCTTTTGGTGTTTGGTGGGAGTTGTCTTACTGGATTCGGCTTTTCTCTTTGATTTCTCTCCTTCCTTCGAGGCATATTGTGATTTTACATTCCTCTTTGGTTGGGCTCCAACTTTCCCAGCTTCAAGATTTTTGACTCTTGCCATTTTTCAGATGAATGATGCAGAATGAGGCTTAGAATGAGTTTAAAGGATGCGAAAGGAAGTTTAATCGGTGGGAAATGGTAGTTTTTGGTCAGAATTTAAGAGATTTGATGAGAGAATTGGAACAGACTCAGAGGAGTTAAGAATAGGGTTGTGTCTGTTCAAGAGAAAATCGTCGATTTTAACGTATGTAACTGTTTGACAGACAAATTTTGAGGGGTCAAAATTTGAACTTCGGGCAGTTACAAGTTAAACCGTTTAGTAAAGCTTACTGACAGACAAATTTTCATCTAAAAGTTCATCTGACAGAGGCTTGGAACAAGCAAAACAAGCACAACAGACAAATTTTGTTCCAACAAAGTTCGAATGTTGAAGAGAAAATAGCAGGCAACAAACAAAACAACAACCAATAGATGAATTTAGCATGCAGAACTTCATCTTTCAAGTATTCAACTTGAAGAACATGATTCAACAGACGAATTTTGAACTGAAAATTCAAATTTTTCAACTTTTGTAAAGGTTGTCCAATATTCATAGGTTAAGAAGTGATAATTTGTATAACAGTGATGGACAAACATAACTTTGAAGTTTTTGATCTTGAAAATTAGAACTTCCAGGATTTAACAGATGAATTTCGAGGTATCACCGAGAACTGTTCCAAGGCATAACAGTCCGAAGTTCGTCTGTTGGTCAACTAAAATTCGAATGTTGACCACGTTGACCAGTTCAAAAACACAGTTTATGAAGTAAAATAAGTCTAACACACATTTAAAATATGAATTTCATCTTTAAAAACTTACAGAATGGATCCAGAACTTAGAATTTTTGTCATTTACTTCACTTTCTGGTTGTTCCATTCTGGTGTGCTCCAATCTTCAAGTTTATTGCCATTGAATCTTGTGAGGAGCACCTGCAACTTAAATTAAACATACTCTGATGCGAAAGTTAGACTTAACCTTTGAAAATAAGATTGCACGAGAATAACTTACAGTTCACTGGGATTTACCATACCCAATTCTCTCCTTATTTTGCAATGCCTGTCTTCTGATAGAGGCTTTGTGAGTATATCAGCAACTTGATCCTCTATCGGGATATACTCTAGCTTAACTTCTCCTTTCAGAATGTGATCCCTTATGAAGTGGTGCCTAACTTCAATATGTTTTGTCCTTGAATGCATGACAGGATTCTTGGTGATATTTATGGCACTTTGGTTGTCACACATGATTGGTATCTCTTTCATTTCAACCTCAAAATCATCAAGCTGCTGCTTCATCCAGATGACTTGGGCATAACAGCTTCCAGCTGCAACATACTCAGCTTCTGCAGTAGATAGGGCCACACTGTTTTGCTTTTTGCTGAACCATGAAACCAGGGATCCTCCAAGAAACTGACAAGTTCCACTTGTGCTTTTTCTATCAGTTTTGGATCCTGTAAAATCAGCATCAGTGTATCCTTTGAGATCTTCTCCATTGCTTTTTGGATACCAAAGACCCATCTGTGATGTTCCAATAAGATATCTGAAAATTCTTTTCACAGCTGTTGCATGGGTTTCTTTGGGGCATGATTGGAACCTTGCACACATACAGACACTGAACATAATGTCAGGTCTGCTGGCAGTTAAGTACAGCAGGGATACAATCATTCTTCTGTACTGAGTAATGTCAAACATCTTTCCATTCTCATCCATGTCCAGTTTGGTTGCAGTAGCCATAGGTGTTCCCATTGGCTTGACATTCTCCATTCCAAACTTCTTTATCAGCTCCTTTAGATACTTGGATTGACTGAGAAAGATACCATCATCAAGCTGTTTGATTTGCAGTCCAAGGAAGAAGTTGAGTTCACCCATCATGGACATCTCGAATTCTCCCTGCATTAACTCAGAAAATTTCTTGCAAAGAGTTTCATTAGTAGCACCGAAAATAATATCATCAACATAGATTTGAACAATTAGTAAATCTTTATTTTCTTTCTTAGTGAATAAAGTTATGTCAACGTTGCCTCTATTGAACCCCTTTTCATTTAAAAAATTGCTCAGTCTCTTATACGATGCTCTAGGGGCTTGTTTTAAACCATAAAGAACTTTCTTCAGTTTATAAACATGGTTTGGTTTTGTAAAATCCTCTAAACCTGGAGGTTGATCTATATAAACTTCTTCCATGATATATCCATTTAGAAAGGCACTCTTTACATCCATTTGATATAGTAAAATATTTTTCATGCATGCATATGCTAACAGTATTCTTATAGCTTCTAATCTAGCTACTGGTGCAAAGGTTTCTTCAAAATCAATACCTTCTTCCTGATTATACCCTTTAGCAACCAATCTAGCTTTATTTCTTATTATTGTTCCAGATTCATCAAGTTTATTTCTGAAAACCCATTTGGTACCAATAACAGGATGATTTTTGGGTCTAGGCACTAAATCCCAAACTTGATTTCTTTCAAAATGATTTAATTCATCTTGCATAGCCAAAATCCAGTATTCATCAGTTAAGGCTTCTTCAGCACATTTGGGTTCAGTTTGAGAAATGAAAGCGCAGTTGAGCATTTGATCCCTTAACTATTTTCTGGTTTTGACTCTCTCTTGAACATTCCCTATTACTTGATCAACAGGATGATTCCTTTGATATCTCCAAGCTCTAGGGAGTTCTTGAGATGTTTCTTTATTATTTTCATCATCAAACTCTTACTCCTGGACATCTTCCTCTGTGTTGACAGATTCAGATATCTTTGGAGGTTCAATTTTACTTTTATCAGAAATGCCCAGTTTTTCAAAGTTGAAAGCAAGATCATTCTCATTGGTAACATGTTTTGAAACAGTTTCATTTTCAATGAAAACCACATGCACAGATTCTTCTACCACATTTGATCTTTTATTATGAGCTCTATATGCCTTACTCCTACTATAATAGCCCAGAAATATACCTTCATCGGATTTAGCGTCAAACTTACCCAGATTTTCTTTCCCATTGTTGTGAATAAAGCATTTGCATCCGAACATATGGAGATGGGACAAATTTGGCTTTCTTCCCTTGTACAGCTCGTATGGAGTCTTCCCAAGGATTGGTCTGATGTAGGCTCTGTTTATGATGTAGCTTGTTGTATTCACTGCATCAGCCCAAAATACTTGAGAGAGTTCCTTCTCATTCAGCATAGCTCTGGCCATCTCTCCAATAGTTCTGTTCTTCCTTTCTACTACCCATTTTGTTGAGGGGTCCTTGGAGCTGAGAAGTTTGTTAGCAAGGCTGACTTCCCAAGAGGGGGGGTGAATTGGGAAGTTTAAAATTTTTCTGCACAAAGTGAAGTACGTGAAGATATCACAGTATAATGAAAGCAATGCGTAAAACAGAGTAAGGTGAAAAATAAAGATAAGGAGAAATGAAGTTAGAGATTTATCCTGGTTCGGTCTATTCACTTGACCTACATCTAGTCCCCAAGACACCTCTTGAGATTTATCCACTATACAGCAAGAATTTCAGTGGGCTTCTTGCTAAAGCCACAGTACATGGGTTTGCTCTGTTTCTGAGCTCTCTCAAACTCTTCAAGCACTTTCACTAAGTGCTTCCCAATCCCCTTGTGAATATCCCTCACAAGTAAACCTATCTTCCAGATGAAGAATAGATTGATTACAATGAAGTAACTCTCTTGTAAAAGAGTGGATGTGAAAGTTTAAGTACAAGTTTTGAAGTTAAGAGGGTAAAAGCTTTTGAGAAAAAGATTCAGCAGAAATTCGGTATATACAAGTTTGATTTTGTTACCCATAACTTCAAATGATGTTATATTTATAGATTTAGGTCTCAAATATCCGTTAGAGACTAAATCTATCCGTTGGAGAAGTTATTCAACGGTTACTCTGAAAAACTATCCGTTTATCAACCGCATTTAATGTTTCTGACATACTGAAATTTGAATTTTGGTTGGCCAACAGACGAATTTCGAAGGAACCGAAGATTAAAGCTTCCAACGTTACAGCACGAAGTTCGTCTGTTCATGAAGTGAAATTCGAATTTTGAAACTTACAAAACATTTTCACAATGTGACATACGAATTTTCAAGAAGAAAGTTTTCGGTTAAGTATGAACAGTGTTTTCAATTTTCTACAGTGCCTTCGAAATTCGAATTTTGGATCCCCAAAATTCGTCTGTTCATTGAACGTTTAAAGAGACACAGTAGATAACTTTCTTCGAAATTCGAATTTTGGAAAGGCGAAATTCGTCTGTCAGAGAAACTCTTTTCAGACTCATTTCATCATTCGAATGTTGCAAGTTCTTATCATTCGTATGTCAATGTTTCATTTCAATAGACTCAAGAACTTAGCTTCTGAAATTTGAATTTCAATGCTCAAAGTTCGTCTGTCAGAGAGCAGTTTTGAAACTGAAATCACTCTTGATCTCAGGTGAACTTTAACATAGTTTCAGACGAATTTCTTCAATTTTCTCAAGTTTTGTTTTGTTTGAAATTTGAATTTTGAAACCCAAAGTTCGTCTGTTGTAAAGAAGCATCTTTCAGACTTATATGAAAATTCGAATGTTGGAACTTGAAAATTCGTCTGTCAGAGAGCATTTATCAAACTTAATTTTATTTTGATTTCAGATGCACTTTATCATAGTTTCAGACGAATTTCTTTGATTTTCACAAACTTCATTTTACTTGAAATTCGAATTTTGAAAGTGTGAAGTTCGTCTGTTACAAAAGGCCTCTTTTCAGACTAGATGAAAATTTGAATTTTGAACAACCAAAATTCGTCTGACAGAGAGCAGTCTCTTCAGACTTATTCAGTTTTAGCTCGAAATTCGAATTTCCAAAGGCAAAATTCGAATTTCTAACTTGACAGTTCAGTTTAAACTCTCAACCTTCGTCTGTTCAAAGGTGTTTTTCAAATATTAAAAGATTTAACACAAAATCAAAGTTTGAAAACATCTTTTCTTTAAATCAAAATCTTTTACCCAATTATACCAAAAACTAAAGATCCTACAAAAGATCTAACAGCAAATACTCAGTAAATCTTCACTTGAAACAGCTTTGTTCTTCTTTGATATCTTCAATCCAAGCTCTTGAGAGTTGGTTTAAAATCATCAAAACTCTTGATTCAACAAAGTTGTGGTCAATCCCATGCTCATTGCAGTACTCCAGAAAGTATGCATTTTCAAACTCTCCTCCATGGTCTGACCTGATAGACACAATAGAAATACCTTTCTCATTTTGCAGTTTCTTAGCTAAGGTTACAAATGTATCAAAGGTATCACTTTTAGAGGATAGAAATAATGTCCAAGTGAATCTGGAGTAATCATCCACAATTACAAGCACATACAGATTACCACCAAGACTTTTCACCCTAGATGGTCAAATTAAGTCCATATGCAGCAATTCAAGTGGTTTTGTTGTGGTAACTATATTTTTAGATTTAAAAGATGATTTAGTTTGTTTTCCTCTTAAGCATGCATCACATTCTTTATCCTTTTCAAAAGATATTTTTGGTAGACCAGTTACTAGCTTATTTTTAACTAGCTTAGATAGTTGATTCATGTTCACATGAGCTAATCTCCTATGCCATAACCAGCTATCATTATCTTGACTAATTAAACATACAGAATCCAAGGAAGGAAGTTCATCAAGATCAATAGTATAACAGTTACCATCCCTTTGATCTTTGAGGATTACTTTGTGATCACTTTTTCCAATGACCAGACAAAACTTTGAGTCAAACAGCACCCAATTTCCTTTATCACAGGTTTGACTCACGCTCAGCAAATTATGGTTGAGGCCAATCACAAACAGCACCTCTCCAATGGATGTTTCCAGATTTTGCCCACAATGCTAATACCAACAACTTTGCCATATTGATCACCTCTAAAGGTTACCTTTCCTCCTTTCTTGTCTCTAAGGGTGATGAACTTCTCCTTATCACCAGTCATGTGACTTGAGCAGGCACTGTCTATATACCATTTGTTGCTCTTCTTAGCTTTAAGACAGACCTGCAAAACAATGTTTATATTTTCCTTTTAGGTACCCAAATTTGCTTGGGTCCTTTTTGGTCAGTAGATTTTTTTCTAGATGCAGATGCAACTTTGGGAACCCATTCAACTTTCCTGCCAAGTCCATTTTTCTTCAAAGCACAAGAGCTGGAAATATGTCCCTTTTTATTACAGAAATGACAGGTAGTGAAGGGACTGCTAGATTGAGAAGTAGGAAGAAAACAATGCAGATAATACTTTTGTCTTGCATGCTTTGTTTGATTATATGTTTTAATGCGAGATGACATGTGATCTTTCTTTTTGTTGCTCTCAGCATGCACAAAATGCCTCATGTATGCATTCTGGTTTCTCTTCCTAATCTTTTCCTTGACAGCACATGGATCATAGGCAAGACCAGCTTTTCCTTGTGATATTCTTTGGCTCCCCATCAGGGCAAACAAGATATATTTACCTCTAGTGAGCCTAGACATGCTTTTTACCAAGTAATCATTAGTTTGCTTTAGTTCAATGCATGAAGTGCAGCAAACAGATTGAGCAGTAGGTAGAGAGGTAATTTCAGAACTGTTGTTTTGAGATTCCAGTTTATTAATCTTTCTCTTTGCTAGTTTTAGTTCTTTAGCAACTTTAATAAACTCATCATGAAGCTCATGAAATGCATCAGGTAACTTAGAATGGGAAGGTTCAGATTCATATACCTCTTCTTCCTGATCACTGCTGCATGAGGGTTCAGCTTCCTCAGAAGCAAGCGTCATCAGAAAAATATTGGCAATCTCATCTTCATCCTCTTCTTCCTCATCTGAGCTATTGCCCTATATTGATGAGATGTAGGCTTTCTTCTTCTTCCCTTTGTCTGCCGTTTTCTTGTCCTTTTCTTGCTTTTTGAGAAATTGAGGACAATCCCATTTGATGTGTCCCTGCTTCTTGCATTCATAGCAAGTCACGGGCTCTTTTGCTTCTTTCTTGCTTTCACCAGCTGCTCCCTTCTTGAAGAATCTCCTGTTCTTCTTT
Organism: Adenanthera pavonina; assembly: GCA_026686845.1. NCBI lineage: Eukaryota > Viridiplantae > Streptophyta > Magnoliopsida > Fabales > Fabaceae > Adenanthera > Adenanthera pavonina. The sequence continues at coordinate 32,417,368 of JAIVEN010000010.1, forward strand.
TTGCTGTAGAATTTTCTAACCATCATAGCCAGAGTTTCCTCATCCAGCTCATCTCCTTCATCAGATTCTTCTTCCTTTTTATCTGCAGCTTTGAGAGCAAGGCCTTTCTTCTTTTTGTCCAACCCAGCTTCCTTGAGAGCTTTAATTTTTCCTTCATACTCCTCAAGACTGCCGAAGAGAGTTGTGACAGAGGCCATTGATTCTCCTCTGGCTTCCTCTATTGCTGTCACCTTGGGCTGCCATTCTAGAGGGAGACCTCTGAGTATCTTTCTTACTTTTTCAGACAGAGTGTATTCCTTTCCCAGGCTTTTCAATTGATTCACAATGAGAGTGAATCTCTTTTGCAGCTCCTTTGCAGTTTCTCCTTCAGTTATTCTGAAGCTTTCATACTCTCCAATGCATGTGTTTAGTCTGTTCTCCCTGACCCCAGTTGTTCCTTCATGTGCAATCTGCAGAGTGTCCCACATCCCTTTTATAGTGGAGCATTATGAAACTCTATAGCATTCGTCCTGATTCAGGGCACTAACTAAGTAATGCTTTGCTTTGAAATTTAGCAGTACTCTCATTCTGTCTTTCTCATTCCACTCTGCTTCTAGCTTCTCTTTGTGTCTTCCATCTTCAGTTAGAGTCATTAGGACAAAATCTCCTATCTCAATGACTGACCAGATATCAAGATCGATTGATTGGAGGTAAATCTACATCCTCATCTTCCAGTACCCATAATGTTCTCCACTGAAGTCTAGTGGTCTATTAGTGTTGTTCCCTTCAGGAAGTATGCTTTCTCCAAAGCCAGGCATCTTAATTCCCGGACTGTGAGATCCTTTGAATGGGAATCCGAGCTCTGATACCACTTGTTAACAAGGCTGACTTCCCAAGAGGGGGTGAATTGGGAAGATTGAAATTTTTCTGCACAAAGTGAAATGGGTGAAGATAGCACAGTATAATGGAAGCAACATGCAAAATAGAGCAAGCTGAAAAGTAAAGATGAGGAGAAGAAGACTCAGTGATTTATCCTGGTTCGGTCTATCCACTTGACCTACGTCCAGTCCCTAAGACAACTCTTGATATTTTTCCACTATACAGCAAGAATTCAATGGGCTTCTTGCTAATGCCACAGTACAACGAGTATGCTCTGTTTCTGGAGCTTTCTCAATTTCTTAAAGCACTTCTACAATGTGCTACCAAATCCCCTTGTGATTTCCCCTCACAAGTAAATCTATCTTCCAGATGAAGAGTAGATTGTTTACAAAGATATAACTCTCTTGAATAGAGTAGATATGAAGGTTAAAGTACAGATATTAAAGTTGAGAGGATAAAAGCTTTTGAGAAGAAGATTTGGCAGAAATTTGGTATATACAAGTTTGATTTGTTACCCATAACTTCAAATGATGTTATATTTATAGATTTAGGTCTCAAATGTCCGTTAGAGACAAAATCTATCAATTGGGGAAGTTATCCAATGGTTACTCTGAAAAACTATCCATTAACCAACCGCATTTAATGCTTCTGACATACTGAAATTCGAATTTTGGTTGGTCAACAGATGAATTTCGAAGGAACCGAAGGTTAAAGCTTCCAACGTTACAGCACGAAGTTCGTCTGTTCATGAAGTGAAATTTGAATTTTGAAACTTACAAAATATTTTCACAATGTGACGTACGAATTTTCAAGAAGAAAGTTTTGTTAAGTGTGAACAGTATTTTCAATTTTCTACAGTGCCTTCGAAATTTGAATTTTGGAAACCCAAAATTCGTCTGTTCCTAGTACGTTCAAAAGGCACAGTAGTTCACTTTCTTCGAAATTCGAATTTTGAAAGAGTGAAGTTCGTCTGTTTGAGTGACTCTTTTCAGACTAACTTCAATATTCGAATGTTACAGGACTTTGTCATTCGTATGTCAATGTTTCATTTCAACAGTCTCAAAAACATTGCTTCTGAAAATTCGAATTTTAATGTTCAAAGTTCATCTGTCAGAGAGCAATTTTGAAACTTAATATAATCTTGCTTTCAGATGAACTTTAACATTATTTCAGATGAATTTCTTTGGTTTTCACAAATTGCATTTTGTCTGAAATTCAAATTTTGAAGACTTAAAGTTCGTCTATTACAAAGAAGCTTCTTTCAGACTTATATGAAAATTCGAATGTTAGAAGGCCAAAGTTCGTCTGTCAGCGAGCGTTTTTCAAACTCAATGTCTTCTTGATTTCACATGAACTTCAACATTATTTCAGACAAATTTCTTTGGTTTTCACAAACTGTATTTTATCTGAAATTCGAATTTTGAAGATGTGAAGTTTGTCTGTCTCAAAAAGGCTTCCTTCAGACTTGGATGAAAATTTGAATTTTGGAAAACCAAAATTCGTCTGACAGAGAGACATCTTTTCAGATTTATTCAGTTTTAACTCGAAATTCGAATTTCCAAAGGCAAAGTTCGAATTTCCAATATGACAGTTCAGTTTAAACTTTCAAACTTCGTCTGTTTATGGGTATTTTTCAAATAAGTCAAGATTTATCATAAAATCAAGGTTTAAAAACATCTTTTCTTAAAATCAAAATCTTTTACCCTCATTTAAACATAACAAATGATCCTACAGAAGATCTAGCAGCTATTACTCAGAAATTCTTCACTTGAAACACTTTGATTTCCTTTAATATCTTCAATCCAAGCTCTTGAATGTTGGTTTGGAATCATCAAAACTCTTGATTCAACAAACTGTTCCCATGTCATTGGGGCATTTATCGGTTCCATACTTGGGAGAACACTTCTCTACAAATGCTTAGCCTTCTTCTTAAGCTTGAACATAGCTAGTTACACCTTTTGTTCAGAGGTGTAATCCATCACATTAAAAATGTTTTCCAATTATTCTATTCATTCCTCAGCCAATGCAACATCCATTGTACCTTCAAAAGCCAGGGGATTAAACTTCCGAAAGTCTTTCAATTGGGAGGAGATACCCCTTCTTTCAGCTCTTGGGGCTTTCTTAGGCTCCATTTCATTCTCATTCTCAGCATTATTACCATCTTTTGCATTTAGATCAGCAAACATGCTGACCTCTTCATTCACATCACCATATTCTTGTCGATTCAATTGCTCTTGCATCCTATTCAATGCTTCCCCCTGAGTATTTACCCTATGACTAAGACCAGTCAACATCTTGTGCATCTACCTCATCAAATCACTGTTACTCGATCTTCCTCTAGTGAGACATTTCTCCTACACACAAGCAATAACACGTTCTATTATATGGTTCAAGACTAGCATTGCAGAGGGAATATGAAAGTCTATGTATTTAAAGTTATGTTAAGTATAAATCCAAGCACAAACAATGACCCAACCCATTGTTCTGATACCAAAATATAACACTTTATTCCCAAACACCTCTTGACTTGACCAAAAACTTCAAAAACAAACTAATCAAAGCCCAAACATCTCAAATTTACCTCTCAAAACATCCGGGTAGACGAAAAATAACCAAAAGACATCAAAACTAGGTCGAGGTTATGGCTGCCATAATACCACCGCGGCTTGCATTTATAATATCCTGAAATTTTTTTCCTAAATGTTTAAGGCTCAATATTTTAAAATCTATAAGGAATTTACAATAACAGATATATACTATTTTGCATGATATAAGGCAAAGAGGTTAATTATCTTGGTTAGAAGAAAAGATGAGGAAATGATTATTTTGCTCCTAAAAAAACAAGAGAGAAAAGAAAAAAGAAAAAAAAAGAAAGAAAGAGAAGAACAAAGAGGCGGTGGATGTATGTATGCTTACAATGAAACAAATTTTATGAATTTTGGGAAAAATTATATCCAATGACCCAAAAGTTTTAAGAATTATAAATACATCCCGAGTTAAGAGTATTTTTGTAAATATAAAAAGTTATAGTTAAAATGAATCTCTCATTGAGTTAATACCAATAGAATGTAGTATGAAATTTATTAATATCAAAATAATATTTATTGGATAATTAGGATTTAATATTAATGTCTTGTCTAATAAATGTCAGTCTGGACTGTAGGAAGAGATTGTATTCATTCAAGAAAAATGTGTGGGTCTTATATTTGGACCAATTGGGATAAGTATATTATGGTAATTTTATATCCCAATATAGTTATAATTAATATTTCAATAATAGTAAAATATACTGCTAAAGTAGCTTTATTTATCCAGATCGGTTCAAGATATATCTGGATAAATAAAAGTACGATATTTTTGAACCAAAATACTCCCTATTTCATGCTTCGCAAGCTGCAAATGAAAAAATAGCATTAATTTATTATTTTTGTGAATTTGCAAGAAAAATCAAGAAGTTTTGGTGGCATGATTTTATTGGTTAGCTTCTTTTATTTATACTTATTCAAATTGGACGTTTTGGACACTTAGAAAGAGGGAGGAGAAGCTGCAGCAAAGGTGAAAGAAAGGGAGGCTACGTGGGGTGAAGGAAAAGGAGGAGAAAAAGGAAAAGAAAATTCCAAATAAATTGGTAAGCAAGTTCCTTTCAATTTGCAAGTGTTCTAGCCTAGTTTCTAAGTGAGTTAAGTTGGTTTTCTTTGATTTTCTCCTTCTCCCTTTGCTGTTCTAATCTGGCCAACCATGATTAATGGGAAGAAAATTTGTTTTATACCATAACTCTGATAGAAAACATTAGATTTTGAAAAGGGAACAAGTTTTGGTAAGCATAGGAGCAAGTTTTTGAAAAAAAGTCACTTCTTCCCTTTATGAGACAGATTTTGGCCAGACCATTAGAGATCGAAGGAGTTGAATTTTCACTAATTTGATCACAAAAGTGGTTTCCCCATGATGGAAAACCTTAAAGACAAGTGTTGGTTCAATGATAGAGCCTCACATAAAGTAAATGAGTTTTTAGGATTTTAGTGAGACTTTATAAGGTAACCCTTGTTTCTAGTTGATTAAGTTAATACTGAATGATATTTTAGGACTTTTGGGAGTTCAAGAAAGCTAGTGAAAATTTTGATTCCAAGTGCAAAAGCAAAGGAAAACATAAAAGGTAGCTTGGTTTGTTGAATCAAGTGTTTTGATGATTCCAAACCAACCTTCTAAAGCTTGGAAAGAAGATATCAAAGGTGCATGGAAGATCCCAAATGAAGAAATCCAAGTAAACTCAACACAAGATTAGATATAGGATTTATTATTATGTTTGAGTTGAGTAAAAGACTTTGAATTGATAAAAGCTGTACTGTGGCAATTGCAAGAAGCCTACTGAATTCTTACAAGATAGTAGATAATCTCAAGTTGTTGCTTGGGGACTGGACGTAGGTCAAGATAAAGAGACCGAACTAGGATAAACATTTGTGTCTTCCCTTCTTTTCTGTTGCTTTTACCTTACTATATCTATATAATCTATTTTACTGTCATTTCTGCCTTCATCACTCTTTTAACTTTTGCAGAAAATTTTAATCTTCTCAATTCACCCCCTCTTGGGAAGCCGGCATATCTAACAAGTGGTATTAGAGTGAGGATTCCCAAACAAAGGATCTAACAGTCCAGGAAATTGAATGGCTGGCTTTGGAGAAAGTATACTACTAGAGGGAAATAACACAAACGTACCACCTGGCTTTAATGGAGAATACTATGGATACTGGATAATGAGAATGCAGATCTATCTCCATTCCATTGATCTGGACATCTGGTCTGTCATCCAAAAGGGAGACTTTATCCTAATGAAACTGCAGGATGATGGAAAATACAAGGAGAATCCAGAGGACGAATGGACTGAGGAAGATAGGATAAGAGTCTTGCTAAACTTCAAGGCAAAACACTGCCTAGTCAGTGCATTAAACCAAGACAAATTCTACAGAGTGTCATAATGTTCCACAGCCAAGGGTATATGGGATACTTTAGAAACCGCACATGAAGGAACCAGTGGAATAAGAGAAAACAAATTGAACACCTGCATTGGTGAATATGGAAGGTTCAGAATAGTGGAAGGAGAGAGTATCAAAGAGCTACAAAAGAGATTTACCCTCATTGTAAATCAATTGAAGAGTCTTGGCAAGGAGTACATCCAGCCAGAGAAGGTGAGAAAAATCCTTAGAGCTTTTCCTCTGGAATGGCAACCCAAAGTAACAGCAACAGAGGAAGTTAGAGGAGAATCAATGGCCTCAGTCACAGCCCTCTTCGGTAGCCTAGAAAAATATGAGGGAAAGATAAAGGCCCTCAAGAAAGAAGGACAAGATAAGAAAAAGAAGGGTCTTGCTCTGAAAGCTGCTGAAGAGAAAGAAGAAGAATCTGATGATGGAAATGAATTAGATGAAGAAACTTTGGCTATGATTGTTAGAAAATTTGGAAGATTTTACAACAAGAAAAGAAACAAAAGATTCTTCAAGAAAGGAGCGGTAGCAGACAACAAAAAGAAAGGAAAAGAACTGTCACCTGCTACGAATGCAAAAAGCAAGGACACATAAAATGAGATTGTCCATAATTCCTAAAGAAGCAAATGAAGAAAAAGAAAGCTGCTGATAAGAGCAAGAAGAAGAGGGCATACATTTGATCAATCTAGGGTAACAACTCAAATGAAGAAGAAGATGATGAAGATAAAATTACCAATATCTGCTTGATGGCACTTGCATCTGAAGAAACTCAAAATCCATCCATCAGTGATCATGAGGATGAGGTATATAAATCTAAACCTTCATATTCTGAATTACTTGATTCATTCCATGAACTGCATGATGAATTTATTAAGATAGCTAAAGAACTTAGACAAGCTTAAATCTTTGCATAAATCTGAATCTACTTGTTGTACATCGTGTATTGAATTAAAGCAAACTAATGATTATCTACTGAAAGGAATGGCTAGACTTACTAAGGGTAAAGATATGTTGTTTGCTTTAATGAGAAGTCAGAGAATCACACAAGGAAAGGCAGGACTCGACTATGATCCTTGTGCAGTAAAAGAAAAGATTAGAAAGAAAAATCAAAATCTGTATATGAGGTATTTTGTGCATGCTAATGGGCATAAAAAGAAAGATCATACTTTAAATCACATTGAATCCTATAATCAATCAAAATATGTAAAACAAAAATATTATTTGCATTGTTTTCTTCTTGCATCACAATTTAGCAGCCCTTTCACCACCTGTCACTTCTGTAACAAGAAAGGATATATTTCCAGTTCATGTGCATTGAAGAAAAATTGAGTTGACAGGAAGGTAAAACAGGTTCCCAAAGATACACTTGTATCTAGGGGAAATGCCATTGATAGAAAAGGACCCAAGCAAATTTGGGTACCTAAAAGAAAACTCTAAACTATATTTTATAGACCTGTCTTAAAGCAAGAAAGAGCAACAAATGGTATATGGACAGTGTCTACTCAAATCACATGACTGGTGACAAGGAGAAGTTCATCACCTTTAGAGACAAAAAGGGACGAAAGATGTCATTTGGAGGAGATCAATATGGCAAAATAGATGGAATTTGCATTGTAGGTAAGAATCCAGAAACATCCATTGAAGAGGTGCTGTTTGTAATTGGCCTCAATCACAATCTGCTAAGTGTAAGTCAGACATGTGACAAAGGTAAATGGGTACTGTTTGACTCAAAATTTTTCCTGGTCATCCGAAAAAGTGATCACAAAGTAATCCTTAAGACTCAAAGGGATGGTAATTGCTATAGTATTGATCTTGATGAACTTCCTTCCTTAGATTCTATCTGTCTGATTAGTCAGGATAATGATAGTTGGTTGTGGCATAGAAGATTAGCGCATGTTGACATGAACCAACTGTCAAAATTGGTTAAGAATGAATTAGTCACTGGCTTACCAAAAATCTCTTTTGAAAAGGACAAAGAATGTGATGCATGCCTTAAAGGAAAACAAACCAAATCATCTTTTAAATCTAAAAATGTAGTCACCACATCTAGACCACTACAACTATTACATGTGGATCTGATTGGTCTATCTAGAGTAAAAGCATTAGAGGAAATTTGTATGTTCTTGTAATTGTGGATGATTACTCTAGATTTACCTGGATGTTGTTTCTTTCTTCCAAAAGTGAAACATTTGATACATTTATGACCTTAGCTAAGAAAGTGCAAAATGAGAGGGGTATTTCTGTTGTGTCTATCAGTTCTGACCATGGAGGAGAATTTGAAAATTCATGCTTTCTAGAGTATTGTGATGAACATGGAATTGATCACAACTTCTCAGCTCCAAGAACTCCTCAGTAGAATGGAGTGGTGGAAAGAAAGAATAGAACAATTGGAGAAATGACAAGAGAAATACTGAATGAAAAGGAACTCTCTCAAGTATCCTGGGCTGATGCAGTGAACACAACAAGTTACATCATTAATAGAGCTTACATCAGACCAATTCTGGGGAAGACTCCTTCTGAGCTGTACAAAAGAAGAAAGCCAAACCTTTCACATCTGCATGTGTTTGGTTGTAAATGTTTCATTCACAATAATGGAAAGGAGAATTAAGGTAAGTTTGACGCCAAATCTGATGAAGGTATATTTCTAGGTTATTCTAGCAAAAGTAAAGCATATAGAGTTTTCAATAAGAAAACTAAATCTGTAGAGGAATCTATGCATGTTATGTTTATTGAAAATGAAACAGTTTGTAAGCATATCAATGACGAGGATGATCTTATTTCGAATTTTAAGAACTTAGATATTTCTGAAGAAGGTAAAGCTGAACCTCCAAAAATGTCTGAATCTATTAACATAGAGAAAGATATTCAGAAGAAAGACTTTGAGGATGAAATTAATGTAGATGCACCTCAAGAACTTCCCAGAGCTTAGAAATATCAAAGGAATCATCCTGTTGATCAAGTTATTGGAAATGTTCAAGAGAAAGTTAAAACCAGGAAGCAGCTAAGGGATCAAATGATAAATTATGCTTTCATTTCTCAAATTGAACCTATATGTGCTAAGAAGTCTTAACTGATGAATACTGGATTCTAGCCGTGCAAGATGAATTAAATCAATTTGAAAGAAATCAAGTTTGAGATTTAGTGCCTAAACCGAGAAATCACCCTATCATGAGCACTAAATGGGTCTTTAGGAATAAACTTGATGAATCAGGAACATTTATAAGAAATAAAGCAAGACTGGTTGTCAAAGGATACAATCAAGAAGAATATATTGATTTTAAGGAAACCTTTGCCCTAGTTGCAAGATTAGAAGCAATTAGAATCCTATTGGCATATGCATGCATGAAAAATATAATGTTGTATCAAATGGATGGGAAAAGTGCTTTTTTGAATGGATATATCATGGAAGAAGTTTATGTAGATCAACCTCCAGGCTTTGAGGACTCTACAAAACTAAATCATGTTTATAAACTAAAGAAAGCTTTTTACGGTTTAAAACAAGCTCCTAGAGCTTAGTATGAAAGATTAAGCAACTTTCTAACTGAAAAGGGATTCAGTAGAGGAAAAGTAGATACTACTCTGTTCACTAAGAAAGAAAACAAAGATTTACTTAGTATTCAAATTTATGTTGATGATATTATATTTGGTGCTACTAATGAATCTCTTTGCAAGAACTTCTCTAAGCTAATGTAGGATGAGTTTGAAATGTCAATGATGGGTGAGCTTTGTTAGGTTGACTGGTCACCCAAGAGGGGGGGTGAATTGGGTGATGCAAGATTTTCGCTCTTTTGAATCACAACCCAATTTCACTAAGAGTGCAGTAAAACAGGGATAAACAGAGATGGTTGTGTGTAGCAGCTGAGTAGAGAAGATAAAGCACAATACACAATGATTTATACTGGTTCAGCCCAACCACTTGGCCTACATCCAGTCCCCAAGCCACCACTTGAGATTTTCCACTATATCTCACAGGTTTGATCCGGGCACCTGTGAAGCCTCAGTACATTCTCACAAGTTTCAGTAGGCACTTGTGAAGCCACTCTCCTCACACCCTTACAAGATGTGTAAATCCCTTAGTGTTTCCCCACACTAAGATTCTACCCAGAAATTGTAGAAAGAAATGTTTACAGAATGAAAACTCTCTTGAAGAGTAGATAATACATTAAGAGTTCACTCTATTGAGGTGGGTTTTTCAAACTATGCTAAAACAGAAAGATTTTACAAGTTGCAGCAGCATTTTCGCATAAACTCTCTTAAGATTGTTACTCATAAGTTCAAATGATGTTATATTTATAGTTTTGTAGTGTAATTAGACGTTAGATACAAGATCTAGCCGTTAGAGATGTTACCCAACGGTTTACTCTGCAAAACTAGCCGTTTACCAACCTCATTTAATGAATCTGACACACTGAAATTCGAATTTTGGATGTTTAACAGACGAATTTCGAAGAGTCCATAAGTTAAAGTTTTTAGCGTTTAAGTTTGAAGTTCGTCTGTCCAAAGCTGAAATTCGAATTTTCATCTTGATAAATGTTTCTATGTTGGGACATTCAAATTTTGGAGTTTATAGTTCTTCTGGTAAGTTTAAATAGTAATTCCATATTGCTATAGTGCCTTCGAAGTTCGAATTTTGGTTCCAAAATTCGTCTGACAGTGAGCAACTCAATATGGCACAAGTTCTTCCTTTCGAAATTCGAATTTTCAATGTGAAAATTCGTCTGTTAGTTGTTTCAAAAGTATTTTCACGTTTCTGAAATCACGAAATTCGAATTTTAAAAGTGGAAATTCGTCTGTTGGTTGTTTCAGAAGTGTTTTCATGTTTCTGGAGTTGCAAAATTCGAATTTTGAAAGTGGAAATTCGTCTGTTGGACCTGAAGTTCGAATTCCCACTGTCAAAATTCGTCTGTCAGTGGCAAGCTCAATTCTGCACGAAGGTTCTCTTCGAAATTCGAATTTCGGAGGCCCGAAATTCGTCTGTCACAACGGAACCAACGTAACTTCAAATTTTGCACTGTAGACAATTTTGCAGAAGCTATAACTCTCTCATTTTAACTCCAAATTAAGCAAATGACCTATGGTTGGAAAGCTATGAATGTCTACTTTCAAATGAAATAAGTTTCACATCAAAGACATATGTATTTTGAGAGATATATTAAAAATACTAAGCAAAGGTCAAACTCTAGATTCTTGAAAACCAGATTTCACTAACTATGTCTGACTCGAAATTCGAATTTCAACACCTGAAATTCGTCTGTCAGAGGTGATATCTCTGGAACTTCAAATTTCAGTCAGCAAAGTCATATTTTCACAAAGTATATGAAGTTTAACTTCTCAAAATTCATCTGTCATCAGAGTTTTTCAAAGCTAACATCAGATTTACTTAATCTAACTCATTTAGAACATATGGTAACAAGATTAAGTAATTTTTAAAGATTAATCCCACCTCAAGACCTAAGTGAAAATAAAACATACCTAGTGACTAGGTCTTCAAATGTTGAGTTCCACTTCCACTTGGTCATTTCCTTCTTAGCATGCTCCCTTTTGATCTTCCATTTTTTTGAGCATCCTTTCTTTTCTTCTTTCTTGAGTGAGGCATGATATTTATTTCTATTTCTGTATTCTAATGCTCACTCTTCTTACTTGGACCAACCTATATTTAATATATTATACTTACAAACCAAGTAGTTAGTCCAGTTTATATATCCAACTTATATTATTCATTGTAAAAGTACAGTGGATATATTTACACATAGCATGATATATGTATTATAACCATAATTAAATACAAGCTAATATGTATTTTACTTCTTTAAGGAACATTATATATGTTAGATACATATAATGCATTTCTTCCTTATTACTCTATATTTGTCATCATCAAAACTTATATTGTACTAAACCTTACAATCTCCCCCTTTTTGATGATGACAAATCACTAGTGAAAAATATGCTTAATAAATGATTAACACATATAATGCAGTTTAATTCAAGTAATTCCAGAGTAAGCATATGTATATTTTTCACACAACTTTTCCCCCTATTTGACATCAACAAAAAGGTTTGAAGAATAACAAGTATTTCTTCTCCCCTTATTTGTAAGGTTGTACCAGTAAGCATAGATGTCTGGGGTGTTTCAAGCACACATAAAAACATAGACAGAAATGTAAATCATCATCAAAACTTATTGTACACTGCATGTTCAGACTATGTCAAATTTTACTGATATTAGAATTGATACCCATTGTTACCAATCATCTTCAAAATTGATACTAATTGTTGATGATTTTCAAAACTAACATCAGTTGCTGCTTGAAACTATTATGATACCTAATGTTATGATGCTTCTTGTCAAGATGATTATGATATGCACACATCACAAGAGGTATCTCAAAGTTATAGAGTTGTTGCCTTCTTCCTTTAGGATCAAGGAAAGATGTTGAGGCATCATTTGCTCCTTTTAGCAAGTTAAGATCAAGCAACAGAACTCTTTACAATAAAATGAGGCGAGTTAAAGCATAAACAACTTAATTTCAGAAAATGCTCCCCCTCAATCTATGCATTTCATAAAGATAAAACCAAGAAAGCATAATGCATCAAATGAGCATATTCATTCAATCAATACATGATGTAGGCATTATGATTCAAGTTTTTCTTTTAAAATCAGAAATATCCTTTTAAAAACCTTTACATGCAAATTTATAGGCTCCCCCCAAGCATGAGCATTTATTCAAATATGTATGCTTTTCAAATCATGGGCTTAAATCAAAATCAGTATACAAGGGGAATTTTAAACAGCACACAAGTTTAGTTATAAAGAAATGGATTTATGCAAATACTGAAATTTACAGTAAGCATCATCATATTCATCATTTGAACAAGGACCATACTTTATTTCAATAACCTCAAATAATAGCACCAACCAAGCATATATATGAAAATTTGTTAAACACTTACAAACCAGCTTGGTTAATAGCTAATTTCTTCCCTTTTCAGTATGATTCCAATTGAGTGCATCAGATACTCCATCTTTATGAGGCTTTCACCATTTAGCTTAGGGAGTACCTACAAAAGTAAAAGGGAAAATCCTTTTTCTTTCTTTGGTACCCTTTCTGACTTGGGTCCACTAAAGGTCAGTTTGAACATTTTTCAAGTATATATGGGACCAGAGTTCAATCTTACCCAATTATATATATATATGACGCAATAATTGAAAAAGGGTAAGGGTTAGAGGTTACCAAAGATTATTTCCTTGTTATTCTTGGCTTGTATGCAGTGTAGTATTCCTCCCTCATGTCTTCTTTTTGCATACATGCCAATGCCTCTTGAATTTCTGCTCTTTCTCTTCTCAAGGTCAGTAGTATGGTTTTCATTTGAGTTGCTTCCTTGAAATGAGTGAGAGAATTGCTTCCAATACTTCTCCATGTGATTTGCGGTTATAGTTTTGGAGTTTTGAGAAGCTTTCCTTCTCAGCATCTTCTTTCTTGTACCAATATATTCTTTCTTCTTGGATTGGTTCTGTATACATGAAACACAAGAAGAAAATTTTGGTCCCCACTTGTTTCTGGGTCCAGGAGGGTTAGTGATATTCTTTGGAATCCATTTCATGCTTTTACTCAAGCCATTTTTCCTTATGCTGCACAGATAAGTAATATGACCATTTTTACCACAATATGTGCATGATGGTGAGCTAGGCATTACATTAGGCATAAAGAATTTTGAACAGGATTTATTTTTCCCTTTGGACTCACTCCTATAGCCAGCACCCAACTTGTCAAACTTAGAATTCTGTTTGCCATGTGAAATATTCAACTTATCCTTTTCTTGGGTGAAATTGGCTATTACTCTAGTCAATTCCTCTTTTTCTTTATTTAATATATCACATGTAACACAAGAGGAAGTGTGTGTGTGGGTTTCACAGATATTTTCTAAATCATTTATTTTCTGTTTAAGTGATTCCTTTTCAGTCTTTTCCAATTGCAAGTCATTTTCTAAGGAAATCACTTTCTTTTTACTGAGTGCAAGTTCTTTAGCTAATCTAATCATTTCATCATGCATTTCATTGTAAGCAACTTGCAACTCATTAACAGAGAATTCAGAATCAGATTCAGAGTCAGAATTCGATACCTCATCATTGGATAGTGCCATCAAGCATGGATAGGTATCCTCATCATCTTCATCTGAACTATTGCCCCAGATTGCAGAGGTATATGCCACTTCAGCTTTTTCACTTTTCTTTTCTGCATATCTTCCTCTTTGCCTCTTTGACTGGTACTTCAGCTTATTTGTATGGCAAGAATGCTTTTGTTCCTGAGGCTTCTTCTTTTTGATTTTGAGGAATTTGCCAAATCTGATGGTCAACTCTTTTAACTCATCCTCCTCATCATTGCTGCTGCTATCATCACTTTCATCATCAGTATTATCATCTTCTGAGCTCTGTGATGTAGTAGCTTTGAATATCAGCATTTTTCGTTTGTTTTGCTGCTCCCACAGAAGGTCTAGTCTCCCTTCATATTAAGCAAGGCTTCCAAACAATCCAGTGATAGATTGATATGATTCTCCTCTTGTTTCTTCAATAGCTGTCACTTTTGGTTGCCATTCTTTGGGTAGAGCTCTGAGTATTTTACATACTTGCTCTCTTTGTGTATAGCTTTTTCCCAAAGCTACCAGATGATTAACAATGTGAGTAAAACGAATTTGAAATTGTTTAATGGACTCACCATTGTTCATCTTAAAGGCTTCATATTCAGCTATGAGAGAGTTGAGCCTATTCCCCTTGACTCCCTTGGTTCCTTCATGAGCAATCTCCAGAGCATCCCACATTTCCTTTGCTGTGTTGCAATCTGACATTCTGAAGAATTCGTCTTGTGAAAGTGCACTGACCAAGGAGTGCTTTGCCGTGAAGTTTAGCAGGACTCTTCGCTTATCCACACCATCCCACTCTGTTTCTGGCTTCTTTCTGTATGTGCCATCATTTTGCATTTTCTTTGGCACAAAGTCACCATTCTGTATAACAGACCAGATATCTAGGTCTATGGATTAAAGATAAATCTGCATCCTCATCTTCCAGTATCCATAGTGTTCACCATTGAAGCCTGGAGGTCTGTTGACATTGTTCCCCTGTGGCAGAATGTTTTCTCCAAAACCAGTCATTTTGCTCCCGGATGATTAGATCCTTTGCTGGGAGACCTAGCTCTGATACCACTTGTTAGCAAGACTGACTTTCCAAGAGGGGGGGTGAATTGGGAAGTTTGAAATTTTTCTGCACAAAGTGAAGTAAGTGAAGATATCACAGTATAATAAAACAATGCGTGAAACAGAGCAAGCTGAAAAGTAAAGATAGGGAGAAGAGAACTCAGTAATTTATCCTGGTTCGGTCCCTCCACTTGACCTACATCCAGTCCCCAAGGCACCTCTTGGGATTTATCCACTATACAGCAAGAATTTCAATGGGCTTCTTGCAAAGGCCACAGTACACGAGTTTGCTCTGTTTTTGAGCTCTCTCAAACTCTCCAAGCACTTTCACTATGTACTTCCAAATCTTCCTGTGAATATCCCTCACAAGTAAATCTATCTTTCAGATGAAGAGTAGATTGAATACAATGAAATAACTCTCTTGAAAGGAGTAGATATGAAAGTTTAGGTACAAGTTTGGAAGTTAAGAGGGTAAAAGCTTTTGAGAAAAAGATTCAGCAGAAATTCGGTATATACAAGTTTTTTTTGTTACCCACAACTTCAAATGATGTTGTATTTATAGATTTAGGTCTCATATATCCGTTAGAGACTAAATCTATCCGTTGGAGAAGTTATTCAACGGTTACTCTGAAAAACTATCCGTTTACCAACCGCATTTAATGTTTCTGACATACTGAAATTCGAATTTTGGTTGGCTAACAGACGAATTTCGAGGGAACCAAAGATTAAAGCTTCCAACGTTACAGCACAAAGTTCGTCTGTCCATGAAGTGAAATTCGAATTTTGAAACTTACAAAACATTTTCACAATGTGACATACGAATTTTCAAGAAGAAAGTTTTTCGGTTAAGTATGAACAGTGTTTTCAATTTTCTACAGTGCCTTCAAAATTCGAATTTTGGATATGCGAAATTCGTCTGTCAGAGAACCTCTTTTCAGACTCATTTCATTATTCGAATGTTGCAAGTTCTCATCATTCGTATGTCAATGTTTCATTTCAATAGACTTAAGAACTTAGCTTCTGAAATTCGAATTTCAATGTTCAAAGTTCGTCTGTCAGAGAGCAGTTTTGAAACTTACATCACTCTTGATCTCAGGTGAACTTTAACATAGTTTCAGACGAATTTCTTCCAATTTCTTAAGTTTTGTTTTGTTTGAAATTCGAATTTTGAAGATTCAAAGTTCGTCTGTTGTAAAGAAGCATCTTTTAGACTTATATGAAAATTCGAATGTTGGAACTTGAAAATTCGTCTGTCAGAGAGCATTTATAAAACTTAATTTCATTTTGTTTTCAGATGCACTTTGTTATGGTTTCAGACGAATTTCTTTGATTTTTACAAACTTCTTTTTACTTGAAATTCGAATTTTGAAAGTGTGAAGTTAGTCTGTTTCAAAAAGGCCTCTTTTCAGACAAGATGAAAATTCGAATTTTGAACAACCAAAATTCTTCTGACAGAGAGCAATCTCTTCAGACTTATTTAGTTTTAGCTTGAAATTCGAATTTTCAAAGGCAAAGTTCGAATTTCTAACTTGACAGTTCAGTTTAAACTTTCAACCTTCGTCTGTTTGAAGGTGTTTTTCAAATGTTCAAAGATTTAGCATAAAATTAAAGTTTGAAAACATCTTTTCTTCAAATCAAAATCTTTTACCCAATCATACTGAAAACTAAAGATCCTACAAAAGATCTAACATCAATACTCAGAAAATCTTCACTTGAAACAGCTTTGTTCTTCTTTGATATCTTCCATCCAAGCTCTTGAGTGTTGGTTTAAAGTCATCAAAACTCTTGATTCAACATTCTCCCCCTTTTTGATGATGACAAAACAACTCACAAACTGGATTAGTACTTGGGTATGCTTTCACAAGCTCCCCCTCAACATATGCATCAGATATCAAAACGACAGATTAAGTGAAGAGATTCAAAGCCCAACATATTGCAACCAAGAACATAATATATATAACCAAACTGTTGCAATACATATTCCAATTAAGGAGCAGTTCACAAAAAAAAATTAACCAATCAATTACAATCAATTCAAAACAAGATACAACAAGAAGATTCAGCCTAAGATCTAAAAACATCACTTCTTCTTTGGCTTAGACTTCTTGCTGTAAGTCTTTCCTTTTCCAGAAGGCTCAGCAGATTTTCCAGCTTGCTTAGTCCCAGTTTGCTTTATCTTCTCCCCCTTTTTGGCATCAGCAGGAAGTCCAGTAAAGTCCATTGGAGGAGGTATCTGAGTGAGAGGAACAGCATGAAGAGGGACAGGAGCAAAAGAAATCTCTGGCTGAACTGGTACAGGGGGCTCATCAGGCTCAGGGTTATCTGCTTCAACATCATCATCAGAGATCTCAAGTAGCTCTTGCATTTCCTGCCTGGACAGAGCTAGCGGAGCTCTCTATTCCTCTGATAGCCCATAAGCAGCAAGAGAAGAGGAAGCTGGTTTAGTAGGAGGAAACATTTCTTCCAGTCTTTTCCTCTGAGCTTCCAGTAAAGCAGTGTGAGCAATGGCAACATAGTCAGCAACAGGTACAATGCTTCTTTCTTCAGTACTCACATCTTCTTGTATAGAGGAGCTTGAAATGGCTGCCACCAGTTTTTCCACTTGCTCAGATTCTTGAGTGGACAGAATTGATTCCTGAGCAACTTCTTGCATGGGCTCATGAGGACTTGTCTGCTGAAGTTCTTCTTCTTCTTCCAATCCATAGTCCAAGGGTGGACCAGGACTTGGTGTTCTCATTGCACCAGCACCATCTATATCATCATGGTCAGAGGAGGCAAACTCGAAGGGGCTTGGAGGCGCAGGAGTTGGAGACAGGGTAGGCTCAGGGACACCAGGCTGAGGTGGAGCTGAAGTGGTAGGAATAGCATTCCTTATTTCTTCATAAGCATCAGCCACCACTTTCATGTTCACGGCCAACTGATGGATCTGATCTTGTAGATGAGCAAATTTGGCATTTTGCTCATCTCTTATGCTGAGAATGAGTGTTGACAGACTGTCAAACAACTCAGTGATCTTTCTTGGCTTGGCCCGTGAGGAGGGAGTGGAAGGAGGGTGAGTGGGCCTGGAGGGAGATGGGATTGGCTGAGAAGGCTGAGGCACAGATTTGCCAGGGGCCTCAGAGGTGCCTTCTTGTTGGAGGGAGGCATCAGCAGCAAAGAACAAATCTTCTGATTTCCCTGCTCCCTTTCCAACCCATCTGCCTTCATCACGTTCAATACCCATCCTTTGCAGTTTCTCTTCTTTGAATGCCTCAGTAAGTTTCCCTTTACCCTTTTCAATGTGTTGAATTCTAGCATGCTGCAGGATTCTTGAAATAATTGCAGCATAGGGGAGTGTGGAATCCTTCCTCTGATCCCTTGCCTTTATCATTCTCTGGAGGATGATATGACCCATGTTAATCAGCTTCCCACGAATAATAGCAGTCATCACATGAGCCTCTGCCCTTGTTATCAAATTGAAGCTGCCACCCTTGTTGAATATGATCCTGGACACTATGTAGTGCAGGATTCTGACTTGTACACTTAGGTCTGTGGGCTTCAACAGATTTATTGTTGGCCTATTTTCCCTTCTCCTGAATAATGTGTCCAAGATGGTGCTCTCTTTGTAGTTCAGGAAGGATCCTCCTTCTTCATCCTCTGTGCTTGCCTCATCCATGTATCCAGAGGCTGTAATGTCAATTTTCAGCCCATCTTGTCCTGGGATTTCCAGCACTTCATTGATTGTCTCATCAGCAAGCCAGATGGTCCTTGATCTTAAAGTGACCTCCCATTTCCTTTTCTTGCTGTTATATTGAAGAGAGGCATACCAAGTCTTCACTACTTCATCATCATACTTTTCAGCAATTTCCAACAGGTTTTTGTATCTTATCAACCATAATGCAGCATCAAAGTTGTTGGATATCAAAAATTGCTCCAAATTTACACAGTGAGGCTTGATTACCTTTTTGCTGGAAAACTTGGCAGAAAACTCTTCTTGAATTTCAGGAGTGCTCCAAAGTGGTAATGTGGTAAGCTGAAATTCTCCAGATTGTGTAGAAGAGGAGGAAGCCACAGCAGCAGTTTCACCCGAAGGGACTGCAGTTTTTGAAAAGGAATGCCCAGTTTTCTGAGAATCTGCCTTGGAAGAGGATTTCTGGCGTTTAGAAGGGGTAGCTTTACTGGGTTCGGCCTTTCTCTTGGATTTTTCTCCTTCTTTTGTAGCATATTGGGATTTAGCAGTTCTTTTTGGCCGAGTTCCAGCTTGTCCTGCTCCAGGGATCTTAACTCTCGCCATTTTTCAGTGGAATGAAGCAGAATGACGTTAAGAAAGGGTTTATAGGATGCGAATGGAAGTTTAAACGGTGAAGAATGACGGTTTTTGGACGGGAGTTAAGAGGATTAAAGAAAGAATCAGAACGGATTCAGAGAGGTTACAGATAGGGCTGCGTCTGTTCTGAGGAAAACCGTAGCATTTAACGTGTGTAACCGTCTGACAGACGAATTTTGAGGGGCCAAAATTCGAACTTCGGGCAGTTACAAGTTAAACCGTTTAGCACAGCTTACTGACAGACAAATTTTCATCTTGGAAGTTCGTCTAACAGTGGCTTGAAACGAGCAACACAAGGACAACAGACGAATTTTGTTCCACCAAAGTTCAAATGTTGAATAGAAAAAGGCAGTTAACAATCAACTATCAAACAATCAGACGAATTAAACAGGCAGTGCTGCATCTTTTGACAATTCAGCATGTAGGACATGATTCAACAGACGAATTTTGAACTGAAAATTCGAATTTTCTTAGTATGTAAAGATTGTCCAACATTCGTATGTTAGGAGGTAATAATTTGTGTAGCAGTGATGGACAAACATAGTATTGAGGTTTCTGATTTTGAAAATTCGAACTTTCAAGTTTCAACAGACGAATTTCGAGTCATTACAGAGAACTGTTCCAGGGCATAACAGGCCGAAGTTCGTCTGTTAGTGAACTAAAATTCGAATGTTGACCATATTGACCATGTCAGAAGCACATTTTATGAAGTAAAATACGTCTAACATACATTAAAATGCGAATTTCATCTTTAAAAACTTACAGAATGGATCCAAAACTTGGGATTTACATCATTTACTCCATTTTCTGGTTGTTCCATTCTGACATGCTCCAATCTTCAAGCTTGTTGCCATTGATTTTCACAAGGAGCACCTGCACCTCAGATAAACATACTCCGAAGCTCAAGTTAGAATTTATTCTGATATTGAAAATTTTAAAGACAGAATTGCATGAAAATATCTTACAGCTCATTGGGGTTTACCATTCCCAATTCTCTCCTTATTTTACAAAGTCTGTCTTCTGGCAGAGGTTTTGTGAGTATATCAGCAACTTGATCCTCTGTTCGGATGTACTCCAATCTAACTTCTCCTTTCAGAACATGATCTCTTATGAAGTGATGCCTGACTTCAATATGCTTTGTTCTTGAGTGCATGACAGGATTCTTGGTGATATTTATAGCACTTTGGTTGTCACACATGATTGGTATCTCTTTTATTTTTATCTCAAGATCTTCAAGCTGCTGTTTCATCCAGATAACTTGGGCACAACAGCTTCCAGCTGCAACATACTCAGCTTCTGCAGTAGATAAGGCTACACTATTTTGCTTTTTGCTGAACCATGAAACTAGGGATCCTCCAAGGAACTGACAGGTTCCACTCGTACTTTTTCTGTCAGTTTTAGATCCTGCAAAATTAGCATCAGTGTATCCTTTGAGGTCTTCTCCATTGCCTTTTGGATACCAAAGACCCATTTGTGATGTTCCAATAAGATATCTAAAAATTCTTTTCACAGCTGTTGCATGGGATTCTTTGGGACATGATTGGAACCTTGCACACATGCAGACACTGAACATAATGTCAGGTCTGCTGGCAGTTAAGTACAGCAGAGATCCAATCATTCTCCTGTACTGAGTAATGTCAAACATCTTCCCATTCTCATCCATGTCTAGTTTGGTTGCAGTAGCCATGGGTGTTCCCATTGGCTTGGCATTCTCCATCCCAAACTTATTTAGCAGCTCCTTTAGATACTTGGATTGACTGAGAAAGATACCATCATCAAGCTGTCTGATTTGCAGTCCAAGGAAGAAGTTAAGTTCACCCATCATGGACATCTCGAATTCTCCCTGCATTAACTCAGAAAATTTCTTGCAAAGAGTTTCATTAGTAGCACCGAAAATAATATCATCAACATAGATTTGAACAATCAGTAAATCTTTATTTTCTTTCTTAGTGAATAAAGTTGTGTCAACTTTGCCTCTATTAAACCCTTTTTCAGTTAGAAAGTTGCTCAATCTCTCATACCATGCTCTAGGGGCTTGTTTTAAACCATAAAGAGCCTTCTTCAATTTATAAACATGGTTTGGTTTAGTAGAATCTTCAAAACCAGGAGGTTGATCTACATAAACTTCTTCCATGATATATCCATTTAAAAAGGCACTCTTTACATCCATTTGATATAGTAAAATATTTTTCATGCATGCATATGCTAGCAGTATTCTTATAGCCTCTAGTCTAGCTGCTGGTGCAAAGGTTTCTTCAAAATCAATACCTTCTTCCTGATTATACCCTTTAGCAACTAGTCTAGCCTTATTTCTGATTATTGTTCCAGATTCATCCAGTTTATTTCTGAAAACCCATTTGGTACCAATAACAGGATGATTTTTGGGCCTGGACACTAAATCCCAAACATGATTTCTTTCAAACTGATTTAATTCATCTTGCATAGCTAAAATCCAGTAATCATCAGTTAAGGCTTCCTTAGCACATTTAGGTTCAATTTGAGAAATGAAAGCGCAGTTGAGCATTTGATCCCTTAACTGTTTTCTGGTTTTGACTTTCTCTTGAACATTCCCTATTACTTGATCAACAGGATGATTCCTTTGATATCTCCAAACTCTAGGGAGTTCTTGAGTTGTTTCTTCATTATTTTCTTCATTAAACTCTTGCTCCTGGACATCTTCCTCTATATCAATAGATTCAGATATCTTTGGAGGTTCAGTTTTACTTTTGTCAGAAATTCCCAGTTTTTCAAAATTGATAGTCGGATCATCCTCATGTTTTGACACAGCTTCATTTTCAATGAAAACCACATGCACTGATTCTTCTACTATATTTGATCTTTTATTATAAACTCTATAAGCCTTACTCCTACTTGAATAGCCCAAAAATATACCTTCATCGGATTTGGCATCAAACTTACCCAAATTTTCTTTCCCATTGTTGTGAATGAAGCATTTGCACCCGAACACGTGGAGGTGTGACAAATTTGGCTTTCTTCCTTTGTACAGCTCATAGGGAGTCTTCCCAAGGATTGGTCTGATGTAGGCTCTGTTTATGATGTAACTTGCTGTATTCACTACATCAGCCCAGAACACTTGAGGAAGTTCCTTCTCATTCAGCATAGCTCTTGCCATCTCTCCAATGGTTCTGTTCTTCCTTTCCACCACTCCATTTTGTTGAGGAGTTCTTGGTGCTGAGAAGTTGTGGTCAATCCCATGCTCATTGCAGTACTCCAGGAAGTATGCATTTTCAAATTCTCCTCCATGGTCTGACCTGATAGACATAATAGAAATACCTTTCTCATTTTGCACTTTCTTGGCTAAGGTTACAAATGCATCAAAGGTATCACTTTTAGAGGAAAGAAACAATGTCCAGGTGAATCTAGAGTAATCATCTACAATTACAAGTACATACAGATTACCACCAAGACTTTTCACTCTAGATGGTCCAATTAAGTCCATATGAAACAATTCAAGTGGCCTTGTTGTTGTAATTACATTTTTAGATTTGAAGGAAGCTTTGGTTTATTTTCCTCTTAGGCATGCATCACATTCTTTATCCTTTTCAAAAGATATTTTAGGAAGACTAGTTACCAGCTCATTTTTAATTAGTTTAGAGAATTGATTCATGTTGACATGAGCTAATCTCCTATGCCATAACCAACTATCATTATTCTGACTAATTAAACATACAGAGTTCACAGGAGGAAGTTCATCAAGGTCAATAGTATAACAGTTACCTTCCCTTTGAGCTTTAAGGATTACTTTGTGATCACTTTTTCTGATGACCAGGCAAAACTTTGAGTCAAACAGCACCCAGTTTCCTTTGTCACAGGTCTGACTCACACTCAGTAAGTTGTGGTTGAGGCCAATCACAAATAGCACCTCTTCAATCGATGTTTCTGGATTTTTGCCCACAATTCCAATACCAATGATTTTGTCATATTGGTCACCTCCAAAGGTCACCTTTCCTCCTTTCTTGTCTCTAAGGGTGATGAACTTCTCCTTATCACCAGTCATGTGACTTGAGCAGGCACTGTCTATATACCATTTGTTGCTTTTCTTAGCTTTGAGACAGACCTGCAAAACAAAGTTTATGTTTTCCTTTTAGGTACCCAAATTTACTTGGGTCCTTTTCGGTTAGTGAGTAATTCCTTAGGTGCAGAGGCAACTTTGGGAACCCATTCAGTTTTCCTGCCTGGCCCTTTTTTCTTTAATGCACAAGAACTGGAAATATGTCCCTTTTTGTTACAGAAATGACAGGTAATGAATGGACTGCTAGATTGAGTGGTAGGAAGAAAACAATGCAAATAATACTTCTGTTTAGCATGCCTAGATTGATCATATGTTTCAATGTGAGGTGATGCATTATTTTTCTTTTTATTATTGTTAGCATGCACAAAATGTCTCATATACATATTCTGATTTTTCTTCCTGATCTTTTCCTTGACAGCACATGGATCATAGCCAAGACCAGCTTTTCCTTGTGATATTCTTTGGCTCCCCATCAAGGCAAACAACATATCTTTACCTCTAGTGAGCCTAGACATGCTTTTAACTAGATAATCATTAGTTTGTTTAAGTTCAGTGCATGAGGTGCAGCAACCGGACTTAGTAGGAGGTAAAGAGGCAATTTCAGAGACTATGGTTTGAGACTCCAGCTTATTTATCTTTTTCTTTGCTAATTTCAGTTCTTTAGCAATTTTAATGAATTCATCATGAAGCTCATGAAATGCATCTAGTAATTCAGAATAGGAAGGTTCAGATTCATATACCTCTTCTTCCTGATCACTGCTGTGTGAGAGTGTGGCTTCTTCAGAAGCAAGTGCCATCAGACAAATGTTGGCAATCTCATCCTCATCTTCTTCTTCCTCATCTGAGCTGTTGCCCCATATAGATGAGATGTAGGCCTTCTTCTTCTTTCCCTTATCAGCAGCTTTCTTTTCCTTTTCTTGTTTCTTGAGGAATTGAGGGCAGTCCCACTTTATGTGTCCCTGCTTCTTGCATTCATAGCAAGTCACAGGTTCTTTTGTCTCTTTCTTGCTTTCTCCAGCTGCTCCTTTCTTGAAGAATCTCTTGTTCTTCTTTTTGCTGTAGAATCTTCCGAATTTTCTGACCATCATTGCCAGAGTTTCTTCATCCAGATCATCTCCTTCATCAGATTCTTCTTCCTTTTTATCAGCAGCTTTGAGGGCAAGGCCTTTTTTCTTTCTGTCCATCCCAGCTTCCTTGAGTGCTTTGATTTTTCCTTCATATTCCTCAAGGCTGCCGAAGAGAGCTGTGACAGAAGCCATTGATTCTCCTCTGGCTTCTTCTATAGCTGTTACTTTGGGCTGCCATTCCAGAGGGAGAGCTCTGAGTATTTTTCTTACTTTCTCAGACTGAGTGTATTCCTTTCCCAGGCTTTTGAGTTGATTCACAATGAGGGTGAATCTCTTTTATAGCTCCTTTACAGTTTCTCCTTCAGCCATTCTGAAGCTTTCATACTCCCCAATGCACGTGTTCAGTCTGTTCTCCCTGACTCCAGATGTTCCTTCATGAGCAATCTGCAAAGTATCCCACATTCCTTTTGCAGTGGTGCATTGCGAGACTCTGTAGAATTCATCTTGATTCAGGGCACTGACTAAACAGTGTTTTGCTTTGAAATTCAGTAGGACTCTCCTTCTGTCCTCATCATTCCATTCTGCTTCCAGCTTCTCTTTGTGTCCTCCACCTTCAGTTAGAGCCATTGGAACGAAATCCCCTTTTTCAATGACTGACCAGATGTCAAGATCAATTGATTGGAGGTAGATTTGCATTCTCATCTTCCAGTACCCATAATGCTCTCCACTGAAGCCTGGTGGTCTGTTAGTATTGTTTCCTTCAGGGAGTATACTCTCTCCAAAGCCAGCCATCTTAATTCTTGAATTGCAAATTAAGCAATGTGTTGATGGTATCTTCCTCAACCAATCAAAATATCTGAAAGAGCTGCTGAAAAATTTTGGCATGAAAAAGGCCAAGCCAATGGTAACTCCTATGGCTACTGTAACTAAACTAAATATAGATGAAGAAGGAAAAACTTTTGACATAACTCAATACAGAAGAATGATTGGATCTCTGCTATACCTAACAATTAGCAGAGCTGACATCATGTTCAGTGTCTGTATGATTGCAAGATTTCAATCATGTCCCAAAGAAACCCATGCAATTGCTGTAAAATGCATCTTTAGATATTGAATTGGAACATCACAAATGGGACTATACCTAAAGGGCAATGGAGAAGATCTCATTAGATACACTAATGCTAACTTTGTAGGATCCAAAACTGACAGAAAAAGCACAAGTGGAACATGTCAGTTCCTTGAAGGATCTTTGGTGTCATGGTTCAGCAAGAAGCAAAATAGTGTGGGTCTATCCACTGCAGAAGCTGAATATGTTACAGCTGGTAGCTGTTGTGCCCAAGTCATTTGGATGAAGCAACAGCTTGAAGATCTTGAGATTGAGATGAAAGAAATACCAATAATGTGTGACAACCAAAGTGCTATAACATCACAAAGAGTCATGTTATGCATTCAAGGACAAAGCACATTAAAGTTAAGCATCACTTTATAAGGGATCATGTTCTAAAAGGAGAAATTAGATTAGAATACATCCCTACCAAGGATCAAGTTGCTGACATTCTGACAAAGCCCTTTTCAGAGGATAGACATTGTAAAATCAGAAGAGAATTGGGTATGGTAAATTCCAATGAACTGTAAGTATGTCATAATACTTATCTTAATTAAAGCTTCTGACATTGAATCAATCCTAACTTTGGCATCGGAATGTGTTTAATATAAGTTGTAGGTGCTCTTCAGAAGTTCAAATGATAACAAAACCATATAATGGAGCCGATCAAGATGACTCAATCAAAAGATGAAAAAGAAAGTCAGAAATCTGAGCATTTGGATCTGTTCTGTAAGTTCAGAAAGTTGAAATTCACATTTTAGATATTCATTAGATGAATTTCCTTGATTAAACTGTATTTCTGTAAAGTTAGCATGCTCAACATTCGAATTTGGATGGCAATCAGACGAATTTTAGTTAGCAACACTCTGTTACAGTACTCTTTTGTCCTTCAAAATTCATCTGTTAATTGCCAAAAATTCAAATTTTGAAAAATGAAATACAAATATAGTCTTTGTTCAACATGACTGTTGTACAAATCTCTATTTTTCAAGATACGCATGTTAAAAATTCTTTACGAAATGTTAAAATTTGAATTTTTGAATCAAAATTCGTCTGTTGTAACTTATTCAACTTTTTGGTTCTCTGAAAGACAAATTTTCATAAGTGAAGTTCATCTATTGCTTGATGTGCTCATATTTGATTATTGCCTAATTCTTTCAAAGTTCGAACTTTGTTAAAACAAAGTTCATATATTCACATATTGTGTTCAGAACCAAGTCTCTGTCAGACGAATTTCCAGTTGAACATTCTTCTGTCAGTAAGCCTTGCTAAATAGAATGACTTATGATTGCTCGAAGTTCGAATTTTGACCTCTCAAAATTCGCCTGTTCAGCAGTTACATACGTTAAAATCAAAGGTCGTCCTCTAAACAGATGCAACCCTATTCGTCTTTCTCTCAAGTCTGTTCAAATTCTCTCATTAATTCCCATTAACTCAGTTCGTGAATCTTCATTTCTCACCAATTAAACTTCTTTTCACATCTTATAAGCCTACTCTTTGCATCTTTCTGAATCATTCCTCACCGAGAATGGCAAGAGTCAAAAATCCAGAAGTTAGGAAAGAAGAGTCACGGCCAAAGAGATCTGTAAAATCTCAATATGCCTCAAAGGAGAGGGAAACACAGAAAAGAAAAGGCAGCAAAGCTACTCCCTCCAAAAGGCAGAAAGCTACTCCAAAGACAAACTAAAAGAAATTTGCACCCTCTCCTTTGAAGAAAGCAGAACCCACTCTTCCTGCTATTCCTATCACTGTTGCACCTTCTTCCTCCTCCAGCATCGAATCTAGAGAATATCAACTGACCTCACTACCTCTATGGAGTAATGACCATATTCTTGGAGAATACGCTTCCAAATTCATATGTGAAAAGGTAATCAAGCCTTACTGTGTAAATTTGGAAGAATTCTTGATTTCCAACAATTTAGATGCTGGGATATGGATGATTAGATACAAAAATCTATTGCAAATACTAGAAAGATATGATGATGAGATAGTAAAAACTTGATATGCCTCTCTGAAATTTAATGGCAAGAAGAAGAAATGGGAGGTGAATCTAAGGTCAAGAATCATCTGGTTAACAGATGAAACTTTTAATGAGGTTTTAGAAATTCCAGAGCAAGACGGTTTGAAGATTAATATTACAGCTTCAAAGTATATGGATGAGGCTGAAACCACTGATGAAGAAGGAGGACCTTTTCTGAACTACAAGGAAAGCACAATTCTAAAAACTCTGTTCAGAAGAAAAGAGAACAAGCCACCTCTAAGCTTGCTAAAGCCTTCTGACCTCAATGCTCAAGTCAGAATCTTGCACTATATTGTGTCTAGGATTATCTTCAACAAATGAGGCAATTTCAATCTGATTACAAGGGCTGAAGCACATGTGATGGCAGCTATTATGCGTGGGAAGCTCATCAACATGGGACACATTATCCTCCAACGCATAATCAAGGTAAGAAATCAGAGGAAAGATTCCACCCTTCTCTATGTAGCAATCATCTCCAGGATACTTCAGTATGCCCGGTTCCTACATCTTGAGAAAGGAAAAGGGAAACCTACTGAAATCTTCAAAGAAGAACAGCTGCAAAGGATGGGAATAGAGAAGAAAGATAGAAGATGGATTAGAAAGAGAGTTGGAAAGACTGAAGACCTTGTCTTTGATAAGGAAGCCTCTAAATAGCAAGTAAGAACATCCGAGGCTGCTGTAAAATCCATGCCTCAGACTTCTCAGCCTGTACCATCTCCATCTCAGCCCCCTCAAGCTCAAGCACCATTAACTCCATCTACTAGAGCAAAGCCAACAAAGATCACTGAGTTGTATGACAGTTTGTTTGTACCCATACTTAGTATCAGAGATGAGCAAAATGCCAAGTTTACTCATCTACAAGACCAGATACATCAGTTGGCCAAAAATATGAAAGTGGTTGCCAATGCATATGAAGACATAAGAAGTGACATTCCCTCCACATCAACTCCACCTCACCTAGGATTTTCTGACCCTTTCATGTCTCTAACACCTGAGCCTCCAAGTCCTTTCATGCTAGCCTCCCCTGAACCTGATAATACAGTGCATGATACTGGAGCTGCTGGTACTTTGACAACACCACAGGCCTCTAGTAATGAGGTAAGCCCTGGTCTAACCTTTGACTATAGCATGGAGGTAGAGGCACCTTTAGAACCAAGCTCCCATGAGTGCATTCCTGAAGTTGCTCAGGATTCAATTCTCTCATCCCAGGGATCTGAACAAGTTGAAAAACTGGTGGCAGCCATTACCACTTCACCATTTGTGCAAGCTACCCTAAATGAATAGAGAAGCATTATGCCTTATGTTGATCTCGAGGCTATTGTTCATAATGCTCTCTTACAAGCTCAAAGATTAAGGCTTGAAGAAATGTTTTGTCCTCCTGCTCCTTCACCTATTTCCACTTTTGGTCTCTCAAAGGCACGGAGAGCTCAATTGGCTGTCACTAGACAAGAAGTGCAAGAACTTTTTGAACTCTCTGATGATGATGAGGGCTCATATTCTGAAGCATCTGAGTCTTTGCCAAGACTTAATCCAGATCTGCCAATTGTTTCTGGGCCTCTTCAGGCAATTCTAGTGTCTCAAATCCCTCCTCCTGCTGACTTTGTTCACCTTCCTGATGACGCAAAAAAGGGGGAGAAGTTCAAGCAAACTGGAAAGACTGCATCAGAGCCTTTTGGCAAGACCTACAGCAAGAAGTCCAAGTCCAAGAAGAAGTGATTAGAACTTAGGACTGCTTGGCCCTTCTTGTTGTATTGCCTTTTGAATGACATAATTCTTTGTTTTTGAACTTTATTCTGATTGTTATGAATGCCATAATTTGTAAAAACTTAAATGAATGAATGGTTTTCTTTGGGTAATCTACTGTGCATGATATCTTATCTTCTGAATTTTAATGTATATGTTGAGGGGGAGCTTGTTAAAGCAAACCCAAGTACTAATGCAGTTTGCAAGTTGTTTTGTCATCATCAAAAAGGGGAAGATTGTTGAATCAAGTGTTTTGATGATTCCAAACCAACCTTCTGGAGCTTGGAAAGAAGATATCAAAGGTGCATGAAAGATCCCAAATGAAGAAATCCAAGTAAAATCAGCACAAGATTAGATATAGGATTTATTATTATTTTGAGTTGAGTAAAAGACTTTGAATTGGCAAAAAACAGCTTTTAGAAATTCGATTCCATGTTTATTCATGGAATACTTGAAAAATACCCACTTACAGACGAACTTTAAAGTGATATAGCTAAACTATTACTTTGAAAATTCAAACTTTAGCTTTTGAAATTCAAATTTTGAATTGAAAATTAGTCAGAAAAGAGATCCTTCTGACAAACGAACTTTGAATGCAGAAATTTGAACTTTGACATGAGTCTGATGAGAGCCTTCTCTGACAGCCGAGCTTTGAGTTTTGAAAATTCAAATTTTTGATAAACTACAATTTATAAAAATTGAAAATTTGTCTAAGGATATTTCAAAGTTCGTCTGAAAGTGAAGATTAAAAAGAATCTTAAAATGGCTCACTGATAGTCGAACTTTGATTTTGAAAATTTGAACTTTAGAAAACAAAGCTTGCAAGTTTGTTTTGACAATCAGTTGACATATGAATGTTGGTATTCAGAAGTTTGAACTTTGAACTAAGTCTGATAGGAGGTCTCTCTGACAGATGAACTTTGAACCTTGGAAGTTCAAATTTTGAAAAGATGAACTGTTGTGCCTTACTAAGCTGCTCACTGACAGACGAATTTTGGGTAAATTTGAACTTCGAAGGCACTGTAGCAATATGGGACAACTGTTCACACTTATCAGAGGAACTTTAACTTGAAAATTCGTATGTTCCAACATAGAAATATTCTTCAAAGATGAAAATTTGAACTTTACTTCATAACATATGAACTTTGAAGTTCAACGTTAAAGTCTTGAACTTTCAGTAATTTTGAAATTCGTCTGTTGACTAACCAAAATTCGAACTTTGAGTGTCAGAAGTATTAAATGCGGTTGGTGAATGGATAGTTTTTCAGAGTAACCATTGGGTAACTTCTCTAACGGATAGATTTTGTCTCTAACGTATAGTTAAGACCTAAATCTATAAGTAAAACCTCATTTGAAGTTGTGGGGTACGAAATTAACATTGTATATACTGAAACTCTGTCAAAATTCTCAACTCAAAGTCTTTTACTCTCACACTTCATACTTCTGCACTTCAACTTTCATATACACTCTAAATTAGAGAGTTCACTCTTTGTAATCAATCTTATCTTCATCTGCAAGAAAGATTTTCTTGTGAAGGATTATCACAAGGGATTTGGGAAGCACTTAGCTAGAGTGCAAAAGGAGAAATTGTAAGCTCTAAGAACAGAGCATCAAAGCTGTACTGTGGCAATTGCAAGAAGCCCACTGAATTCTTGCAAGATAGTGGATAATCTCAAGTTGTTGCTTGGGGACTTGACGTAGGTCTAGATAAAGAGACTGAACCAGGATAAACATCTGTGTCTTCCCTTCTTTTCTATTGCTTTTACCTTACTATATCTATATAATCTATTTTACTGTCATTTCTGCCTTCATCACTCTTTTAACTTTTGCAGAAAATTTTAATCTTCCAATTCACCCCCCTCTTGGGAAGCCAGCATATCTAATATGGCTTATTTTATTGCAATATGTTATTATTTGTTATTTCCATGAATATAACTTGTTGCCATATTGTATTTGTGTTGTTTTGTGACTGGTTTTGGCTATAAAATGAGGGGTTTTATTCCCCAGGATATCCATTTTCTAAGGAAAAATTTTGCCAAAATTTTTACTTGACAGTGTTGTATTTTAATGATTTACGTGTTTATATGTGAAATGTTTGCGAAACTTGAATGATATATTTGCATGAGATAAACTAGCTATTGAGATTTTCCCAAATCTCACCCTCGAGCACTAACATGATAGGTTCAAGTGATGGCAAGACCTCCAGGAAGATAAGAGGCAAGGAGAAGATTAATGATGATTAGATTTATAGTCACCTTAGTTGTTTGTTTTCTTGTAATTATATATGAAATCATATGTATTTTCAAACTGTGTTTTACTGCTATAATGTTCCTTTAGAGTTATTGTGATGTTAAGAATATATTTTGGAAGAGTTTGAATCATGTAAGAATGGTATATATTTAGTTTTTGGAAGTTGGTATGTAAATCTGTCCATTATGTCCACTGATTAGTTATATGGTTACTGTTCATTCAAAATTTAGTTTTCTATATGAGTCTTATATATTCTTGGAAAGTAGACATAGATATCTTTCCAAGAGCCAAAGATCAATTGATTTGGATAAGTATACAAATTGGTATGAATTTTCGAAGATGGCTCAAAAAATCTAGAAAAGTAGTTTTGACCAAATGAACAATTTAATTCGATGAATTTTATGAATGAATTAGCTTAATTAAGTTCCAGTTGTATATTTTTTCCATGTAGGAAATATTTTTAACTATTTTTAGAGACTAGAATCATCCTTATACGATTTTCCTAGATTTAGTTAAGATTTTTCAAAATTTAGCCAAGAAAATCAAATCACCAAATGAATAATATTTTGAAAAATTGAATTTTTCTTATTCAATCTTATAATGATTCAAGTTTCTAAATTATCTCATTTAGCATTATATATGCTATTATACATGGGAAATAATGAAAGAAAGTAAGATATTACAGCTTTTCTGGTGCCACAATGCCCCATTTTAGTTTTATACCAGCAAATTTCAACATTCCTGGGTGAACTTCCAACACGCATAACTTTATGCTCCGACCTCCAATTGACTTGATTCTAACTCCTACAAGTCAATCTTATCCCAATCTATCCATGGACACTAGTCACACTTCAATCCATATTTATATAGAGATTTTGGACACCTAATACAGTTTTGGCCACTTTTAATAAAAACTCACCACTTATAGCTTCCATTTTGCCACCAAAGGCAATTTGACCATTCAGGGCCTTCCACACGAGTCCCATTTGACTAAACTAACTTGTCTAAAGAGATTTCATCTCAAAGAAACCACTCCTATGAGATTTGACCCCCATGAACCCCAAATTGATAAAGTGGGCCATAGACCTAAAACTCACATACTTGGCCCAAAACTCCCTTTACGCTCACATATACCACCATACTGACTCAATAACCCTCTGTAACATGCATTCATCATAAAACATCATACCCAACATATCCAACACCATTCCATATCAATATTATTACAATCATTCCAACTCTCAAGTCACTTACAACCACTATCCTATTTAGTACAACATACATAGACATTACACACATACACTACCAAAAACTTGGTATTCACATATTCGATATACTACTCCCTTGTCTTCTCTAGACTAGTTCCAAAACCTTCACCTAAAATATTAGTTCATGGGAAAAGGGTGTGAGACAAAGTCTCAGTAACTAGGGACAATCACACACACACACACACATATATAATTTGTATAATCTCATGAATGTAATATGAAATAGAATGTATGTCTCCCTCGCACACAGCTAGAACCACGAGCTGTTATCATAACATGACATTTCATATAGGTAATTCCCTTCCAACAGTCAATGAAGACTGATTCCGGGCGGGACATCACCAAGCTCACCTCCCATTAGTGCACTTGTCTAAAGGTAACACTAATGTTCGGATCATGGTTCTCCTTTCCTTTTCCTACCATGAATTGTCAGTGATTTAGGGAAGGTGCAATCAACTGCACGTTTTTCCCTCCTGGCCATAGAATGCAATTTAGTAGCAGGGATCTCATCCTTACCCTCTCTAATCATATCATATCATATTATCATATATCATATCATCATCACTATCCTATCACCATATGCCTCACAATGCCATGTGGTGATACTCATATTATATCATCATGTAGTCATCATCATCATCATGTTTCAAAATGTCATGCTATGCATCATGTAATGTCACATCATCATCATAATCATCATCCTCTATATGTCTAACCGTGTGCATACCACAATCTAAAGACAAACCATACACACACATATCAATATTGTGGTATGAAAGAAAACATGCATATATACACATATATATACTACATATGACACATACCATAGAAACAATACAAACACTTAGTTACCTCTAGTAGTTAATACCACACACGCATGATTTCCACAAGCTTCTCGAGTTGACCAACATACTCGTTCCCCTTTCTGTCAACCAAATACCTCTATAATACAATAAAATCCTCAGTTAACATATAATACCATTTAACCAAACATCACAATTCAACCATATAGGCCTAACCCAAGGTTTTAACATCATTTCCATACACCATTGAACTCCTAAAGACCATCCAAACAATACTCAACCATATATACCTCAGATTCCCAAATGACTCGATCGAAAATAACCTAGGGTTAAGCTTGAATCATGCATACTCCTTCTAAAACTCACACCCAAGCATCACAACCACCAAATCACCCTCCATTAATTCCATTTCATCCATTTTAATCGGTGGAGTTTGGCCAAAATTTAAAATCTCAACATATACCAAAAGATCTCAACTCAAAACCGAAGAAAATGGAGATGGAGGAGTAAGGATCACTTACCAACAATTATCCAAGCTCCCAAAGGTCAGAAATCACTCCCAAGAGCCAAGAATCATGAACCCTAACTCTATTTCTTCTTTCTTCCTCCATATCTCTCTCGCTCTCCCGTTCTCGGTCCGACTGAAATGTTTCTGATTTAAATGATTTTGAGGTGTGGCGTCGTAGTAGTGTATTAGTTCACCCCGATGTGAATGCCCTTGACTGGAAAAAGATTTCAAAATTTGTAGCTCACTCACCGTAGCGGCCCAGCTTCTTGCCGTAGTGTGGAGCTCATTTTTCCCTACTTTAATTCTTTCCTCCATTGTGGCCTTCTAGTTCTGCACACAATGCCAATTACACTTGGTTAGCTAGGGACTAAGCCTAAGATAATGTAGTAAGGGTTGTTACAGTAATAAAAGTAGCTTAAACTAAAAGCAAGAACTATCAAGCATCAAAAAGCAATAAGGATAAATTATGAAAATTTATTAATAAGTATCCATGTAAATAATTGTGGTAGCCAAAAAAATCCATATAAATATCATTGTTACTCCTAAAACCTCCATGACCTACAATATCTCTGAAACCTGATACCTCATCTGTTTCCATACCTATACTACAAATCCAAAAATAATCAGAAACCCACTGCCTTTCCTATGCAATGCCACAACTAAAACTATAGAAAACAACCACATTGCACACAAGGCATATCAATCACATGGATAATGGATCACTACTCTCCATAAGCCTAACATAACAAAAGATGAAGTACCCTTCCAGCAAATTTGAATCGTAGACAGATCAAAAGTCTAGTAATGATGAAAAAGAAAAGTAGAGAGAAAGAGAAAACAAACCTATTATAACACCTCTATTTAGGATAGTTTCTCATGTATTAGTCCCACTAGAGATCAACTATACTTAATTAGAAGCTTGAATCACAATAAAATATTATGATAAATTTAATCAATTTTCCATGCTACTATTCATTTAATCCCATTTTTTTCTTTCTTTTTGGTAAACTTCAGAAAATCATAATTAATTCAATAAAAATCATATGAAAGTGATTCAAGTCTTTATAGATAGCTTATAAGAATGTCTACATGGAAAAAATATCAATCAAATCAATTACTAGGATAATTTTCACCGTAAATTTTGTGAATTTCTACTGTTCATACGATCAATTTTAGAAATTCCAGTTTTTTGTGCTAATTTTGAAAATTTACTATAAATCGTACACTCATCCAAATTGAGTGATCTTTGGACCATATGAAAGATATTTATGTCCTGTTTTAAGAATATATAACATCCATACTTTATACATCAAAAAAGCCCAAACAGTAGCATAATCATTTGGTAGTGGTCAGAATGACCATTTGCATCCTAATACTTACAATACAAAAATTGTAAGATATTCACATGACCATATTTCATCTTCATATCAAGCCATACATTAGCTAAGACTTAAACGAACATAAAAACTTAGAGAAACATATTTAACTTCATCTTTACAAATTTTAAATAAGAGGTCAAATACATGGCCAATGCAATTGCTATCAAATTAAATACCAAATTCTTTCTCCTTTCTCTTCTCTTCCTTAGAGGTCTTCCCATTGTTGATACCTAATAATGGTTAATATGTGGGAGGGTGAGATTCAAAGAATCTCAGTAAATAAATATCATACATGCTATCATATCATCACATTGAGCATAAAAACATCAAGAAAACTTAGTTCATCACATATGCATATTAGAAACATATATATTTTATAAAAATTTTAGTAGAGTTAATTTTGTAAAATGGACATCTCGGGGCTCCAAACCCCTCATATAACTTAGCCAACAATATAAAAATATCTCAAATCAACATTTCATACATATGCCATAGTGTCAAATATCAAAGAAACAATAATGACAATGTGATGTTAGTAAAGAAAATTTTCTATCTTATAGTACTTCCTTGCTTCCCACACTTTGTCCAACACTTCTTGGACCTTCCAGCACTTCTCCAAGCTTTCTTAGGCTTCCTCAAACCTAAACATATCATCAAACAATTACTCAAGCTAATGGTTCCATGACTTTCTTCAAAAAGTGTTCATGAAACCCTAATTCTTCAAAAATTCACCAAAAATTCATTCCTAGCTTAAAAATGATGAATTATACCTCTATTCCATGTAAGTTTTCATAAGGAATCCAAATATGGCCTCAGAATTACAAATTTAAGCTCTTGTTATGGTTACTATTCATTCCGAATTAAGCTTCAAAACCCTAAAAATTTCACTTTCTTAATCTTAAACTTTTTAATGAAATCAACACTTGTTCCTAGGGTTTTGGAGCATGGGGATCCCATTTTTGAGGTCCAATTTATGAAATTCCAACCCTTAGGGTGAACAGTTGCTCTTAAAAATTAGGTGAATTCAAAAAAATTGCTATGCTTCTTAGTTCATCAAACTACTTCCATAATCATGCTTTAAATGAGTATTCTAGCATTTCCCCTAAGTTTGATGATTGTAAAACTCATTTTCTTGCTTAATCTTGGTTTGGCCCAAACCCTAAGAGGAAGAGGAAGAAAATCTAAACCATAAACCATGCACTAAACCTTACTAATAGCAAGCTTAAAGTGGTAGGAGGTAACTTACCAACTTGAGCTTTCACGTTCCTCTTGTGTTCCCTTTTCTTCTTTCTCTCTTTCTCTATTCTTTCTTTCATTTTCATCCCTTATTTTGCTGCTGGAAATGGTCATGTTGAATGGTGAAAAAGTGGGTAATTAAAGGACTTAATTATGTAGCTTAATCATGGTTAACTCTTAGT
The DNA here is from genome assembly GCA_026686845.1 of Adenanthera pavonina. Classification (NCBI taxonomy): domain Eukaryota; kingdom Viridiplantae; phylum Streptophyta; class Magnoliopsida; order Fabales; family Fabaceae; genus Adenanthera; species Adenanthera pavonina. The sequence goes on from JAIVEN010000010.1 coordinate 32,454,294, forward strand.
TAAACTTAGGTTACTTTTTTGGACAAAAAGTGACAACTTCTTGGATAAGTTTTCAAAATGTCAAACTTCCCAAACTGCTCCATTTCCACACAAAAAAGAGTGCTTCAAGTGTCCAAGATTGCTCAATTTTTCTTGGTCCAGATATATATTGAACCGTGTAATTTTTAACCGTATCGATAAAACTGCTTTTTACAGTAATTTAGTATTTTTGGCTACAGGACTATTTTAATTTTATTTTTATATTTTCATAATTATCTTGTGTCAAATGATATCTATATCTGGCTCATATCTTGTCCCAGTTACCTTTTAGTCATCGGTGGGGTCTATAATTTACTTTATTAGTTTACTGTTATTTTTGGACACTCGGTATTAATTATTTCTTTATCCTTATACATTAACCTTTAGTGCCATATACTATTAGACTTCTCTCACCGAGAGCTTCATTCTGACAGTAATTTTACATATTTACAAAATTACCCCTGACCTGAGATTAAATTATAATTTTAAAACTTTTGGGTCATTAGGTGTAATTTTTCCCAAAGACTTTTTAACTTCTTCTCCATGTGAATTTTATATATTTTGGGATCTGGATGTCATTTTTATATTTTTTAGGGGTAAAAATATAATTTCTCATTTTTTCATCCAACCTGAAAAAATGATCTCTGTCATTTTTCACACAAAACGGTGTTTCTCTATTTTCACGAATTCTTTGTACATTTCATGTTATCATTTATTTCTTCCTCTTTCATTACCTTATATCCAGTAAAATTTTAAGATATTACACCTATGCTCTTCAAATTTGGGATGGCAGGGGGTGGCAAAGATAAAGAGGTGACAGACAACCAAGGGAATTTGATCTAAGCCCAGGAGTAATTTAGTGGGGCATCAACCAGATTGGATTAGCCAGGCTTGTAGTGAAGTCAAAAAAATCAATAAAGAAGGTTTGCATATGAGCAAAACCTTTAGGGCTCCATAAGGGGACAAAATTGGAGAGCTAGATTAGCTTTGTGTTTTGTCAAAATGAAGAGGTGATGATAGCATTGGAAAAGCAATAAAGAGAGGATGCAGGGGCACGATGATGGAGAAAATTGTAGGTTGAGAATTTGATAGTAAAAGAAAGGAGTGGTAAACCACGAATCCTTTTGGCTTGGCCTAAAAAATTCGATCGGCTTTGGAATGAAGCAAGGCCTTGGAGGAACTGAGACAGTGGAGGAGAGTATATGGTTTCAATGGTTATGAGAGCTTTGATGGTGGGTTTTGATGGAAAGGATGAATTTTTTATGGGAAGCACAAATCTTTGTCAGATAGACACCGGCAATAATGAGCTTCGATGGGCTTTGGAACGAAGAAAGGCTGTGGAAGAACAAAGACAGTAGAGGAGAGTAAAAAGCTTCGGTTGTTCGGTCTGCGTGATAGTGCTTGATTTGCAACAACGAAGGTTTATGTTTTCAAATTTATATTTTTATTTATTTTTAAATAGATTTAGAAGGCATTTAACCAATAAACACCATCTAAAGTTTAGTCTTTCTTAGCATTTCTCAACAAAATGCCAACTATAAATTTTAATTTTAATTTTTTATTTAAATTGTTGCCAGCCTTTAGTTGGCGTTTCACCTATAAATGCCAACTAATATATTTTAATATTTTTTTTATTTTATCGGCCATCTTACATGGCGTTTAAATGGAAACGCCAACTAAATCTATAATATGCCAACCAAAAATTTTAATTTAAATTTTTTATTTAATTTTTTGCTAGCATTTAGTTGGCATTTCATTTATAAATGCCAACTAATATATTTTAATATTTTTTTATTTCATTGGTCATTTTAGATGGTGTTTAAAAGGAAACGCCAACTAAATCTATAACATTAGTTGGCATTTTCTTAATTAACGCCAACTAAAACCCAACCAAAAATTTTAATTTAAAATTTTTATTTAATTTTTTGCTAGCATTTAGTTGGCATTTACAAATGAAACATCAACTAATATATTTTATCTTTTTTTTTTATTTTATCGGTCTTCTTAGTTGGCGTTTAAACTGAAATGACAACTAAATATCTAATAATAGTTGGCATTTTTACAATAAACACCAATTATTGAGTGCCAATATATGTCAAAATTGGCATAGTGCCTCTAGAGTTACCACGGCATATAAAATTAATGCCCTCTAGAGAGTCACTACATATGGGCACCCTCTTGAATATATAATCACTAGACTTTTCATTCACACTATTTCATAAGATCCCAATATTTGAGGATGGGGAATCACAAAACATAGTACGTACCCCTCGTGATGAAACACAGTTAGGATGTGATGAAACATAAATGAGGAGGGCAAACACGTAACATATCGATTACCCCACAACCACAATGATACTTGCATAGCTTCACTAGAGTATTGAAAACCTTTTTTTTTTGTTGACAGATTAATATTGAAACTTTATATGGAGCTTGATAAAGTAATAGGAAAATATATATGTACTACCAAATGGTTGATGGAGCAAATCTATTAAGGACATTGGTTGTTGTAATCATAGAAGACAAAGATGACCTTAGCATGCTTGGCAAGATAAGGTTTAGCACATGTGGTAAAGATTTGTATTAGCATAACAAGAGGTCTCGTATTTAAATTCTAAGTATTCGATCAGTTACATTGAATAGTTCTTGTTAAGAAAACTTTGCCAGCTCAAGAAGTTACTGGATGCTACTTACCATTATTTTGACGATTCAAATTCAATCAATCTATTATTCAACTTGTTCCTATCACTTTAAAAGACATCCCACCTCATCGTTTTTTAGTAAACCGATATATCAATATTAATGTGAAATTTATAATTTATAGCAAGTCTTACTATTCACAAATCATGAATAGGACAACTTATTCCTCTTAAATCCTTGTAATTTAGGTCTCTCTATGAATATTATTATCCTTGTTTAAAAAAAATTAAAAAAGATTAAAATTTCAAGAACTTGCTTATCTTTAAAGTTAATTTTAAAACGCATTGGATATGTAAAATATTAAGAATAAACAATAAAAATACATTTGTGTTTTATGATGAAAGAAAATAACAAAAGAAAATTAAATAAAAATAACATAAATTTAATAAAAAATGAAATGGAATTTATCTAAAATATGAAATAACTAGAAGAAATATCCTGTGGAATGCATAGAATAAATACTGTTAAGGAAATATAAACATTAAGATAACTAGAATAGTAATTCTATATATTGAAATCTAGATATTCCAAAAACAAATATTTCATAGAAAATTTAAAAAGTTAAACTAACATGTAAAATAAGAAATTTTTCTTCCTGCAGAAACTAAAATTAAAGTTAAAATGAAAATATTACATGATGAACAAAAACAACCATTGCAATACAAAAAATATTTGTGAAGTTTACAGCTTGCTCCTTGAACAATGAGATATAAATGAAAAAATAATAAAAATAATAACGTGATAAAAACTATTGATTAAAATTTTCGCTAACACAATAAATATTTAGAAAAGAAAAAATAACAAACCAAGCAACCCAAATATTTGTGGTGATTGAGGTAGGTGCAAGTTGCAAAATATCCAAGTGTGATGTTAACTAGACTTGGTCGAAAATATGTGATGCTGATCTTAAGTTTGTGGGAAAAAAGACACATAAGGACCTTCTAACACAAATAATGACTAATAAGGATTCCCAATTTCTACAAATACCCATAAGGACCTAGGTCCTTTTCAGAGAATATGAAAATAAGGAAGTGACAAAAACACCCCTGAATTAAAGTATAAAAAATGGTTCTCTCATTTCCGTCTCCGTGCATGCCTCTGTCAACCTAAATCGGCAAATTTCTTCCTCTCCCCAAGGAGCTTGGTGCATGATAAAGCACTTTTATTCTTCTCTTCTACCTCTCTCTCCTTCCTGCATTGTTCCTCTGTTCTCCTCTTTGGTGTTCCACAATTTGCTTAATTATAAAATATTGGTTTGTTAGTGTAGATCTGGGTTGAATCTAAAATATCTGGTCCTTCCTCTATTCTCCTCTCTAGTATTCCTCTATTTGTTGAATTTGACTATTGAAAAGGTACTATCTTTGAATGCTATGGTGAAGCACTGTATTCGTTTCTTTTTCCCCTGAAATGAGGATGTAACGTGAATGTTGCATAATATTTAGTTAATATTGCAGATAAACATGTTTTTGATGGCTTATAAACTTATCAATTGCATATGAAGTTGTTTTATAAACTTAAACTTTTTTTCTAAACTGAATTATGAAGGTATTGAAAACTTATATGATAGATATGAAATTTTGCAAATGTTAGATGGAAATTTTTGTTATCCCCATGAAAATTTTGTTGAAAACTTAGCTTTTTTGCACACTATAATTTTGTTGTTGTTGTAGTCCATAGCAACTAGTGGCTTATTTTATTAATAACTATTATGATTAAGTCTTGCTCAATTAGTATAACTCAATATGTTTAGAAGCTATAGTTGGAAATTATGGGAGGATAGCTGTGAATTAATAAATAGATGTTATGAAAAATGATTTCATCTTTATAACATCATTTCTAACAAATAGAAAGTTGTTTCTTGTAGGGTTAATTCACAGATGTCAAGTACTTCATTAAAAGAAGTATTTTGTTATTTTCACATACGGGGGAAGGATGTTCAAGGGAGGATGCAATATGAAGGAAGGATAACAAATACTGAATTGTTAAGAGAAGGCATGGGGCATCAAGAGTTGTTGAGAAAGATATAATTAATACTAAGAAATGAATATAATGGAGTTAAGGTGAAGTTTATAGTCAAGTTCGATTATAATACATTTGTAGATCTTTTAAATAATGAAGTAGTTCAACAATTGATGAGGTTCAATGATGAATTTGTACATGTGTACATTGGTGGAAACACAAATGAAAGTGTAGAGATACTGATGGATCATTCACAAGATTAAGCTGCCTTGGTTAAATGTTTAGTCATATTTAAATTGAATTTTGGAATAATTTACTTGTTATAATGAATAATATTTAGACTACTAAAATTATATAAAACGAGTTGGAAATGCTGAATTCCTCAATTGGAAATTTAGTTAATTCAACTTGAAATTTTTTTTCAAAGCTACTTAAAAAGACATGGAATGCTGAAAAAATAGGTATATTGAGTCGGAAATTCCGAATTTCTCTCATGGGAATTTAGTTGTATGAACTTGTAATTTATTTTTAAAGTTGACTTTTTCAATAATTTGTTCTAATGAACTGTGATTATGTGTGAATGCAAGATAGATGTCATTGGACTATTCTCCCTCTTGGGAGGAAAGGAACGCTTTTGTGGAGGAAGGGAATCCTTCTTGAGAGGAAGTGAATGTTATACCTTGCGTAACACAAAATATGCCTACACCACAGCTAATGTTGATTTCTATCAAATGGAAGGATATATTTTTTGGAGTAGGACAAACATTTCCAAATGATGACATTTAAAAAAGTATTATTTAGATACTACATTGGTCACAACATCAAATACACTTATTTGAAGAATAGTTGAAGAAGATGATTGCAAAGTGTACGATTGATAATTATTAATGGAAAATTATTGCATATGTCGTTGGAAAAAGAACTCCTTTCTTGTTTGTACATCATTTCCACAATGAACACACATAGAGTGCGCAAGACAACCTTCTTGTGCCTTATAAAGTCAAATCAACATTAATATCATCTATAATTGTTGATGCACTGAGGAGTAAACTGGATAAAACACTAAATGAGATAATACAAGACCTACACAGGAATTATGGCTCGATCATCACTTACAACCAAGTATACAGGGTAAAAGAAAAATTCTTAGAGGAAATTCATGGTCTTCTAGATAATTCATATATGTTAATCCTATGGCCTTGTGATAGATTGATGGAGACTAACCCTAACACAGTTGCAAAATAAGAAGCATTAGCAAACAACACATTTGAGAGGCTATTTATTGCATATGGATGATGCATAAATAGATTTTTGCTTGGGCCCGATCAATACTATCTAGAGATGGTTGTCATTTGAGTTGTCTATACAAGGGGACCTTATTGGCAATATCAGTATATGATGTAAATAATGAAGTGTTCCTTCTAGCTTATGTAATTGTAGGCAGGGAGACATATGATAATTGGGCATGGTTTCTTCAAAATGTGTAAGAGATAACTAGTTTAGTGCAAATAACCATAGTTTCAAATAGGCATAATGAAATTATTAGTGAGATGTGAGATATTTTTGTGAGTGATCAACATGCATATTGCTATCACTATGTCAAGGAAAATTTTAGCCCTAAATTTATGAAAATTGCCACAAGCACTAGAAAGAGAAAGAGGAAGGAGGATACACTTAAGTTGTTGGATGTAGCTACATATGCAAGGTTAGAATGTGATTTTGATAGAGTAATGGAAAATTTGAGGCCTTTCTCCCCTAAGGTGGCATAATGGCTTGAAGTAAATAATGACATTGATAGATAGTTGGCCTTATCATAATTTCAGAATCAGAGGTAGGATCATATAACAACAAATCTGGCCAAGTCATTCAATGCTTTGTTAGTAAAGGAGCTGAAGCACAATTATACACTTTGATAAATGAGCATCAGTCCAAATTGGCAAAGAAATTGTATTATACCAAAATGGTAATGTCAAAGTAGACATATGGTATAGCCCCAAAAGAGGGAAATCAGCTACAAGAGAAAGTGGTAGGGGCTGAAACTATGGTAGCTGGGTATTATAGCATGAATAAGATATCAGTCCGCACTGTATCCATAGGTTTGAGGGTTAATCACATAACTCAGGAATGCACCTATCAAGCATGGCAGGTGATAAGTTTGCCACGGCATGGAGCCTTCAGTCCAGATATTTTTTGAATTGTCATGAGTGTCTCATCGTAGCGACCCTGTATCTCACTACCGCATGACTCTTCTCTGTCTCCATTTTTAGATTTGTCCCATTTTAATCATTTTTCTAGTCCTGATTCCTCCGGTCCTACACATATCATCAAGTATACTTTCTATTAGCTTGATACTAGGTTCAGGATACTGTAATAAGGGTTGTTACATGGGATGGCGGACAATGTGCAAAAACCAAAATGAGGAAGAAGCTTGTATTAGATCTTTAAAAGCCATGAATGAAGTGTTTGTCTATAAACTTGCCTGGAGCCTTTGCACTAGAACAGAAGATTTGTGGGTTAAAATTCTAAAAAGAAAGTATGGGGATAAGCTTGATACCAGGCATATTGCTACTATTAGAAATTCATCTTGGCTATTTGGATTTTGATTAATTCTTGCGTAATCAAGAATTTCTAAAACCTAAAGAGGGCGATGAGGATTTGAGAAGATAGTACGAATTTTTGGAATGATCAAATCACCTTTCTTTGATGCTGATTAAGGCTTGCATTAAGTGAAGTATTAGGGATTCTATTCCTGGTTGTAAAATAGCCAAAGTGTACTTGGAAGCAATTGATGTACACCCTCTTAGACAAGCCATTAGGAGGGGCCATAATGAGAGAACTTATGAATATAAAACTTACAAGTATAGGTGGCGTCATGGAGCACATCATGAAAATGAGAAACTTGGCCTCATAGCTAAGGCTTTTTGAGATGGAACCTCTAGAACAATTTATGGTGTAACTCATTCTAAGTTTCCTACCTTCTCAATAGAAGACCTTTTACATTTCCTATAACACATAAAAAAATGGATAATGGATGATGTACTGTCCATGTGTGTGTAGGAAGAAGCTAGGCTATTGAGGGCTGGGAGAGATGCACTAAAAGAGGTTTATTTGGCAAAAAGTTCCGATGCTAGGAGGAAGGAAAAGAAAGACAAAAGGAAAAAAAGTCTATTCCTCTGACCTAGCTGTGAGTAAAGACAAGACTGTCTATTATTTCTATAAGAAGAAGGGGAATATGAGGCATGAGTGTTCTAAGAGGAAATCCTACCTTGCCAAGAAGGGAATAGGTAATGGTATTTACATATCTCCTGTTGCTTATGAATCTCATTTAGTTTTTATTAATCGTGACACTTGATGGATTGACTATGGAACCACAATTTACATTGCTAATATCATACAAGGGTTTTTCAACAGTAGGTGCACGTGTCTCGGTGAAGAAAACATCTTTTGAGGCAATGGAATAAGGGCCCATATGGAGGCAGTTGGGACGTGCATAATTGTTTTAGCAAATAAAAATATTTTGGGTCTTGAAAATTGTTTTTATGTTCAAGATTTTTCCAAGAACTTAATTTCTATTTATCAATTAATGCCTTTGGGATTTGAACTATTTCTTTTTGCAAATTTGATGAAATTGAATAAAAATTCTATGCTTTTGGATACATTTCTTTATGTAATGATTTGTTTAAATTACACATCAATTTACATCAATCTCATGTTGTTACGTGTGGTATTAGACAAAGTGTCATGAATGAGAATTTGATTAGCTTACGGCATAAGAGATTGGGACATATCTCTATTGAAAGGATTAATAGATTAACTAAAGATGGAATCCTTGATCTTTAGACTATACAGAACTTGATCCATGTATGTATTGCATCAAGGGTAAGCAAACCAACACTATGCCAGAATAGGTATTTATTGGCGCACATTCGTTGGCGGTCATTTAAGAAAACACCAATGAAAAAAACATTAGCAGTTATTTGTTAAAACGCGATAAAAATATTGCCTTATATTGGCGGTTAAATTTTCAACCGTAAAGAAATTGTCAGGCTAACTTTTCTTTGCATTTTTTTTCTTTAAAACGCAAAGAAAAGTTTCATTTTAGTTGGTGGTTAATAACTGCCAACTAAAGTATTTTTTTTTTAAAAATTCTTTAGAAAATAAATACAAAATATGCAAGATGAAAATTTTCCTTCCCATATTCACAAAATCAATAAAGTCACAGACATCGTGAAAAATTTCCTTCCCTCCTTCACAAAATCAACACAGTCATAGAAACTCAGAAAGTACGCATTTGGGTTTCTCTACGCTTCAACAAAAATTTCTTGCCCCTGATTAGCTTTTAGTCTCTAACCATCTCATCTTTGTGTTTTTTGGGTCACAGAATCTCGATCGGAAAGGTACGCATTTGGGTCTTTCACTGCTTCTACAAAAATTTCTTGCCTTAATTAGTGTTTAATCTCTCTCCTTCCCATCTTTGTCATATTTAGGTCAGGAATCTTGGAGAAGTACACGTTTGGATCTCTCAACGCATCCACAAAAATTCTTGCCCTATTCAGCGTTTAATCTCTCACCTTCTTATCTATGTCACTTTTGGGTCTTTGACTTCTCGCTGAGTTTCAACAATGTTCTAACGAGTTTCTTGTTGAGGTATGCATTTTTGAACTGCATTTGTATATATTTTTTGTATGTTAGCCACCAACGGAATTGCATTTGTTCTGCGTGGATATATATATATGGTCTTCAAACATTTTCTGGCACTGTATGTTACATATATATATAGATAGAGAGAGATAGAGGTTTATTTGTGTTGAGGCTACAACTTTCCTCATTTCTAACTTAGTTAATAATTTTGTATAGAAGTTGGTGTCCACCTGATCCCCATTTGCGAATGAATGATGGTAGGATTGCCTCTTTGGGGAAGAGGGAATCACAAAGGGTTACATGGGCCTCGATGGTGATGGTTTTGATCTCTCAGGAAAATATATAAATATCAAGAAAAGTGAATAGGAAACCATTAATTTCACTAAAGACACTGGGCAGCTTGCAAAATTTAAGCAAATCAGCTAGCACAGGCGAAAAAGAGGCATTGAATTAAGGTGATATGATTATGAGTTATGAGTGAGAGTGGTCTCAAAACTAATATGGGAATAGAATAGTACGTGTAAATTAAATCCTGTGTGTGTTGTGTGGTTAGTTTGTGATTGTAATGTCAATGTGATGTTTTGTACGCCTAACTGATAATGGTGTTTAGTTCACATATTTGATTAGAGTGAAGAAAGTGAGAAAATATGATTATATAAAATGATAGAACTATAATTCTTATAAAAAAATGATAGTATAATATTATTTTTAAAATAATTATAAAAATAAAAATTATGAAATAGTAATTATACCCATTTCTTCAAGCATTACAGGGAGTATGAGGAATCGAATGCTTTTTGTTTTTTTAAAATGAAATGGAAAGCATTTTATAAGTAGCATATTACTTGAATCTTCTCTTTCATTAGACTTTTACAAGATATAGATAAATTTACTTGATACTGCCCTTTAAATCTAAATTTGAAGACAGTAAGGTTGTGATTTGTACATGAAAAAGGAATTTGATGAAATCCCTATTGTGACCAATGTTTATTAGTCATATTCTATATGCTTTCTGCATAACTGATTTAATTTGAAGAATTCTAATCTAACTATATCAACAGTGTTTTTCTCAAAATAAGAATAAGATGTATGTTTATGAATACTCAAGAGCTGGAAATATAAAGTTCCTTTAACAAAGTGAAAAAAGATTAAGCAATTCAACTTAAAGGAGAAACATATGCCAAGAAAAAAAAACACTAATATCATACGGTATTAACTGAAAAAAAATTTATCCATTCCTATACTTAGTGTCTTTCTCTTTCTCTTCTTTAAAGACACATGTTCAATGAACTTGTCATGTGAAATAGGATTTAATAAGAAGCTGCCGCCACCACCATCCTCATTACATTTTTTAGCACCCTACAGTATCATTTGCAGAAGATTCCTGCTCTTCACCTTCATTGAGGCGTTCATTTACAAGTCTTGTAATCATTGAGTTTATCTCTTTTTCTAGTCTCCATTTCTCTCTATTGCTTCTTGTTGGCAAGTACCTAAAGCATATCGTTATAGCATATTTGTCAATTGTCATTAATGACAATAATAACTGAAGAACAAAACATAATATGGCTATAATTTATTTTTCATCCTTCAACTAAATAACTACATATGTCATTGCGTAGCTTTTTGCTTTTTGTCTCTTAGGGTATGTTTGTCTCATTTTTATCAAATATCTTTTAGACTGTCACGAATATTTGTCATATACTTCAAGCCAAGTACATAAACCTATATTGGTTATTGATCCAAAATATAGAATTGTGCACACTTCAATATTTTACTATGATTGAACAATTTGGACTAAAGTTAATATATATTTTTTTTAAACTTAAATGAGATGGGAATTTCACAAACATTCACATTCACTCGTGTCACTATCTTTTCAAATGTATAAATTCCGAGAATCAATTTAACATATATTTAGGCATAGGAGTATTAATGCATACCATAGTCCTAGAATCCCAATAGTTGACTTTGACATGAGCTTTTGAAGATTCTAAGCTTTGTGAATATTTAGTATTAATGCATACCACAGTCCTAGAATACCAATAGTTCAGAGTACAATTTGATGTAAAACAGATGAATAATTGTAACTAAGCTAGAAGTCTAAATATAATCTTACCCCTGAAGAACCTAACTATCACGGAACTTTAGGTGTTGATGGCATTAAATGTTTCTAGGTAGGTGTTCAATAGCTGAGGAACACTTTCTTGAAATCTGATTTATATATTTAATATAAAAAATATTTAGTTATGTGAGGTGAAGCTCATGCGCATTGAACTGACTGAATACTTTGATGTATTGGGTGAGTGGCTTGTAATCCCCTAGGGGCCTAATGATAACTTGTTAGAGCTGGTAGTGGTTGAGGGTTCCCTTATGTAACAACCTACTCTCAAACACCTCTAGATTTGACCAAAACCTTCAATACATAACCAAACACAACCCTAACATTTCACAAACACTTCTTAAAACTTCATAGCAGAGGAAACAAACCAAACAACACCAGAAAATGGGCTGGGGCCGCAGCCGCTAGAGTACCACCGTGGCTCCGGCTCATTCCAGTAACTCCCTCATCATTGTCTCGACTGGCGCCAAGGCGGCCCCTGCTAGTTTTCTATACAAGCAAATTTCATACTACGGAGTGAACTTCCGATGCGCATAACTTTATGCTCTGACCTCCGATTGACTTAATTCTAACTCCTACAAGTCAATCTAATCTCAATCTATCCATAGAATCCAATTTCATCTCAATCCAACTCCGTATGGAGATTTTGGACACCTGACATTATTTTTGCCACTTTTTGACCAAAACTCCGAACTCCCAACTCCCATTTGCCACCAATGGCAATTTAACTACTCAGAATCATTTACACAGGTCCAAAACCACTTAACCAACTTCTCCAAAGAGGTTTCACTGCCAAGGAACCACTCCTCTGAGATTTGACCCCCTTGAATCCCAATTGACAAATTGGGCTACTTGCCCTAAAACACACCAAGAAGGTCCAATTCCACCTTTGGCCTTACAAACGCCACCATACTGACTCGACAACATCCTAAACAATATATACATCACAAACAGTCATACTTATCACATTCATTCTCCATACATAACATTCATAACAGTCCTTATCCATGTCATACATCCATTACAAAACCTTCTATCGTACTTGGCACAAGATACATATCCCAATAAACATAAATTACATAGACCTAATATTCCCACGTTCGATGCTACTCCCTCACTTTCTCAAGACTAGTGTTAGAACTGTCACCTGAAAGGTTAGTCATAGGAGAGGGGTGTGAGACAATGTCTCAGTAACTGAGGACGACCACACACACATATATACATGTATCTCATACAATCTTGTGAATGCAATATGAAATGAAATGCATGTCTCCCTCCACACAGGTAGAACCACAAGCTGTCATCATAATAGGATATTTCGTATAGGCGATTCCCTTCTAACAGTCAGTGAAGATTGATTCCAAGACATCACCAGGCTCACCTCCCATTATTGCACCTGGCCAATGGTAACACTAATGTTCAGATCGTGGTTCTCCTTCCCCTTTCCAACCTTGAATTGACAGCGATTTAGAGAAGGTGCAATCTACTGTGTGCCTTTCCCTCCTAGTCATAGAAGGCAATTTAGCCGTAAGGATCCCATCCTTATCCTCCCTAATCATATATTATCATAATCATATCATATATCATATCATCACCACCCGATCCACCATATCACAATCTCACAATGCTATGTGGAGATGCTCATATCATCATATAATCATCATTATCATATGTCACAATGTCATCCATGCATCATGTCATGTCACATCAATATCATCATCTCTAATGATCATCATAATCATCATCTAGCTGTGTGCATACCACGATATATAGAAAACAGTACACACAAACACATCTCTATCACGGTATGAAAGAAACATGCATATATATATACACAAATATACATAATGTCATACAAGATAACACAAACACCCTGTTACCTCAATTGTCATTACCACATGCACACAAGTTTCACAAGCTTTCTTGAAAGCTAATCCCATGACTTGATTTCTCCGAGTAGCCAAACAACATTAACAACACATTATACCTCAATTAACACAATATACCATTTAGCCAAATATCACAATTCAACTATTTTAGCCTAACCCATGGTTCTAACACCCCCTTTCATGCATCATTAAGCTCTTAGAGACCACTCAAACACTATTAAACCACATATACTTCGGATTCCCAAGAGCTCTAACAGAAAACAACCTAGCGTTAAGCTCAAATCATACATAATCCCTTCAAAACTCAAACCCAAGCAACAACAATACCAAATCACACTCCATTAACCCCATTTCATCCATTTTAATCGGTGGATTTCGACCCAAACCGGAAATCCCAACATATAACCAAAAAATCCCAAGTTAAAACCGTTGAAAATGGAGAGGGAGGAGTAGGGATCACTTACCAACCAAGATCCAAGCTTTCAAGGTCTGAAAATCACTCATAACTGCCAGAAATCTTGAACCCTAGCAATGCTCCCACGGTTTCTCCTCTGTTTCTTCCTTTCAAATTGCCCGAAATGATTCTAATTTAAGTAAATTTCTCGACTTTCACTGCGGCTCTAGGACAACTCACCGCGGCGCCACCACATTCAGCCAAAAAGATGCCACTAGAATTGGCTCTTGCCTCGGCTGCCCTACTTCTCACTGTGCCGTAAAGCTCATTTCTGCCCCACATGAACCTTCTTCAGTCCAGTTTCCTTCAATTCTACACACAATACCAAAACAAATGTCATGAGGGGTATTACATTGTCCCCTGCTTATAAAAATTTTATCCTCGAAATTTCAACCCTTACCTCAAGCAAAAATCTCTGGATACTTCCTTCGCATGGATTTTTCCATCTCCTACTTGACATCATTGGATGTCAAGCCACTCCATAACACCTTTATCAACTTAATGGTCTTATTTCTTAACTGTTTCTTCTTAATAGTCAAGAATTTGCAATAACATGACGTAAAAAGTTGAATCTTCTCGCACTTGAACTGCCTCTTCATCAATTATATGAGATAGATCTGAATGATACTTCTCAAGTTGAGACACGTGGAAAACATCGTGCAATCTAGCAAGATTAGGCGGTAGCGCCACTCAATACGCCACTAGCTTAATTTGCTCCAGAATTTAGTATGGACCCATGTACCACGGAGTGAGCTTCTTGGCTCGAATTGATCTCCCAACACCAGTAGTAGGAGTAACCTTCAAAAATATATGATCTCCAGCATCAAACTCCAATGGTCTCCTTCTTCTATTCACATAACTCTTCTACCAAATCTGAGCAGTAAGAAGCTTCTGACAAATACTCTTTATCTGCTAAGAGGTTTAATCCATAATATCTGGGCCCAAAAGACTCTGTTCACTGAGTTCAACCTAACACAACAGCGATCTACACTTTCAACCATACAACGCTTCATACGGAGCCATTTGTAAACTCGAGTGGAAACTGTTACTGTAGGCAAATTCAACCGACGGTAGATATTGATCCTAATTACCTTTGTTCTCCAGAACACACGCCCACAGCATGTCCTCCAGAGTCTATATCGTCCTTTCAGTCTGCCCATCAGATTCAGGGCTATAAGCAGTACTAAAACTCAACTTCGTTCCCATGGCCTTCTGAAGAGATTTCCAAAACCTGGACGTAAATCTAGCATCTTTGTCTAACACGATATTCATCGGGACTCCATGCAGCCTTACAATCTCATTAACATATAACTGGGCCAACTTCTCCATTGATATAGTATCCCAAATTGGAAGAAAATGGGCCGACTTTGTCAACCTGTCCACAATTACCCATATCACATTGTGTCCTGAAGTGGTCTTTGATAATCCCATCATGAAATCCATGGAAACACTATCCCATTTTCACTCCGGGATCTCTAAAGGTTACAACATACCAGTAGGCAATTAGTGCTCAATCTTTATCTTTTGACAGATTAGACATCTTGCTATATACTTTACGATGTCCTTTTCATACTTGGTCACCAGTACTCTCGCTTCAAATCTTGGTATATCTTAGTGGTACGTGGGTGAATAGCATACTTGCTCTTATGAGCTTCCTCCAAAATTATTTCTCACAACCCCACAACATTTAGCACACAAATCTGACCACAGTATTGGATAATACCATCCTCCAATATATCGAAGTCCTGGATCTTCGCCATTTCAATCTGTTCTGGAATGCCCAAAAGATAGTCATCCTCTAACTGAGCATAGCAAAGGATCCTCAATAAATCGCTTGATACACTGATAGAACTTATTACTAGTACTCCAGGATGGACATTAATGGATAACTTCATATCACCCAAGCTTTCCAGCAACCGCTATTCCCTCATCATCATTGTGGCCATATGGATCAACTTTCTACTTAGCGCATCCACCACAATATTGGCTTTTCCAAGATGATACTTCAAAGCAAACTCATAGTCCACCAAGAATTCTACCTAACGCCTCTGCCTTATGTTCAGCTCTTTCTGATCAAACAAATACTTCAAGCTCTTACGATCACTGAACACCTCAAACTGAGTGCCATAGAGATAATGCCTCCACAAGTTCAAAGTAAACACTATGGCTGCTAGCTCAAGGTCGTGAGTAGGATAGTTCTCCTCATGAGGCCCGAACTACCTTGAAGCATATGCCACAACTCTGCCTTACTGTATCAATACACACCTTAGACATTTCTTAAAAGCGTCGACGTAAACTGTGAACGGCTCTGATAGGTTAGGGAAAATGGGCATTAGGGTGGATGTTAGACAAACCTTCAACTCTTGGGATGTTTTCTCACACCTGTCATCCCAAATGAAAGATCCATCCTTACGGGTGAGTCTAGTCAATAGCATAACAAGCTGAGAGAATCCCTTAATGAACCTCCGGTAATATGCAGCCAAACCTAGAAAGCTATAAATTCCAGTCACAGATTGTGGTCTCTCCCAATTCAACACCGCTTCTACTTTATTAGGGTCTATTGCTACTCTTTTTGCAGAAATCACATGACCCAGAAATTTTACCTCTCGTAGTCAAAACTCACTTTACTGAGCTTGGCATATAGTTGGTGATCCCATAATACTTGCAACATAATTCAAAGATGAAGCGTATGCTTTTTCTCAGTCTTAAAGTATATTAGAATGTCGTCAATGAACACCACCACAAATTTATCCAAACACCGCCGAAACA
Organism: Adenanthera pavonina; assembly: GCA_026686845.1. NCBI lineage: Eukaryota > Viridiplantae > Streptophyta > Magnoliopsida > Fabales > Fabaceae > Adenanthera > Adenanthera pavonina. The sequence continues at coordinate 32,470,843 of JAIVEN010000010.1, forward strand.
CCCTATTCATATAATCCATGAAGATTACTGGGGCATTGGTCAACTTGAATGGCATCAAAAGAAACTCATAATGCCCATGTCGAGTTTGAAAAGCGGTTTTAGGTACATCTTCAGCACGTACTTAGAATTGATGGTATCCTAACCTCAAATTGATTTTAGAGAAAATGGAGGCACTTGCCAACTGATCAATCAAGTCCTCAATCTTAGACAAAGGATATTTGCTCTTAATCGTCACTAGGTTCAATTACCTGTAATCAATGCACAATCTCAGGCTACCATCCTTCTTTTTGACAAAGAACACTGGAACTCCCTGTGAAGAGAAACTTGGTATGATGAAACCCCTTTTCAACAAATCCTCAATCTGCTTCTTAAGTTCCTTCAATTCCGAAGGTGTCATTCTATATGGAGCCTTCGAAATAGAACTTGTCCCATGCACCAAATCAATGGAAAACTCCAGCTCTCATGGTGGTGGCAAACCATTAATCTTCTTTCGAAACACATCAAGATATTCACTTACCATCGGGTACCTATCTATACCACCTTCCATATCAGCGTTAATAGAGAAGAAAACTAGAAACCCTTGACATCCTTTCCTCAGATACTTGTCAGCTTGGGTAAAGGACAAATAGACATTCTCATCCCCTTCAATACTAGGGATATTCATGGGCAAAGACACAATCTTCCAAGCACAATCAAGAATCGCATTATTCTGCTCCAATCAATCCATCCCAATTATCACATCAATCTCTTGCAACGGCAAACATATTAGATCCAGAGTAGTGTTTCAGTGCTCAAAATGAACCACACAATTCAAACAAGCTTGAGTAGTCCTTAGTGAAATTCTTGTGGGTGTGGATATCGACAACCTGTAATATCCTAAAATTTCTCTTAAATGTTTAAGATTCAATATTTTAAATCTATAAGGAATTTTTAAAAATGGATATACATCATTTTGTATGATATAAGACAAAGAGATCAATTATTTCAGTAGGAAGAAAAGATGAGAAAATGACTATTTTACCCCTGAAAGGAAAAAAAAAGAAGAAGAAGGAAAAAAAAAAAGGAATGAAAAGAACGAAGGCGGTGGACATTACGTGTACAATGAAACAAATTTTATAATTTTGGGAAAAATTACATCTAATGACCCGGAAGTTTTAAAAATTATAAATATATCCTGGGTTAAGGGTATTTTTGTAAATATGAAAAATTATAGTCAAAATGAAGCTCTCATTGAGTTAGGACCAATGGAATATAGTATGAAATTTATTAAGATCAAAATAATATTTATTAGTAATTAGGATTTAATATTAATAATATCTTACCCGATAAAGGTCAGTCTAGACTGCAGAAAGGGGCAGTATTCATTCAAGAAAAATGTGTAGATTTTATATTTGGACCAATTGGGATAAGTATATTATGATAATTTTATATCCTAATATAATTATAATTAGTATTCTAATAATAGTAAAATATACTGCTAAAGTAGCTTTATTTGTCCAGACCGGTTCAGGATATATCTGAATAAGTAAATATCTGAAATTTTTGGACCAAAATACTCCCCATTTCGTGCCCCACAAGCTGCACATGACAAAATAGCCTTAGTTTATTATTTTCATAAAAAAGCAAGAAAAATCAAGAACATTAAGTGGCAAATTTTCATTTGTTAGAGAAATTTATATATACTCCCTCTTTTCTTATGTTTTGGCTAACCATTTAGCAAGGAAAGGAGGAAGAGAAGTCTACAATTGAAGAAAAGAAGGGCAGCCATGTGAAGGAGGAACAAAAAATAGGAAAAAATTGGAGGAAAGTCCAAGAAAATTTGTAAGTATTTCTCTTATGACTTACAAGTGTTCTAGTATCTTTTCTTGGTTGTTTGGCTTAAGTTTCCATGAAATATTTTCTTTCCCATCTCTATACAATTTCGGTCTAAGCTTTTTTGAGTATGGGGAGTTGTTTTTAAAGTCATAAAATCATGATTTGGTATGAGATTTTGCAAGAGGAATCAAGTATAGTATGATTTAAGCAAGTTTTGAGAAAAACCAATTTCTCTTCCTATCAGTCAGATTTTGGTGAGCTTAGTATGATGGGAAAGAGTTGGATTTTCATTGTTTTGATATTAAAAATGGATTCCTTGGGTCCAAATTAGCTAAAAATAAGTATTGGATTCAAGAAAAACCAAGAGATAAAGAATTTGGATTTTTAGGGTTTTAGTGAGACTTTGTAAAGCAACCTTTGTTTTGAGTTGATTAAGTTGATGTTGAATGATGTTTTAGGACTTGTGAGAGTTCAAGAAAGCTAGTGGAAGTTTTGGTTCCAAGTACAAACGCAAAGGAAAACATAAAAGGTAGCTGGGTTTATTTTATTGCAATATGTTATTCTTTATTATTTCCATGATTATAACTTGTTGCCATATTGTATTTGTGTTGTTCTGTGATTGGTTTGGGCTGTAAAATGAAGGGTTTTATTCCCTGAGATGTCCATTTTCTAAGAGGAAACTCTGCTGAAATTTTTACTTGACAATATGGTATTTTAATGATTTATGTGTTTATATGTGAAATATTTGTGAAACTTAAATGATATATTTGCAAGAGATAAACTAGCTATTGAGATTTTCCCAAATCTCACCCCCAAGCACTAACATGATAGGTTCAAGTGATGGCAAGACCTCTAAGAAGACAAGAGGTAAGGAGAAGATTAATGATGATTAGATTTATAGCCACCTTGGTTGCTTGTTTCCTTGTAATTATATATGAAATCATATGTATTTTCATGAAGTTGTGCTTTGCTGCTATAATGTTCCTTTAGAGTTATTGTGATGTTAAAAATATATTTTGGAAGAGTTTGAATCATGTAAGTAGGTTATGTATTTAGTTTTTGGAAGTTGGTATGCAAATATGTCCATTATGCGCACTGATCAGTTATACAGTTACTGTTTATTTTAAATTCATTTTTCTATATTAATGGTATATATTATTGGCAAGTAGACATAGGGATATTTCCAAAGAGCTAAGGATCACTTGATTTGGATAAGTATACGAATTGTTATGAATTTTTGAAGATGAATCAGAAAACCTGGAAAAATAGTTCTGACCAAATAAATAGTATAATTCAATGCATTTTATGAATGAATTAGCTCAACTAAGTTCCAGTTATATATTTTTCCAATGTAGGAAATATTTTTATCTATTTTTAGAGATTTGAATCATTCTCATATGATTTTCCTAGATTTAGTTATGATTTTTCAAAATTTAACCAGGAAAATCAAATTACCAAATGAATAAGTATTTTGAAAAATTGAATTTTTCTAATTCAATCTTCTAATGATTTAAGCTTCTAAATTAGCTCATTTAGCATCATATATGCCATCATACATGGGAAATAATGTAAGAAAGTAAGATATGACGCAACCCAAAAGGTAACTCCATTGCCACAATACCCAATCTCCGAGCACAATCAAAAGAAATGAAGGAATATAATGTACTTGAATCAAACAAAGTATGAGTAAAGTAACCATTGAGTTTAAGTTTACCGCTAATCAAGTTAGGCACTACATCTGTTTCATGTCGAGTGATAATAAAGACTCGTCCGGGCATCGTGGGCCTTTTTATCGCATCTTCACACCTTGGCTCCCTACAATTCCATGAGATATAACCCGGTCTCCCACAATTATATGAAATTAAGCACAAATAGTCACCATGGCTCATACCACAATGTGTGCATGGATTTGATGCACTACCTGAACTGTACTGGGATGGGGCTGAATCTCTCCCTACATACTCACTCTAACTGGAACTCCCTTGGTCAAAGCCTCCTCGATAAAAGGGTCCTCTGCCAAACCGACCTCTGTTGAACTGATCCCTGCTAAACCTGCCTCTTCCTCTACCATGTCGGCCTTTATTATGACTTCTTCTTCCTCCACTAGAACCTGCGCTGCCACCACTACTACCACTACCTGATCCACTTCCTTTACTGATTCCTTTTGTAGGTCCTAGGTGAGAAAAAGCTTGGATCATGGAATTCCTTCTATCTTCCTCGGCCTCCCTCATCCGCCTGGGTAAGACACGTATCTTTGCACACAAGTCCTCAAAGGACACAAACTCCACCACAGATAGCCACTCTTTTATCTCTAGTTAGGCTTCCTCAAACAACCTCTAAGCCATCCACCTATCAATAGGGTAATTATTTAGAAAAATTGGAATACTTGGTTAAGTCCAGAAATTGATCAATATAGTCGTCTGCCGATAGATTTCCCTACTGAAAAGCTAGGAACTCGGCCTCCTCTTGCATCCTTAGGGCTAGAGGGACATAGTGTGCAAAGAACCATTCCTTAAACTGATTCCAATTCATAGGAGGATTCATTGCTTTAACACTTAGGATAACACTCATCCACCAACACTTGGCTTTCTTCTCAACCTTAAACACTACCAGTTGCACCCTTTGCTCTGAGGTGCAATCCATCATACTGAAGATGTTCTCCAATTGTTCTATCCAATCCTTAGCCTGTGCCACATCCATGGTACCTTCAAAAGTTAGGGGATTAAACTTCTGAAAGTCCTTCAACTGTGAAGAGATACCCTTTCTTTTAACTTTTGGGGCTCTTTTAGATTCCACCCCATTCTCATCCTCATCCTCTCCTGCATTTAAGTCCATAAATAAGCCAGCCTCTTCATTCACATCACCCTGCTCCTACCAATTCATCTGCTCTTGCAACCTGTCCAATGTCTCTCCCTGAGTATTCACTTGATTACTGAGGCCAGACAACATCATATGCATCTGCCTCATCAGGTCACTATTACTCGATCTTCCTCTGTGAGACATTCTTCTTACACACAAGTAATAGCACATTCAATTATATGGTTCTCGACTAGCATTGCAGTGGGAATATAGTCTATGTATTTAAAGTTGTGCCAAGTATTAATCCAAGAAGAAACAATGGCCCAAAACTATTGCTCTGATACCAAAATGTAACAACCTACTCCCAAATACCTCCAGACTTGACCAAAACCTTCAATATACAACCAAACACAACCCCAACATTTCATAAACACTTCTTAAAACTTTAGAGCAGCGGAAACAATCCAAACAACATCAGAAAGTGGACTGGGGCCGTAGCCATTACAGTACCGTCGCAGCTCTGGCTCATTCTAGCAATTCCCTCATCACTGTCTCCATTGGTGCTGCGGTGCCCCCTACTGGTTTTCTATGCCAGCAAATTTCATACTCTTGGGCAAACTTCCAATGCGCATAACTTTATGCTCTGACCTCCGATTGACTTAATTTCAACTCCTATAAGTCAATTTAGTCCTAATCTATCCATAAACACTAATTTCATCTCAATCCAACTCCGTAGGAGATTCTGGATACCTAACACTATTTTGGCCACTTTTTGACTAAAACTCACAACTCCCATTTGCCACCAAAGGCCATTTAACTACTCGGGATCATTCACACAGGTCTAAAACCACTTAACCAACTTGTCAAAAGAGGTTTCACCTTAAAAGAGCCACTCCTTTGAGATTTTACCCCCTTGAACCCCAATTGACAAATTGGGATCCTTACCCCAAAACACACCAACAAGACCCAATTCCACCTTTGAGCTTATAAACACCATCATACTAACTTAACAACATCCCAGACAATACATACATCACAAATAGTCATACTTGTTGAATCAAGAGTTTTGATGATTCCAAACCAACACTCAAGAGCTCGGATTGAAGATATCAAAGGAGATCAAAAGTTGTTTCAAGTGAAGATTTTCTGAGTATTTGCTGATTAGATCTTTTGTAGGATTCTTAGTTTTAGTTGTGATTGGGTAAAAGATTTTGATTTGAGAAAAAGATGTTTTCAAACCTTGATTTTGTGTTAAATCTTGACTTATTTGAAAAATACCCACAAACAGATGAAGTTTGAAAGTTTAAACTTAACTGTCAAGTTGGAAATTCGAACTTTGCTTTAGGAAATTCGAATTTCGAACTAAAACTGAATAAGTCTGAAGAGATGGCTCTCTGTCAGATGAATTTTGGTTGTTCAAAATTTGAATTTTCATCCAAGTCTGAAAGAAGCCTTTTAGTGACAGACGAACTTCACATCTTCAAAATTCGAATTTCAGACAAATCACAACTTATGAAAATGGAAGAAATTCATCTGAAACAATGTTAAAGTTCATCTGAGATCAAGAATAATTTAAGTTTCAAAATTGCTATCTGTCAGACGAACTTTGAACATTAAAATTCGAATTTCAGTAGCTATGTTTTTAAATCTGTTGAAATGAAACACTAACATACGAATGACAAGTCTTGTAACATTCGAATGTTGAAGCTAGTCTGAAAAGAGTCTCTCTGACAGACAAATTTCACCCTTTCAAAATTCAAATTTTGAAGAAAGTGATCTACTGTGCCTCTTTGAACGTTCAATGGACAGACGAATTTTGGGCTTCCGAAATTCGAATTTTGAAGGCACTGTAGAAAATTGAAAACACTGTTCACACTTAACCGAAAAACTTTCTTCTTGAAAATTCGTATGTCACATTGTGAAAATGTTTTGTAAGTTTCAAAATTCGAATTTCACTTCATGAACAGACGAACTTCGTGCTGTAACGTTGAAAGCTTTAGCCTTCGGTTTCTTCGAAATTCGTCTGTTGACCAACCAAAATTCGAATTTCAGTATGTCAGAAGCATTAAATGCCGTTGGTTAATGGATAGTTTTTCAGAGTAACCGTTGGATAACTTTCCCAACAGTTAGATTTTGTCTCTAACAGACATTTGAGACCTAAAACTATAAATATAACATCATTTGAAGTTGTGGGTAACAAATCTAACTTGTATATACCGAATTTCTGTCAAAACTTCTTCTCAAGAGCTTTTACCCTGTAGCTTCAATATCTGTACTTTAACCTTCATATCTACTCTATTTTAGAGAGTTATATCATTGTAAACAATCTACTCTTCATCTGGAAGATAGATTTACTTGTGAGGGGAAATCACAAGGGGATTGGGAAGCACATTGTATAAGTGCTTAGAGAGAGTGAGAAAGCTCCAGAAACAGAGCATACTCATGTACTGTGGCATTAGCAAGAAGCCCGTTGAATTCTTGCTGTATAGTGGATAAATCTCAAGAGTTGTCTTGGGGACTGGACGTAGGTCAAGTGGATAGACCGAACCAGGATAAATCACTGAGTCTTCTTCTCCTTATCTTTACTTTTTTGGCTTGCTCTGTTTTATACGTTGCTTCCATTACACTGTGCTATCTTCACCCATTTCATTTTGTGCAGAGAAATTTTAATCTTCCCAATTCACCCCCCTCTTGGGAAGTCAGCCTTGCTAACAATACTCATCACATTCATTCTCCATACATAACCATACATACAACATCCATTCATAACTGCCCTTATCCATGTCATACATCCATTACAAACCTTCTATCCTACTTGGCATAAGATACATATCCCAATAAACATAAACTACATAGACCTAGTATTTCCATGTTTGGTACTATTCCCTTGCCTTCTCAGGACTAGTGCCAAAACCGTCACCTGAAAGGTTAGTCATGGGAGAGGAGTGTGAGACAATACTTCAGTAACTGGGGACAATCACACACACACACACACACACACATATACATATATCTCATACAATCTCGTGAATGCAATGTGAAATGCAATGCATGTCTCCCTCCACATAGCTAGAACTACGAGCTGTCATCATAACAGGACATTTCGTGTAAGCGATTCCCTTCCAACAGTCGGTGAAGATTGATTCCAGGACATCACCAAGCTCACCTCCCATTAGTGCACCCGGCCAAAGGTAACACTAATGTTCGGATCATGGTTCTCCTTCCCCTTTCCAATCATGAATTGACAGTAATTTAGGGAAGCGCACCTTTCTCTCCTGGCCATAGTCATATATCATTATAATCATATCATATGCTATATCATTACCACCTGATCCACCATATCACAATCTCACAATGCTATGTGGTAATACTCATATCATCATCATCATAGGTCACAATGTCATGTATGCATCATGTCATATCACATCAACATCATCATCTCTAATGATCATCATAATCATCATCTAGCTGTGTGCATACCACTATATATAGAAAACAGTACACACAAACACATCTCTATCACGGTATGAAAGAAACATGCATATATATATACACAAATATACATAATGTCATACAAGATAACACAAACACCCTGTTACCTCAATTGTCATTACCACATGCACACAAGTTTCACAAGCTTTCTTGAAAGCTAATCCCATGACTTGATTTCTCCGAGTAGCCAAACAACCTTAACAACACATTATACCCCAATTAACACAATATACCATTTAGCAAAATATCACAATTCAACTATTTTAGCCTAACCCATGGTTCCAACACCCCCTTTCATACATTATTAAGCTCTTAGAGACCACTCAAACACTATTAAACCACATATACTTCGGATTCCCAAGAGCCCTAACCGAAAACAACCTAGGGTTAAGCTGAATCATACCTAATGCCTTCAAAACTTAAACCCAAGCAACAAGAATACCAAATCACACTCCATTAACCCCATTTCATCCATTTTAATCAGTGGATTTTAGACCAAACCAAAAATCCCTACATATAACTAAAAAATCCCAAGTTTAAACCAAAGAAAATGGAAAGGGAGGAGTATGGATCACTTACTAACCAAGATCTAAGCTTCCAAGGTCCAAAAATTATTCCCAACTGCCGAAAATCTTGAACCCTAGCAGAGCTCCCTCGGTTTCTCCTCCGTTTCTTCCTTTCTGATTGCCGAAAATGATTATAATTTAAGCGAATTTCTTGACTTTCGCCACAGCTCCAGGACAGCTCACCGCGGCGCCACCACATTTAACCAAAAAGATGCCACTAGAATTGGCTCTCGCCATGACGGCCTTACTTCTTGCTGTAGCATAGAGCTCATTTTTGCCCTACTTGAACCTTTCTCCATCCTGTTTTCTCTAATTTTGCACAAAATACCAAAATAAATGTCATGAGGGGTGTTACACCTTAGGCCTTAGTGAAGCTGTTGATGTTTAAGAACCCTTGCATGGCATTTAGATTTTTTCAATTGAAGTTAGTGCTTAGTTTGTTTTTATTTTATTTATGTCTACTATGGTTGCATCTTGTTGACTTTTGGGGATTTTGTGTTAGTGATTAGTTTAGTTTCCTTGTGCACTATGTCAGTTTGGGAGTTTTTAATAACTTCCATCATAAGTTTTCTTCCTTCCCTATTAGTAGGAACGTGTTTAAAGTTGCTTTTGGATTTGCAACTTTGGTATCTAAAGTGATTGGCTTTATAGAGCAAGTCTTAGTATAACCTTCCCTTCTAACCATTTATTTGGATTATGGTATATAAGGGACTTAGCTAGTATGCTTTTTTACAAAAATATTTGACTTGGCAAGATTTGAGTATTGTTGGAGTCAAATAATGTTGCTATGCCAACGTGGTTTTTTTTATTTAACTGGCTCAAACTTGGGATCTTACTTAAAGAATATTAAATCTTTTACCACTCAACTCAACCACCATTAGTGACCTACACTTTAGTGAGGCTGGCATAATATGGTGGTCTTGTTTAGTTTTATTTATTTTGTAGTTTGGGTCTTGTCTTGTTCTTTTGTTGTTTTGGTTGCTTGTGTCATTTCTTTCAATGTATTGGTGTCTATATCTTTCATTTTGCTTTATTGATATATCTTTCTTTCTGGTAAAAAAATTATTTTGATCAAATATGAATATTTCATACTCAATAATTTAAAATATTATTTATCATCTATACTCTAAATGACTTTTGGGAAAGAGTCTTGTCTCTTGCTCCCCTTTGGTATTGTCTTCATTTTTTTTAATTTTCTTTGATTGAGATGAATGGTGAATGTTTGGTATTGTTATTAAAAGTCAAAGTTAAGTTAGAGCAAGAAGAGGTGCATTTGGTTTGGTGCTTAAGGTTTTTGGCAATACAGAATTATTTATTCTGAGATTTGGTACTTAACAAAGGTGAATGTTGACTTTTGATTACTATATAACCCTTTAAAGTATATATACTTTTAATTATTTCTTTTTATAATACTATGTAACCAATTTTACAAAAGTCGTATTAAGATAGGACTAAAAGAGATCGATCTTTGTGTACAATGTAAAAGGAAACACCATGGGCAGATGGAACTGCTTCCATTTCACAATGTGCTATTAACCCAGATGAAACTTTCCATTACAGATGCGTAGTTGGCAAGGTATATATATCTATATATATTATGTTTTATTTATTCTTCCGACATGGATAACATTTTTTTTGTGTTTTTTTTAACTCGAGACTTTACTTAAGGATAGTTTATCAATATTTTATTACTCAAGTTTAAATTTGATGCCACACTAAAACTATAATTTTAGTTCTTCAATTTGATATTTAAAAACTTGTTAATTTAAACATTTATATTCTAGTTGCATAGTTTTAATGTGTTGAAGGAAAAGAATGATATTTAAAAACTTGTTAATTCAAACATTATGTTGCCGATTTGTTTTCTAAGTTCAGTATGACCATTTTATACTATAACTTGAGTTCTTAACTTTTAATCATGTTAACATCATTTCTATGAGGCCGTCAAGCTTTTGAAACCAGTATTCCATCATTAAATTCACCACATAAATGCCTTTTAGAAATTTAGCATATTGTTAAGTATACTTGTTTGATCTCTTACCTTGGTACTTTTATGTAATGTAGGTTGAATGCGTCATTGCTAAACTAAAGGAAATAGTATAGTGCAAATTTATAAGGTACATTAATCTTGCCTTAATACTTGCTTAAAATAGTGGTGTTTAATGATTGTTGCAGTGATTGACTAATGTTTGATTAGTATGCAAGTATTTTCAAAGAAAATTATAGGGTGAAGTTTTGAATTGAAAAAGATTGAATGAAATTTTATATTTAATAGCATTAATCATTATTAGTTTATTAATTAGAAGTAATTTGATTGGAAATCATTTGGGACATTATTGCTATTGTGATTGGTTTAAACTTATTGTAATTTGCTACCTTCTGTGTGAAGAGAGGGTTTAAGGCCCATGAAACTCTCATTTTTAAACTGTTATGCTATCAGTTTTTCTTTAAAAATTAGACTATGGCTGTTGGAAACTCTAATTAAATCTTGCATTGCTTTTGAATAATGATAGTCATTATATTTAAAGATATATAACCTAGGTTGTTTGGGATTGGATGGAAAATGGTTGTACTTATAATTACGAAGTCTAACTTTTTTGTGAGATGTTGTAGAATTATTGCACCCTTAACTTCTAAGGGAGGCTCTGCCAAAATTGATACACATCTCAGGAGTATAAACCGGTCATGGATGTCTGCGAATCTTTGACTAAGGAGTATAGGGATGGAGTGAAAGAGTTCATTAGATTTGCAGTTGAGCATATGAACAAACCTAATAAAATTTTATGCCCTTACTTAAATTGTTGCTATGGGAAGCTAGTTAGTGCAGATAACTTGGAAGATTATTTAGTGTGACATGGAATTAACTGAGGTTACACATGTTGGACAAAGCATGGTGAGACGAACGATAAGTATAGTAGTTCAGGGTATAGTGGTTTGAATGATTTTGACACAAGTACATTTGAGGATGACCATCTTAAAGAGATGACATATTTGATTGAGGATGAACTTCAAAATTGTCCTGAGATGTTTGAGAGGTTGAAAAGTGATGCAAAAAAGCCATTATACTGTGGTTATACTAAATTCATGAGATTATTAGCCTTGTTAAAGTTGTACAACTTGAAAGTGAGCAATGGATAGAGTGATAAGAGCTTCACAAAATTGCTTGCACTTTTAAAGGATATGCTGCCAAAGGATACTGAGCTTCCTAGCCAAACATATGAGGCTAAATGAATGCTATGCTCTATTGGGATGAACTAAGAGATAATACATGCTTGTCCTAATGACTATGTGTTATTCCAAAAAGAATATGCATCTTTACACCTATGTCCTAATTGCAGCGCCCCACAATATAAGAAGAAATAATCGAGTCCAACAAAGGTGGTATGGTATTTTCCTATTATACCTAGATTTAGACGCTTGTACAAAAGTCCTAAAATTACAAAGCACTTAACGTGACATGCAAATGAAAGAATTGAAGATGGAAATTTTCGATATCCTGCAGATTCTCCGCAATGGAAAAAATTTTATACTCAATATGAAGACTTTAGGGTAGAAGATAGAAACCTATGCCTTGTATTATCTACCGATGGAATGAATCCGCATGGCATGCAGAGTAGTACTCATAGTACATGGCCCGTGATTTTGGTGATTTATAATGTACAACCATGGCTATGTATAAAACAGAAGTTTATGATGTTGTCTATGCTAATCTCTCGACCCAAACAACCTAGAAATGATATAGATGTATATTTGGCTCCACTAATTGAAGATTTAAAGCTAATATGGGAGAGGGGTGTGGAGGTGTATGATGGATATAGGGAAAAAACATTCAAGTTGAGAGCTATGTTCTTTGGTACAATCAATGATTTTCCAGCAATGGTAATTTGTTAAGCTATAGTATCAAATAAGAGTTTGGATGCCCAATATGCGAAGAAGACACACATTCCATACGGTTGGAGCATGGTAGGAAATTTATTTTCCTTCAACATAATAGATTTATGCCTTCGGGATATCATTACAGGTGGTAGAGACAAGCCTTTAATGGGAATACAGAAGAAGGGTAGGAACCTTTGCCATTAAGCAGTGAGCAATTATTTGACAAGGTAAAAGATTTGATGGAGAATTTTGGGAAGCCTTTTGCAAGATACCTTAGGACTAGTGGGTGGAAGAAAAGATCAATTTTCTTTGAATTGCCATATTGGAAGTCTTTGTATGTGAGGCACCTCCTTGATGTCATACATATAGAAAAAAATGTATGTGAAAGTATCACTGGTACATTACTTAATGTGTCGGGAAAGACTAAAGATGACGTGAAGGTAAGGTTAGACTTAGCTGCCATGGGAATAAGAGGAGAATTGGCACTGGTAAAAGAGAAACATCATACTTATCTAACTCCTGCAACATATACTCTATCTAGAAAAGAGAAAATTGCCCTTTGTGAGATACTCCTCAAACTTTAAGAACCTTGTTTCTATGAAAGACTTGAAGTTAAAAGGTCTGAAGTCCATGATTGTCATGTTTTGATGGAGAATTTCGTGCCAGTGGCCATACATTCCATTTTACCAAAAAAGGTTCGAGGGACAATCACCAAACTATGTTTCTTCTTCAAATATATTTGCAGCAAAGTGATTGACCTTATAAAGTTGCCAGCATTGCAAAGAGACATTATCATTACTTTATGCAAGCTTTAGATGTATTTCCTATCTTCGTTCTTTAATATGATGGTTCACCTAACAGTTCACCTAGTTAGGGAGACATAGTTATGTGGCCAGCTTATATGAGATGGATGTATCAAATTGAGCGCCACATGAAGATATTAAAAGGGTATGTGAAAAATTGAAGTAGACCAGAAGGTTGTATTGTTGAACGGTATATAGCAGAAGAAGCTATTGAATTTTGCACCAAATACTTATCCAATGTCAATAAGATTAGCCTTCCTAAGTCTCATCACATGGGAAGAATATCTGGGGAAGGGATTATGGGAAAGGAAATTGTTAGCATCTCCAGGACACAGTAGGAGCAAGCTCACTTGTACATTTTGCATAACTCAGATAAGGTTCTTCCATATGTGGAAATGCATAAAGAGAAACTTAGAAGCATAAACCCCAATAAGAATGAGAGATGGATATCAAGAGAACATAATCGACTTTTTATAGATTGGTTGAGAGATCACATTATTTCAGAGTCGGAAAGGAATCTTGGTTCAGTTTCAGACAGGTTGAGATGGTTTGCTAATGGTCCATCAATGCATGTCTTCTCTTACACTAGTTATCTCATTAATGGCTACACATTCTATACTAAAGAGTAGGATGATTAGAGCACAATGCAAAATAGTGGGGTAACACTTATAGCTCAATCAATGCATATTTCTAGTGCCAAAGATAGGAACCATATTTTTGCAAATATGTCATACGTCGAGGTAATTGAGCACAAATAGGAGTTGGATTACATCTTGTTTTGAGCTCCGGTTTTCAATTGTAAATGGGTTGACAACAAGAATGGCCTTCAAGTTGATAAGTTGGGGTTCGTTCTAATTGATCTTGATAAGCCAGGGTACAAAGATGAGCCCTTTATTTTAGCATCTCAAGCTCAACAGGTGTTTTTTGTCCCTGATCCTACTAATAAGAGGTGGTCTATTGTAATGTTAACTAACAAAATAATTGATAGTAGAGACCAATAGGATGAAGATATTGAGGATGATCTATTCTCTGAGGCATTATTTGATATTGATTCCACTGAAAATGATTCCCTTTATAAGAGAGATGATCATGAAGATGGAATTTGGATCATGAAAAAGAGGGGGCGAATCATTTAGGGTACAACTAGAAAAAGGAAAAGGTTTTATTTAAACATGATGGCCTTTAATTTCTTTTTGTTATTTAATATGATGTTCTTATTTTGTAATATAATATTTTTTCATTACAAAAATCATCCAATGAATGAAGGTGGGTAGAAGTTAAGTAGCTATATCAGAGTGGTGGTAAATTGAAAGTGCCTATCAACCATCCAGAATGTGATGATTAGAGGAAGGTCTCCTTTGCTATGAAAGACTTAGGGCCTGTTTGGTTCTATTTTTTAAAACAGTTTTTCTGTTTTTAGAAACAGAAAACTCAAAACTTGTTTAGTAAACATGTTTTTATATACTGTTCTGGAAAATAGAAAAACAAAAGAAGAGAAAACTCAGAAAACCTTTAAGGTGTTTTGTAGTTTTTGTTCTAGAAAACACAAGAAAAAGTGAGAAACATCCACCTCATTAATGGTAAAGTTATAAATTTTGAATAACTCATTTATCACTCACTAGTTACGATTTTAAAAATAATTATTCAAATAGATTTTTTTGTTTTCTTGTTTTCAAAACTTATTCTCAAAAACAATTTTACAAAATTGTTCTCAGAAAAATAAAATAGAAAACACTGTCAAACAGGCCCTTAGTTTTCCAAGATATTGTGGTAATTAATTATAGTACTTAGAGGCATTATTTTTCTTTAGTTGATGCATACAAAGGTATAATTAATTTGAGTATTTTGTTTTATAGTCCGTTTTTATGTTGACGAGAGCCATAGAGTGTATATATATCAAAAGGTAGGAATATCAATGCATAATTTTTTATTTATCTTGACTAAGCACTTTATGAAAGATGAAGCTGACAACATCATTGAGCATCCACTTACTGAATTTGCAATCTACATAAAATAGGAACACTGGGATGGTTTTGTCGATTAGCGATGTCAGGAAAAGTTCAAGGTAAACCATGTTTTCCTATTAATAATTAAAATCTATTCTATGACTCTTTGTTTGTAATTGTTTGATTCAAGTACTAAATTTTTTTTCAAAAATTAAGCGAAGCAAATAGTCAACTATACCCTTATAGAGCCGGTCGTCTGGGATACGTCAGAGTAGAGAAAAAGTTGGTAAGTGCAATTATATCTTATGTTTGTTAATACTTAAATTTTTTAGAATGATTAGTTGTTGTTTGTGTAAAAGCACAGGTGTCAAAGGAGGGATGCAAGAGAAAAAAAAATACCTCATCATGAACTATGGTCAAAATCTAGAAAAAACAAAAAAGGGATTATTGAGAATGAGAATGTTTAGAGAGTTGTTGAAAAAATAATGAGTATTACTTTGTTCAAAAAATAAGTTGAAATCTTATTTTTCAGAAAAAAAAATTTATTACTTGTTTTATTTTCATAAGACAAGATTTCAAATGAGGCCTCTAAAGGTGATAAAGGCTCAGGGTTGGATGTACTTAGCCTGGGGGGTTGGAGCTCCCTGAGCACCCAGGATGCATTAGAGGTATGGGGTTTGGTGTCACCAATAAGGCCTGTTTTGGGACCAAACGTGGCCACTCAAACGCTGCAGCTAGGATTGTTGAATTGGAGGCAATCATCCAGCAACAATGTGAAACACAATCTGATAAGAATAGAGGATTAGCCCAGCTAGAGTTATTGGTCAAGCAAGCTGCGTCACAGGGGACCCAAGGGGTTGCAATCAGTCCTAGTGTAAAAGATAGTTGTACTCCTCCATCTGAGCATCTCTCTCAGGTAATTGTTTTTCTTATTAACTAAATTCATTGTTAATTTTTTGATACATAATACTTTATGATGTATGGTTGATATATAGGGTATAGGACATTGTCTATTGTGACTAGATAACCCCCGGCGTGTTGTTGCAAAAGGGGAGGTGCATAATATCCCCAGGGACATGCTTCAGAATGCACCATTGCTTGCAAACCATGTTAGAGTATCGATTGCACTACCTAAAGAGAAGAATGCAATGTAACCTATGCCTTCCCAGGGGATAGAAATGGTAAAACAGGATGCGGGTGGATTTGTAGCATGGCCCATGAACCTCATTACTATCACTCCATCAAAAAAAGTAAGTTAGTTGATATTTCATTAATTACAAAAGTTCTTTTGTTAATAAATTGACCACTTATGTTACACAGTCCACAGGAAAGAATAAAGGGAAGCAAATTGTTGCATCAAGACAATCGAAGGAATCAATCACTGCACCACCAAAGGGACTACCTCAACCTCAAGTTTCAAATTCACAAAACCGTGAATTGCTTAATGGTATATTAACCATGGGATTGTTACAATTGATACACATTCCTTATGATGTAGTGGTTTATGGTAAGGAGGTATCTAGGCTGATTATTGAAGAGATGCTCTCCTTCGTCATTGATTATGGATGGCTTGGTGTACAAAAAATTAACATATAAATTAGGTATTGAAATTAGCATAAATGAATTGTTTTCCAATTGATCTTTCATTTGACTCTGTGATACTAATCTATTATTTTTTTCTATTTTAGATTTTTGTATGAAAAACTTCTAGTCCTTTCTCAGCTGACAGACAAATTTACCTTCATCCACCCATAAGATATATAAGCTTATATGTAACACCTCTTTTATAGGCCCATTTACCATGTATTTAATCATTCTAAAATCTATTTATATCATAGTAGGATCTTGAATCACAATAAATGCCATAACAAAATTTTTCCAACTTTGGCACTATTCATTAAATCAAATTTCTTTTTCCTGACTGAATTTTGAAAAATCATAACTAATTCAATAAAAATCGTATAAAAGTGATTTAAGTCTCTATGCATAGCTTAAAACATTATTTACACGGGAAAAATATCAATCAGAGCAATTACTTGGCCAATTTGTACAGTAAATTTCGTGAAATTCTACTATTCATATGGTCAATTTCAGAAATTCCAGGTTTCTAGGCTAATTTTGAAAATTCACTATAAATCATACACTCATCCAAATTGAGTGATATTTGGACCACATGAAAGATATTTATGTATATTTTTAAGCATATATAATATTCATACTTTATACATCAACAAGCCTATATTGTAGCACATTCATTTGGTAGTAGTCAGAATAACCATTTGTATCCTTATACTTACAATACAAAAATTGTAAGATATTTACATAACCACAATTCATCTTCATATCATGCCACACCTTAGCTAGAACTTAAAGAAATATTAAAATCTTGAAGAAACTTATTTATCATCACATTTACTAACTTATGCAACAGATCAAAACTCATGTCCGATGCTATAATTATCACGTTAATGGCCAAAGTCTTTCTCCTTTCCTTTCTCTTCCTTGGTGGACTTGCCATTGTTGCTACCTATTCATGGTTAATATTTGGGAGGGTAAGATTCGAAAAATCTCAGTAGTTAACACCCAACATGCCATCACATCAACATGTTAAACATAAAAATATCAAGCTAACACATTTTGCATACCTTAACACATTTTGAATGCATTATCACATTTGCATCATATGAATTCATAAAATTTTTGGTAGAGTTTCGTTTTGACAAATGGACATCCCGGGGTCTCAATGCCCCTCCAAAAACTCATCCAATACACATAAATCATCTCAAAATATTATTGTAATCATATGACAAGGCATAAAACACATTAAAACAAACATGATAACATAATGCTAGTATGGGAAATTAACTACCTTATGATGCTCCCTTGCTTTCCAAACTTGGTCCAACACTTTTGAGCTTCCCAAAACCTTCTTGAACCTATCCACATCATCATTGAACCAATTTAGCCATTGATTTTTCGGAATTACACAATACTTTATACACTGAAACCCAAATTTTCCACATAGCTTTCCTTTGGTCTTTCTTTGTACAACATACTTGTTCTTAAGGTTTTGGACCATGGGGAATCCATTTTTGAGGTCAAAATCATGAAATTACAACTCCAAATACCTCCCCTGTTCTGGCCGAAATTATCTCATAGTGATTAAAAAAAATTTCCTTCAAATCACTTCAAACCATCCATAGATTCATGCTTCTAGTGTCTAGTCTAAGCTTTCCCTTAAGTTTCATGATCCAAAACTCATTCCTATGATAAAAACCCAATTTGGACGAAACCCTAAGGTGTAAAGGAAGAAAATTAAACTATAAATCATGCTTTGAAAACCATGGATAGTAAGCTTAGGGTAGTAACATAGAAGCTTACCGATTTATGCTTCAATTTTGCTTTGACTCCTCTTCCTTTCTTCCTCTTTTTCCCCTTCCTTTTCTAGCGTTTTCTTCCTCTGTTTTAGCTACTGGTTCACACGTGAAAATGAAGAAGAAAGAAGGCAATTAAATGACTTAATTAGGTGGTTAATAATATGGCTAATCATGGTTAATTTGCAAAAGTAACCATGCTTACTTTTTTGTCTCCTTCTTTAAGAAGTTTGCCTTCAAATAATCATTAAATAATTAGGACAATTGGCTGCAACAAATCATGCATGAGAGATATGGAAATGCGTCCAAAAATTTTCCAATTTTCCTACTCCAGATATACCTCAATTTGGATACTTTTTAATCGTACCGATAAAATCGTCTTTACAATAATTTAGCATTTTTGGGATACAAGACTACTATAATTTTATTTTTATATTTTTATAATTATCCTGTCCCAAATGGTATCTGTGTATGGCCCATATCCAGACCCGGTTTCTTTTTAACCATCGGTAGGGCCCACATTTTACTTTATCAGTTTATTATTACTTTTGGACACTCAGCACTAATTATTTCTTTATTCTTGAACATTAACTCTCATTGCCATATACCATTGGACTTCTCTCGTCGAGAGTTTTGTTTTGACAGTAACTTTACATATTTACAAAATTACCCTTGACTCGGGATTAAATTATAATTTCTAAAACTTTCGGGTCATTAGGTGTAATTTTTCCCAAGACTTTTCTATTTCTTTCTCCACGTAAATTTTAATGCTTTTGGGATGTGGATGTCCTTTTCATAATTCTTTGGGGACAAAAATATAATTTTCTTATTTTTCCATTCAACCAAAAAAAATGACCTCTTTACCCTTTTTCACACAAAACAGTATCTATCCATTTTTATAAAATTTCTATATATTTCTATTTATTTTAGATTTCTTGGGATGTTATAATATACATCGGGTTTGATGCCACAAAGAAAGATCACAGAACCATCACAAGATATGGTAGATGCATTGGCTACAAAGATGGGTAATGGGGTGTTATACTTGGCATCATTTTATGCAAGGGTGAGTCACTTATCACTAAACTTTTGAATAATGACTTATTTTCATATTGGACTGCTTTATTTTAAGTTTCTTTGTTAAAACTAGAAAATGTTTCTTTGAGGAATTATTGGATGCTAATTTGTATTAAACCAATAAAACCAAAAATATATTTTTTGGATCCCAAAGGAAATCCACTAGAGTACCGCCCGCAGATGCTAAAGATGATAAATCAATGCAATTATATTATGTATCTTTGTATTTTTCTATTTATTAACCTCAATAATTTTTCCTATATTAATTTTCTTTTGTAATGCTTAACAAAGGTGTGAGTACGTTTCGAGCAGCATGTGGACTAAGCAACAATAATAAGCCTAACAACCAAAAGACTCCACCAAATCCGGCCTTATTGTATAAATGGCTACATATTCAAGTATTTATAATTTAGTATCCAATCAACTATTGAGATTAACATTTATTATAATTAATCTAATATTCATATCATTTTATTCAGTGTCCGAAACAATCTAATGATAATGATTATAGGAACTATGTGCTAAAATACATGAAAGATATCATTTTACATCGATAGATCTCGATCCCCTCCAAGGTATGCACATAATTCATTTTTATGATATTTACATGAAATTTTAGTAATGTAATATGCTTATGTAATTTTTAATTTTTTTTTCAGTATTTCCCATATACGTACTGTGAGGCATACTCCAAAGTTCAAATAGAATAATTCATAGAAGAGTAGAGTCAATATGTGGTTGGACTCAGGGGGTGAACACGTTATATAATGTTATTTGTAGTTGTTTGGTTATACTTAATTTGTAGCTATTTGGTTTAGGTTCTATCATATAGTTACATTCAATTGGTAGTTCTAATCTGTTTTGGATGCCATGTTGTAGGCAGAACAAAGGAAGAAGCATAGAATGATCACTTGATGAGGTTAGAAGATGTATGCTTTTTTTCTTCTTGGACATCATATATGGTAGATAGTTTGGTATGTAACTTTTGGTCATGTATATATATATTAGTTAGTGCAGAAGCTGTAGATCTTAGCCTGATATATATGATATTTTTGGAAATCTAGTTACTGAATAATGTTAATTAGGTTTGTTACATCATTTTTTGCTCTTGTCAATTGGATATATATGACTTTTTTTGTAAATTTTGATTGAGATATTTTGGATATAATATAACTTTTGATTTGGGATAACTTTGGTTTTAGATGCCTTTTAGTTCTTAGATTCTGCGTATTCGGCTCTACATATTGATACTGAAGCAGGTTAGTAAGATTATAAAAACAATATAGAGAAAAAGAAAAAAATTAATACTTTTGTTGGCGGTTATCACTTATAATTGCCAATGTTGGGATATTCGTTGGTGGTTACATAATATAACCACCAACGAAAAAATAAAAATTCAATTTAATATTTAAATTAAAATAAAAATTCACTATATTTTAGTTGGCGATTACACAAATATAACCGCCAACTAAAAATACATTTTCATTGGTGGTTATATAACATAACCACCAATTAAAGAGAAAAAAATTAAATATTATTCAAATAGAAAACATTTTTTTGCGGTTTTTTTGTATAACCGACAACGAATATAAAATTTCTTTGGTGGTTGACAACCGCAAATGAAAGTGCCTACTTTTCTCAATGCTGGCATTATTGGTGGTTAATAACCACCAAAAGAAGCTAAATAACTGCCAAGAAAAGTCTATTTTGGCATAATGAAATAAGTCATAGAAAGAGGCTAAAGGAAGTTCTAAAATTTTATAGATTATACACACAGACATTTGTTACCCTGACTTATTGTCTCATGGTAAAAAATATTTCATTTCCTTTATGGATGATTATTTGTGGTATATATATATCTACTTACTTTATAATAAACGTGAGACACTAGATGCCTTAAAGGAATATAAGGCGGAAATAGAAAAACAAACTGGTAAATGAATTAGGATTGTTAGATTTGATAGAAAAGGTGAGTATTATGGCAAGTACACTAATGATGGACAAGCACTTAGTCCATTTGCTGTGTTACTTTATGAGCATAGTATAGTTGCATAATACCATGCCTAGCTCACCTGACATGAATGGAGTAGTAGAAAGAAGAAATAGAATGTAGTGGGACATGGTGGGGAGTATGTTTAGTAGCTTTAAAGTCCCAGTTTCCTTATGGAGAGATGCACTTAAAATAGCTGTATACATTTTTAACAGAGTTCCAACAAAGGCAATTCCTAAAACTCCCTTTGACTTCTAGAAAGGTTGGAAACCCAGTTTAAATCATATGCATGTATAGGGCTCTGTGGAAGTAAGAGTGTATAACCTGCAAGAAAGGAAAATGGATCCTAGGACCATTAGTGCCTATTTTATATGCTATGCAGAAAGGTTCAAAGGTTATAGATTTTATTGTCCTTCACACTTATCAAGGATTATGGAATCTAGGAATGCTAAATTTCTAGAAAATGATGTGATTAGTGGGAGTAATCAAATTTGTGACTTGGTCACCGAAGATGATCACATTCAAGAAGCCACACCTACTAATCATGAAGGGACATCACTAATATATGACACTCATCTTGTTAGAATGACTATAGGACATAATGTAGTTCCTGAAACTTAAGTTGATAATGCTAAAAATCATAAATATGTTAATGAACCTATCACTCATGAAGAACAACAATAGCAATTGATAGAAAATATTCCTAAAGAGCAGACTCAACCCACTCAACAAGTTGAGTTCAGAAGATCAACTAGAGAAAGAAAGTCAATATTACAACGTGACTACGTGGTGTACTTTACTGAATCTAACTATGATATTAGTGATGAAGATAACCCACTCACTTTTACTCAGGGAATGCAAGATGCAACTCTAAATTATGGTATGATACTATGACTGATGAGATGGAATCTATGGCAAATAACAATTTTGGGAACTTGTAGAGTTGCCTAGTAGAGCTAAGGCCATTAGCTGTAAATGGATCTTTAAGACCAAAAGAGACTCACAAGGTAACATAGCACGCTACAAGGCAATGTTAGTTGCTAAAGGGTTCACATAGAAGGAGGGAATTGATTACAAGGAGAAATTCTCCCTAGTGTCAAAGAAAGATTTTTTCCATATTGCCATGGCATTGGTAGCTTACTTTGATTTAGAGTTACATTAGAGGGATGTTAAGACTACATTCCTTGATGGAGATTGTAACACCTTAATTTAGGACTTTTTTCCTATGTATTAGACCTTATTAAAGTCTAATTATACTTAATTAGAAGCTTGAATCACATAAAAATCAAAAATAGAATTTTTCATTTTCAGGGTACTTTTCATGTGAGAAATTCCATTTTTCCTGATGAAGTTTGAAAAATCATACCTAATTCCATAAAAATCCTATGGAAGTGATTCAAGTCTCTAAAGATATATCTAGAGATTTTCTACAGGAAAAAATTATAAAATAAAGCAATTAGTTGACCAATTTGTACGACAAATTTCGTGAAATTTCACTGTTCATATGGTCAATTTCAGAAAATTCAAATTTCTGGGCTAATTTTGAAAATTCACTATAATTCGAACATGCATTCAAATTCAGTGATCTTTGGACCATATGAAATAACTTTCTATCTACTTTCTAACCATATATAACATTCATATTTTATATTGCAAACTTTCTAAACAGTGGTAGTTCACTCTGTAGTGGTCAAAATGACCATTTACATCCTAATATCTTACCAAACATGAGTTGTAACATATTTACATGGCCATAATTCATCCTCATATCATGCCATACATTCACTAAGTTTTAAAGGAATATAAAAGCTTGGAGAAACAAATTTAATACTATATGTACAAATTTACGCAAAAGTTCCACGTTCATGGCCATTGCAATCAACAACATATTAATGACCAAGTACTTTCTCCTTTCCTTTCTCTTCCTTGGAGTTATTGCCATTGTTACTTCCTAACATGGTTAATATGTGAGAGGGTGAGATTCAAAGAATTCCAGTAGCTAATGTCCAAACATGCCATCATATTATCACATTTTCCGTAAAAACATCACATAAACTTTAATTCATCATATAGACACATTGAGACACATAATTTTTATTAAAATTTTGGTAGAGTTTCATTTTGAAAAATGGACATCCTAGGGCTCAAAACGCCTCATACAACTCAGCCAACAACATAGATGTTAGCAAGGCTGACTTCCCAAGAGGGGGGGTGAATTGGGAAGTTTGAAATTTTTCTGCACAAAGTGAAGTAAGTGAAGATATCACAGTATAATGAAAGCAATGCGTAAAACAGAGTAAGGTGAAAAATAAAGATAAGGAGAAATGAAGTCAGAGATTTATCCTGGTTCGGTCTATTCACTTGACCTACATCCAGTCCCCAAGACACCTCTTGAGATTTATCCACTATACAGCAAGAATTTCAGTGGGCTTCTTGCTAAAGCCACAGTACATAGGTTTGCTCTGTTTCTGAGCTCTCTCAAACTCTTCAAGGACTTTCACTATGTGCTTCCCAATCCCCTTGTGAATACCCCTCACAAGTAAACCTATCTTCCAGATGAAGAATAGATTGATTACAATGAAGTAACTCTCTTGTAAAGAGTGAATATGAAAGTTTAAGTACAAGTTTTGAAGTTAAGAGGGTAAAAGCTTTTGAGAAGAAGATTCAGCAGAAATTCGGTATATACACGTTTGATTCGTTACCCACAACTTCAAATGATGTTGTATTTATAGATTTAGGTCTCAAATATCCGTTAGAGACTAAATCTATCCGTTGGGGAAGTTATCCAACGGTTACTCTGAAAAACTATCCGTTTACCAACCGCATTTAATGTTTCTGACATACTGAAATTTGAATTTTGGTTGGCCAACAAATGAATTTCGAAGGAACCGAAGATTAAAGCTTCCAACGTTACAGCACGAAGTTCGTCTGTTCATAAAGTGAAATTCGAATTTTGAAACTTACAAAACATTTTCACAATGTGACATACGAATTTTCAAGAAGAAAGTTTTCGGTTAAGTATGAACAGTGTTTTCAATTTTCTACAGTGCCTTCGAAACTCGAATTTTGGATCCCCAAAATTCGTCTGTTCATTGAACGTTTAAAGAGACACAGTAGATAACTTTCTTCGAAATTCGAATTTTGGAAAGGTGAAATTCGTCTGTCAGAGAAACTCTTTTCAGACTCATTTCATCATTCGAATGTTGCAAGTTCTTATCATTCGTATGTCAATGTTTCATTTCAATAGACTCAAGAACTTAGCTTCTGAAATTCGAATTTCAATGCTCAAAGTTCGTCTGTCAGAGAGCAGTTTTGAAACTGAAATCACTCTTGATCTCAGGTGAACTTTAACATAGTTTCAGACGAATTTCTTCAATTTTCTCAAGTTTTGTTTTGTTTGAAATTCGAATTTTGAAAACTCAAAGTTCGTCTGTTGTAAAGAAGCATCTTTCAGACTTATATGAAAATTCGAATGTTGGAACTTCAAAATTCGTCTGTCAGAGAGCATTTATCAAACTTAATTTCATTTTGATTTCAGATGCACTTTATCATAGTTTCAGACGAATTTCTTTGATTTTCACAAACTTCATTTTTCTTGAAATTCGAATTTTGAAAGTGTGAAGTTCGTCTGTTACAAAAGGCCTCTTTTCAGACTAGATGAAAATTCGAATTTTGAACAACCAAAATTCGTCTGACAGAGAGCAGTCTCTTCAGACTTATTCAGTTTTAGCTCGAAATTCGAATTTCCAAAGGCAAAATTCGAATTTCTAACTTGACAGTTCAGTTTAAACTCTCAACCTTCGTCTGTTCAAAGGTGTTTTTCAAATATTAAAAGATTTAACACAAAATCAAAGTTTGAAAACATCTTTTCTTTAAATCAAAATCTTTTACCCAATTATACCAAAAACTAAAGATCCTACAAGAGATCTAACAGCAAATGCTCAGTAAATCTTCACTTGAAACAGCTTTGTTCTTCTTTGATATCTTCAATCCAAGCTCTTGAGAGTTGGTTTAAAATCATCAAAACTCTTGATTCAACAATAGATACATCACAAAAAAAAAATTCGTTCATATGTCATAGTGTCAAATATCAAAGAAACAAGAATGACAATGTGATGCTACTAAGGAAAAATTAACTACCTTTTATGTGTTCCCTTGACTTCCACACTTGGTCCACCACTTTTAAAGCTTTCCACAACTTTCTTGAACCTAACCATATCAACATTTAACTACCTTAGCCAATGAATCCCAGAATTATATGATACTATACACATTAAACCTTAACATTTTCACTTAGCTTTCCTTTGAGTTTTTCTTGAAACCAACACTTGTACTTAACTAATTTGGATCTAAGGAATCTATTTTTGGGGTCAAAAACATGAAATTTCAACTCTAAAAATAAATATATTCTGGCTGAAATTCATGGAAAATGGGAAGAAATTGCTATACTTCTCAATACTTCAAACTACTTCCATATCCATGCTTTAAGTCAGTATTCTAGCATTTCCCCTATGATTTATGGTTGGAAAACTCATTTCCTTGCTAATTCTTAGTTTGGATGAAACCTTAAGAGGATGAAGAAGAAAAACTAATCCATGAACCATGCTCCAAATACTACAAATAGCAAGATTGAAGTAGTAGGAGACAACTTACCAACTTGAACCTTTGATTTCCCTTGAGTTTCTCTTCTTCCTTCTCCCTTGGGTTTTTCCCTTCTATTTTACTGCCGGAACTTGTGCAAAAAGGTGAAGAAAAGTGAATGACTAAGTGGCTTATTTAGGTAGCTTAATGACATGCTAATCATGGTTAATCACTTAACTAACTTTAGTTACTTTTTGTGCCAAAAATATCAACTTCTTGGAGAAGTTTTCTCCGAACATTTTTTCTGTCCAAGCTGCCCATTTTCATCCGCTAATGAGAGGTCTTTAAGTGTCCAATCTGCTCAACTTTTTCTAGTCCAGCTATACCCTAAATTGAGTGATTTTTAACCATACCGATAAAACTGCTTTTTATAGTAAATTAGTATTTTTGGGCTATAGGATTATTCTAAATTTATTTTTATATTTTCCTAATTATTTTATCCTAAATGGTATCTATGTATAGCCTATATCATGTCTGGTTACCTTTTAATCAATGATAGGGCCCACAACTTACTTTATCGATATTAAGTTACTTTTGGACACTCAGCACTCATTATTTCTTTATTCTTGAACATTAACCCTCAGTGTCATATATCATTGGTCTTCTCTCATCGAGGGTTTCATTCTAACAGTAATTTTGCATATTTACAAAATTGCCCCAAGGGTTTTCTGAAACTTTCAGGTCTTTAAGTATAATTTTTCCTAAGGGTTTTTCCATTTCTTCTCCATGTGATTTTTATATGTTTTGGGACATGTATGTCATTTTTATAATTCTTTAGGGACAAAAATATAATTTTCTCATTTTTCCATCTAACTAGGAAAAATGACATCTTTGTCCTTTTTCACGTAAAATAATGTTTGTCAATTTTTGCGAATTTCTTGTACATTTCATGGTATCATTTATTATTTCCTCTTTCATTACTAAGTATCCAATGAAATTTTGGGATATTATAGAGATCTTGAGGAAAAAGTCTATATGAAGCAACCTGAGGGATTCGTTTCTAAAGGAAATGAAAATAGAGTTTGCAAGTTGAAAAAATTAATATATGGTCTCAAACAGGCTTCAAGATAGTGGTATTTAAAATTTCATGAGGTAATCACATCATTCGGGTTTGTTGAAAATATCATGGATTAATGGATGTATTACAAGGTTAGTGGGAGTAAGATCATATTCTTGATCTTATATGTGGATGATATATTGTTTGCCACCAAAGACCTGGGGTTGCTGCGTGAGGTAAAGTAGTTGTTATTCAAGAATTTTGAAATGAAGGACATGGGTGAAGCATCCTATGTTATTGGCATTAGGATAAATAGAGATAGATCTTAAGGCATTATGGGTTTAATTTAGGAAGCCTATATTCATAAAATTCTTAAACAATTCAGAATGAAGGACTGTTCACCTACACCAGTACCTATTATGAAAGGGGACAAGTTTGGCCAGATTCAATGTACCATTATTGAGCTTGAAAAGAAAGAGATGGAAAACAATCCTTGTGCCTCAGCGATTAAAAGCTGTTAGGTTAAATGGTCACCCAAGAAGAGAGTGAATTAGGTGATATAAGACTTTTGTCCTTTTTTATGAGCAGCCCAATTTCACCAAGAGCTATAGTAAAACAGGGGTGAACAGAGTATAATGAAGTAGATAGATGAAAGGAAAAAAATGAAGGACAATACACAAAGATTTATCCCCATTCAGCTCAAACCACTTGGCCTACATTCAGTCCTTAAGCCACCACTTGAGATTTTTCAATATATCCCACAAGTTTGATCCGGACACTTGTGAAGCTTCAATGCATCCCATAAGTTTGAGTAGGCACTTGTGAAACTATTCTCCTTATACCTTACAAGATGTGCAATTCCCTTAATATTTCCCCACACTAAGATTCTACCCGGAAGTTGTAAAAAGAAAGATTACAGAATTGAGACTCTCTTTTAGAGTGGATAATACATTGAAACTCCTTCTAATGAGGTGGGTTTAGCTTTGAATGCTTACACTAAATGATTTATATATTGTAGTGGCATTTTAGTACAAAACTCACTTAAATTTGTTATCCATAAATTCAAATGAGGTTCTATTTATAGATTTGTGGCTCAATTAGTTGTTAGAGAAAAGATTTATCCATTAGATACAATTCTAGTCATTACTCTGCAAAAGAGCCATTTAACAGCTACATTAAATGCATTTAACATACAAACATTCGAATTTTGAGGCTCAATAGATGAATTTTGCAGAGTTAGCATAGTTATGTGTTTAACGTTGAACCTTGAAATTCGTCTGTTACAAAGTAACATTCAAATTTTATGTTTGCAAAAGATAACCTATGTGGTTCATGCAAATTTTCTTATTGGAAGTACGTCTAAAGATATTAAACAGTTGTCTCAAGTTTTCACACAACACTTCGAAATTCAAATTTCAGAAGCTAAAATTCATCTATCAGAGGTATGTTCAACATGGCACAAAACTTCTTCTCTATGAAGTTTGAATGTTGAACTACAAAGTTTATCTGTCATAGGCATGCTCTAATGAAACTCACAAGTTCTTACTTTGAAATTCGCATTTTGAAGCCCAAAGTTTTTTAATCAGAGGAAGTGACCTTAAACTTAATTTGAACTTCACCACTATTCAAATTTTAACTAAGTTTAATGTGAATTTTGCGCACTTTTGCTAACCATGCTTAGAACGAAATTCGATTTGAATCAAAATTCATTTATTAGAGATAAAACCTCTGTAACTTCAAATTTTATCAAGTAAAGTGCGAATTTTGCACAAAATAAGTATG